>OY987286.1:4030668-4739151 GCA_963920785.1 Sphagnum contortum
TTGCTGGTCGTGCTTGCTTGCTTGCTTGCTCCTGCAGCCTCGAATGCAGAAGAAGAAGAGTTGGAGACTGAGCAAAGAGGGAAGGACATGGAGGAGAGGAGCTTGCGAGCAGTGAAGAAGAAGAAGAAGAAAACGAATCAGCTGCTGCTGCAGTGTATTATGGTGCAGTGAGTGAGTAAGCGAGCGAGCGAGCGAGTGTAGTGGAGTGGAGTGGAGTGGAGTGGAGTGGAGTGCGGTGGTTTGAAGAAGGGGAAGGGTTAAAAAAAAGAAGTTGTGAACATTACCAAAAAAAAGGCCTTTCTAATGGTTTGCCGTTTGTTGAGGAGGGAGGGCGAGGAGACAACGGATCCAACAGTTGGAGAAGAAGAAGGAGGAGGCGGGGGGGGGCATATGGGGAGGGGGAAAATAGAGATAAAGAAGATTGAGAATGCTACCAGTAGGCAAGTCACATTTTCCAAAAGGCGTGGCGGTTTATTGAAGAAGGCGCATGAGCTAGCGGTGCTGTGTGATGCAGAAGTGGCGCTTATTATCTTCTCCAGCACAGGGAAGCTCTTTGAGTTCGCCAGTTCAGGCAGGTAGGAACATCATCATCATGATGCACACATCTCTCTCTCTCTCTCTCTCTCTCTCTCTCTCTCTCTCCTATACACAACTAACTTCTTTCTGCATTCTATTTTTTCGTCTGATTTTGTGTTTGCATTGCAACCTTGGTTTATTTTCTCCTGTGAAAGAATCTGATCTGGCTTAGCTTTGGCAACAACCTTCTTGTTGTTGAGCTAGATTTTCTCTCCTAACACTTAACTTTTGCAATTGTCTACATTCTTGGCACATCTCCTTCCATACTGATCTTTTAAGGACGAGCATTGTAGATATGCATGGCATTTTTAGACAGGACTGGAGAACAAAACACATATTTTGGATGCCAGCTTTCCCAAGTCTCTCTCAAATGATGCAGAGATTTTTGTGAAAGATTGACATAGGCCTCATGGCAGACCTGCCCCGTATCTGTGTGGTAGAAATTTGTGAGAGACTGACCGCAAGGAAGGTTAGGGTTTTTTACTAGGGTTTTAGGCCGCACAGCAATTTGCAATTTTCGATCACTTGCAATCTGCTAGTCCTCCAGGAATTACAGCATGCTCTTGAGGTTTAGCTCCACAAATCTACAATGTGATGCTAATTTTGATGCTTGCTGTGCTTTTTTCCTGTTGAACAGCATGCAGGCTATCCTTGAAAGATACAGCTCTAATGGACTGCAGCCTGGCAATGACTGTGAAGTAAAAAAAAAAAAAAAAAAAAAACCCTCTCATGGAACATTTTGCTTCATTAGTTGCTTTTTCATTTTTTTTTTGGCACCTTTCCATAATACTGCAAATGGTTTTGAAAACAATGTACGATGTGCAGAGTGTGCTAATGGAACCTGAAACAACTGATCTTGTGAACTTTTGGTGTGGATCTGCCAGTTTATGGGACGGGAAGTTGTTAGGTTGAGGCAACAGCTAGACCATTTGCAAAACTCACAAAGGTATCTGTCTGATTCTTTTTCAGAAAGAAAAAGGTTCCAATCTGAGCAAGGAAAGGATAAATAATGCCATGAACCTGTTCCATTCCAAGGATGTTGGAGAAGAGATTGTTTCTTTGAACATTTGTAGATGAATTCAGGCTTACTTATATATGCCAGATTCTTTGAGGCCAAGTCATAGCAAATCAAAAGTCGAAGGTCACTGTGGATTAAACACCTCAGAACCTTCTATGTTCTTCATTGCTGAGCCTGGATGCTTTGAAGAACTGGGGAGGGTGGATGCAGATTATGGATGCATAATTATTATTGCTTGATTATGGTTTAGGTCATCATAGCTCTGTCTGTGTCCAAGTTTAGTGCACCTCACCACCTGGCTTGCTATAATGCAGACACATGCTTGGAGAGAATCTGTCAGTGTTGACTGTGGCTGACCTGCTGCTGCTAGAACAGCAACTTGACATGGGAGTTTCTCGGGTTCGAGCAAGGAAGGCAAGTGCCAGGTCGTCACTAAAGCAAAAGTGACCAGATGAAGTCCATATGGGGAAAAAGAGTGGGTCCAGTGTAAAGAAACACAAGTCTTCCATCTTTAAGTTTCTTCTTTTTGGTTGTCATTCCTGTGCATTGCTTGCAGCCTGTTGCTATTCAGTGTGTGTGTGTGCATGAATTGAGTGTCAAGTTCTTGGTTAAATGGATATTAATCCCCATGCCATTCGTCTGTCACTATGATTCCATCTACATCCACTGTGGGATCTGATGAAGTCAGACAAGAGTAGTGGCAGCTTGACCCTGCCATACGTGACATAGGTGAAGCCTTGATACTCTGCAACGGTCAAAAAGCCACAACTGGACTTTGTTTTATTGTATCCAGTTTAGGTGTTTCCTGGACAAATGCAATAGTTTTCTGGATACATTCTATTTTTCTGCAGCTTATAAGAGCATGCACATGTTTCAATTTATTCATCTACAATGCATGTTCTAAGCAGCACAAGAGCTCACCTTGGCATCTCTTTGGGCTGGTCTCTTCAGAATCAACTCCTGCTTGAAGAAATTGATGATCTTCGGAGGAAGGTATTTGTCTCTGACTGAGCTCTTGACTTGGCTTATTATTAGAAATGTGCCATGTAAATTGAACTGAGGTCTCCTCCAGGGAACAGCAAGCAGTGCACATGTTTGCAGCTGGTGAATTCTCTGTTACTACACTGATTCCTGCTTCCAGCCCTAAGTTATGTTCTAGTGTTGCTTTCACCACTTTTCTTCTCCCTGTGGAATGATTGAGATTAGATTAGTTGATGCTTGTGTTGCAGGAACATGATTTGCAGCAGGTGAATGAAGATTTGCGAAAGAAGGCATCGACCTTGCATCAAGAACATGAAGTTATTATTCACCCCTAAACTTTCTGAGTTTATGTGCGCAATGTTGTTAGCTCATCATATTTCAGTAGTTCCCAGTTCACTGCACTGCAATTAGTTACATGTGCAGATGCCCTCTCTCTTATTACCTTCTTATCTGTAACTCACAGTCTGTCTGTGTTCATAGCTTGCAGACACCAGTGCAATGGTAGAACCAGTAGCCAGGGCTATTCCTTCAGTGGGTCAAGGGCAAATCACCCGTTTGTCATCTTGTGAGCCTGGAGGGAGCTCACAAACACCAACAGTGTACCCAACTCATCCAAACTTACAAGATCCACAGACTTCACAGACTTCACTACATTTGGGGTACGTATCACACTTGTGATCATTATGTGAAGGAACTGTCTGTGTTTTCGTATGCTGCCAAGACTTGGGGTTATTCAGTCTGTAGTGTGCATTGAGCTGTTAGAGTGAAAGACTCAGCTGTCCTAGTTGTCAGCATGCTACTAGCCAGTATGCTGAAGAATTGATTGATAGCTAGTAGTAGCCATGTGCTCAGTGCGAAGGCATCCTGTTTTTGACACATTATAGATATGAAACAGGCTATTTTCAGAGGCATTCTCTCAGAGGTCCAGCAGACAACTGTCCCACCACAGTTCAGCGGAGCCAGAAGGTAGCAGTGTTGGGATGCATACCTCTCAGTGGATGTAAAAGTACACTACTACTTAACCTGACTCCTATCATGACCCTTTAATTGGAGATTCACATTAAAAAGGGCAAATTAAGTGTATAATGTCCCTCTCAAAGTTCTCCAGTGATTGCTAATAGCGTCCAAAGACACTTTGAAAACTGTTAGCAGTGTGCCATTGAAGTTATGAGGCTTCCATGCTTCAAATCACAGACAGTAGGTTCCATCTTGTGGATGATCATAGGCTAGCTAGCTCTCTTGTTCACAAATCTTACTGGATAGCCCATGTAGATATTTAGGATCTGTATAAGCTCAGTACATTTCTTTTAAGCAGAATCTGAATTTGTGGTTATCACCTTTAACTCAAACCCCCTGGATTGGAATTATCTTACTTTCAGTATATGCAGGGCCCCTTCTGTCAAAGCCTTAGGGGTCAAATTGAGGAGATCTCTGATTATTTCATGTTCTGTTCTTGCAGGAAACCGCCACTGTCAATATCAGAAATAGACTCCATGCATTTTCTTCCACCATGTTGTGGAATATCTGAAAAAAGTTACACAGTTATTGGTAGGCTCTTCTGGGAGAGAGGTGTCTTTTCTGGGAGAGAAGAAAGGTCTTCTCTTGGAGCTCAGTTTATCCTCTCTTTTTTTTGTGCCCTACTCCTCTATAGGTGGTTCTGTTCATGCTCCGGTGTAGGTGGGAGTGGACTACATTCATGCGGGAAGTAAGATTGTCCTCGCCTAAAGGATTTGATGGTACATTCCTATCATGCAATTTTCAGAAAGTACTAAAGGTATAACATAGTCCTGTATGGGATGACTTGAAGAAGGATACCCATCCTGCTCTTAGTTTCTCTAGTGGCTCTAGCTTGTCCTTATCAGGAATCTGCAATGTGGTGATATCCACATTGCTGAATTTGACATGTTTTATCTCTTTGTTATTGTGCCAATTGTACTCACATCAGATATAAGAGTATCAAATGTTTTTACCATACTATTAGTTTACAGTTGGCTTCATTTCACTTGCAGATCAGATGTACGTGGGGTGTTTTGTGGCAAATGTTGAGATCATTGTATCTCAATCCCTTTTGTTTCCGTCTTATTTATTTTCTCTCTCATGCAGTGACCACAGGTGCATGTCATAGCCAGTGAACTAAAACCCATGACCACTTGCTTTACAAATTGGATTTGAGCTGCTTTTCTGATAGTCAACTCATATATATCCCAAAAGACCTGTTCTTGTTGTGCCTTTGTTCTTTAGGGCAATTGTGGTACAGAATTTTGCTCACTTTTGAGCACTGCCCCAGGGAGGGGGCCGTTACACTTGTAAGGCACTCCAAGGCCCCCCGGTGGTCAGGCTCAAATCTCAAAAGGGTCTAAGGATAGGCTGGTGTGGCGCAGCACTTATAAGAGCGCCACCCCCGTTTCCCGTCTTGAGGTCATCCAGTTGGATGAACATCAATTTTAGAATTCCTGGCACACTTTTAGAACCCTCAGCTATGGGTAGATTAGCTGTGGAACAAGAACAGGATGAAAAATTGTCTCCATGCACCATTCCATGCATGGTGGTGTGTTCAAGTGTTGGGCAGGTATCAAAACTATCTTTGGGTATCACTTGGGTATCCTTATATGAACCGCTCATGGTGTCACCTTTAGTGATAACCTGACTAAAAACTTGATCATTGGTTTCACTTGTGTGAGAACTGGATGGTGAGAATTGACTCGAGGAAAAAATTTAAAAACATTGAGACTCAAGTGAGGTAAAACCCTCTTACTTGAGTCAAGTTCTCAAGGTACTATGTACGCTAGGTAGTAGGTCAAAATTAGGAAGTATGTTTAGATTTAGAAGGGGTGCCACTTTCCAACTCCTACCTTTTCTTCCCTAAACCCTAAATTTTGTGAATAAAAAGGAACTTGAGCCTACTTATTCTTCCTCTTGTGTCGTTTTGCTCTATGTGTTGTAAGCTCTTAATATCTTGTGTTCCTTTTTATTTTTATCTTATTGTCCTCTCTCCTTCCTTCCTCTTCTCTATTTTTTTTTGCTCCTCTCCTTACCTATTCTTTTTTTCTTTTCTTTCCCCCTTTCCTTCCCTCCTTTCTTTCTTTCTTGTATTTCCCACTTCCTTTCTCTTTCTTTGAAGTTTTTTTCCTCCTCTCCTTGCCTCCTCTCTTATTTCCTTTTTTTCCCCTTTTTTTCCTTCCTTTCTTTCTTTCTTGTATTTCCCCCTTGCTCTTATGCTTGCCTTTGCCATCATCACCTAATGCTTCACCACTACCTCATGTATGTTGCCTACTACCTTGTTTTGCGTTACGTGTTGTTGCTTCACACTCCCACTTGCTACCTCTATATTGCTTTGGGCTTCTACCTGCTACTTGCATTTTTTCATGCTTCTTGTTTAGAGTCTAAGGTACCTAATGTCGCTCCTTCCCCTTGTTATTTCACATTTCGTTGCCTATTCCTTGCTTTCTATTAGCTAGTATCCCCCTCCCCCTCCCCTCTTTTTTTAATGTGAAAATACTTGGAACCTCTAGTTTTTTCTTTTTGTTGGATTCTTTTTTTCCTCTTACGTTTTGTATAAATTGTGTTTCTTTTCATTTTCGTCTTTTTTTCATTTCTTTCTTTTTTTTCTTTTTTTTTTTGTCTTTTTCTTTTTGTTCTAATTCTTTTTCTTTTTCTTTTCTAATATTTTCCTTTTTTTATGTGTAGGATTTTAATCTTTTACAACATTTTTTTTAATTCAACAATTACCCTCCTTTATACAGTCTTTTTTTTATCATGATGAGAGAAAAAAGTGAGTGATTTTTTGATTAATTTTTAAAGCCTAGACCCCGTTTCTTAAATCCTTAAACCCTTTGTTTATAAGTGTGTTTTTTTGTTAATAAAGTAGTTTCTCATTTTTTTCATTGTAAAAGTGATTATAATTTGGTACATAAAGTATTTGTTTTATGCATTAGGTTTAGACATATTTTTGTGAAAACTACTAATGGATCAATCTTTTGCAAATGAAAATAGAATAAGCCATAATAATGAAACAGTTGAAATATGTATGAATGATGTAATCGAAAAGAGATTTGAAAAGAACCCTATTGTGCAAATTGAAGCAAGCAAAAATTAAGAGAATGAAATTGAAAAGATTAATAAATATGAACCTTAAAAATTGCATGTTTAAAGGAAATTTGGAAAACCTCATGGAATAACATCTTTATGTTGGGGTTTTTAATGTGTAAATGATAATTCAAAAATTGATCTTGAAAATGCACAAATAATGTGTTGTATATTTTGTCATAAAAATTTCAATAATTATAACAAATCCAAGAACACAAGCAAGAAAAGGACTAATTTTTTATTACAAAAAAAATGGAATAACTTCTCTTAAAACACATGGATGCAAATCATATTATTGTTGTAAAAAGATATGAAGAAGTGAACAAGTCACTGAAACAAACAGAGGAAACCTACAAAGGAAAGGTCAAATCTTAAAGTATTATGAAAGCTTATTTCCAAAAGGAGGATGTGCCACAAAAAGAATTATTTCAAGACCTTGGTCTTTTGATTTTTAAAAATAATTTACCAATTTAACTTGTGGAAAGTATTCGATTAAAACATTTGGTTCTGCATTTATCTCCAAAATTAAATTTTCCTTCTAGGAAATAGTTTTCACAAGAAACATTGCCATGGTTAATGGATAAAATAAGTCAATTGTATGTTCTACTTGTAGTGGCAAAATGTCATTCTTCAACTCCTAACTTTGATATTTAGATGTTCAAAGGAGCTTATGATGTGTTTACATTGGTCATTATTTTTTTGGGGGAGTGATTGGCAACCAAAGCATGTGATTATTGGCTTGTTTGAAACTACAAAAATTACTAGATAAACCTTGGTTTAAAATTTGACCAATTTTTTGGACAAGTATGGCTTAAGGGAAAAAAATCATTACTTTTGTCAAAGATGAAAATTCTAATCTCAATGCTATGATTATTAAATTGAAATCAGTTAGGAGTTGTGAATCTCTTAATTTTTTTTGAAAAATTCCAAGGAATTTGTTTTGGGCACATTTTTTCAAAAACATGTTAATATGGCACAACAGAGGAAAATTTTTGCAAAAAATTAAAATATGTTGCCATTAAGCATGTCCAAGCATATTTGCAAAAGTGCATCACTTGGCCCAAGAAATCTAGGGAGGGGAAATAATCAAATGGAATTAAACGTGTGTTGAAATTAGAATTTGGCTAGGAAAATTAAACACTCAAGTGAAAACCAAGTAATTTTTTGATTTTTCATATATGTTTAATTTCTCATTTTTTGAACTTTTGAATTGAATAGTAATAATAATCATTTTATTATTGTTTTGTTTTGCACATTTGCTAATAAAATTATTATATTTCAAGAGGCATTGCAATTTCATTCTACAAATGTGTTTTGTTACAATAGTTAAACTACAATGAAGGTTATTGGTCGAATGCCTCCACCTTTGACTTAGCAAATCTCTTTAATTACTGAAGATTATATTTTTCGAACTGTTTTTTTCTATGTTTTTGACTAATCATGTGAGGATTGGCTAGTTAATGATGCATTACATTCTGCAATTTCAATGAGTTTAAGACTTAAACAACAAAATCAAGTTGTGTTTTCGTTTGAAAACCTAATAATGATTTAGTTATTGTTGATGAATTGGCTTTGTTGGCATCTAACATTAAAAGGGATGGTAGTTGCATGGCAATTTAGGGTCATCAAATTCAATAATTTTTCTTAAAATTTCGACCAATCCAATAATGATTGATAAGGCCTCAATTTTCTTAGTGGTTGATTCAACTTTATGGTTTCGTTCAATTGGTGATATCATTGTTTTTCTTGTAGTAGTCCTTCTATTCATCATAGTATCCAATGTATTTTCCCATGCTTATGGCTGAAACAAAATTCCACTAGCTAAGGTAGTCCCTTTAGTTGCTTGGGTTTCTTCTATAAAACTTGTTACCTTCCTACTACAATAGGTATTTCCTCCTTAGTGTCTTTTGTAGCTTCAACATTCACAAAGCTTTTCACTTCACATATTGTCAAAGTATATAGTTTACATCGAGAGGTGTTCCTAATGGTGCAACATTTCATATTTTATTTGTCTTCAAGGGTATATTCACAATTGGGGTACTAAAAAAGAAAAACCTATTTCTTAAAGACTACAACAACTTTCGGAATTTTTTAATCTTACATTATTATAGTTGTAGCGGATTATTGTATGCATAAAATGATGTCTTTTCAAATTAATAAAATATTTATAAATAATTTGGATACTATATAAATGTCATTTTGAGTTGGGCTTAAACTAATTATATCAAGTGTCTAAACTATTCTTTTTAAACAACAAAAAGGAATGCATAGAGTCATACAATTGATTTCAAACTTTTTGTACAACAAAGACATGCCCCCTTCTATGAAAATACATGTTCATTAGGCGAACTTGATGAAAACCAAATCACACAAAAATTTCAAAGTCTTGAAATTTTGAAAGAAATGTTTGCAAGGCAAAGGACTCATTTTTTTAACCATTTGGCAAAAAAATTGTGTTCCATGGGTTCTAAATGTTTAGCTTTAGGTGCAGGTCACATGTGGAGGAAATAATGTTGCCAAAAAACATGTTTAGTTGTCCATTGAAACTTGTTTTGGGATTGTATGGGATTTTTTTGTGTTTTTTGCTATAAACCAAAATATTGATACATAATTATGTATTCATGTGAAAAACACCATTATCACAAGAATAATCTTAAATTGAATTATTCAATTTTTTCATTTAAATGTGTTTCAAATAAATGTTATTTGCAAAAAGTAGCCCAAAGTCTTGGAATTTGTTTTTCCTTTCTTTTTTTTCAGAACCCCAACCTTGATTAGGCCTTCAAATGGCTTATCACTATGATTTACTTATTAAAACTTGGGCTTTGCATTGTTGTGCATTACCAGTGACGTCCAATTTTTTATTTTTTTATCATGCTCCCATTTGGTTTTCAATATCTCATTATTATTTATATCAATTTCAAATTTAATTTAAATTATATTAAACGTTATATCCATGGTGGGTAAGGTAAAAGGGAGATAGTTATAAATAAAAAAGTGAGGTAGTTCTTAGTAAATGAATGAGGAAGTTAGGTTGGAAAATGATGAAGTAGTTATGAGTTGTCTCTAGAATTGTTAGTGGAATTGTCCAAGGACGACCATACAATACATTCTACAAGCCTATGAAAGATTATGCAAAATCACCCATATACATGTCCAACTCTTCAAAATTTCGTCATTAAATTAAGAACTACATTTTTAAATTTCTATGATCAATGCCATGATTGTTAAGTTTGGAGCTATGCTCACAAAACATTGAAGTATTGTCACCACCATAACCAATCTTTGTGGAGTTCAATTGCACAATTAAGTATAAAGGGATGAAAAAGCCCACTTTAATACCATGTGAAGTTTGAGAAAATAACCTTAGAGTAAGAAAAAAACATTGTGAATGTGCGTACAATCAAATGCCTTATTGTTCATTGAAGTTAATATAAATACATAAGACCATGTTTTAGAATTATGGCCATATTAATTACATTAAAGTGCATTTAGATTTAATGATAAGCAACCAATAATTCAATGTTAAGAATTTTCCAATTTTCAAGGGATTCACACCCAAAACTCATATAACATCAAATTTAATGTGGTTGTGTACTCAACATGTGGTGATAACTTCAAGTCACAAACTTCCCATCCCACAATTTGATAATGAAAATCATGCAAAAATTGTTCTTTCATGAATTTTGTGTTTTTTGCACATGGATGTCGTGTGTTTAAAACACATATTATGCACATATAAATATGACGAAATATTTTCCACTTGAAACTATTTTGTCTTCTTTACATGTGTATCATATGTGTTTTAGATGCACGAAATTGATGTGTAATAAATATGAACTTGTGACCTAAAAATGTGTTAGTTTTTTCCAATGGGAACAAGGCCTAAGTAAAAGCTTGGACGAAGATGTGACCTAATGAAGGGCTACTACATTTTGGAATGATGGAAAACACCATAACAATGGATAATTGATCATCATGAGGTGTTGAAGGTGCCATGACTTTGCATTTGTTATGTTTTTTGTTTTTGTGATGTTTTGTTGTTTGCAAGTGAAAAATGTTGTTTTTTTCCTTCATGGTTACAACAACGCTTGACATTGATCAAAGAAGTATTTTCTAATTGTTTTAGAGCTTGTGGGTTATGGAGTGTGAGCGTTCCAATATTTGAAGGGAACTTTTATTGAAAAAAATGAAAAAATTATGTCTAAGTAGTGTGAAGAATGTGAACAATTGTTTTTTTTGGTTTTTGATTGTTAGTAACATGTGTGGTTTGTATATCCTGACTTGCAATGATTCTTAGTAAGAAGGAATGCGAGGGAAACGCCCTAATTACACGATAGAAGGTTGTATTCTTTTGTTGTGCCATAACCTCCTATTGTAGTAAAGATGAGAAATGTTGTTGAGACTTATTGGAGAAAATGATGAACAAAGAAGGGGTTTCGAGAGTGAATTTGTTATGGTAGTTGGGAAAGGAAGAGAGTGCTGCTAAAAATATGGGGACATAAATATTGTAGGGATGAGAAGGAGTACCCACTTAGGTGGGAGTTCTGAAGGGAATTACTGAACACCTTAATGAACCTTGGGATCTTTGGCATACCTGTAGATGGTGATTAATGTTGTTATTATCTCTTTGTACAACTTTTCAAAGGCTAGAAGTGGGTATATAAAGTGTTTGATGTTGTGAAATAGGGGAAATTTTTTGCAATAACTCGTTCAATAGACTCAAGAGAAAAAAATTGGAGCGAGTTGATTCTTCATGGTCCATGATGTGAACTTTGTAAATTTTGTTTAATCATTAATTATTGGTGCAATTTATCTCTGGAATTACTTAGATGTTTGAAGTAACCGTGATTACTTGTGAACAATGGTTGTTGAATTAGCATTGCCCCCCCCCTTTTTGGTGACAAACCCATGAAATAACAAATTTCATATGAATTTCAAAAAAATTAATGAAGCTAGTAAGTTTGTGATAAGTTGATGTTAACAAACAATCAAAACCTTGGATTTACAATCAATTTTCAACTAAAATGATAATTTTTTAATAGCCCATTCATTAATTCAATGCTTGTATTGAGAATTGTTGTTCCCTAATCCCTAATATGTTCCCCTATTCCCAAAGATTGTTCCCTAATCCTTATTGATTTACTCCATCACCACCTTTAAATGATTGCATCTTTTTCAATCTATGTTTCTTCCAACAACAAAACAATAGTAGCAACAAAATTTTTGCCATCATCTATTGACATCTTTGCCATTATAATCTATGAATGATATGGGCAATCACAAGAATATAAACAATTTGCCATTACACCATTAATGCATAAGCTTGGTTTGATCATTGTTACATTCATGGATGGGCCTAATTCTTTTTAAAGCTACAAAAATTGGTTGTAAATGTTAAATCAAAAGGTGAAACTAGGAGGGACAATGAGGTTCAAAAGAATGGTTGATCATTTGTTGACGACGTTGCAACATGGTGCCATAGACCTTGTTGTTGTTGTTAGTATGGGCATCCTCCTACATAACATGTCCCCAAATCTTCCAACAACAAACAAACAAACAAGCCTTAGGTAGGCAACCACTTTGAAAGAGTTTATTTGTGTTGAATATTTTATTTAATTTTCAAATTCAAGTTATATGTTGTTGCAAGAAGATATTTCCAAGTAGATCTAAGCATGTGAGGTGCAAGAACATGATTTTTATAATTGCACAAAGATTGAACCCTTGGAAAAGAACATAAACATTGATTTTACACATATGAACATCTTGAACAACACCCAATAACAACAAATCCTTGATTTATTGGTCATGGATCTTTTGTAACTACTTGGAAACCAATTCTCACACTTAGAGACATAGTGATGACATTCGTTAAAAATTTGTTTAAAATTCGCGAAAATTCGTTAAAATTCGCGAAAAATTGGGTAAAATTCGCGAATTTTAAACTACAAAATGAAGAATGTCATCACTATGCTTAGAGATAGTTGAGCAATTGGTATGTACATGCTAAATATCATTTCTTCCATTATGAGTGCAAAAAAATTGCCATTGCCACTACACCTACAAGGAAACATAAGAACATAAAAGCATTGGAAAAGACATAAGACGTAACAAACAACAAAATAATGAAATTGTAATGTTCCAAATAGTTTTGAGATCATGGATGTGAAAGATTAATGAATGAGAGCAAAAAGATGTGAGAACTTGAAGGAGGCATGAAAGCAAGCGACATGAGAAAAAAATGAAGGAGAAGCTTGTTATGCTACAAAGATGAAAATGGTAGTTTAACACACACACACACACACACACACACCATGTTTGTAATTATATATAAGATGGTTGATGGTAGTTTAAACCTATGATGTAGGACCTTTTTAACAACTATTGGTGTTAGTCAACGTGTGAGGTTACCATTAAGTCCCTCACATTGTTGTTAGAATAATTTTATTGGATTTACAACTTTTCATCTAGATGCATTAACTTCTATGGAACATGCCCATTCATCACATAATACTCCAAATGTGATTTACACATTGGGTCAAATTGAGCTAAAATTGTATGCCCAAATCCTACACCAATGTGGAGGTAAAAATTATGTCATGTAGGTAAAGCTAATAAATCACAATCCATCTCCTATGTTGTGCACTACTATGTTAGCGCCTACAACTATGGTTGTCACCACATGTAAAAAACATAACATGAAAATGCCTTAAATGTTACACTATGTCCAAACCAACATATTATTCAATTGCAATAATGCAAGAATCCAAGCCCAAAAACACAAGTAAAACCCAATGAAATTTGCAAAGGAAACTTACACAAGACAACAAAATTGTAACAACAACACACTACTACATATTGTGCCCTTTTGCGAAGGGCCAAACAAAAAATCTAAAGGTTTTGCGAAAGAAAAACAAAAAACCTGAAGGATTTGCGAAGGAAAAAAAATCTGCCAAATTTGCGATGCAGAATGCATCGCAACTTGTGGCGCACCACTCATCGCAAATTTAGAATGAACCTTTAATCATCGCAGAACTGTTGCGAGATACACAACAAACAAAACTTTGCAATCCACTCAGTCTCTGTCCACCGTAGCGATATTCCACCCTTCGCAATGTTTAATCATACTCAAAACATCGCAACCTTTACAATACATAGAGTATCGCTACAGACTTTGAGATCCACAACACATCGCAACGTGCGGTATGTGGCACCTCGCAATTTGCGTTTCAATATGTATCGCAAACCTCATCACAAATTTTTACAAAACTTTCTGGTGGTGGATGTATCACAAGGTGCGATGTGAGTTAGCTTGCAAAGTAGTGAAAGGGTTACTGGAGAAGGAAGTTTTGCAAAAGGGTTTCGTAATGTCATTTGATTCTCAAAACGCCATAAAAAAATAAAAAAATCTTTTAGACCAAATGGAAGCTATAAATCCACTTAACCATTATTATAATATATATTGCCTTGGTAGACTGAGTGAAAATATCAATAAAGTACGCATAGCAGTGCTCCTATTCTTGAAAATAAAATTACACAATGGAGCAAAATAGGCAGAAAATGACACAATGAACATTGTGTAGTAATATAGAATCACAAGCCTCAATGGCAATTTGCATAAAATTAATGAGTAGTACATTATACGTGGTCATCATCCACCTCAGAGGTTGTAAACACAACCTCTGGTTTCTCACCTAGAATAGAACGGGACCGTGGCACATATGTGACAACAAGTGACCACTCCTCTGGGTTTGGGGGATAAGGAAGATAAAAACATTGTTCTACATGACTGGGAAAAGTAAATGGCTCTGAAATTTGCCAATGAGATGGCTGATAACTAGTGGCAGATGTCTTTAATTGTGTGTGTTCGCACTCATCCTGAACTACAATGCAATTTGCACCAGCAAGGTTCACTTTAAACCACTTGCACTTAAACACATACTCTTCAAACTTTGAATGTGCATCATAAGATACCACCAAGATCTCTTCCAGCTTTCCATAATGTGGCACAATATTTCGAACAATATTCCTGTCATGCCAACCGTTTCTAGCGTCCTGAATGAATTACCCTTGAACTCCATAGTCAAAGGTGCGGC
Source organism: Sphagnum contortum (assembly GCA_963920785.1). Lineage (NCBI taxonomy): Eukaryota > Viridiplantae > Streptophyta > Sphagnopsida > Sphagnales > Sphagnaceae > Sphagnum > Sphagnum contortum. The sequence continues at coordinate 4,045,426 of OY987286.1, forward strand.
CCCTTTTTTCATCCAAACTGGAAATCTTGAAATTAATATTGTGTTAGGCATTGTGAGTCCTAAACTTATATGATAATAGAAACTTCATGCCCATAAAAATCATCCTAGAACATTCTAAAAAACTTGTTTGGAATATGAAGATGAGTTAATATGCCTAATGAAATAGAAAAAATGAATACCTGAAATGTCTTCCTTGTGTCCACATTGCTGAACGTGTTGTCACAAATCTCAGTGGTCCATGAACCATGGTGTGAACATCAACTGTGATCTCTGGAAAACATGCTATACTTTCTTCTTGTGCCAACAATTGATCCACTTCAACCAACTTCTTTTTCATGTACTTATGAAACGTAGGAAAAATCTTTGATCTCCCACTCATACTTTTGGCATTCTCACAGAAGTTCCTCAACTCTTCAATGACATTGCTATTATTCAACATGAATGTGGTCAGCTGAATTAACTCTGTAGGTAATAACATACGTGTTTTGATGGCACCAGTCAAACGGTCTTCTTCCTCTTCTTTTTCCTCCATCCAGACATGAGGACATGATGGATCTATAGTGGCCAAGATGTTGGTGCAATAAAACATGCTCTCTGTTGCCAAGTGTCCTGCTGCCATGCTTCCTTCCACTCGTGCATGGTTACGGACATAACCTTTTAATACTGCCATATATTTTTCAAGCCAATACATCCACCGACAATGCACAGGACCAGCAATGGCTATCTCATCCACAAGGTGAACTAGTAAATGCACTTGACAATCAAATAATGATGGAGGGAAGGCCTTTTCCAACTTGCATACCACCTCTGCTGCTATTACCCTCATTCTTGGAATCTCCTCTACAAATAACTCCTTTGAGCATACCCATCTCAACAAATTTCCCAATGACCAAAGAGCATCTTGTACTTCTGCACTAGCTAAGCCTATTATTGCCACAAGCAATATGTGTTGCAGTAAACGATGATAGTCATGTGTCTTGAGATACCTTGGCCATTTGTGGTCATCGTCCCTACCAAAAGCTTTTTGAAGATTAGCTCCATAACCTGCAACAAGGTACCATAAAATTATACAAAAGTATTATAGACATCCAACAGATAACATTCTATACTTCAAACTATTTTTCCAGTATAAGGCATACAAATTTAAATATAAATAAAAGCAATAGAGTACTTCTAAATTCAACCCTTGCCATCAAAATTCAAACCTGTAGGGAATCACATCTCTCCTATGCGATTTCGAAAGTCTTTTCTTTCTTGTGTAGTAAGTGTCCATGGAGCTGATGGTCGCTGCTCAATACCTGTGTTAGGATCAACAGTAATCCACACATCGGGATGCCTCTCAAAATCCTCACAGGCCTCCCTAAAGTTACTGTCCTTCTCTCCATAGAGCTGTTTTATGATAACATTTCCCACATTTCCCTCAATGTGCATGGGGTCCAAGAGATGACATATTTTCAGCTCACCCCAGTAAGGCACTGTTGAATATACCCCACCTTGTCAATCCACTACCCTCAAACACCATAGAATCATTTAGGTCAATAACTCTATTGGCCACATCCCTCCAATATGCAAAAGTGGTAGCTTCTGGAATATCACGCTCATCACCATAAGGCATGTCAAAAGATGAAAATAAAAGTGGGTCTGATCTCATATCATGTCCCAGTGGAAGAAACTTTGTATGGCCAAGGTAAACAATTTTGCGAAGATGGCTTGAGTATTTAGCCATGTCCTCGAAACTTGGGCCACATGTAGAGCAGGCCTTGTAGCCTTGAGTTTGCAGCCCACTTACAAAACCAAACCCTGATTGTAGAAGAACAGAATATTAGAACAACAAATAATCACAAAACATAATAATAAAGAAATATATAAAGGCATGTGCATGATTTCTTACCAGGATAATCATGCATTGTCCACATGCAGATTGCCCTCAACTTGAATACACGTGGTATTCCTCCAGTGGTTTTCCTCCCATCATATGCCCATACTCCATCCCACAATGTTTTGAGCTCATCGACCACTAGTGCTAAGTAGGTGTCTAGGTTTTTCACCTTACTTGGCCCTGGGATAATAAGAGAAAACAACAAAAATCCTTTTTTCATAGACAACCACGGAGGAAGGTTGTAATTCATGACAACAACTGGCCAAACAGAGGTAGGTCGTCCTTTTCCTCCAAGTGAATGTGGACTAACACCATCTAATGCTAACCCCAACCTCACATGCCTAGGGTCACGCTCAAACTTTGGCCATGTTGACTCCACATGCTTGTGAGCAGGAGAGTCAACCGGTAACCTCATAACACCAGGCTCTGATCAATGTTCCTTATGCCAAACCATTAACTCGGCCAAGTCTGTACATCGATACATGTGCAGCAAGCGAGGAATAATGGGAAACCACCTTACTGATTTCCTGGGCACCTTCTCTGTAAGCATCTGAGGATCATATCGAGCCTCTTCACATGTACTGCACTCCGTTAAATGGGCATTATTCCCATGAAATAACATGCAGTCATTAACACATGCATGGACAATTTGATACTCCATGCCTATGGAGGATAAGATCTTTTTAGCCTCCTTCCAAGATCCTGGCAAAACATTTTCCTCAGGTAACAAGAGGCTATGACAAAATTGGAAAATGTCTAACAACATAGTATTGCTTACCTTGTGTTTTGCTTGGATGTTTAACAACCCCAGTATGGCTGCTAAACGGCTTAACCTTGCACCTTGAAAAATAGGCGTTTGAGCATGTGCCTTCGCCTCTTGCCACTGCCGTTGTGCCTGGGCAATATGTTGATGACGTGGATCATCTGCATTGGCTCCTTCATCATGTGGGTTGCCAGACATATCATCAACTATGTCAAGTCCAAACCAGTCAACCATGAAGTCATCCATTGCTTGTTCTTGGTTTGCAGGCAATGGTGCTTCTTGAACTGGTTGAGAGACACCTTCATCATGAACAGACAAGTCATTTGATGAAAAATGAGTTGATGAAGAGTTTAATTTGTTTGGCATGCCCATTTCCCGATATGTTGTTCTCAACCTCCGTGGCAGCATGTCTTCAGAAGGCCGAATATTCTATGCAATACCAAATCTAGAAAATCTTAACTATATACCAAGCATAGTTGCATATTACATTATAAATAAAAAATGCCAAAATGCATGTATATAGATATGGTATGTTATGTCTTAAACAAAGTACATAGTTCAGAAATGGTGGAATCCTAATTCCACTCATAGTGTGTAAACAACTCATCTCCTGATCTGATCGTCCTAGTAGTTAACACCAGGCAATGGTCTTCATGATAAGTCTTGCCATATGGTGCTGGAGGAGGTCCCTCAACAAAAACCCACTCACAATTAGCCCTACGCTTAGGCCAAGTCCCCACCGTATTGTTGATGAAACCAACAATGTTTCTAGAACGTATGGGGTCTCCATCTATCACCCTCACATCATTATGCCTCCTAGTGCTACCAGCAAAGGTGTCCATCTCAAGAGCAAAGGTTTTCCACTTAGGATGTTATCTGAGGATCATGTTCCAATGTCTTCTCTTATAGATAGGCCCACCATAAGGGAACAAAGTAGGACCCTTTCTACGACAACTAGTTGAATCCTCTACAATGATGTCCTCATAAGCATATACTCCATAGCCATGCCTCTCTCCAAGTGTAGAGGTCTTAACAATCCATCATCTACCCCAAACCACAACCTCCTCATCATAGGGCAAACTATCAAGCAACCCAAGAACTGCAGGGTTCCATGACTGGATAATATTGGCACATTTGTTAGTGAACTCACACATACCCCATCTGCCCTCAACAATAGTCCTAGCATGACCCTCACTTGGATGTTGTGCTTTGGATCGCTGTCTAACGGAGGCCAAACATGGCCTTGCCTCATGATGTGGATTATTGGCCTCATGAGAGGCACTAATCCCTACAGCAAATGCATGTGAAAGTGCATTTCCTATGGCAGCTAAAACCCCTTGTGATAGAACATAGGGTGGTGGTGTCATATGGGAACCTTATTACATTAAAAAAACCACAACAAACCATGGAAGTGAAAATAGTTTCAAAGAGGATTTCATGAAAAATAACATCTATCAAAGAGGAAAAATGACAATGGTAAAATGACACTTACCACATGAGATGAAGAAGCTCCTGGGGTAAGACCACGATGACGCCCAAATCGCTGAATGTGTTGAGCACAAACATATGACTTTTGTGAAATCTGACCAACACACTTGGTGCATTGGCAAAGCTGTTGAGGTGGACCATGAGGAGAATGAGACACCTCTGCTTGCGTATGAGCTGATGTGCCTTCATTTGAGGAGGATGAGTCACTAGTGGAGACAACGGAGGAGGAAGACATATCATCTGTCACATTCATAAGGCACAAATGTAAGGCAAAGACCAGATTAGACTTTCAAAAATCATGTGATACAACAATATAAACCATTGACAACTCATAAATTGAGACTACCTAAACCAAAAAGAAATGCATACCTGCATCCAATGTGGGCTCAACAATGCCTATAGGACTGGTTGCCCGAAACCTTTTGGCATATGCACAACAGGAGCTCTCTGACCTACAACTCTCGAGAAGAAACCCTAAACCTTAAAACTTTGCGAGCCCCTTGCAAACCCCCTACCATCGCATCCCTTTTCACATTTGCATACGTTACTTAAACCAAAGCCCTAAAACCTTTAACTTCCTCCTATGTTAGTGAAGCCTCCAACTTCGCAACCCTCATCCATTGCGATACGAACACCATTGCACGACCATTGCGAGAAATATCGTATCGCAGGTTGCAATGCGGGTTACATCGCAAGCCCTGAATTTCCGAAAGTCCTTAAGCTAGAACGGAATAAGGTGTCTGCCCAAGCTTTCTGGGGGTCTAGACTAGAATACCACGGCGAGTGAATTTGAATTCATTCTCGGCATTGCTCGAGAATTGTAGAAGGAAAGTTTGGGCAGACAGGAGGGGGCGGATTGCAATGGCTGGGACTGGTGGAGGGGGTTCTGGGTCTAGAGGAGGTGACAACAATGAGGAAAGGTTGAGGAAGATGGTTGCTGATCACTTGAAAGCTTCAGAGCTATTTGCAATCGATACTAGGACACCTGAAGGGCTGCCATCCCTGACAGCCATCTTAGGTCAAGCATTGCAAGCAGGGCTGACTGCTGGGGAAGCACAAAAAGAGGAGGAGGCAAGGAAGGCTGCAGAAGCCAAGGCATTAGAGAAGAAGAGAAAGAGAGATGAGAGAGCAACAACGGGAGCTCTCTGACCTAGAACTCTCGAGAAGAAACCTTAAACCCTAAAACTTTGCGAACCCCTTGCGAACCCTGTACCATCGCATCCGTTTTCGCATCTGGATCCGTTACTTAAACCAAAGCCCTAAAACCTTTAATTCCGTCGACGTTAACGAAGCCCCCGACTTCGCAACCATCCAACGTTGCGATACGAAAAGCATTGCACGGCCGTTGCGAGCAATACCGTATCGCAGGTTACAATGCGGGTTACATCGCAAGCCCTGAATTTCCGAAAGTCCTTAAGCTGGAACGGAATAAGGTGTCTGCCCAAGCTTTCTAGGGGTTTAGACTAGAGTACCACAACGAGTGAATTTGAACTCATTCTCGGCATTGCTCGAGAATTGTAGAAGGAAAGCTTGGGCAAACAGGAGGGGGCAGATTGCAATGGCTGGGACTGGTGGAGGGGGAGGGGGTTCTGGGTTTAGAGGAGGTGACAACAATGAGGAAAGGTTGAGGAAGATGGTTGCTGATCACTTGAGAGCTTCAGAGCTGTTTGCAATCGATACTAGGACACCTAAAGGGCTAGCATCCTTGACAGCCATTTTAGGTCAAGCATTGCAAGCAGGGCTGGCTGCTGGGGAAGCACAAAGAGAGGAGGAGGCAAGGAAGGCTGCAGAAGCCAAGGCATCAGAGAAGAAGAGAAAGAGAGATGAGAGAGCAACAACAGGAGCTCTCTCACCTAGAACGCTCGAGAAGAAAAGGAGGAAGGATGAGAGGGATGCCATCAGAAAGGAGAAGCTCGATCTGAAGAAAGAGGAGGAGAGGAAGAAGCTCCCTCTGATAACATTGGCAGAGGAGGGAATTCCAACCGAGCTAGCATACACTGGGGCCAAGAGCACCATTAGGCACATTGTCTCCACCAACTTTGCACGAGGAGTTGAGTGGGGCACTCTCTCAAAGGCAGATCATAGGAGAGTGATAAATCAGGTCAAGGGAGCATTTCGAAATGGAGGAGAGCTTGATTCACAGTGGATTACAGACAAGATCTCCAATTCAATGTCTCAAGCAAGATACCATGACAGGATGAAGATTCGTGCTCACCTAAAAGACCTGAATGTGTACAGGAACTTGGAGAGGCCGCTTCAGTTCTTAGAAGACATCTGGAATGCCTTCTACCAGTCTGAGGTGCAGCTGAAAGCAGCAAGGCAGCTGAAGGAGATCACAGAGCAACTAGCCAAGGCCAAGAAGGCACGAAAGTCTGGGAGGTTGGACCGTGACCTGAAGACACTGGAGCTGAAGCTTGCTAAATGCCAATCAGTGGTGGACGAGGTCGGTGATCCACCATTGAAGTTCCTTAAGGCAGCAGAGCGAGTGAAACTGGTTCCACCCACCACCCACAGGCTAGGGCAAGGTGGCATTCCCGGCTTCAAAGTAGCATTTGTAAGTACACTCCCTACCTTCCATTTTTTTTCTATAAAGATTCGTTTCTGTCGAATCACATAGGACTATTTGGGATACCTTTTGCGATGCGAATTGCATCGCAAAGATGTTTCAAATGGTGTTTAGTTCGCAAAGGTACGATGCTATTTGTTTCGCAAACTGCTTCGCAAGATACAGTATGTGAAAGTCTTCGCTTCGCAAAAGAGTTCGTAGACTTGAACAAATCGCAAACTGCTTCGCAAGTTAAAATATGCGAAGTTTTACACTTCGCAAATATGCATTTTTTTGACCTATTGTTTTATGGGGACAATACAAGAGGTACAAGAGGAAGATCACAACTGCAGAAATGACAATGGGCCAGGAGCATGGCAAGGAGCATCTTTTTGAACATGTTGATGCACTATTGGTGAGTGGGTTTGGTTGGGATTGAATTTCTGTTTGTGTTGAGATTGTTTTCATTTGAATCAAGATTTTCATTGTTGACTAAGCTTTGCATGTTCAAATGCAGGCATTTGAGGGTGAGAGTGAGAGCTCTCAGGGTAGCAGTGATGAGGAGGAGAGAGGCGCTAGCACTGCTCCCCCCAGTGTAGCTACCACTAGCAGTGGACCTAGTTCATTTGCTAGTCGAAATGCAGGTTCTGCAGGGGGCGTGCGTAGGGAGGAGGACGAGGAGGAGGAGGAGGGGCAGGGGGACGATGAAGAGAGGGAGGAGGATGAGCAGCCTCCCCCTCCACCAAAGAACACTAGGAAGAAAGATTCAAGGAAGAAATCCAAGAGGGGAAGGAGGTCTAGATAGACAGCTAGTGTGTTAGATACCCGAGACTTGCAAACCCTTTTACATTGTAACTTTTGAAATTTTGATATAGATTTTTTTTTTCCGGCCCAAAGTGACTCCAAATGAATATAAACCTTGCGTACAAAATAAGAATACAGTGCCATGCTCTTGCGATACACAGTCAATCTCAAAACTATTTGCGAGTCATATTTTTTCGCAACACTGCAAAAGCCAAAAGACCAAATATACCATCTCACAAACATCGCTAAACTCTGACGGTTAAAATCATTCCAGAACAGGTTTGCGAAATCCTACATTTCACAAACATTTTGCGACATTTTGCGAATCACAAACTCTTTGCGTTAGATATTATATTGGAAATCGATAGAGTTTTGAGTCGATTCGCTAAGTTGTAGCGTTGATGAGTTTGTTTCAAAAAGTTTCCGATGTTAGTTTTATCGCAAATTCGTAGCGGCATCCTAAACATCGCAAAACGTTTGCGTTAAACGTTATATCGAAAACTGATAGATTTTTGAGTCAATTCGCTAAGTCATTGCGATGTTGGGTTTGTTGCAAATAATTTTCAATGTATTGTGAATCACAAATCATGTATAGAAGACATTATAATCGGAAATGTTTTGCGATTGTTTCAGTTTCGGGAGTTGAAAAGAGCTTGCGATTGTACGGGTGCAAAGTTGAGGGTTTCATAAAGGCTTAAGAGTTTGCGAGGAATTGTTGTTCGGAACTGCGGGTTTTCAGAAACTATTTTCTTTGTTGTTTGCGATGATATTTGGATCGCAATATGCCCCTCTTTTGTTGTAGTGAACAAAATGTCCTATGCAATATCAAATCACTTTTGGTACTTTGAGAACATACAAATTGAGATTATATTCCATTCACAAAATATTTCAAACTCCCTCCACAATTGAATTGGTTCGAAATAAAAACTCAAACAACTAAACATACGCTATTTATCCCTAACTAATTGGGACTTAACCAAATAACTAAACTAACGCACTTGACATCTAGTCTTACTATTTGGTAAACTATCTGTAAGTAACTCAATGATTGAACACATAAACATTACAGTAGAATTGTGAGCTCAATGGAGGTTCATTGGGCTTGGAGTGCAAAGATGAAGTGTAAAGCTTCTTTGGGCACTCCCTGAGCCCTTTAGATCATTCGATTCCATTAAGAAATGAGAAAGATATGGCCCCCCAAAGTTTTGGGGGTGGGGGGTGGGTCCTTATGTTGAATTTTTTTGGAGCAAACATATTTCACCCCTAACACAATGCTTGTACACCCTATGAATGCACACTCCAAATCTAAAACATGTCAAGATCTATCCCATTATCAAAATGCATGCACTTCTTTTAAACTCTCTCTTTTGTAACAAAATTTAAATTGACTACTACCTTCCACCTTGCCCAATGATTTCCATATTCATAGATAAGTAGCTTGTGGTCCTTGTTGTAAGTCATTGTATGTTTGTGAGACAAAATGACACATTACACATAACATCATTTGTAGATCAAAGAGTTGCACTACCATCATTCACCATGAAAAGGGTCAAAGGACCTACCTATTGTGGGGGAGCCAAAACTTCTGATAAAATCTCAATTGAGCTTGCAATAAATCCTTTTCAACACCCACTCCTATATTTGCAATGCTTTTAGTGCAAGTTGATACACAAGCATTGAAATTAAATCATAAAATGATCTAAAACCTGAGTCTATCATCATATCATCATCCATGTCATTCCCAAAAATAGTGAGCTCTTTCAAAGTCTACCATTGTGACTTTCAAGGTATCGAACTCAAGATGGGGCCCAAAATGAACAAAACCACCCACATTCAAATAAAAGAAGAGATTTGTATTATAACAAGTTGAATGGAAACACACACATGAGCAAAAATATGTGCACATTCAAATTAGAGAATGTAAGGGTCATAGCAAGTCAAACAAAAGCACACACATGAACATGAACACATATATTCAAATTAAAGAACAAATCTAATTTATAACGAGTTGAACAGAAGCAAACGCATCTGAACAAATGCATAAGATCATGGTTACAAGTAGTCTAATAAAAACTGTACATATTTAAACATGATAAAACATCTGTGTTATCAAAAGCAAAATCAAGAGCTCTAATCCTAAACCAAATGCATGATCCTGAACTCCAGCAAAAAATTGGAATGGCAAAAGAGGTTTCTTTCTGTCAAGTCTGCAAAAGTAGCACTTGAATGTACCTTTTGTTTTGCCTAAAGTTCCTCCTCCCTAGCATCCACAGATAGAGAGAGGTCATGTGAAGAGATTTTGTCGGGAGGGAGACTGTCAAGTCTGTCCACCTTGTAGAGATCCATGGGCTTCTTTCTTATTCTCTTGTGGTCATCTGAGGTACCATGTGTAGGAGAGATCCTTCATTAATAGAGTTGGAAACCTTTTTCAAATCCATTTGAAAGATGGACATGAAATTGAGCAGAAGAGGATGTGAATGGGCAACAACCATGAATCAAAAATGGTTATCTGATGATGTTGCACATACGCATTAGCAGAATTGGCCATGTCTTGCAGTAATGTGATTAACTGAAACTACAATTGCCTGCGGCCTCTGAGAAAAGACTCAGTTGCTAAAGTTTTCATGAGCTTTGAGTGCAAGGATCAACTATGACTCCTCCAGCTAATACTTCTCAGTCTGGTTGTTTGTGGCAAACTGAATCTCACCTCAAACATGATAACCAAGAGTCATAAGTGAAAGATAAAATTTGAGATCATTTTACAGCCCTGAAGCCTGATGGTGGATTGAACTTCATATCCACATCCAAGTCTCAATCTGGATGGCAGAATACTCTTCAAGTGAAAAATGTAATCTTCATGATTCAAAATGTAACAGCTCTAGTAGTTTCCCACATAGTTTGCCTCTCCCGAGCTATGTCCAGAAGTACCTCTTCTGCCTGAGTACTGCCTTGCAGTCAAGAACACTCTTTCAATAGAGAGTACAAAGAATTGCCATATTCTAGGCATGGTGTGCAGTATCATCATCCATGACAGCATTTTCCTTCCTTTGTGGTGAGGAGCTTGTTCCACAAGCATAGCATCTGGCGTGGTGACTGATAGTGTGCTGTCAAATAGTGATCAACACACCCAGCTTGCGCAAACCGTGGACTATGTTCATACTGCACATGTTTTTCTCGACCATATTGACCAACCCATAGTCCCACGCTCACATCCTCCATCTTGAATAACTGCCCATCATCACCATCCAAAAGAAGTGAACAACTGCACTCTCTAAAAGAAACAAACATTCTAACCCATTCTAACCTTCCTCTCATTCAATCCTTGTGTATACTCATGTAGGTCATATTTCTTCATCCTGGATAAAACAGCCATTCACAAGCTTTGCATAACTTGAAGACAAGTTATTAGAAGCTAAGTCAGATCGCAGTTTCTCATAAGACACAAGTCAGAATTCTCAGAGCACCATATTATAACACCTGATTTTCTGAAAGTGGCAATCTATCTTCTAGATACACAATTCAAGAAACAAAGCCCTAAGAAACAGGTCCTATGCAAGAGTAGGAAGGATTTAATAAACTGAAATCCAATGCTTACCCGCAAGGTGCCTTTGGTCTTTTCCGACAGTATGTAGCGTACAATATCCTCTGATAGGATATACCCAGGCCCATTGGCATACGTTGGGTAAATTCGCTCTGGCCAATCCTGTGATTTCCTCAACCAACCACGGTATACTATCAGGATTAGCACCAAAGAATACCATGTCATGTAGTTTCATGGTTTGCTTTAATTGCTTTAATTCCATTGTTGGAAATATCAATTCCAACTTAGTCTCTGCAATTTTGTTTTCAGAAGAGAGCCCATGTTCTGGGTTTCAAACTGCATATCAGAGCACAGAAGGATTCGACAAGTGCTGAATACCAAGTGCAAAGAAACAAGTTGTAAGATGACTCCCACAAGTCTGATACCTCATATGTTACAGCCCACTTCCCTGAGCGAAGGGGCCTGTGAAACTCATTCATGCTGCCCATGTACAATCCATGCCCTACTGCTGCAGCCTTCACCTCCTCGAGCACTCTGTCCACTCTCACAAAAGTGTCATCATCGCACTTCATAACATACTTTGCAGTCACATTTTCAACCTGCAAAATGGACAAAAAAAGTTTCAGGTGCTTGCCAACAAGGCCAGCAACAAATATCAGTGGAACCTCCTGTGTTGCAAACGTCCACTTTATTTGTCTTGCTGCATATGAATCAGCACAAAGATGTAAGAGGAGAAAAAATGGTTACCAGATTTACCAATAACAATACAGTTGAGACAAGCAACATACCCCAAACTGGCAAATAGCAATAGTTTTCAGCACCACGATGTCATAGCGGTCAATGAAGGGTAGTACAACCATATCCCTATAATAGTCTGCTTCCTTTTTCACTTGCAAGTTGATCTCCTTGTTTGCATGCTGCATTCAACCCATATTCCATCAACAGGCAAAGACTTTGGATTGACACAATACTTGCGAATCTTATGTGGACAGAAGTGAGAATGAAAAAATGAAGTATAGCCATATCCCAATAGAAGTTCACTTCCTTCCACACTCACAAGTTGGATCTCCTTCTTGCCATGCCACATACAACCCATATTCCATCAACAGGCAAAGACTTTGGATTGAAACAATCCCTGTGAAGTCTGATGTAGACCTCTAGGCACTTACTGCAGATCAATTTACAAGGGGCAAATTGAGATACAAATGAGAAGGTAATATGGGGGTAAATACCAAAGCTACAAAGAAGCGGGCCACCACTCTTGAGGATCGGATCAAGGGAGATTGCAACCATGTCTTCCTAACTGCCATGCGTTCAGCAAAATGGTTGGTGCTTGACATGATTCCTACAAATAACTCAATCTGGCCCATAGGCAGTTTTGGTGCCTTCCACATTTCACCTTCTTCAAGTATAAGCTCGTTGTAATAGCTGGGATGCATAGTGGGCAGTGATGTTACCATCACTGAATGTACCTCAACATCTCCACCAACTGATACACCAGTTGCTTCCTCCACAACATAGCCCTGCACGATAACCATGCAGCATATGACCTAAATCTCTGATCATCGCAGCTACTCTCCAAAACTTTAGCAGAAACGAAACTTTGCAGCAAACAAAAGAGTAAAATCATCAAATCATGAGTAGCTACAGACATACCAAGCGATATGGGAAGGAGGTAATGTGGCGGCCATCTATCATCAAATGGAACCCCTCCAATCCAGCTGAAATTGTGAGGACAAAGAGTCGCCCTTCTGCAAAAGGATAGTCCCATACTAGACTTTCTTCACCAGAATGACCCATTGATCTATTCAGCCACCAGGACTTCTTAGAATCTTGAGGTTTGGAATCATCCTCTCTGAGCCATTTCTCACACTTGAGTTGCCCATCAACTACACAATGACCACACACATCCAAGTCAGCATTGACCACCAGTAGTACCACAGTTGAAAGGAGCAGCAGGAAATCGATGACTCAATTGGATTCAATCCTGTTGACAACGGTCTCTTTCCCTTCATATTTTGATGACACTCCAAAACTGGAAGGTCTTAAGTTCTGAGGCAGCACTTCTCTTCAAACAACCTCATTATCAGAACCTTCACTCCTTCCATTCATACTCTTGAGCTTACAAACTCTAGAGTGCAAGCTTACCACCAGGAATCTCCTTCAGAACCCAATTGAAGTACAATGCAGTGACACTTTCAATGAATAGAAGAAGCAAACAAACAGCCAACTTGTGGGTCCCTAATGAAGAATCAGCTGTAGACTTCAAATGGGGGTGAAACTCTTGGTGACAAACTGCAAGTTCTTGGCCTCAGGCATAAAAAAAAAAGTGAGTCTTGAATGACTCAGAAGGTTTATTCATGCTTTACCAAGTTCCTCTTCATCAGGAGCTTGCCAGCCTTCACAGCGCTGGGCTGTACCCCACTGGCCTCGGTAGCAAGTATTATGCTCAATCACAGGCTTCCAACTCCAGTCCCCTCGCAATCTGGGATTTATATGAAGAATCCTAGGGGGATCCTCACCATCAACCACTTTCAACCCTTGCAATTCCAGCACAAATTGAGATACCATGACATACTGAGAAACCCCCTCGCCTACGCGTGCAATTGGAGGCTTGAACTCCATGTGAGCCTCGCGGGGCTTCCCGACAAGTGTGATAGCTGAGCCAAACATGAGCCCACATGGTAAGAATATGACAAGCCCTGCATTCTCAAATGCCTTCCCTGTCATTGACAAAAATGCTGGACATGGCTCTGCAGTTGTTGCCCCTGCTGCTTTTGTTCTATTTGCTTCCACAGCAATTCTATTCCCCCTGATGATTGCATCTTCAACTTCTTGCCAGGCCTTGGCACCAGCAAGCCACGCCTGTTGTACAACCCTTTGGAGAGATGTATCATTCAGATTGATCCTCTTTTGTGAACTGAAATCTAGTTTGTCAAGAGAACGTTGGTGCACAGAGCCCTTTTCTGCTCGCTTCTTCAGACTTTCCCCAATTCGTCTCTTCAGTCTCCCTAATGTTGTTGATGGGAAATCCTCCATTTCCCTTGAATTTGTCTCTTCCATATCCATCTGTCCCCAGATATTCCATGCCCTCAGAGTTTCAGCATTTTCCAAATTCACCAAATCCAATGCAAGGAACAATAACACCAATGCAATTATACTATTTGGCTGTCCTCAACATGGACAAAAACAAAAACCATCAAATGCAAAATGTCTGACCTCAAGAGAGCCATGCAAGTTGGAGGATGCAGTCTGCAAGACATCATGGACCTTGTCCAAAAGTAATGGTGGTGTCTTGGGCAGCTGCTGCTCATTGCCATTGAGCTTTTGAAGATGATGATGTTGATGATGATCATGATTCTGTTGTTGTTGTTGCACTAGATCTAATCCTCCAAGGCTTGCCTCTTCAATAACATCTACCGATGAAATCATCATTCCAGGACTTGGATTAGGTCCTACAAACTGTGGAATTTGGATGGTTAGAAGTACAAGACAAAGCGTTAAGATTACTAGAAAAGCTTGTGTACATCGTTTGCGCCCTAAACAACAACAACCACCACCGTGACCACTACCTCTCTCCACTCTTCCATACGTCTTCTTCATCCTTGCAAACAACACAAATCTTCAAGATCCCCCCTTTTCTCTTGAAGAAGCCGGTAGTGGAAAAAGATTAGCAACCCATTTGGGAAAGGTATCTCTCAAGTGCTCATCCTTCTCGCCATCAGCTGGATCTTACCAACGGATCGTCACCTTCATAAGTACACACGCCTATAACATGACCCTACATGAAATCTCTCTGACATGTGTTTTTCGAATATGGACATGATGATCTCTTGCCGCCCATCTCCTCCTTCCCTGAGAGACAAGAAAGCGGCTACCTTTATAGCCTCTGAATCTCAAGCCTCCTGCTGCTGCTCCTCTTTCTCCTTCTCTCCATTACTATTACACCATTTGAAAAGTTGTTAACTTGTCATTTCAGCTTCAAACTTCAACTTCAACTTCAACTTCAACTCCGTTCTGTCTGTCTACAAATGCTGGAATCAATCCTCATGGTCTCATAGTTGTTGTTGTTGTTGTTGTTTGTTCTCCAAGGAAGCAGCAGCGTTTGTGCTCCAAAATCCCAACCCAGAATCCTTCACTGGTGACATAGCTGTGCAGATAATCCTTCATTTACTACTACTGCACAAGAACCAAACCCAAAAAAAAAAAAAACAAACAAGGGGATCATGGCATGATGGCTCTTCTTCTTCTTCTGCTGCTGCTGCTACTTCTTCTTCTTCTTCTTCTTAATAATGGCAAGTTCGAACCAGCAGCAGCAGTAGCAACGACAACAACAACAACAACAACAGTTCAAAATAGGAAATGTTCCATGAAGTTCCCCAAGAAAATGAACTAAGGGTTCACAGTAACACCATCTCTGTGAACCTTCTTCCTCAAAACGTGGGACCAAATGGAAAAAAGACTACAGAGTTCTGTAGTTTCTTCCTTGAAGGCAGAAGAAGAGCCTGTAAAACACACACACATCTCTCTCTCTCTCTCACTCCCAGTTTGCATCATTCCACACGGTGCTGAAAACTAGGACACTGAATCTCAGGGTTTTATTTTTGGCGCGAAATTTCGCCAAAATGTGAAAAATAAAAACCCGAGGGAATATTCTGTCACAATATTCCCATTTTCTCCTCTGAAAACAATCGCCAAATTTCGATTTATTATTATTATTATTGTTATTATTTTTTGGGGTCACGTTTTTTGACTGATTTTAGTTTGTTAGCAATTTCTTTTAGTAGTATTTATTTATTTATTTATTTTTTACTATTTAGACATGTTCGAAAAAAAACCTGTCGCCATTTAATGCTAAATCCCTCTTTGGATGATGCTAAGCCAATGCTGCAACATCAGAAAATTGCAAAAAAATAAAAATCACTTGTGACTATTGTTTTTACTATTAGGCCTATTATTTTCAGTTTTGTGATGTAGCTTAAAGTGGTGATTGTCCACAGTAAAGAAGATTTAGCCGAAATTTTTTAATTATAAATAAGATATGAAAATTAAATCTTTTTCATATGGGCCTTATCTATTTTTGGCTACCTACTCGACTCATGTACTGGAATCTGATGGATTTTCTCAATTTCAACATGCAATAATTTCAAAATCTGGTTTTTTTTTTCTGCCCATTGGAATAGGATTGAGAGAGAGAGAGAGACACACACACACACACACACACACCACACAAGTTCATGCAAACATGGACATGACAAGTGATGATGGGTTGCACTCTTTTTCATTTGCAAAAATTCAACTACTTTCCAAGTGATGATGGGTTGCACTCTTTTTGTTCACAACATTCAAAGACTTTCCAAGCAAGGATGGATTGCATTCTGTTTTTTGTTCACAAACACTCTAATACTTCCCACAGCAATAATGCAAGTCTCAGGAGCACATGTGGGAAAGGAGCAATCTCATTTGTATTCTTGATTCTAGTTTGAATCTAAATGATATCTCTGTGCATTCAGTAGCAGCAAAGGGATTCTCTAGTGCTGAAATTTCCTCTGAACAATCTGCACAATTTAAAGTTTCACTGCAGCTTGAAAACTGGATGTTTTCTTATTACCATATTTTTTCAAAAAGAATGTAAAGTAGTTTGCACTGACCTTTGTGTATGAATCTAGAGTTCATGTTATCCAGAAGTTTCTGATAGCAGATGCACGAAGCTTTTCAAGCTGAAGCGTGGTTTTGGTTCTGATGCAGGTTTTTGGGTTTTCTCTATCTCCAGCTTGGATGCTGGGACTGTTGGGGACGATTTGCTGCCTGCATCGTGCAGATCTGGTGAAGAAGAAAACAGGTGATCAGTTGCTGCTGGAAGGCTAGGCAACAACAGCTGTACAAAATCCTGCAAACTGTTTTGATTTGGAGTGGGTTTATTATTGTGCAAGACATTCTTGCAAGGAACTTCCTCAGGCAAACTGCACTGTTGGTTAGGCATGTGGACAGTTGCTGCAGGATTCACAGCCCTATGCCGCTTTCTTGTCAGCAAGTGGTTTCCTTGCTGCTCATCCATCAGGTCCTTATAAGAAGCCTCCTGCACATTTGGACTACATGGTTGTCCAGGCATGCAATTAGTTGCTGGATCCACAGCACTAAAATACTTTGGCTTCCGCACAAGAGTGTCTTGCTGTTCATCCATCCTCGGCATAAACTTGGATTTCACTTCTTCCTGATGCTCAGTCAGTGTTGGACTACAATCTGGCATGGGATTGTCTTGCATTAGGGACATTGCTGTGCTCTCAGTCCTGCAAGCATTTTATTCAGCATCTGCAGTCATGTAACATGCAGCTACTTGTTCTCCCAAGACAAGGGAATCCCTTGGGAACCTAGGACCAAACTCATAGGTTGAGTTAAATTCCAGGTCTAAAATTTGTGGATTAGCTTACTTAGAATACTGCAGGTTAAGTTAGAAATTTTGGCTAGCATTCTGCTCCATATAACTTATTTCACACCAGCTAATGTCCAAGTTCAATGCCAAAATACTGAGCTTACAAGATGTGTCTGTACCGTAGACTGTAGGTGGCCACAGAAAGAATGCAGTGTTGCTGCAGGCAGTCCTGCAGCCATACATGGGACACTATATTCACACCACTTTGCTCCAGCATTTCCCTCTGCTCCTGTACTTGAATGCTGCAGTTCAAGCACCTAAAACATTAGTGGACTTCCACATTGTGAATTCTGACAGAATGACACTGTAACTGGGGAAGTGGTAAATAAACCAGAGGAAGAAATATCCTCCTACATATCAAGGATTTTCTCTGCTAAAAATTTCAGTTAATGTGAAAATGAATTGTGAGATGGCCTCAGACTAAGGTTCATCACATTTCCAGACCAAGCAATAAGGGACCATAATAGCAAATAGGAAGACAAAAAGATGAACACAACTGACAAGAGCAGAGTACAACAAAAACCAGAAAGACAAGCAAGCACTTTGGGGATCCATAGATAATCAAAAGCGTTGAAGAGCATGAGAACAAGTTCAAACCTGCTCAGCAGCAAGTGTAGGAACACTGGGGTCTCTGGTGTTGTAAAGACAACAACATGGGTGACAGCCTCATGCAATGTGGATGACAGGGAGCCACCAACCCATGCAGCCTCCAAGCCCAATCTCTTCATTGTAGCTTGGGTTACAGCCTGCGTGTCTGGATTCCTGGAGACAGCTGCACCAGTTATTTCAACAAGTTGTGCCCAAGGAAAAAGGAAGGTATGAAGGCAGATTTCATAAGGACATGTGCTACTATTTTGAATGAGAGACACCACACACTTTGAAGTCCTTTTGTAGAGGGCAGCCTACTGAACCCGGAACTCCAGCAACAGTCTTGCACATACATACAGATTGAGAGAGAATAGGACCCACGTAGAATGGATGGGAGGAACCAAATAGAGGCAAATGCCTTGAAACAGAGCCCAATGCCCTGACTTTGGCAAAAATTTCTTTATCATTTGCCTGATGTCAAGTAGTAATGGGGGTCCATCCCCCACCTTTGCTAATATCTGAACACCCAGTGCACACAACATGGTAAATTCCAAGCAGATTTACTCCTCAGCATTGTAACTCTCAGCCAGAAACTCCTACAGAGAAACAATGTATTGATGAATCTATGCAGAGGTCATATTCACACAATCAAAGATCACAGACCTTAGAGAATGTGAGTGAGGTCTGCAAGAGATGCATAATTGAAAAAGAGAGTGATCACCCTTCTATGAACCTTGTGAATATCTGAGACATCAATTGGATTGAAGTATGGGTCACCATATGAGTCAATGTCATCCTTATGATTCTCCTTTGTGGCCTTGGACATGTGAAAGTAGTGCCTGACATGCAAACCCAAGAGTAAGCACAGAAAGCTTGGGTGGGTCAGTTTGGAATTGTTGGCAAAAGCCCACATTTACTCGATTTTAATCTGCAACAGGTGATCAAAGCAACTTCTAAATGCCTGGAGCTCCACAAGTTCATTTTGAGATCATAACACCGGCAGCTGAATCTATTCCATGTTATAAATTACCCCCACCTGGGATTGATTGGCATAAGTTCCTTGGAGTGGATGCAAGACTCTAGCCACTCCAAGTTAATGACATCCCAATTGCTGCTTACTGCTGCCTTGTAGTGTATTCCTGTTCAGCAATTTTTGTCAGGTGTAGCCAAGATGCTGTCATGTGCCCTATTCATGGTGACTTTTTTGATTCCTTCTCCAAAGTTTTCCAATCTTACTCAAGTGGGATGTAAAGAAATAGTATGCATCAATGTGAAGCTTGGGTATGGATCATGCTAGAATATATGCTGGTTACACAGCTGCTACCCTACTGCTATTGAACAGAGTGATGTAAGTCATAGTTGCAATGAGAGGGAGGGAAGAAACAAGGTGTCAAATTTCACCTGTTGGTTGAGAAGCAATCACATGGGTCACAGAGTGATGGAGGTTCATGACAGTGGTTCCACCAGCCTGCTTTATCTGTGACTGCAAATTTTCTTTCTGACCATTTGTTCCAGTATTACAAATATCTGCACAACATCAGATGTCAAGAGACACATCTCGTGATGGTTGATTGCCATTATTCAACTGTGAAAATTGCAGTTATTTCAATGTATCATAGTTATGAAAGCAGGAAACATGGGTTGGATACAGAAGACCAGGCCCTGCAGTTGAGCACTGAGCTGAGGGATGTTCAAAACATCAAAGCTCCGCAAGTGGGCAAGTATCTGGTTGCTAGAACCAGTCCTTGCCTTTCTCTTCTTGCAGACCTTGCTGCTACAGGGTAGTGGAGCGTACTTACCCATCGTATTCCCATTGGCTTTTGCCAATACAACCATCTCCTGGAACTCTGAGCAATCACAAACCCAACTCTCTAATTAGCCACCCACCATCATGATTTGTTCTGATCTAGCCTCCCACTGTGGATATCTGAGGGCAAACATGAAATGAACATTTTGCTGTTTGAAAAATCACAAATTGGCCACTACTGGTCATGAAGAGACAATTAAATATTGGTAATCACAGTCAGTTGCTACTGGGAGGGCATAAGGCCTTCATCAAGGTTTCAACTGCCAAAGTGAAAGGATTCTTTAGATTCTTTGTAACAGGTTGTGTGATGCTGAAAACAGAAGAGAAACAAATCTGAGAATTCTTTTTACCTTGCAAAGACAAGCAGTCATGCCAATATTTGTCATCTCTAAGTTTCTCTGCCCTTGGAAATCTGAAGGTCCATCCTACCTTGAAAGTCTGTGAACAAAGTCAAAAAGGTAAATCCATGACTTTCTCAGGCATGAGATTAAAGAGGTCGATGTACAGGTGCTTCTAAGTCATGCGAGAACGATGATCATCAATACATAACAAAACAAAAAATATTTGCATATTGACTAGCTTATATGCTAAAGCTTTCATGAACAGGAAAAGTGTGAACCATACACAGGAGGCATAGACACGCTTCTCAGCAGAAACATTCAGCACCACAGACCTGCACAGTGATAAATGACTAGCATGAAGTTCCATCAATCATTGCTTCTAGTCATAAGTTCACATCTACTTGCAGCTCAAAGTGAAGGTCTTCATCCAGCAAAAAGCTTGGGAAAAAGAGATGCTTTTGCATACTGATCCACCTCTGCCAAAACAGGAGCATGCAAGCCAATAATGAAGCAACTGAACTCAATTGTAGGTTAGCAGACTGTTACAGCACACATACTTCTCAGGTGATGAGACCCACACATCTGGACACTCATAGCGGTTGCCTGTGACCTGATACCCACAATTTGTAGGTGGGTGTCCTCCTTTCCTGTTCTTCCTGCACAATAAGATCTATCAGAATACCTATCTTCATTGTGAAGCTTCCAGGAGAAGATCAATACTAGCTGGAACTATTTCCAAACACAGTAATTCCTCTATCCACTACAACCCACCCTTATCTGAAGGGTGCAATATTGGACACCAACATGCCCAAAAGCTTGCCTGCAGCTCTGAATACTGTTCTTGTTGCATACAGCACACTCTACACAGATGGGAATTGCAGGTACTGCAATGTGCCATGGGCCACTGGGATACTTGAATATGTTTCAAGGGCACAATACATAGTTTCACTTTCAAGAAGGAACTGTACACAAAATATGGAGATAATTTTTTTTGGAGGAGAACATGTTCAGCATCAGACAATCCAACTCCACAGCGACATATTGAGAAGAATCTGCAAAATCCAAATAATTCTGAACTGTAAGCAGGTGCCTCTCTTTCTAAACAGCATGAAGAGCTTGTTTGCATTCCCTGTATGCATCACTCCATGATCAAACTTATAACCTCAATTGCGTGACGACCAAGCAGCGGTTTGACTTGATGTGCTCAAAAGAAACTGACAAGAGATAGGACTCAGGAGTGATGGAGGTGGATCAAAGAGCTTGTAAGCAAGACCAACAGAAGGTCAAATATAAATCTTTAATGCAATGCCCAAGGAAGTGAAATTCAGCTGAAATATAGATAGATATTTACCTTGAAGGTAGGACTCCTGGCTCAGGTTGGTCCTTGACGGCTAACAGGTATGACACTATCTGCAAATGCAGAACTCTGTGTTCATCAGTAGCAGCATAGAAAAAATTTCGACCTTGTGCTGGTGTCATAACTGTCAAAACATGCAGGTGACACAGTCCAAAATCAAGCAATTTCTAGGAGTACAATTCTGAACTTCAGTATCACCAGCCAGTTGCTTTTGGTCTGAGGTCTAAGTATGACAGAGTGCTCCATCCCTTTCATGCTGTCATATGCCAGTGCTAGACAGCTGAAAACATTTGCTGCACACAGGGATAATTTGAGGTCTTTGAATTCAGTCACTCATTAATGTTGGCCAAATGTGCAAACCCAAAACCATATTGACCAGCAGCATCAATTTGGTCACTAGTACTGTGAAGTTCAGTGGAGACTTGAAATCACTAGTGTTCTATGTGGTCAAGATAAGCATGTGATCATGAGTGTCCCACCTGACCTCCCTTCTGACCTGAACCACAATATCCACCTGCCAAGAACAGATAGTGCACATTTGATCACCAACCATTCCTAGACCTGCCTGATTTTCTTCATCCATGCATCCCTCTATTTTGACTCAATTACTTCATCAGGAAAACAGATTACCAAATAGTCCATGACATTTTAGCAAAGGCTCAGGTTCCCTCAGACACAACCAGGAAAAAGGAAAAGACAATTGCACTTTGAAAACAGCTTCCTGTGGAAAGCAGAACACCCCGATTGGATGAGAGATGACAGTCAAACAGCATCTCACCAATGATGAGCAGGTCAAGGTCTGATCCCAAGTTCAAATAGTCAGGCTTGAGCTTGCACCATCGCCCATCTCGATTGTCTGGACTCCACTGGGACTCCATATCCTTGACAATGATGCCCTCATCTCTATTTCCCTAATGGTCATTGTGACAATCAGATTCTACCAAAAGACTGATACAACACACACTGCAAGTAGACTGAGGAAGAATTTAGAATGTCTATCAGCAGAAATTTGATAGCCCATTGCAATAGTGAACTCATTCTGCCCAGCAAGGGAGATTATAAAAATTGGATGCCAAGGAAACAGAGGCATTTACCCTCGCTGTACTGTGTCACCAAAAAATCTGAAGAGTTCATCTTTGGTTGTGGGTAGTATTGACCATTGTACACCGTTGCCTACACCTACACCTACACCATTCAACATGACACTAATTCCAGATTCAAGACAGTATCTACATGACTAAAAGAATGTCTAGGGCATCCGCATTCTTACCCCTGGACAATCAATCACACATACTCCACATACTCATAGAGACCACAGAAGCAATATGAATTCTAGCAAAGACCTGCAGGTAATCAACAGGACTCAAGATGCTGGGAAACATGTTGGCTGGGTCAAGTAGCATACCAGGGAGGATGCAGACAATGTAAGGATGGCATGGTTTCACAATGCTTTTCAGGAGAATATGCCTGTCTTTCAATGATAAATGCAGCACACTGCCTTTGTCCTCTTCATACAAGATATCAAAAACCACATCTGTGATCATCCTTGTAAAGGATAATAGATCTTAGCTATGCTGGATGTAGCTGGGATGTGAAAACAGTCTCTCATCTGCTCCTCCACAAGCCAACAAAGGGGAAGAAGCAACATCTCATTGGAGATAATTGACCTGCTGTACCTGCCCCCTGGCTCTTATTAGCATCTCCATTTCAAGCTCCTGGGAAAGCTCAAACCTTTGAAATTCTCAAACTATCCTACCATGGCACCAGCCACACTGGGCACTTTTCAAGTGTGTATTTACTATCTGGGCCCTTAATGGAAGTAAGTTATCCCCATTCAAAAGGAACACAGTTGCAGTGGTTTATTTGAGGATTCAGGAAAAGCTTTCTCTACAGGTGGTAATCAGCTCAGTGTCTCTGACTTCCAACACTGTACAAGACACCTACAATGTTCTGTGAAATGGAGGATACAGCAGACCTGCACAGACAAGCAATGATACATTTCTTAAGATGTAATTCTTGTCACCCAGCTGATTTCATCACACCCATAAATAAAGAAACAGATTTGGGCAATAGTCACACATTCGCTAAACTGATGCTATAAGAAGAAATCTCAAGAGGCCTAAATGTCATCATTTGCATTTTACACTTTGAAACATAGACATGAACTGAGTGCTACAACACTAGGATTCTTGTGATGCATTACAACATGGCGTCTCTGCAAAGAAAGCTACCAGCTCATCAGTATCCCAGCCCTTGCGTGCTGCTCGTGCTGCCATCCAAACACACAGAAAAAATCAAGTTGGGCAAGCTGTTGCCAGAGAAAATATTGATAACATATCATTCCAAGCACTAATACCCATCACACAATCCACTAGAGCTGCACAAGACAGGATCACCAATTGTTGCAACAACTTTTCAGATTCAGATTCTTCAGGTGTGAAGTTGATTGGGTCTTCTTTCTTGCCTTTGGTTCCAAAGTTTAGGCACGGCAGAGGAGCAAACAGTAAAGTTCATCTGTGCATGGTGCTAGAATAGAATGCCATGGAATGAACTAGGCATCCCAAGAGCTGAGAAGCATCGAAGAGGAGCTGAAAGGGTCAAATTCATTCCTAAGTAGCTGCTTGCTTTTCTCCATTAAAGAAGAATTTTGCTGCTTGCAATCCATACCAGCATCACGGTTTGTATTTTGGCTGCGTTGCTTGAACCTATTCCCAAGGCAATCCCATACAAGGAGTTCTCCATCCAGTACACATCTGTATTCAATCAACAGCAAGTGATTGATGAGCTCTCCTAATGGCAGTTTGGTATTGAGTAGTGTTGGTTCTTGGCAAGAGCAGCAAAAGGGTAAACCAAAGTTCAGCTGAAGCATGATAAAAGGATGCTTGCCCCAGTCCAGCAACCACCACATTATTTGACAAAGTCATTTTGCTAGATGAAATAAAGTTGGAGCATTTCCATCACAGCCAACTTCATGACAGATAACCACAAACACTAGGATAACCAGATGCATCCCCAAAGAAGCTGAATAGACTTCCTGATTGTCAAATTAGAAGTAGACAGAGATGATACCGCTTTGACTGAATGTGATCCTGAAGAAGAGGACCAAGGGCAGTGTTGTATTCTGAATGCTCCTTCCCATTGCTGCGGCACCAAGCACAATGCAGCTCTTACTTGCCCAACATCAAAACTAGCAGGGCACAGTTGACCATGCTTCACTAAGAACCCCTGACTTTCTAACCATGAACATGTAAACTCAGGGCATTTTCCCTCTTCATTAGTTCTCCAGCACTTGACATGAACACAATACTCATGCATCTATAACTGATCAGTCAACTCTCTGTGGAATTTATATGCCAACCAAGTATCTGCAGCTGGGTAATGGCTAAGTAATTCACATAGGGTGGAATATACAGTCAAGCTCAGCACAGCAGAAAGTGCAACGTGGATGCAAATACCGGGACCAGAAGTAAAGATGGTCACCATCTTTATGCACTTGCATTCGATCACCATCAAACTTGCACTCCGCCACAATGCATTTGCCCCTCATCTACATTAAAAGGTTCCTCCATAGTTTAAGCACATCATTCAAAGACCTTTCACAAGTCTACCTTGAGTTGGAGTGCCGTTGGAAGCTATGTGACCAATCCAAGAGATGCCATTACAAGGAGTTTTACTTGCCTTCCAAATCCTTCAGCAAATTCTCATTTGATGGTAGAAATCTCTTGTGATGGCCTAACACAGGCCACCTACCTCATTTGAAAACCTACTGTTTTGAGATGCAATGCTCACAAAACCCAGTAGATAATAGCTCATCTTTGCTTAAATCTCAACACACTGAATTTGACTCCCTGATTTTCCAGACCAAGCCAGAGAAAAGGCTTACAGAGATCCAACCTATGCTTTCATCACTTCTGATGAGTCCCTAAACCCTTTCATTATAAACCCTAAACCCTAAACCCTTTCATTGTATGCACAACTTCAACACTAGGGGAGTTGATCTCCTCTATGACCTTTAGTTGGTTGGTCAGATTAACAAGGGCAGGATGAGCTTACCGAATCCCAAACTGAATCAATGGAGGCAAAACGC
This sequence comes from Sphagnum contortum, assembly GCA_963920785.1. Taxonomy (NCBI): domain Eukaryota; kingdom Viridiplantae; phylum Streptophyta; class Sphagnopsida; order Sphagnales; family Sphagnaceae; genus Sphagnum; species Sphagnum contortum. The sequence goes on from OY987286.1 coordinate 4,071,059, forward strand.
TTAGAGTGTTGGCTCTTTAATGCTTTGCCAACTGAAAGTTCCTGCAACAGGTTTTCGTTACTGTTGTAAGTTACACAACACATAATGCTGTAGCATACCCCCAAAGAAGTGAGTGGAAACCATGCAGAAGAAACCAGGTGCCTCTGGTTAATACACTCAGGTTGTAATCTCCAGAAGGTAAACCCTAAACCCTTCACTCCATACCACCCCTGCTAGAAACCCATGTCAATGTGTGTTCATGGGAGAAAAGCATTACCTTATGGATGAAGCAGGCACCAGGAGTGGCCAGTTGTTTGCAGACAAGTTCGAGATTGAAACAATGTGCCATCAGGGCATTGGCATCAGGGTGGAATGCATCTAGAACTATCTTTTCCCCGATACCTATCTTCAAATCTGCATCACATTAATGTAAGATTGTGGCTAATCTATAGATGTCCACGCAATTAACTTCCCAACAATCAGGAGGCATGCAACAACCAGCGAGGAAATCGACAATAGTCCTCTGCTAGACGGAGTCAACTTATCATTAACCAAGCAATGAGAATGGAGAATACCTTGTAGAATAAGGCGCACTATCCATTTAACTTGTTGGGCTGTAGTGGCCTTTGTCAAATCTCTCAAGATTAAAACCTTTTCTTCTCTGAGATTCCAACCCAGTTGCTTGCACCATATTAGTCTTGTGTTCTTGTTCACAAACAACATTAGATGGAGACTTAACTGCTATGTACAATTACCTCTCTATCCTTAGTTATTTGTCAAGATTCCAAAAACCCAGCACAGGCATAATCCTGAACTGCCAAAGGTTTTGTGTTTAGGGTTTAGGGTTTAGGATCTGCAATAAGCTCGAAATAAGTTGTAAATCAAAATTTGGCTGTAGAAGGCGTGTTCAGAAAATGAGATAACAGAGATGCAAGAAAGCAGACCTCAAGGAGCAGGTTGCAAGACGGTCAAGAAGAGAATGGAAGTCGGTAAGACTGATTGTCTTTGTTTGTAGTTGCTGCCTGATACTCACTACCTGCTTATACCATCATTAAATTTATAGCCAAGAATTCAATACCTCTTGAAGAAAAAGAGCACAAGTGTCTGCTGACACAATTTTATTATTGCAAAGTAGATTTCCCAGATGTACTTCAACTCATTCAAGACTACTGTTGCTTTTGTTGTAATGAAGATCACTGATGTAGCTTCTTCTCTTGATGGAATTGGGGTTAACTATTTATTTGCCCACGTCCCTTCTTGCAAAAAGAGTGGGATGCCCAATGGTGTCTGTCCGCCAGCCTTTCAAATGCATGAATGCTGCTTAGACCTACTGACAAACAAAAGAAGGCAAGAGGAATGGGCTTATATGTGAATAAAAGAAAGAGAGGGGAGAATGTCAACCTTGGAAGCAATTACTGAGAGATCGCCTGATGCTGAACCAGCACTAGTTTTCCACATGAGTAATTGACGACCATCATTGGAGGTGGTGGCCAAACCCAGTACTTGCACCAAACATGATGCAAGTGCTGCTTCCTTCATTTGGTAATGCGGCCGCAACCTGTCCCTCTACAAATGCCATTCCCAAAAACACACTTTTGTTTCATTCAGAATCCAAAACTCGTGCAATAAGAGCTTTACCAAACCTTGACAACAACAACAACAACAACAACAACAACAATTTGAACAATCAACAATAAAAATTGGAGCAACGATGATGATATCCTCAGTAATGAAAAAAAAGAGAAAGAGGAGGAGAATAAGAGAGAATCGCTCCGTACTTTGGGTAGTAGAATACGCATGACAGCATAGACGTCTCCAGAGGCACGAGCTTGTTTGAGCAACGAGGAGAGCAAGGAGCGACGTTTGGGAGCGGAGGGAGCGGTGGCCATTGCTTCCAACGCTGCACTCACTTTGGCCCATTCCATACCCTTGTTTGTCTCTCTCTCTCTCTCTCTCTCTCTCTCTCTCTCTCTCGGGTTTTGTTTTGTTTTATTTTATTTTCCAAGAACTCCGAAGTCAGTGGGGGGAAAAAAACACCGGACACAAGAAACACAAGAAAGAAAGAGGCGAATTCTTCACACTACTAGTGTGTAATTCTCTTCTGCTTTTGTTTTGCTTGAAGCAACGATCTGAGTTTCCAAGTTACAAGAAAAACTTAAAACCTATTTGTGAGTAAGCATTTCAATTCCATTAAAACAGAAAGCTCAACAATGCATATCGGCTGATTGCGATCATGAGTTTGAAGATTGAGTTGAGGATTTGGGGGGGAGAAGCGCGATTTCCCAAGGCAGCAGCAAGGAACAAGGAGCGCTCATCTGCCCTTCCCTTCCCTTCCCTTCGATTCCATTCCCTCCACGAAAGTCTTGTTCTGAATTTGGCGGGAAACACTGTAGCGTGACTTCCAAGACGCCCAAAAAGGACATGGAACCGCGCTCTTTGGTGTGCGTGAAGTGTGAACCCAGTTTGTTCGACGGTTTTCTCCTTTTTATAACCGGCTGGGTAGGGTCTTTGTGAACAGTTTCTTCCCATCCCCCCCCCCACACCGTGGCTATCAAATAACCGGATGTTGAAAAAAATATTGGGACCAGTAAACAATTTGTTGGTGTAGAATTTTTTTCAAACTAGGGTTTTGTGTTGCTACGCACAAGCATTTAAACATTCCCATTCACTCCACCCTAGTACCTTTATCATTTCAGCTATTTCTTGTTGATTTTTTAAAAAATTCATTCAAAATTTTGGTTGGTTAAAATAAAATTTAGAAATTTTTGGCTATAGTAAATGTGAAAAAATATAAATTCAACAAATTTAATACAGTGGGTATGGTTGTAGCAATGATAATGTTAGTTGTGCTCTTAACAACTTACATGCACGCATCATCAAGTTGTACTTATATTTGATCTCATAATTTAATTCTTGTTCTTGAACTTCAGCCTTCATTTGTAGTGTTCCAATCCATAGCACATCTTAGCTTCATAGTCTCATATTACACTTGTTAACTTTTCCTTTCTTTTTTTAGCTTACATATTAATTTGAAATTTGTGCTTCAAATTTTTGTGCAAAGTAACTCACAAAGATTTATTACTATTTCATTTCAAAGAATTTCAAAGGAAAAGAGGATGTGATTTGTGGAGAGCTTGTAAAAATGAGAGAAAATAGCAACCCTACAACATCATCCATTGTGTAGAGAGAAAAACACCTAGTTGGTAGACCTAGAAAACAACAAAATGTGGGACTTTTGAATATAAAAAAGAACAAGAAAAAAGAAGCCATTGAGAGTAAGAGACCATTAGAATGTGGCAAAACAAAAAAAGGAATATCAAAACTAGTTTTAGTCACATTTGTGGCCACAAATGTTATTAGCAATGAAAAGATATATAAGCAACAAATCCACTCTTACTTTCTTGTAAACTCTATACAAATCACTAGGTGTTCCTAAATCCTTATGCAAAACTTTTTTGTAAGTTCTATACAAATCATTAGGTGTTCTTAAATCCTTATGCAAACTAATTAGGGAAGCAATGTGGGAGTGGTGTACAAAGGATGGGGTGTTGAAAGAAAATTACATTCAAACTATAGAACGTAACACAAAAGCAAAGAATCCCAAACAAAACTTGCCTAAACTTGAAAAACATCCCAAATTAAGAAATGAAATGGTGCACATTTTGCAAAAAATGAAACAAATATATTAGCCATTATCAATAAAGATTTGTGCAACCCATCTTCAAAGGCATGATACAATCCATTACTCTTAAACTCATAAGACTTGGATGTGGAGGGTTTACTACCACAAGATAATGGTTTAAACAATTCATTGAACAATACATGTGTTGGACTTACTGTGTGGCAACCATTGTTGCAAACAAACTTCCATCAGGTTGGTTTTCTCAAGGTTGCACCATGGTTTAGAAGGTTGTTTATTTGGTGAAAGCATATTGTACTCCACCAACATTTGTTGTGAACAGTGATCAAATTGGAGTCCATTTTGTCCTTAATGGTGGTGAGATAACCTAGGAACCAAAGGGTACCAATCATGTGCAAATGTTAGGTCTAAAAAATAAGAAGCAAATCATAACAGTGGTATCCTCTAATGTTGTATGAGATTTACTTCCACCATAAATTGTTTTTATTGGCACTACATCTCATTCACTTGCACCAAACAACCAAGGAAAGACAAACTGCATCGAAGATGGTTGGGACCTTACCTTTAGTGAAAACCATTGGTCATCATTGGAAACAACCAAAAAAATTGTCACCAACATACTTTTTCGCTACCTACAATCATAGATTCAAATTTTAAGGTTAGATAAAGAGCACAAGATGGTATGGATAATAAATTGTTAGAGTGTCCACATCAGTAAAAAGCTTTTGGATTGGATAAAAAAGAACATGAAAACATATTTTTGATTTGTGTTCATGCTAACTACATAAGTGAATTACAACCCGTAGATGTGATTTTGTAGAAGCCATTCAAACATGAATTCAAAGTTCATTTGAACTAATGGATTTTTCAAACAATTAAAGACCAAATCGTTGATGGTTAAGAACCATTGGTAGATTTCAAAATGGGCAATTTGAAACTTAAAACATGTGGTTAGTTACATGAGGCATGAAATAGAGGTGAAAATCATGAAATCAATGATCATTAAGGGATAGGACAAAATAAGCATCACCAAAGTTTTCTTACGTGCATTTTAATTAAGAGCTATGGAAGTTAACATTGCAATGCCAGTTTTCAAAGAAGCAATAATTGTAGAATGAATAGTAGAGGTGAATGTTGATGGTAATCCAACCCTTACAATGTTAGAAGTTGTTGAGAACTCCTTTTAGTCTACATCTACACCACCATTCGCAAGTGTAAGACCATTAGGAACAATACATAAGATGCATATGTAAGCTAGAAAGAAAAAATATATAGGCTACATATAGAAAATCCTTAATGTTGTTGCAAAAAAAAGTTGCCTTTGCCCTTTGTCAGTGTAGAATTGAGTTGCTACTACCCTTTGTTGTTGTAGAAGATAACTACTATTGCAAAAAAAAGTTACTGCAAAAATTAGTTGCTTATGTGGTTTACTACAATGTGGTTTGAACCTATAACATATTGTATTGTCAACGACTACATCCCATTATATTGTAATTCAAAGATTTTTACTTTAGCAAGCTGTTTAGAAAACTTATTTTTCCATATTGATTGTAGATTAACATGAATGACAATGTAAATACCTCCTTGTTCCCATGGGACATACTACCTTGAAATTATGATTCCTATATAACATGTCATTCTATTAAAAATTGGCAAATTGGCCATTCTTGTCAACACCAATTACAAGGGTCACATTAGAAAACTTGTATTATTTTATTGCTTTAGATGTCAATGTGGAACTATATAATTAATGTTAGAAGTGAATACCAAAAGAAACTTAAAATGCACAATCCCATGTAATGGGCAAAATCAATGACCACTTGCAATTTGTGCCCCATTCACATCATCAAATATAACAATTACATGTATGTTGTCCTCGAGATTTAGCTTGTTTCATTTTACACATAAGTTGGTTCCATTACATCATTAACATTAATAACCTAAATGTTATTAAAGCCACCATAAACCTTTTGAGGAGTATTCACACCCACAAGCAAATAACATCTTATGCTCATGTTTCAAAAACAAAATTAGACATTTTAAACTACCATGGATGACGCAATCGCAGACTCCTGAATGGACTCAACAACGTGTCCAAAGGTGAAAACAACGGAAAGATAAAGAATTGGGGTGCATTCCCTAGCTCGCAATGCTTTGGGGGTAGAGAGGCATGCCGGAGCTCTAGGATAGGGATTACAAAGAATGACAAACAAATCAATTACTCACACGGATTTGCACAAACTAAATAACAAATTGGTTAATGCATAGTTGGAGCATGTTTGGTGTACAGACAAACCACGGGCAAACACAAATTCATAAGATTCACCATGACCTGGACTTGGGGGAAGCCACCACCTTCTATGCCTAGCCACGGGACCAACATTCAAATGTCATTTTGTCTCGGAACTCCCAAGTGGGAGTCCCAAAATTCTCAAAATTGGGACTTCCACAACTTTGGAGACCAATAACTTTGTGCGCAAACCTTCGATTGAGGTGAGGTCTAAAGAAAAATTATAGCCCTCATTGAGATCTTTCCAACAGTGTGTGGCACGCCACCTGCCCACAAAGAGGTCAGGGCGATTCTTAACTTTTAGTGGTCGGGAGTCAAATTGGCAATTTGATTCCTGGCCTTCTCTTGGCCATAACTTATGTTTTAATTACCCAAATGGGTCATGCAAACCTATTTTGGACATCTACCTTCCAAGAGCTTTTCAATGATATAAAGAACTCTTCAATCTAATGAGTTTTGTCCCTTGTAATTATTCTATAAAAACTTGGGAGTCCATTGAGACTCCCACTCCCAAAGTAGGATCTCACTTGGGAGTGTGGAGGTGCATTCCTTCACACTCTCCCACACTCCCACAGTCCCAAGACATGAAATGTGACTTCTGGGTTTCACTCTTGGCTCGCACTTTTGTAAGCCTTTGCTTTGGTCGTGAACCGAAGGCTAGGGTTGCGACACCCGAATTCTAGCTTGTTTCATTTTACACATAAGTTGGCTCCATGACATCATTAACATTAATAACCTAAACACTATTAAAACCAGCATAAACTTTTTGAGGAACATTCACACCCACAAGCAAATAACATCTTATGTTCATGTTTCAAAAGCAAAATTAGATATTTTAGACTACCATGCATGAAGCCCTCCACTCACAATGGACCATCACCTAAAGTCACACTAAATTGATAGTGAGTCATTTAATTTTTTTGACGCCTAGTGCTTAGATCATTTTCATTTATAGGACGATCAATTATAAAATTCCCATTGATGTCAGATTAATGGGCCCATAATAGCTTCGGACTATTTACCAAGTGCCCTTATAACCAACTTGGGAAAGGTTCACAATTTTATTTTTACAAACCAACCAACTCCTCTCTTGAATTATTTCTCAATGGTGAAACATAATATTTGATAGAGCATGCCCTACCTTCCATGACATTAAAAAAAAAAAAGCAAATAATTTAGAAAAATAGAAAAACATGCCAAACATTTTTTATTTAGCTCTTATAGACTCTAGAAGGTAGAAAATAAGATCATGCATCAATGGTAGAAGCAAAGATTGGATAAATGACATGCATTTGAAAACTTTTTGGTTAAAAAGGGGCTTTTTTACTAGTGAACATGGATTTTCCTTTCAGATCATTGTAATGAAGTTGTTGGCAAAAATTAAAAAATTCTAAGAGATAAAAAATGGGAAGGACATTTAGAAATAATAAATGAATGACATAAAAATGCACATAAAAAGAGATTTAAAAAATGTTTGTACATTTCTTTGTACCTATCTATATACTAATGTTAACCTATACAAATACAAATGACATTTTGTAACCTTTATTTGAAGTTTTTGTGGTCTATTGGTGTTACTACTTTTTTCTAGGACCTTTTCATGGTTGTTGTGGCCTTTTCACTAACTTTCACACAATGTGCCAATCCTTGGGTGATTGTGGCATTTTCCTTGAGAGCTTATGTAAATTTTTTATTTAACTAATTTGTTTATAAAATAATTATTGTTATTGTAAACATGTTTTTAAAAGGCAATAAAAGTAGTAACATGATCACAAATTGGTATGTCATTTCTTTTCATGTTTGAGTCTTTTCATGTTATTAAATATTTATTATGGGAAATAGTCAAAAAAATCTAAGAATTTTCAGATCATATGGTTGGATTTTTAACTGATTGTTAATTTAGTCATTAGGACAAAAACATTTTAGATTATGTAAAGATTTGTTGGATCATTGCCATTGGACACTACATAAAATCTTGTATTGTGTAACCATTCAATTTGTGATTACATGTGATTATTTGTCATTTGCAACTACGATTTATAATTTTTACAATTAGTAAACATCTTTTTAATTTTCTTACTATTTTTTCAACTATGATATGACTATTAAGTTATACATTTTTCATCCAATAATAGCCCATTATGTTCATTTAGTTGCAAATTTAGTTGTAACTTGGTTACTTTTTGTGTTGTGCCTATACATTTTATATACTTTAAAATGTTTTGGACTAGATTAAAAGTATATTTAACAAATAGTCAAGGTACATGAAGCATATATTAAAACCTAATTAACATATTTAAAAGTATATAATCTATATTCAACGCATATTAAACACATATTACTTCTTATTATGAACATATTAAAATAAACCATTTCATTTTGATATTATATTATGATTTGTTTACAAATATACGATGTTTATTGTAATGTATAATCAAATTATAGTGCTGAAGTCATATGAAGATGACATAATCTTAATGTCAAACCAATATTCATTATTCAAATATAGTACTATCAAAAAAATCATTAAATGATGTAAAATATGGAATAATTAATTAAATAAATAAAACTGAATTATGATTTTGATGACTTAATAATTTATATTGATTAATCAATTAATAACTATTGATCAATTAACACTAATAATTAATTGATTAGAATGAAAACCATGAAATAATAAATAAATAAAAATTCTTAAATAATAAAATTTTATTTATTTCATAAGTTAATCAAACATGAATTATATTTACTAATTTAATATCGAATAATCAATAAATAATTTAGAAAATTTTAATTAGTATTTCAATGTGATTATTTTACCAATTAAATACTTTCATATTTGAAATTCAATATTTACTGACTTATTTCATAAAATTTTCATTTCAAGCTACTGATCAAGTTACAAACTATAAATAACTATTGAATAAGTTAATTATTAATTGATTAATTTCATTTAATTATCTAATCATTAATATTTACTAATCAAAAGTTATGGTAAATAGATAATAAGTATTACTTAATTAGTAGTCATGTAGGTCACAAAAATAATAATTAGAGTTCCACAAATTCTATTATGTTAGAGTTATTATTAATGATTAATTAAATTGATTTCCTGTTTAGTTCATAAGTTCAAAATTCATAATTAATCTTTATTAATTAGTTGAAAATTTATTAAAAGTTACTTAACACTTCAAGTATTAATTTAATAAATATTCAATTAATTGTTTGATAGTTGTTTTTTACTAATCAAGAGTTATGGTCAATAAATATTAAATAAATAATAGTTTGTGAGCTGTTAAATATTAATTAATTAAATGTTGTGAGCTAAATTATTTACTTAATATAAGTGATTTATTTAAATGGACTTTTTTAAATGATAAATCAACTAAATAAGTTAATAAGTTCATAATTCAAGAGTTAAAATTGAATAAAATTGAATGCAGTATTTATTGTTAATTTAATAATTATTTATATTAAATAGTGAATCTACTATTAATTTATTTATTTATCTAATTGATAAGTTATATTTAGAGGGTTCAGTGTCAAGAAAATTTGTAATATTATTAAATAACTCATTACATTTAGAATCAAAATAATAACCAATTAATTAATTGCATACAAATTTACATATTGTTGATGAATTATGATTATAAATTGATTAATTAGTGAAAAAATATGAAGTAAAAGTGAATGTTTATTTTAGAAATAAATAATTAAAGAATGGTACGTAATTATTGGTACGGTTGTAAGTGGGTGGGTAGGTAGGTAGGTAGGTAATTAATTAGTGTTTAATTAATTAATTAGGTAAGTAACTAGTTAATTAAATAGTTTCCTATTTACTTATTTATTTACATAATTTTATAATTAAAAAAACAACATTTCGGAAAATACTTTTAGTTGCAACTCAATTTACAACTTAAGTGCAACTAGAAAAGTTTACATATATGTTTTGTCTTGTAATTTGATCTTGGAAATTACATAAGAAAGGTGTTTTTTTTATGTTTACACATTAAAGAACTGCATGTGCCATTAAGGACGAGGTTAAAAAAGTTTAACCTCAAAAGCAAAACATAAAAATGAAATAACAATAATTATATGTCTAGTTTTTAGCCCACCTACTTCCTACCTACCTACCTACCTAGGTATGTAGCCTAGGTAGGTACGTATGTTCTACCTACCCAAAATTTACCTACTTACATAGGCCTATGTACATACCTACCTATTTATTCAAATAAATATTCATTTGATTTTTAAAATATGTCTCATGGCAAATTTTGATTACACCATGCGTCACAATCTAGGACCATCTAAAATGAATGCTCATAATGGATGGACAAGATCAATTTTTGAATAATAAAAAAGAATTCACCCAAAATTCCTCATATTGTTACATGGCGAATTTTGGTTTTGCCAAATGGCACCATCACAAGTCATTGGAATTTTATCATGGTTTCTTTCAACATTTACAATTATTTTGAAAAATTACTTTAATTTAAGACATGTGACAATTAATGTGTGAATATTTGATAATTGTAAAAATAGTTGTAAAAACAAGACTTAGTTACAAATGGTATATGGATGGTCAAATGAATGAACATGTAATGTTGTTTATATACATCATTCATGGTCTATTTGGTGATGTCATGTTGAGTCATGATTTGTGGTGAAATGTTGGGTGTAATTTTACTTATGCAATTAAAACAATTTTAGTTGTAAATGTTGGTTGTAACTATTTTATAGTTGCAAATTGACATTTTTTTCTAGTGGGATTGCCATGAAAAAGGATTTGACATGATATGTAGATTGTGTGCATTTGTTATTGATGCATTATAACAAGGAAATGGCTTATTTTATATCTTTGTGTTTACATGTCGTTGAAGATATTGAACTTAAAAGACAATGTTATGATTGATGCAAGTGGGGAATGGTTGCATGTTTTGGTTCATAACAACTTGGTGCTAGAATCATTCAACTCTGCATTGGTGGGTTTGGATAGTGGATCAGTTGAAGATTTGGCACTTTCGATTGGAAATTGCAAGTTCATTGGTTTTTATAAAAATAGGTGAGATTCAAAGAATTAAAGTTGTTAATGTTTCATCAATGTTCCAACCATATGTGACTTTTTCCCCAAACATGACATCTTGATAATCAAAGCTTTAGTTTTTATGAAAATTGGTATTTGACATACATCCTAGAGATAATCAAACTCCATGGTTCCATTGCCCATTGGGTCCCTCCATTAGGTTGCTTTGACTTTATAACCTTTGATGTTTATGCATTTCATGGAAAGTGGGTACCAAGCAAGTGGGCAATGTCTGACCTATCTTTTGTTTGGATTGATACCACATTATCTCACAAGTTTCATGGGTATAAATATTTTGGATGTAGGCACAAAATGTGGTAGGGGATGAAAAATTGTGTAGGTGTTGTTCACAAGGTTGTGAATAACTATAATTTTTGGTCTTCGAGTTGTTCCTTTGTGACATCATTAATGTTGCATTTGTTATGTTAAGCAGGGTTGTGTGCACTTCACAATATTGTGCCTTAAAACATTTCAAAGAGTGCAAACAATGATAATAAGAAAAGTTGAAAGAACAACTATAATATTAAGAGCTAAAAAGACATGTCTTTTTTTTATGACCTTTTTAAGGTTCTCATCATTCATAAACATTGTCATGATGATGATGTTGATGATAATGACAATGAGGTTTTTGTTATTGGGAGGTCATTCTATTGAACCATTTATGCAACATCGTAAATGGAATTACCCAAAAGACATGGAACTACGTTCCTTGGGGTGTGATGTGTGAACTAGCGATTTTTATTTTTTTTCATAACCAATTGGGTAGGGCCTTTGTGAACATTTTCTCCTCCCCCATTATGGTTATCAAAATAATTGGATTTTGGAAAACAAATTGAGACTTGTAAACAAATTTTTGGTTTAATATATATTTTCCTATTAACTAATTTCCCCTAGTATTTTCTTGATTATACCCACTTGCACTACATAAGGTCAATTTTTTCATATTCAACCTGTCACCACTTAATATGTCAAGGTAGGGTTTTGTAAGAAAAATTTATCCCCCCACCCTAAACACTTCATTTTTCATGCAATTTTCACAATTGTTGACCCACATTATTCTAAAAGGGAGGTAAGTTTGTTGAAAGAAATTAAAAATAAAAATGAGTACATAAAAAAAAATGTTGAATCAATTAAACTCAAAGTATTTTTCCATTTGAAGTGACAAATATTTGAATTGAAGATGTTGAACCCTAAGTCATATGAACTTGAAAAGGCATTTGATTTCTTGAAGCCTTAATGCATATGCATCATGTTCTCATTTGCACATGCCTATTATCTAACAAGCCATTTCTCCTTAAAACAATAATTCTACATGTTCATAAAGTGCACATGTTGTTTTCCTTTTGAAGATTTTATCAATTTTGGAAATTTGTTTTAAAATATGCTTAGTTGATCAATTTCATGCATTGCGAATTACACTCACAAATAAGAATTGTGACATGGAGATTAAATTGTGAAAAAACAAAACAATGCTATAATTAAATCATTTAAGGTACACATTTCATTTCATGTCTCCATCACATGCTTGCTTTAATTTGTTACCTACACATTTCACTCAAAAATCAATGTATTCAAGATCAAAGTTTATGTAAGATTACAACTTACATTAATACTTTAGCAACATTAAGCTTGTCAAGTTTATGTAATGTTTTCTAGGAAATTGTTCAAGGTCAAAAAAATTTCCACTATTGGTTGGTTTTGAAATTGTCACTTTTGAAACTTCATCCAAACATTGTTGCATGATCAAATCCATGTCTTCCTCTAGATCCAAATCACTATCATCTCTAGAAGCTTCATGTTGGTTTACTTATGCTAAAAGTGTTTTTGGAAATAAAGGTTTGGTAGCATTCACATTGTAACCTCTTTTTTACCAACCTTTGCAAATCATTCTTTTCTTTTGTCACAATTGTGTCTATGCATAGAATAACCACATAGAAATATGAAGTCTTATGATTGACATTGGGAGGTTCACTTTTGGATCCTCCTCTTTTTGTTATTGGTATGTGAAGAATGTAAACGTTTAAAGATGGAAATATTTTTTGAAAGAATTATTCAATGGTCACTATATGATAACACCAACGAGCTCCAACTTGTTCATACAATTTGATGGGACAAAAACTAAATATATTCTTGTTAATAAAAATTTCTTCCATTGTTAGTATTTTGTGCTTGTGCATTGATTAACAATCAATTATCCACATCATCTTTTGCTTGTTTTGTCAATTTAATTTCTACACTTTTTTTTCATTTTAAACGACCAAACAAATTGCACAAATTGTGTGTAGGTTTTTGTAGGTTTCAAATGTACATACCAATGTGTTCATCACAAACTTCATATCAACATGGGCTATCACAACCTAAGAAAAAGGAGAGGAATGATTAATCTTGTTTTGTTTTTGGTTCATTTTATGGTACCTTCATTGTAAATGAATATTATAATGTTGACATATAATTTTTTTTCAAATGTATTACCTATTTGTTTAATGAATTGAAACCTACACAAATAAGGTGTGTAAACACGTTTTGGTTTTGGTTCCAAAAACGGTTAATTCCTTAAATAAAATGGAAGGTTTTTATACGAAGGACCTTTTAGATTTAACATAAGAAGTTAAATCCTAGTAGAAGGTTGGTTCTAGGTAAAAAATTTGGATTTAATTTTAATCTAGTATTTTAGAATTAGATTGGATTCAAAATTAGACTCAAAACCAATTAAAAACCAAAATGTAACCAACATTGATAAACCCAATGTTAATTTAATATTGTGAAAATGCTAATAATGAACCCAAGCATAAATCTAAATATAAACTACCAAATCTACAAAGTATTAGATATTTTAAATTATTTGGGTACCCATGTGTTTGAATATTGTATTTTTGTGAAGTTCCTCAAAACCTTCATAGTTGGGGTTTAAGGTTCAAGATGTGTCATATTACACCTCTCCTCACAAACCTTTTAGGTATTTGTATAAATGCATAATGGGTATGAGGTGTTATTAATATTTCTTTATAACATTTCTTAAATTGTTTTTTTTATGTCATGACCCCTAATTTGGGGTTGATGACCAAATTAAAAAAAGACAAGGGAATGGGGTGGGAAAGTGCATTGGGATTTAAACACATTTTCACAAGTGTCGGAGAATGAATCTTAACATTCTCAAGTAGATTCTCACTTTTGGAATTAGAGTCTTGTGATGTCTTAAGTTTTTGGAATAAGGTTTGGGGGGATAAATTTTCTCAAAATATAATATTTTTAGTCTATCAAAAAGGTTTTGAATATTGTAATATTGCAAGTGAGGTTGCATTCCTTATTTCAAAATTCAAAACATAAGTTATGATCAAATGAATGGTCAAGACTTAACTTGAAATTTCAACCTAATATGGTCATTAAAATGTTCAATAAATGGGTCAAATAATTTTCAATTGGAGTTTGCAATATGGCATTGATTTTTTTTTTTCAAGATTTACAACTTTTCCCTTGAAACCTTTCAAATATGAATCCATATTTGAGAGTTTTGAACTCATAAATTAGAGGGACTCATACCTTGGTAGTTTCAATTTTTTTGAACTTTGATGAAATCTATCATTGGAATTATATATTTTGGGGGGTAGGGGAGGGAATATTAAAAAAACCACTTTTATAAAATATTATGTCTAATGAAATTTTTTCTCATACAAAATATTCTATTTTGCCATATTTAAATTGAAATTTGCAAACTATTATGATATTTTTGCAAAGATGAGGAATGTTTCCAAACATTTTTATAACATTTCAATTTCTCCAAAATTTCATAAAAATCTCAATTATATGTTAGGTGTCCATCAATTATGCATTCATTTTAAAACAAAAATTTCAACAATTTGGGATTTTAATGATATTGGAATTGTTTAAGAATTTTGAACAAGTAGTTAATAGTCTTCTTAATAGTCACAATGTGAGGAGATTGAATATTTAGATGAAAGCTTATATGTACAAAACAATTCATTAGCTTACAACCATACTCTAACTTCAATAAACATCCTTCAAATACTAGCATTGTAACAATGTAATTAGCAATTCAAGTTTGAACATTTCTTATGTAAATTATTTAGGAATAGAATAAAAAATTTCACAATGTTTGCATGCAAATCCAGTCATAGGTTGAAGATTAAAGTTTCATAAGACAATAGAAATCCCCATGGTTGAATTCCCAAAACTTTGGTGCAAGAAAAAAACATTTTATGAATGATTAAATGCCAAATATCATGGCCATTATAGTATGTTGCTTCTCATTTTGAATGTAAGTATGAGATACTTTGGTACCATAAGATGAAATTTGCAAAGGAGTTAAAACATGAAACAAATGTTCTTCTTCGGAATGTGGGATTTTAAATGGGTGGTTATACATAAAAGAATAATTGAACCAACTTGGTTAGATAAGATCCCAAAATGCTTTCACTCAACAAACGAAAGTAAACAAGAAGAAATAACTATATTGATAGGATATTTATCACAAAAAAAATGGTTACAATGCCACAATTTTCAATAGTTCAAGTTAGCTATTACTAAAGTACATTTATATATATATATATATATATATATATTCGGGCTTGTTGCTAACATCTTTGTGAAATGATCTCAATTGACATCTATTCATAAATTTTGAAAAAGAATGAAAAGGGGGAAAAAGGTGAGTTACATTACATTTGTGCACTCATTCCTAAACATCAAAACACTATCTCACTCCTTAACATTCTCATTCATGGATACCATGAAATTTGTTGAAAGTAAAGGCATACTTGTAGCTTGAACCTTATTTTTTCAATTCCCAAATTGAATATGATCATCACCCCAACTAGACATAAGCTTACAACTAGATCTTAAATTCAAAATCGTTAGTTATAAAGAGACTAGAATGCTTCACCTAAACAAGAAATTAATACAACTTTATGATACTAAGAAAAACAAATTTGTTGATGAAGAATAGGTATGCATGTTGGAAAATTCAGTGGTTATTTGAGAAAAAAAGATGGTAGTAAGTTGAAGGTGCTAGGGTGGCAATAGCCCCTTTGCTAAAACATCTAGATATCATCGCTACAACTTTTTTGATCAAAAGACTATTCACAATAATAGGTGATAGATAAAGTAGTTGATATAGCATTGTGGCTACTCACATTGGGAAGAGAACACAACATTAACTAAAAAGTTGATCATATATCATTCATTTAATTTAATGCTTTTAGTTGGGTTATTAACTTCATAGTAGTTTGGTGATTTTCTATCCACCAAGAGAAGGACCATGTGGACCCATTAGTTGTTAGTAAATTTGTGGACCACTTTGCAATTGAAATCTTTATGTGGTACCAAAGTTTCTTCCTATTAGGGGCAAAGATGAACAATTAAAGAGCCGAACTTAAAAACTTTAATGTAAAACCAAAACCAAAATCCCTTCACATAATTTGACAAGTTCAAAATTTCAAGGAAAAACGACTCGGAAACACTAATGACTTGTCTTGTGAAGGAAAGAGCATTTTATTACAAAAGCATGTGACCATGTTCATCATGTTGGGAGGACAAAACTCAAAGGAAGTCTATTTATTTCCAGCTGGAAATGCATGCCTTTGCAAGCATGGTTTCTTAGGGCTTCAACTTGCCATACCCACTTTGATTGCCACTTGGACATTCAATAAATAAATAAGTAACCCCCAGTTTATAATGGGGTCATTAGCCCAGGCCAAAAATGGTGATAAAATGGTTTTGGAAATAGAAATTTCATGCAGCCAATGGGAAGGCTCAGCATGCACTCAAAGTGCCTTGATTTTTATTTTTATTTCCTTTTAAGTTTTGGCTTGGGGGGGGGGGGAGGGAGGGGGGAGAGGATTTTTTTTTCTTATTTTCCTTTGTTCTCAAAATGTTCCCTCCAAGTTCCCAATGGATTCCATCAGGTTCCCAATATGTTCCCTAGGTTCCCGATGTGTTCCCCAAGGGTGTTACCAATAGCACCCCACTTTAATCCCAACTATTGGATGGATGTTCAAGGGAATAGTTTTTTTTTTTTTTCAACCACAAGGAGCTCATCTAACATCCTTGATATAATAGGGCATTGAACACAAGATAGTTGTGAATTGGAAGCCGTGCAACAACAGCTTGCAAGATGGCCATGAGTGCTAGCAACTTGGTAGCAACTTGGTTATATAATAATAATAATAAGCTTGTGCTCCAAAGCCAACAGTAGCAGCATTAAGCCAACGCGACACCTTTTGTAGATTGAAGTCAAAAAGGCTTCTTTTGCAACAACAAGAGTTGCCTGATCATCATGTATGTTGTATTCAACTATAATATTCTGTCTGGGGAAACAAATTATTGAACACCAAATGAGTCCAAAATATAAGGAAGAAGGGATTCTTTCACCCAACCAAGTCAGCCAGGCAGCCAGACAGCCACCCAGACCTCAATGCCAAAGGCATCGGGGTCCACAATTTTGAAGGAAAGAAAACCACAAGAACCGAATTGAAAATCAATAGAACAACTTAACATTGGGTGGGTCCACAATTTGAAGGAAAAAATTGCAAGAACCGAATTGAAAATCAATAGAACGACTTACATTCTACAATAATGCCCCTCTCCACGGCACACACTTCCTCTGCTTTTTCAGTTCACCACAAAAATGTCCACCTAAGTGGTGTGGGGGGGGGGGGGGGGGGTGGGGAGTAAGGTAAGGTAATTCAGGTTAGGTTAGGTGGGGTAAGGTAAGGTCACAAAGGTGGTTATGTGAATCAATAGAGTGGCAGCCAATATTAGGAATAGAAAGAATTTCCATGCATGCAACCAATGAGAAGTCGCATAATGGAATGAACCAATGAGAAGGTGCATCATGAGAAGTTGCATCATGGAGTGAAGGGTCCTCCCTCGGTCCTTGGGAGGCACCTCGTTCATGCAAAGCACAAATAGGTGTAAAGATAGCATGTAGGGAATAAGGAACACTATACTTATGTGCATGAATGAATGAATGATGGGGGAATACCCGTTACAATTTGCATCATTGTTTTTCCTTAGGATGTTTTATTTGTAGCCAAAAAAACGAAAAAGAAAAAGAAATGACTATCATCATTAGGAGGTTTTTAGTTAAATCTTGCTATAAATGAGACATTTGAAATACAATCTTTGATTTTGTTTGTTTGTTTGTTTGTTTGTTTCATTTGTGCCCTGAAAACCAAATCTACAAATCTGATGATTTTTTTTCCCCTCACTTCTCGCCATTGAAAACTTTCAAAATCATTTCAGTTTCCAATTTTCAATTTTGATGGCACTTTTGGGCAAAAGATTGCCAATTAGAAAAAGGATGCTCTGCAACACGCACTCGTAGAACCAATTATCACATGATGGAAAAGGGTGTGTGCCACCCTACTGGGCTTGATGCTTTGCATGGTATTATGATGCTTTGCATGATGTTGGGTGCCAATTTTTTTAAGGGTGAAAAATCTTCAAAAGGTAACATCCTTTTTTAAAAAGAGAATTTTTTGTCACCATATATATTTTCTAAAAAAAATTTCCAAAAAAGAAATCATAATATATTTTATTAAAAAAATACAGTCACAATAATAACTATTACTGAATACAACTTTGAAGAGACCTCTGAAAATGTGTGTTAGAATAGTTTAAAATTGTCTAACCATTTTCACTACCCTAGCTACATTAGAATAATTTAAAAAAAAATAAAAATAATAAAAATAAATATACATACATATATATATATATATAGGTGTGAGCTAACAAATTTGAACATACTTACTAAGTACTAACCTTGATATTCGACCTTGGATCAGATATCTAAGTCAAATATCAACATCTTTGTATTTGACACAATTTTCAAATATCAAAGTGCCAGATATCACGATGGATGATATTTAGCACCTCGCATATAACAGATTGAATATGATTTCCTGATGATATTCATCAAATGTCATTTTTGATATCCACCCAACACCAATTCATGCTATGTGTACCAAAAACACTAAACACCTTCCAAAGAAACCATTGTTGTCATTTAATGCAACAAACTATGCTAATGGTAGGCACTCCAACTCTCTTGTGTGAGAGGTGCTAATCAGTGTCCAAAATAACAAAAAACATGTAAAACCAAAATAAATAAAATTTAATTTTTTTTGTCAAAACTTAAGATCTCAAATCCAAAAGACTAGTATAACATGACTTTCTCCTATTACTTATGGTACATTCACACTTGATTTTAGGTCCGTGTTAAATGAAAATCTAGGTGGCATCCTAGATGGCACCCAATGTTAACATTGAGCCATAGCTTAATGTTAAGTGAAAGTTAGCTTAACATAAAAAAATTCATGGTAACTAGGTTTAAGTACTAACTTAATGGGTAGCATGATGTTAGGGGACTCAACCTTAGAGTCCGTAACACCAAGTGTGAATGCACCTTTAATGACCCATTGGAGTTTTTAAATGAAAATTGAATGGCTAATTGTTGTCCTATGATTACTATAGTATTCCCACCCCCCCCTCCCCCCCGCCTCCACCTCAGGAGTTTGGGAAAATAATTGAGTACTGAGATCTTGTCTCTATGGCAGCTTTCTCTCCTTCTCATATTCCTCTAGAGTTCACCATGTTCACCATCTTAACAATTTATATCCAGTTTTTGACAGTTTGAAAATATTAAAAAATTTGAAGAGTTGAACTATATCCAAATTCAATTTGTTACCACTCTATTTGTAAATCATGTCCAAATTGATATCAGTTTTATTACCGCTCTCAATTCCAAAGTTTTTTTTTTTTTTTTTTTTTTTTTTCCCAAATTTGTGGTGTAATCAAAACTGGTGATCATCAACAAAAAAAAAAAAAAAAAAAAGAGAGAGAAAAAGACTGAGCCCAATTTGGCTATTGGTTGTTACATATGGAAGTATAAAAACTTAAGAATGCTGTTATATTTTGGGCTACTTGCTGGAACCAATTGTAAAACTCTGATGATTTTAAATTATTATTTTTGAAATCCAGCAAATTAGAGCCATATTTTTTTTCACAACAATCCTTAGTTATGTTAAAATCATATTATTTGGTTTGGAAAAATGAAAAAAAATCACCCTGAAACCCTAAAAACATTGCTCACTTCAAACTATTTTGTCATCAAATTAATTTTTAAAAAAATGATCAAAATGTGTAAATTGGATTATCGAATTGTGCTCAAATCAATACCAATTCGTGTAAGGCAAGTGCTCTAGGTCAAGGGCATTATTAGAAGAAGGGCGCATGCACAAGGCGAGAGTGAAGCATGGGCCGACTTTTGGTAACGCCCTCCACTAAGGGCATTACATAAACATAATGCATGTGCCAAAATTAGGTTTATTTACAAGGTAAGAGTGAAGCATGGGCCAACTTTTGGTAACGGCCTCCACTAAGGGTGGGCCTTACATGAACGTAAAGCACTGCCTGGATTTTTCCTTCTTATTTTCAGCTCCCTGAAGAAACCTGTTTCCAGCAAGGGGGATCTTTTGGGGTGGAAGGTACCACCCAAGCTGTACTTGGGGGGGTCTTCTGACCAGCGGAAGGTACCAGCCAGCCTGTTACTATTTCTAAAAAGTGAAAAAAATCCCAGCTCTGCTTTACCTAGGGAAAGGACCTGAGTATACGCCCTTCTCCTATACGTAATGCATGTGCCGAAAATTAGGTTTATGTTCTTGAAAATGAAAGAAGTGGGGCTAACAAAAGGGAGATTCGGATACCTCCTGAAAAACCACAAAAGGGCCCTTGTCAAATTGGAAGGAAGGCAAGGACAAGTAGTGGATGTCAGATTTTCCAAAGACAATGTCAAATGTTTGGGAGTGCATTAGGGTTATGCTCTCATTGTACTATTTTAGCAACAACACATTGGCACATATATAGTCAGGGCGAATCCAATCAATTAGATTTGACCATGTAGGCTACTAGTTTATTAATAGATCCTACTTGACACATGCTTAGAGAAAAAAAAACAAACAAACAAAAGGGGGTGGAGGACCCACCAAAACTTTGAACAAACTTGGAAGGAAATTTCTCACACCAAATAAGTGAGTACTACCCTAATACCTTGGCAGCTTCCACATAAATTAAATTATTATTTTAATTTTTCAAAAAAAATTATAAATTATAAATTATAAATTAATTTATTTTTCAGGTTGTCTTGAAGGAAGGGAGCATATTAAGTAGAGGGCCAATTGATCAGTACAAAATTGTTCAAATTGTTTGAAACAAAGATATCTTATAACAAATTTATTTTAAATAGTCAAAAATTTCAAAAAATTAAAAACTCAAGCATTGAACTAATTAAGAAACTAAAATTTAATTAATTATTTGACATTTCTATATAGTATATAATTATATTTATTTGCAAAGTGCACAATTAATGTGTAAGAACCTTGTAAAATAACTATCATAGTATTTTTAGCATTCCAGCATCTTTTTTTGATCTTTATTTTGATTTTTTTTTTCAATTTTCATTTTTTTTTCAGTTCCACAATCAAAATTTAAAAATCCTGAAATTTCTATAGTTGAATCAGGTTTTGTCAAGTAATTTTGCACTACATAGGCACATTGCACCACCAAGAAAGCTTTAGGGCAGGCAATTAATAGTAATTTGAAACAAATTCTAAAACTTTTGGCATTGTAAGCAAGCTGATTTTCAAAGTATTAATAGAAAAACTTAACTTCAGACTTTTGAAAATTAAAAAATGAATAAAATAATCATTTGAATTTGAATTTTATTTTTTAAACTTTGATTTGAGGACAACCATATGATACAACAATAGATATGTATCAATTTGAGTGCAATTTTAAAATTCTCACAAACCTACCAAATTACCTTATTACACATTTAGGTGTTAATTCATTTGAGATAATAAGTAAGAAAAAGAAAATTCAGATTTGTCAAATGGAGCCATTTCATTGGCTATGACAATTGTTTTTCTTCACACCTACACACAAGCCTATTCAACACAACAGGGTGTGTCAGGACACGGTTAGAAAATTCCTTGGAGAGATCAAGCTCAATGTTGTAGAGTTTAGTGTGAGAGATGGAGGTGAATGGAGGTTTTAGTGTGGGAGTTGGAAGTTTAATGTGGTAGAAATTGCAGCTGATTCAATTCAAGAGCTCTAAGAGTTCTGTTGTGTGTTTGTGTGTGTTTTTCTTGGGCAACAACCACACATAATTTGCAAGAAGGAATTCATTCATCAGTTGGATTTTTTGGGCGAAGCTGATTCTATTGTGAGTCTTTAAACGAGTAGTTGATTTCTTTAGAAGTTTGATGCTTCAGAGAGCTTGTTTTCCTGTAATTTGATGGTAGAGTTGTGTCCCAGTTGTGCAAAGGGAAGGAGAGGAAAGGAAAGATTGAACAGAGCTTCTTGCGTTTATAGCTAGCTGTATGTCTCCTATTTCATAGATTGCCGTGACTCAAATGCGGAGGAATTTTTGTCAAGATCCTGCACAACAACAACAACAACAACAACTCCACTGAATCCAGTCTTTGTGGAAGCAGCAGCAGCTGCTGCTGCGCTAGCTCATCAAGAAGTGGAGTGCATCAGAATCTCAAAGACCCTGGGGGGAGAGGGGACTAGGGGACTGATCTAGATTCTGGAGCGAGTGAGTGGGCGGGCTCCTTTTTTTTTGCGATGGAGGAGCGGATCCGCAAACAGCATCATCAACAGCACGTGTGGATGGTGTCGAGCATGCTTGCGATGGTGATCTGTTTGTCTGCAGGCTTGTATGGCCTCATGGGTGTAGTTTCGCAAGATGGGTGGTTCTATTATTGTCCCAAACCTAGTGTGTTTTTGCAGCAGCTGGCGGCCAACAGAAGAGGTGAGTTCCAAGAAGCAGTTCAGTATCATCAACACCGGTCCATATTGCCGACCAGAGTAAGCCGGCAAGGCCCAGAAGGAGAAGCAGAAGAAGAATCATCATGCATGGGTAGATATGTCCATGTCTACGATCTGCCACCATTTTTCAACCAAAAGCTGGTTGACGATTGTCTCAGTGCGGATCCTCCTTGGGTGTACACACATTGCGAAGATCTGACCAACAGGGGACTGGGCGAACGAATCAACAATAAAATTTTCTCTGACTCCAAGAAGAAGAATGACACTGATCTTTACAACAATGTCTTGGCGCTCCCCGGCCTGCAGGATGCTTGGTACAAAACAAACCAATTCACGCTTGAGCTTATCTACCACGAGAGGTTCAAACACTATGACTGTCTCACTGATGATCCCGACAAGGCAATCTTCACTTACATTCCATTCTACAGTGCGTTGGACTTGACTCCAAAGCTGTTTGGCGACGGCGTGTCTAGTAATGCCGCGGCGAGAGACCGGGCTTGCCAGAGATTGATAGGCTGGTTACAAGCCAGTCGTCACTGGGAACGAACGGGAGGCAAGAACCATGTGTTACTATTAGGAAGAATCGTGTGGGATTACACGAGAAGAGAGTTCGATGATCATGGGTGGGGGAATCCTCTCCTCTCTTTCGCAGAGATGGAGAATGTAACAAAGCTGTCCGTAGAGATAAGCCCCACCCGCGAAGATCAGGGCTCAGGTATCCCTTACCCAACTGCATTCCATCCTTCCTCAGATGCTCAGATCGCGTCATGGCAAACAAGAATATCAAGCTCAAAACGTGAAACCCTAGTGGTTTTCGCTGGTGTTCCTCGTTCTGATAACAAGCGAGTAGGAGGATCCGCCATAAGAAGTGAATTGATGAAACAATGCTCAAATTACTCTCAACCTCCACACAACAACAACAACAACAACAACAACAACAACAAGATGTGCTCTCTTCTCAGCTGCAGTATCATCGATTGTGAGAGAAACCCTCAACTCCTCATGCAAGCTTTTCTCTATGCCGTCTTCTGTTTGCAACCAGCAGGCGATTCTGCAACTAGGAAAGGGGTTTTCGATTGCTTGATTGCAGGAGGCATACCCGTCTTCTTCGATCCAGAAACCGCTTATATGCAATACCACTGGCATCTTCCACAAAACGGCAGCAGTTATTCCGTCTTCTTCCCAAAGGAAGCGGTTGTGAACGGAAGCGTCGATGTGATTCAAGAACTGCAACGCATTCCCTTGTCCACCATAGCTTCCATGCAACACACCATCAACTCTTTTCTACCAAACCTTCTCTACTCTAAACCTGGTTCTAATCTCACCACTCCAGATGCTTTTGACATTTCTGTACAAAACCTTCTTCATAGGTTTAGACAAAATTCATAGTAGGTTTGTTTTGTTTGTTTCTCACATGATTTCTAATTATTTAAACATCAAATGCACATATCCATAATTTAGAAGCATTTCCCAATCCATATTGAGATTTAATAAAATTTCCTTACTTTGCGGATACCACTGAAAGAGGAGATAGGGGGTGAAAGGAGGCCCAAAGAGAGGGTGGTGAAGACAGGGTGACTTTGGGGATAACTCTATTACTTTACAAAACCAGCTTCATAGCTTTAGACAAAATTAGTAGTAGTTAGTTGGTTTATTCCCAAAGGGAAGCGGTTGTGAAGGAAAGCGTCGATGTGATTCAAGAAGTAGGTATTATAATAATAAAGCTTGAAATTGAGATAGTTATTTTTGAAATTGTCTTTGGAATGGTCCATGGATGACAAGACAAAGGATTCGAAAAAAAAATCTCCCATATATCAGTTCCCATTATTCGTCACCGAAATTAGAATGGACACTAGACCTGGTGCAACAAATTAGTTATGTTGAAACAAGCTAATCTCCATATCTTTCTTGGCTTCTGTCCAGATTTCAATCACTTCAAGCATGCATGTCAGAAAACAATGAAACTGTTTTGAGAGTTAGGGTTTCGAAATTATGTTGACACAATGCAAAACTTCTTCCACCAACAAATTTGGAATCTGCAATATGTCATTGCTAGGATCAAAAATGTGCTGAGAAATGGCCACAGTGAACCAGCAGCCCCCCATGACTGCACCAGTTGGCCGTTTTGTCTATAGGATGGGCTGGATGATTCGCCTCTTTTTCATTCACCTCTTTTACCTTACGTTAACCAACATTCTACCACAGTCAAATGTTTTTGGGCTGCTGACCTTTGATCATTTATTCTTTCCATTGCCATTTTTTTCCTAACCCTGACCTCCATACTACCCACCCACCTAGCTACTATACTGACCTAAATCTTAGCCCTGCGTACTAACTAACAATTAATCCTTTACTTACCTTGCCAAAACTCTTATCTCCTCTTGGCTAAACCTATATTTCTTCATGGCTAAATTTATAGTTTTTCTTGGCTAAACTTTTTTTATTTAGTAAAACCTATATATTTTGTTGGCTAAATTTTTGTCTCTTGGTTAAACCTATATATTTTACTGGCTAACTTTTGTTTCTTCGCTAAACTTATATTTTTTATTATTATTAAACTTCTATCTCTTGGTTAAACTTCTATTTCTTGACTAAACTTCTATCTCTTGGCTAAACCTATATATGTTACTAGCTAACTTTTTTTTTTCCCCTAAACTTACATTTCTTATTGGCTAAACTTCTATTTCTTGGCTAAACCTATATATCTTACTAGCTAACTTTTATTTTTTGCCTAAACCTATATTTCTTATTGGCTAAACTTCTATCTTTTGGCTAAACCTATATTTCTTCTTCATTAAACTTATATTTCTTAACTAAACTTCTATCTCTTGGCTTAACCTATATATCTTACAGGCTAACTTCTATTTTTTGCCTAAATTTATATTTCTCATTGGCTAAACCTATATTTCTTCTTGATTAAACTTTTTTTTTGGCTAATTTTTTATCTCTTGGCTAAACCTATATTTCTTATTGGTTAAACTAATATTTTTTGGCTAAAATTATATATCTTACTGGCTAAACTTCTCTCTTTTGGCAAAACCTATATTATTTTTGGTTAAACATATATTTCTTGACTAAACTTATATCCCTTGGCAAAACTTATATATCTTCTTGGTTAAATTTGTATATTTTGGCTAAACTTATATTTTTTCTTAGTTAAACTTTTATTTCTTAGCAAACTCTATATATCTTATTTTAAAATTTCTACTCAATTCCTATTCCATAAATTAACCAAAAAAAATAGATACATTTTTCAATAATGTCATTTTAATTATTTGCAATAACATTACTTATTAGCAAAACCTACCTACCCACACATCATTATACCTACTTATGCACTTGCAAATTATGGACTTCAATGGCAAAAATTATAATGTAACTTGCAATTGCGATTTTTTTTGGCAGTAGTCCTCTACCTCCACTTTGGACCATTTAATGCTAGATGTACTTAATTTAATTAAAGGAATAGGCTTGATAAATTTGAAGTTAAAAAACATCAAACATTTATGAAAATTTGCACAATTTTTAATACTAATCAAAATCAATCCTAGGTTGGATTTGGGGGGGGGGGGGGGGATTTGGCCAAATTTTCACAAATGAATACTTGCAACAAGATGAATTTTTTATTTTTTTTGAAGGTGAATGAAAAAAGTCTCAAGTTGAAGTGACCACACTAAAGGTAAGAGTACTTCATTCATTTTATTTTTTCCTTTCATTGTGTTTCAATTTTAATTCATCATTAACTCCTAAACATTTATTTTGTATGGCATTTGTATGTGTTTATAGAGTTATTAATTTTTATGACATTTACAATTAAAATTGTTTAAGTTTATATATAAATTTTTGGGGTAATTAGTTTGAAACTCTAAGGCTAATGCTTCCATTCATTAGAATTTTTAATTGATTAACTTTAAAATTCAAAACATAATTGTTATAAATAGTTTTTGTATTCCATTTGTAATTTTGTTTGTATAATCATTAAGTTGAGAGCATTTATCATTCAGATTATTTTGGGTTTTAAGTTGAAGTTTTAAATGAAATGTGGGTTGACTTATGTAGGTTGTGTTTTCAAATCAAAATACAACTCCTTTGAATGTGATATCATCCTTTAACATCAATGATATGATATTTTTTCTTAGTAATTTTCTTTTTTTTTCTTATTGTTTTGTTCCTAATTTAAGGAAATCAATTTCCCTAAATGGTTTTAATACAATCATCAAATTCCACTAAGAATGTTCCATGTTTGATACAAGGATTTAACATTTTGGCCTCCCATAAATAGTGTGGATTTAAGGTCATAATGCCAATATTACATTTCGTCACCTGTATATAGTGTGCATCTTTAAATTATTATGCAGGTATCACATTTCCCTCTCCCATATATAATGTGTATTAAGGTCATAATGTGGGTATTGCACTTTACCCCCACATACAATGTGCATCTTTAAATTATCATGTAGGTATTACATTTAGGGCTCCCACATATAGTGTGGATTAAGGTCATAATGTGTGTATTGCATTTTCCCCTCATATATAGTGTGCATATTTAAATGTCATGTAAGTATTGCATTTAAGGCTCCCACATATAGTCTAGATTAAGGTCATAATGTGAATATTGCATTTCCCCCCGTATATAGTGTGCATCTTTAAATTGCCATGTAGGTGTTACATTTAGGGCTTCCACATATAGTGTGGATTATGGTCATAATGTGAATATTGCATTTTTCCCCCATATATAATGTGCATTTTTAAATTGCCATGTAGGTGTTACATTTAAGGCTCCCACATATAGTGTGGATTAGGGTCATAATGTGAGTATTGCATTTTTCCCCCATATACAATGTACATCTTTAAATTGTCATATAGGTATTGCATTAATTTTTTCCTTAAATAGTGCAGTTTGCTAATTATCATGTGGGTATTACATTTAGATTATCCATCGATAATATGGATTTAAAATTTACAATTATGGCCATAGACCATATCATATGTTCTCCATACTTAGCATGTAGGGTATTATGTGCATGATTATATAAGGTTCAAATGAGGGATATAAATTAAGTACTTAAAACATGTGCATTTGCATTAGTATTGAATATTAAAATTAACATATAATTCAACATATTGCAAATATAAAGCTTTGGACATCAATATTAATTTATTATTTTTTCTTGTACAATTAGCTTAAGGCATAGTTTCAAATATGGGTCATGCTTCAAAATCTCAATATATTGAGATTCAAAACCCAAATAAATCACCTTTTAACAACATGGATTTGCTCTAGAAAAAATATGTTTGACATGGAGGGGCACACATAATCGAGGTTGAATGTGCATACATCCCATATGCACGAATTTCAAAAAAATTAAACGATGAACGAAACCATGGAAACTCCCTGATGGAGTGGAACATTAATAAATAGGTATCCTCATAAGAAAATGTAAAAATGCTAAGAATCCGAAACCACCCAGGCCATATTTGGTATGATGTTCTATTATTCACTTTTGTTATATGAAACTTGTTTTTAACCTCATATTGTATCAAATTTTATGTCCTAGATTGATTTCACATTTTGTCAATATGCATGTGGGTATGGGTCGGAAGATAATTGTGGAAACCTAAATCACCATTGATCCATTAAACAATGTTGTTTAGTTCAATTTTTGATTAGGCGATTGTACACACGACCCGAAGTGACAAAGATAATCTTTTACCATCGACCTCATACACGGGTCAATGGTGAGCTTGCACATGGTTACCATGACTTTGATTCCATTGCGCGACCATCTTTTTTTGCACTACAAATGTCACAAGCCCTCAAGGACCACATTTGGACCCAATTGGGTTTAAGTTACACTAGCAAGCAAATATATGATAAGCATAAAGCAATATGGTGGGATAGAATCAATGTAGGAGAAGCGATGACAAGGGATGATTTCATTGGACAACAAAACATTGCTTACTTGGATTGCAAACACAAAAAAAGGAGTTGGCATTTATACCAAAATTCGGCCATTTCCCTTCGCACATGGGCATTTAGTCATCCAAATGATGTGTTTTATTTTCAAGATGCAATTGAAGATAATGGGATTCATGTCCCATTCACAATAGGGATACAAACCCCATCTCAATTACAAGCCCTGGTTTCATTAGGTGATAATGGTGCAATTTCAATGGATGCCACCTTTAACACCAATGATGTGAAATTTCATTTGTTGACAAGGTTGGTGTTTGATGCACATTGCACTAGAATGTTGGTTGCATGGATCATTACAAGTCGCCAAAGATGTGATGATTTGGTGGAATGGCTAATTCCTTTGAAACAAAGTTTCTAAGGAAGAACCCTAAATGGAAACCTTCATGTTTCATTGTTGATGATGTTCCATAAGAATTACGAACATTGTGGTGAGTTTTATTTTCATTCTACCTTTTTTTGAGCTTTTATGTACATGCAGCCATTTCAAAATTTCTTCCCACATCCTCCATTTTCAATAATATTATTAGTTGAAATGATAAATAATTGGTATTTTATGCATGGTTAGGATTATGTGGGGCGACGATCAACTACCCATTTACCTTTGTGCATAGCACATCTTAAAGGCTTGGCGTTTACGTTCAATGGAAAAAATCAAAGACAATGAAGTGCGATGTGCAATATCGAATGACCTTCACACCATCATGTACATGCCCATTGAACCAAATGAAAGCATTGAAGCCTTCATGACTCATGGGAGAAATAATATCATTGAAAGCTTCGCCCAACATTTATCCGATGATTCATGGATTTGATATTTTTGGACCTATTATTTCCAAGTTGGTACATGAATTAATTCTCAATCCATTATTTTTATCGCACCTTGTTGTGCATATCCCAAAATATTCACTTTTTGAATTAAGGTAAAAACACCAATGGTGGACTTAGCAATCCCATGTGAGCGGTAAATGCAATACCCACATTAAGATATTAATCCACATTATATGTGGGAGCACTAAATGTAATACTTGCATGACAATTTAAATATGCACATTATATGTGGGGGCAAAATGCATTATTCACATTATGACCCTAATCCACATTATATGTGGGAGCTATAAATGTAATACCTGCATGACACTTTGAAGATGCACATTATATGTGGGGGCAAAATGCAATATTCACATTATGACCCTAATCCACACTATATGTGGGAACTTTAAATGTAATACCTACATGACAATTTAAAGATGCACACTATATATGGGGGAAAAATGCAATACCGCTAATTATGACCCTAATCCATACTATATATGGTAAAAGGAAATGAAGTACATGCACGATAATTTATGGATGCACATTGTATCTTATTGTAGATTTGTGGATGGTGGGCTTTAATGAGTGACACATTCAAACCAAGACACACAAGCATCAATTGAATTTTACCATGGGGCATTGAAACATTAGTTTTCTTTGAAAACAAAAACGCTTCGAGGTCAACAAATTGATTATTTAGTGTGGAGACTCACAACAATGGTTATAAGACACTACATGCACATAAAATGAAGAAACATGGGTTCATAAGAAATAAAGTTGTGGATTGCATTGTGAAAACGAATGTTGAATAGGCCACATTGATCCCTCACACCAATGTCACCCATGGGATAAATGATTCGAACAAAATTGGCCATGCATGGATGGTACAAAGCCAACAACATTTGAAAATATGACATATAAGGTCCCATTTCCTTTCACCAAGTATGTTTGTTACACATGTGAATGGGCGTTGTGTGGAAATTTGTGTAAACATCAAGTTGCCATTTTTCTTACATGTACCGATTCACTAAAAAAAATATCATTCAATATTGTGGGACATGGTATGAATTTGATTGTGGAGGTTTTGCTGCCATGTTTGCAGACCCTACCTATTTGCACATTTATGACAATGAGTCTAATGATGAAGAGGCTGATGAAAATCACTTTGAAAAACCATGGGTTGTTGATATGTGTGAACTTATAAGACCAGATGATACCTCCCCCAACGTGTAAAAATAAAAAGATCACAACCAACTTTCAAGTTCATCCACCTCCATGGAAAAAAAAAAAATTGTTCGAATGGGTGACATAATGCAAGGAATCATCAATGAAGTCAGAAAAGGTGGGGTTCAACTCATAGACCACACCACATCATTGTTGTGTGTAATTACAATAGATGTACAAGGTATTTGCCTTTCCAAGGTGAATGAAGTAATGCATCTTGGCATGGTATTTCATTGCATCAATGATGGACTTGGTAATTCAGTGCATCAGATGAAGGATTTGCATGAAATAATGTTAAACTATGGAACTATCCGTAAGGAGAGGGCTCATGAGTTAAAAAAACACAAATTTATTTGTACTTATCCCCCATTATAAAAAATGTGCATCATATTACAATTGTGTCAAAGAATAGATTATTTATGTGTTAATGTGTTGATTTTTCTATCAGTGAACATATAGGGTTTGAAAGTTAAAATTACATTATTAAGGTTATATAACACATATCTTTTAAAACTCCCAAACAAGAATATTTCACTCAAACATTATATAAAGGTGGATATTACAAGTTAATTGTGCAATAATCACCAGGTCAATATGTGGGTAATGCTTACCCATCTTGTTTCTTGTGGCATTTAATTGGTATTGAATGCAGGTATTATAAGGTTTAGGGTATATCATAGTTAAAGGCCAAATTTGCCTACCTCCATGCAAAGCCCGTGTTTGTTGTCCAAATGTTGACAAAGTAGCCACTTAGTTGCATAAATGTTGGTGCATCCATTGATCTTGCACTTCCACCTTGATCTTTCGTGCATCCACTCTGCATCTTCCATTGCATGATTTGGTGGTACTTCTCCTTTATCACTTTCATGTGAAGCCATTGGAGCCCCTACAAGAACAACATTCAAAATCAAACCAAAAAATAATCCTTAAAAATGATGAAAGTATTGTAAACAAGCTAATAATAAAAACTTACAAAATACAAAGGTATTGTAAATAGACTAGTAAGAAACCTTAAACAATATGAAAGTATTGCAAATAAACTAGCAAAAGAACTTTAAAAATATGGAGGTATTACAAACTAGCAAATAAACATTAAATATAAGGAGGGAATTGTAAATAGGCTAGCAATTAAAACCTTCAAACAATGAGGATATTGCTTGGAAAAAATTGGGCAAAAAAATACCCCATCCCCATTCTTAAATAGAGAATGAAAATGGGGTTTAGGGTTTGGATTGGGATTTTTTATTCGTAATGTGTTGCATTACATTCTTTTAAACCTTATCATGTGAAACATATCATCCATCACAACAAATTTAGTTTCAAAAATAGGAGTGGGATTAAGGTTTACCTTCAAAAGTAGGAGTATAGATGATAATTTTTTGTTCCACTTCAATTTCCTCTTCATTTGCTACAACATTCACTTGTTGATTATTGGCAATCACCTTTCCTTGGTGTTTAAGTTTCTTCCAGGGATGTGCCATCCTATAACAAAACACTCAAATCCTTAAACAACAATCAATCCAAAAAAATAAAACAAAAGCTTAAATCTCCCCAACAATAGTAGTTGTCACCACTACCCAAGAACGTCAAGCTCCCTTGAACAAACAATTACAAACAACATATAAAAAGGGATAGCAACTTATTTTTTTCAACTTGCTGCAACTTTTTTATACAAAAACAATAATTTGGAACAATAAAAAATGAAAATTTAAATGTTCCAATATCAATAATAATAAATATTATTCATTATATTTAAAGGTTTAAAAGCCCTATACTTTAGAAGTTTTATTTTTGATTAAAATAATTAATATAGTCGAATTATAAATTTTAATTACTAAAACTATATTTTTCATTATAATTGAATTAATATAGAAATCATAAAATTATATTATTAAATATATTTTTATTATAATTATTTGGCTATATTGAATAATTATGTACATGAATTCATTATAAATTCATTTTATTATAATGAAAATTTATTAATAATTAAATTTAATCTTGGGCATGACAAGTAAAAAAATAGTAGAAAGGGAGAATGAGCCCAAATCCTAGCTCATTGTCGTCTTCTGCACTTGAGGGAAAAAATCAAGAGATGACAACGAGCTAGTATGGACCACCACCCCTTCTCAAAATAAAATAAAGGAGTTTCTCCTATTTGAAAGAATTATGCTACCACCCATTTTGAAGTGTTGGGCCTTATGAGTCTATAATTCTGATGGGTGGTAGTTGCACTTTCTCATCTCATCAATCTTTCTAATTGATGGATGACAAGTGCTCTTTTGAAATTGAACTTTGGTTCTTGCTTTTGAGGTGTGAAGCATTTTGGAGATGAATTTAGAATCTTAAACCCTAAACTTGATGAAATGCTTACATCAGGCTCCTGATCACTATTATGTAAACCTTTCTAGGTAGCCAGAATGCAATGTGAGCTCTCAATAGGTCAAAACTCATTATGGACTTTTTTAAAAAGAGCACATCCAACACGAAATGTGTTGGTAATGCCATTTTTTTTAATATGAAAAGGAAAGGTCTTAGTTTATTACAAGCTCAACCATAAGTAATATGTGAAATCCAAGAATCATTCAGAAAACATAGAAACATTCAAGATAGAAAAGGAGGAGTGCATGGTTTAGGGTTTATGGCGAGCTTTGATTGTTGACATTTTCAACATACTAATCAATCTATGTTTGCATTTGGGGTTGTTTATGTTATAACGAAGCAAACATCTTGATACTTTTGAGGACATATGTGAATAAATCTATATTGAATTTTAAATATGTTTTAAATCAGGAAAGACAAATTTAGAATTGTAGCAGCAAGATGGAATTTCCTTGATAAAAAATAAAGTTGTAGTTTAATCTTTGAAAATATTTACAACTTTGAATGAGATGTGGGTTTTGTGCAACAGTTCTAAATACAACTACGGGGGTGTGGTGTGATAGGAAGGGGGTGGTGACATCCCGACGTACAAGAAGGTAAAATAATGATGCATTAGGTGGTGATGCAGCCTGTGAGCTCACACTTGAGAAAAAGCCCAAGAGATGACAATGAGGTGTGAGCCTCCCAACTCGTTGTCATCTTTTACATTTGAGGAAAAAAACCAAGAGACGACACTTGAAAAAAACTACATTGGAAAAAAACAAAACAGATGACAACAAGCCTTTTGGCTCATCATTGTCTTTTACACTTGAAGAAAAAATAAATTGAGATGACGATGAACCAAGGAGGCTTGCCCTCATCTGCTACACCTAAGAAAAAGAACAAAGAAATGACGACAGGCCAAGGAGGCTCACCATCATCTGTTTCACCTAAGGAAAAAAGCAAAGAGATGATGACGAACCAAGGAGGCTCACCATCATTTATTACATTTGAGGAAAAAAAAACAAATGAGGATGAGCTTCGTGGCTTGTCATCATCTTCTACACCTAAGGGGAAAAAAATGATGATGAGCTAGTAGGTTCTTCATCATCTTTTGCATTTAAGGAAAAAACCGAGAGTCTTGTTCTCTCCTTGCATTTTTTAACTATTCACTTTGTGTGGACAAAATCTATTTGAGAGATGAGTACAAGCTGGGAGGCTCATCCTTGTCTCTTGCAACCCAAGAAAAACCAACATCGAGGTTTTTTTTCTTGGGTTGTAGAGGACAATGACGAGCTGAAATGCTCGTCGTCCTCTTCTAAGTTTTTGTGTGTTTTTTTTCCTTGAATTGTAGAAGACAACGATGAATGGGGAGGCTTGTCATTGACTTCTACAATGTAAGAAAAAAATAAAGTAGACAAGGACGAGGCACATTTGATGTTGTTTTATGCCCTAGTTTCATAAAAAAACAAAAAACGATAATGATCGTTGCCTTCATTGTTATCTTCCGTCATAATTTCGTAAAGACAATAGAGGATGAAAATGAGTGTAACACTCATAATCGTTTTTTTTGCAAAGGAACAAGAGTGAAAAAGAAACAAAGAAAAAAAAGGTTGATGTACACTTACTTGCCACAGATGCACTAGTTATTTTTTGGGGGAACGTTTTTTGCCACACCACTTCGACAACGTCTTTTGCAACATCATCTTATACAACATTGCTTCAACACTGCCTTTACAACATTAGCTTCTACATCAACATTTCAACATCGCTTTTGTAGCACCATCTTCTACAACATCATTTATGCTCTTGAATGGTGGCAAGTTTTAAGGTTTTTGGTGGGGTAGAGGTAGGTAGTTGGGGTTTGAAATACTTGGGCAGTCAAAAAAAAAATTTAATGGGTAGCCTTGAAGTAAGTGAAGGAAAAAAATGACCCAACCTCATGCCTGCAACATATCCAATAATTGGGATTAGTGCAATCATGGGGGTTGGGTCACTCCGACCTTAAGAAATGACCTTTTCATGCAAAAGAGTAATTTCAAATGTGAATGGTGTAATTACTGAACTATGCCATATTTTGATCGTGTTTTGAACTTTCTTTGTTTTGATTTATTTATCCCAGAGTCTATGGCTTCAGGCAATCCATTTTGTATGTATGTTGTTATTATGTTACTCAAATAATTACTCTTCAAAAAAAATAAAAATTTCATTACCTTTTCAAAAAATAGCCTTTCAAAAGCTTCTTTTCTTTTTATCATTATTTTTTTTATCTCTTTCTCATTTTTCTTTTGAAAAAATCCCTTTCAAAATGAAACTTAAAATTTACATTTAAATTTTATTTAGTTATTGGAATATATTCCATAATTTTTTAAAGAATGATTATAAAATTTATATTTTAAAAATTAATTATGAAATTGATTATAAACCTCCACTTTCTTTACCATTATTCTTACTTATTTCTCAAACTAAATGATCATAAAACTAAAATTTAAAGGTTAATTTAACTTTTAGAGAGCAAAATTCAATAATTTTCTTAAAATCATTTTAAAATGTTGGTATTAAGAAATGAATATGAAATTGATAATCCTTCATCTCCTTTACCATTAATCTTACCTCTTTCTCACATTTTTCAAAGAGATGCTTAAATTAAAAATTTTAATTTAATTATTAGAGTACATTCCATAAATCCATAAACTTTTTCCCAGCATGGGAGGTTCTAGTGCTCAAAACGCATTTGCAAAACCAAATTCTATTGGGACTTGGCTGTTATGTTGAACTTGGGAAACAGGTAAAGTGTACTTGGCAAAATACCCAAGCAAATGGTATTCCATACTTGATGATTGATTCCAGAGGCGTGATTGGGAGCCAGGGGCCTAATTCTGGACCTACCTAACTGCTTTGAACTCAGGTGAACAATAAGCCACACCAGGTCAATTCTGCCAAGTGAATTGTCCCTGGCATGGCCCCCATACACAGGGTGCTTGCTTGTCAGAATGGGCAATGTTCTGGCCCATTCTCTTGTACACTCAGCTAATCCCACCATCTATGACCCATTCTCTAATATGTAACAAGTTGTGTGTTGTTGTCCTATTTCAAAGCTTTTTCAGCCATTCTGGGAGGTGAGTGAGACGCGCAAAACACCTGCTCCTTTTATTTCTAGTGTATTCAGTTTGGACTTGCAACAAGCATTGATGTGAAGGCATTTTGTTTTGATGGTGAGTACAATTGGTTATTCTTTGGAACAAGTTATCTCCTCGTCAAACCCGTTATCACCCCCTGAAGCGCAATGGCTCATTTGATAGGATTTCTACTATTCAAACCACCCATTTGGCAGTACACTAATTTGATGGCATAATTTGCTTGGTGATGTCGCTTCTTAGAGCATCTCCGGCGGCGATGTTGCTTCTTAGAGCATCTCCAGTGATGTCACTTCTTAGAGCATCTCCAGCGGTGCTCAGTATGTGACCTTGGAAAAATATTTTTCACATCCGAGTTTAGTTATTTAATTTTCTGCAACCCCAACCCATAAAACTGAAACTGGGACAGCAAATAGGTGAGGGACTACTAATAGCAAGCTACCTGTACCAATCATTATGATGGCCCAATCAGAAATACTGATCAGTAGTCAGATCATATTTATTACACTCGTTTCTGCAGGTGCACATAGTTTACCAGCCACCCCAAACTGTGCAATTACGCTGAGCCAAAAAACCAATTTCCTGAGTCAAACCAGCAAGTATCCTACTTTCGTTTGTTCAAGAGACAAAGAAAGAGAGGGCGAATTTCATGTCAGAATTAATACAAAGGCTTTTTAAATAACTAATAAGGACTTCCATACCAATTGATTATGTTCTTGCAAAGTGTGGTTTTATAAAGCACCAATGTTGAGTTTTCTTTTGCTTTTGGCTGCATGCATGCCATCACTGTTTGTCTTTGTGAATCTGTGAATATGTATCTAGCCTGAGTGAGCTTTGATCATTGAGTATGTTGTTGATCATTCCACCCTAAATAAATAAATAAATTCCTGAACACTTGTAACTTGTCAATCCCAATGAAAATAGCCTTGGGTTGTGATGAGACCAGAGCCTAGAAGAGAAAGCCCAGATCATGTGAGATTTAATGGCTGCCTTATATACCAGTGTTGTACATATAGTAGAGGATGGGTGGGCCTATTCCAGTGACAAATAGTGCTACTGGCCAAAGAAGAATGAAGTTAATGTACATTCAATTTTGATGGATAGAGAGAGAGAGAGAGAGGAAGAATTTCATCTAAGTCAATGAATGATTTTTGGGTGTGTTCTCTATTTGTGGGAAATTTTTGAAATTTTAATCATAGGGGGGGTTATGTTGATGTAATTAGGCTCACTAGTTTACACCACAAAGCTAGAGAAAACCTATAATCAACAATACAAGCAATCTATTCTCCATTGTCAATGTATTCACAAGATTTATTATTTTCCATAGTGTATTTGACTCTATGTTACATGGCTTCTATTATGGGGAATTCTACTCTCACATATCTAATTTATGGGTTCGTTTAGATGAACACGCATATAAGATTGCTCCCATAATAGACCCACCCACACCTATTTGACTTTGTTAATGGCCCATGGTTCTCATTTTTAAAGAATTTTAAATAAAAAGAAGCTGAAGGAACCTTTGGTTGTTTTTTTTTTTTTGTTGGGGGCACAAATGAAGAACTTCCTTGCAAAGAAAACCAGAATAAATACTAAAAAACCCCACCACAGGAGGAGTGTACCATAGTGCTCAGCACTCTGAGAACTAATGTTAGATTGATTCAACCATTGCACCACACAATGGGCATGCTTGGTTGATGGATCCA
The DNA here is from genome assembly GCA_963920785.1 of Sphagnum contortum. Lineage (NCBI taxonomy): Eukaryota > Viridiplantae > Streptophyta > Sphagnopsida > Sphagnales > Sphagnaceae > Sphagnum > Sphagnum contortum. Next base: position 4,109,116 of record OY987286.1, read on the forward strand.
TCTATACTCTCAGCCTCCATGCATTCATGGCAATTGCTTTGTTCCACAGCCCAAATAACTCCAGCTTGCATTACCCAATTGCATTACACTAGGTATTAAATCAGCCAAGGTGGTTTTTGAATTGGATGCATTACCCCGGGTGTTAAATTGACCAAGGCCAATTTTTTGAATTGCATCTAGAGATTGTTATTTGAACTATCCTTCAATGCTTTACACTATGATTTACAATGCAATTCAATGAATTTTCTTTCAATGAAGGTGCTCAATAACTACAACTCATTGTAGAACTCATTGAAATTAGCCATGGAAAAAGTTACAATGCAATTCAATGAGTTTTCTTTCAATGAAGGCACAAGGCACTTACAACTTTTGCATTTTAAAGAGAAGGCACCTATAACAAAGCTCATTGAAATCAACCATGCAAAAAAAAATGAGCTAAGGAATTCATAATCCTTGAAGCTTCTTTATCCATAATAAAGTTAAGAATAAATAAGATTTAAAAAAATCTACATCTTTGCCCCTTTTTTGTCCATTGAAGAACAAGGAACATCTAAAACCAACAAAATGAAAATCAAAAAAGAAAATTAGAAATCACAAAGATTTGAGAATTCTTTTCGCTCAACTTCATACTCGAACTTTGCATCAATCTCTTCTATGAACTCTAATTTTACCAAGCATGCACCCACAAAGTCAAAAGGCTTTGAACACTTAATCCTTGCATCACTAGGCCTTAACTAAAATATTTTGGTCAAGGTTGCAAATAACACTTTTTAATTAAAAAAATTGATTGCAAATATCAATCTTTTTTTAGTTTTATTGATAACACAATGCAATTGCATTTCAATAAGGTTCACATTTTGGAACAACAAAGCATGAATGACAAACCTATAATCAATAACAAATAACTAGTTAGATTAATAAAGACCAAGCATGAGGTAGATATGGATCCAAGTTTGACCATTTAAATTCATGGATGGCAATTTTACAAAAAAAGAACCATAAAATTCAAATCAGTCACCATATATCTCAAATGATGTCAAATCGGCCATCAATTCAGCTCAAATCAGCCAATGAAGACATCAATTCAACTCAAATTAGTCAAGGAAAATATCAAATCAACCACCATAAATCTCAAATGATGTCAAATCAACGACCATGAAACTCAATTGAGTTCAAATTAGTCATCATAGAGCTTAATTTAGCTCAAATCAGCCATGGAAGAACCCAATTTAGTTCAAATTAGGCAAGGAAGAGTTGTCCAAATATTGACATCCAAAGATTAAAAGTGCATGTGGCTATCAAATGACATTTGCCAAGGCAAGTTGCACATAATTTGTCAAGATCTTGTTCACCAATGCAAAAAGAACTTCTTTAGTGAAAGCTTTCGTAAATAAGTTCATCCTCAAGCACAAATAAAGAGCCAATCTTTGCAACCAAATAGATTCAATTATCCTTAGTGGCAAAAAGTTTTTAATCACAAATAACATTATATCCTCAAAATATTTTTTGGGTCTCTTGATTTTGTACGAATGGACGTGAAGAGGAAAAGTAACTAGAAATCAAACTTGGGGTTACATTCTACTATTTAGTTGTTGGTTCCCAATCAAGGCGACCTTGAGGACAAGAATGATGTTCCTTTTTAGACTTCTTTAAGTAAAAAGGCATGCTCTTGCTCCACATGTTTAGTCATGGTTAATATGCCATGAGCCATGTTATAAGCAATGAAGCCTTGTGACATCTTGTGTGCAAGGCTAAAATTTCGTCATCATTAATATGCCATGAGCCATGTGACATCTTATGTGCAAGGCTAAAATTTGTCATGGTTAATATGTCATGAGCCATGTTATAAACAACAAAACCTTAAGGCATCTTGTGTGCAAGGCTAAAATTTCAAGGCCCATTGATTCATAATGATGGAAAATATGTTGCATAGTTTGACTTTATTACAAATCAATTTCTTGATTGTTATTTACCTTGAAGAATGCCCAAATGGTTAAAAGTCTTTTAGTGAGGTTTTTAGCACATTATTGTTTTTTCAAGGTTTTTAATAATACCTCTTGCACCACAAGATCATTAGTGTTGACATTAGGTAGACTCTCCTATTCCACACCATTCACAATATCATTTTTACTACCATATCCTACAATGTGCCCATTAAGAACACATAATGAATTAAATTTGCACATTACCATCCAAAACTAGAGATTCCATGGTAGCACTAGGTTGGAAAGGTCGAATAGAGATGTGTCAAAGTTGCCAAGGTATTACAGTATATAAAAAGGTAAAATCTAATGCACTTGTAACATGGAAATCCAAGCCAAAACACATAAGGAAAAACATGCCATCAAAATGAGAGTCAACAATGTTTTCCTATTAGTGAAGTTAATATAAATTTTGAAACTTCAAAAAATGGAACCCCTAAAATAAATCTATAAGGATGACCCCAAACATGAAATAGTTGAAATCGTGTTCAAATTGGGCTTCCAAGAAAGAAAACATTAATCCTCCCAAAAGAAATTCACCTTACAACGGATGTTTCATAACTACTATGTCACAAGTTTGACATTGTCACAAAAATAAAACATGGACACATATCATCCCCTCCAAACTAGACTAAAGGTTGTCATCCACAAAATAGTTAACCAACCTTTTGATACATGGTACATAATGAAATTGTATGGAAAAATGCTTTGTATACTAAACTTGTGAACATGCTTTGGAATTGAAACAAAAGAGATGAAACTCCCAAACTCACTTCTTGGGCATGACTTTCAAGTTCAAACACTAACTTCAACATCATTCACATTATAAATTCAAGATGTTGGTGCAAGGTTATGGAGCTTGGAAGAGGTATCCATGTGCCTCAAATCGTTTTTTGAATTTCCAATAATATTATTTCATGAATACATATGCGTAAGACTTTTGAGAATCGAGGTTGAAAATCGAAAGGGCAAATGGAACTATATATTGGAACCAAATTTGACGCCAAATAAAACCAAATAAGAATCATACAAAAGCCCCATAAAAGTAAATGATTGCATCAATTGATGTAGATCGCATACACATCAAAACCTAGAAGGCAACCATCAAAATGAAATCAAAGAAGCCTTAAAACTTAACAAGCTTTCATAGCAATAATTTTTCCTTCATTCTCACAAAGGCACAAAATTTGCAATAAGCTTGGTGGACATTGTTAATAGCCCATCTACTACAAAGATCATCAAAATAAACACACAACCAACAATTTTGCATTAAGTACCCGGTTTGGGGGGTTAGAATTGCTGGTTTTGGTTAGTAAAAACCAAATCAAAACTGGGTTTGGGTTTCAAAATCACTTCATGAACCAAAGCTATTTTGCCTAAAGAGCCAAACCAAGAACTAGATTCTTGAAAGTGCCAAGCATATATGTGTATGTGTAGGAGCAAAGAATGTAACAACACATGTTCTATGGGACTTTATTTAATAAAATGTTAAAAAACTGTTTATAACAAAACAAAATCAAAATTCAACATTTTTGAACATAGAAATATATAATAAATAGTTTGTAATATATCATATGTATATAAGATATAAAATAAATAAGTTATAAAATTATGTATACATATTACATATTCTTTTTGTAACTAAAAAATATTTTATTCTGGGCCTCACTTGATAAAATGTAAAACATAATATTCATCTATGACAATATAAAAGCATTTTTTCTATTCAATATTTTTATCATATAAGATCACTTTTATAATATATGAAAATATTTATTTATTACATAATATATTAGTAAAAATATTTTTGAATAAAATGCATATAATATAAAAGTTATTTATAATTTTATAATAAAATTTTCATTTCTTTAAATATTTATATTTTCAAATTCATATATTATTATAGATAAACAAATTTTTATGTATTTAATATACTATGTTTAAATGTATTGTATTTCTTAAATATACTATGAGACATTGAATGGTTTTGAAAATAATGTTATTATATGTTAATACATCATGTTTTATGAATTATTTGTATTATATTTCATGATTGAAATGTACTATGTAATACAAATCAAACTCAAATTTTTAAATATTTTCTTTCATTTAGACAAAGTACAAAAAAAAATAATGATGATTTTTTTTTAAAATGTCCTATTGAAATGTATTGAAATGCAAGATTTACATGCAATTTTTTTCAATTCAAGTATTGTTTAAATTATTTTTATAGTTTTAGTGTGTAGATTGTGGAAAAAATGTCAAAATGAAGTTTACATAATTTGATTTGGACATAATATGAAAAAGATATTACTAATTAAAGTTGGCTTTTAGAAAAGTTTTAGTTCCATCTCAATTTAAAACTAAAGTGCAAGTAAAAGGTTTAACCCATATGTTTTGTCTTTGAATCTCATTCCACAAGCTATATAAAGAACATGTTTTCCATTGATCTATCACTCAAAGATGCATGTGGCAATTTGGGATTAGCGAAGAAACACTTGACCTTAAATGGAAATTGCAACATAAATGAAATATTTTTGGGCTATTCATTCCATTTATAATTTCCCTTTCCTACCTATTTGCCTACGTACACAAGTAAGTAGGTGCTAGTTTTCTACCTACCTAGGTAAATAGGTTCGAATCTTCCTGAAACTTTCAATTTTAAAAACAATTGAACAAATAAATAATTAATATTAGATAATCTGGATTAAATAATTAATATTAAATAATCAAAATATTCAAAATTTCTTAGTTGTTCATATGTTAGTGAATTTACTTGTCCATATCAACTCATTGTCAATCACTAAGCAACTGACAAATTTGCTAAGAATTCACCTAATTCACCACAAAACACAATGAATTCATTAATGGATTTGGACTCTTTATGTATTAGTAACATCATATTATTTCAAACAATTAATGTACAATGTCAATATCCAATACAAATGTTGAAATATGGGTGAATGTAATTCTTACACACTCAATTGTGATTATTCACTATGGACATCAACAAGACAAATACTTTCATCATATTTTTAAACGTGTTGATATTGCATTACCTTCATCCAAAAATGCATTTCCTTGTTGTGAAAATGAACTCATTAACAATACCTGAATTTAAAACTTTCAGTATAACCCCATGTTACATTACCTATATCTACTAAAGAAAGTCTTCACTATGAGAACAACAAAAGAGACAATACCTACATCAAAATGGGAAATCCCTCACTAGAAAGGTTATGGGATGGGCAATACCCTCATATATCACAATGAAAAGTCATTGTGTCCCATGTAATATGTGAAATTCTATGCAATACGAAAAAGTTTGCTCACAAACATCAAATTACCCTAACTTAATTTATGGAGGGGCAAGTATTTGCAATACTTACATATTAAAACCTTTATATAATTGGTAGTAAAAATAAGGTGGGAATTGCATGGACTTGGTTTTTTTGCGTTTCAATTCCAATGGGGCCCCAATTTTATCATGAGATTATTGCAAAATCTAGGTCCATTTTCATTCAAGCTCCACCACAATATGATTGGTCCAATGTATGTAATACCTTCATTTTTTTGTTTTTGATGTTGTGATGAGAAATATTTAAAGAAGAAATAAAATAAAACTATGTAGTATTCATATCTAAAGCATAGAATGTTGGCTAGATTTTTTCTTGTTTCACACATATCCAAATGTTGGGCATAAAATATACATTTAATGATAAACAAAAAATAGTTTTGAAAATTTTTTAATTAGAAAGAATAAATAATTTTTAAAAATTGATTATGAAGAAGAAATAGAAGAAAAATAATTTAGAACAAGAAAAAACATAATAAAATTTTAGAACATGAAATAAAAATACAAGAAATTCAAAAAAATAATCTAAAAGAAGCAAAAATAAATAAATTAAAAAAAAAAGTTTCGTTTCTATAAGAAATGGCATTGCTTTCATGTGTGGGTTTTGCATATTGAGATTAAATTTTCAACTACTATTAGTATTTGCCATAATAGGCAATACCTACATGTTACCCATACAATAGATGTTAGTTTTGGGAATTCCAAACCATTATAAAAACATGGTGTTAAAACTTAAAAGTTGAAATAAGTATTGTAATGCCCAAGAATAGATATAGGTTTAGCCAGGAAGAGATATAAGTTTTGCCAAGAAAAGATAGAAAGGGTAGGTAAGGGATTGGTTGGTTGGTTGTTAGTTGGTTGGGTTCAAGGTATAGGCTAAGAGATAGGTCAGTAGAGTAGGTAGGTTAATAGGGTAACTAGGTGGGAGGGTAGTATGGAGGGTTAGGGTTGGGAAAAAATTGGCCCACAAAAAAGGGTCAAAGGAATTGGAGTAGGACACACCTGAAAGATGGAGTAGGACACATGTGAAAGATATATCTTTCACATGTGTCCTACTCCAAGATTGAAGCCACTGCCTGATGAGACTTCACAAAGGAGGAGCAACAGATTTCTATCTGTTGAAGATCATGCTCAATTTTGCTATTAATCAGGATCATGAAGATCTGATGAACAGAGTTGAACTTATCTGTCTTGTCCAGAATCTGAATGCATCAGATTTGAAATATCAGCTCCCAATATACACAACTCCAATTAAAAGATCACCAAGGATGGGAAATATGGGAATTCACAAAAGTCGAGCAAAAACTGAAACGGTAGGTAGTATATATATATATATCCATGTGGGTGAGAGGAAACTGAAAGTTAAAACTAATGAATGGATAGTGGATATGTGCACCAATTCCATGTGCACCCAACTAGTTTTGTGGGTGAGTAAAATTATCAGGTGTGCGATTTGAGGGCAAAGTTGAGTTCATGCAATGAAACACCAAATTTTTTAGTATGGGAGGAGAGTGGTTGCAAGAGCATACATGTCCAGAGCTGCTGCAAAAAACTTTTCTTTCAAGTTCCACTAGTAACTACTGCTGGCCAAATAGATTGAGTGTCAAGATATATCATGCCTGGAACTATGGGATTACAAAAAAAAAAGACTATGGGATGTGCTGCTGCCTACCACATCCCTGATCAATATGTATAAACCCAGCCCATAATTGTAACTTAGCTTAATATTTATGCTCAGCTATCAACCAAACATGTCCTCTGAAAAAATAAATTAAATTAAATTTTTAAAAAAAAATCAACAATGTGTTTTATAACCATGGACCCCAACAACATTCTTCAGCAGCAGCAGCTGCTGGCTCATGCACCATAGCTGATGCTTCTGCTGCTGCCAGTAGTAGTACTTACTGCAGCTCCATTTCTTATATAGTAAGAAAAACATGAAGAAGAAGAAGATGAAGACACCTCTGGAAATCAGTAGTCTGCTGTCAACAAACTAACCACCCTCCTCATGGGTTCATGACGCCCACCCCATCTCTCACACTAATGCAAAACATGCTGGTGCACACTGCAAGGGGTATTGCAAGTAAGAATGTTGTAGTACTTGCACTCCACCACCACCTCACCGTGATATAGTTGATAAATTTCATACTCCCACAAAAAAAAGTTCCATTTACTCACTCCCATGACCTACTGCTGCCATCTGCAGAAAACCCATCCACCCAAAAAAGAAAAATAAGCAAAACTCATCACAAAACTTAATCATTTCCTGGCATTCCTTCAGGAGGAAATCATTCAATTTGGAATGGAGTTCGTGAGATCATGCAGCTGCTTTCTGAGAACTAGATGATCCGGAAGTTACTAGTTCTGAAGCAATTCTAGAGATTGAAATCCTAGTGTGCAGCAAGCAGCATTGACATTGACATTGAAATAGACATTGACTCTAGAGCCTTGAAGGAAGTTTGGAATTACTACTACCTGCAAATTGTGGTGAATCATGGCAGATGGTTGTCAGATCCGTGGTGCTCAGTAGGGAGTAGGGGGAGGTGGTGAAGGAGGAGGTGGAGGAGGTGATGCGTAGAAGGGTGGAATCGAGAAGGGTGGCAATGCAAAGCTAGGAAGAGGAGGAGAACACTCAAACAGCATTTTCTTGGTGTTGGCCACGAAACTAGATCGGCCTGCTGCCTCCACCTGCACGGTGCCAATGCTTGCCAAGACGATGAGACCCAAGAGAAACAACGCGAGTGCTTGAGCTCCCTTCATCTTTCCTTCTTCTCCTCTGCTCAAAACGTGAGCAGATTCAGCTGATTTGGATTTGAGTGAGGTGGAATCACGCTGATAAGTCTTCACAGCACAAGAAGCAAAAAGAAGAAAGAAAGAAAGAAAGAAGACCAAAGTGTGCTGAGAACAACTGAGCTTCTCAATGGGAAAATGAGAACTCAGGAAAGCTTGATATATAGGCAGGCAAGGCAGGGTAACCCAGCAGGCACCTCCTCAGTCCTCAGTCCTCACCACTCCAAGTTCAAACCCATGATTGCAGTCTGCAGTCTGTACCTCTGTACCGCCTGCCCCAACTCTTGTACAACAATTCCACAAGACAAAAAAGGTTCACTACTCCTGCCTGTAAAAGACACAAAGTGCAGGTGCCAACCAGTTGGAAACCCAACAACCCCACAAAACCCCCCAGTCCTTCTCCCCTCCCCTCCCTCTCCTCTCTCCCTTTCTTCTCCCAGGTTCTAGGCAATAAGAGCAGCTCCACTGGTACTTAGTATGTGACCTTCCAAAAATGTTTCTCACATCCAAGATTAGTTAGTTCTTTACTTTTTGTTCCAACCTCACCCATAAAACTAAAACTGGGACTGCAATCAAACAGGTTAGAAGAGACTGAGGTGAAAGACTACTTACTTAGTAATAATAGCAACCCACCTAGACCAATCAAACAATGTCGCCAATCAACAACAACAACAGTAGAGGTATTGCTGGGCCTCCAAACCATTTTGTTGAGCCAAACCACTTCATGTTTTGACTTTTCTTCATCCAATTTTTTTTCTTTTCATGGGCCACATATTGAGCACAGGTGGAGGATCTAGGATGATTGATTCCCCACTGGCCTGCACCACCACCACCACCACCACCACCTCATTACTGATCAGATCATCATTCATCCCTGAGACTCCCTCTCTCTCTCTCTCTCTCTCTCTCTCTCTCTCAAAGTTAAAAAGTTACTAGAATGTGTGTGTGTGTGTGTGTGTGTGTGTTTGTTTGTGTTTCCAGACTCCAGAGCATGAATGTTTTGTGGGTGGGGAGATGGCTGGCTTCTGACAGCTACCATCAAGAGGAGACAGAGGGAAGGTGGGAAAGCTGTGAAGCCTTGAATTTCCTTTCAGCAATGGACCCTTTTTTTCCCCTTAAATTAGATATATTATTTTACATATTATTTGAAATATTTTTTTAATGAAAATAATTCATTATATTATCTTTTTATTCCCAGTTTTCCCCAGTTCTTCGGATTTGAAATTTTGGTGATATATTTAGCTAAATTAGTTTAAATTACACTAATTTTTTTATCCCCAAAAAAATTCCAATTTTTTTTTCACTACATGGCGGAAATTATTCCCCCCCCCAAAAAAAAATTTAAGCCATGCGTGGTGCACAACATCAAACTAATACCTTTTTTCAATTTTTTTGCCTAGACATTTTGTAAGTTCAATTTGATACAAATGAGATCTCAGGTTAGGTCACTCTTTGTCCAAGTACTTGTATTGTGTGCCCATGAGCACCTATCATTTTGTTAACTAATTTTAAATGGGATGACATGTAGTATCTAGCCATATAAAATTGATAAATATATGCTAAATTTTGGGTTAATTGATAAATAAATATATGAACTTATCTACAAAGTGAAACAAATCTAACTATATTTTAAATTTTCATTTCTAAATAAGAATTTTCCATGTTTTTAGTTAGCCTAGTTGATTTTCTGAAATTCTATGAAATTTTTATCTCCAAAGTTTTTTTTAAAAAAGAATACCTTGTTTTCAATTCACATGATTTTCATAGAAATGTAAGTAATCACCTTGTGATTAAACCATTATCAAGTCACAAGTTGAGAGGGGAAAAAAGCATTTTTTTTAAAAATTAAAAATATGAAAATTTGTATTACTATTGTTCCATTATTTTAGTGGGAAAATTGGCAAATGATCAAAACAAACATTGGAGTTGAAAAATTCTACTACTGAAAAGAACTATTGGGTCTCCAAATTCATCCCACATGTATAGATATACATAAATCTGCTATATAAGTGAAAAAAAACAATCTTTGGCTATATTTTCAAAATGACTCTTTCAGCAAATAAACATTTCCAAGATTTCTCTTGTGCCTTATTTTTTTTTCTTCATAAAATTTTATTAGATTTACTTTAAATGAATTAAACAAATACCATATTTTGAGCTAATAGCATTTTAGTAACTAAACATTGTTTTTTGGCGGGGAGGCCAAAAGCAAAATTTTGCATCTTGGCGACATATAAAAAGCCAAAATATGGCTGGATTCCTAATTTTTTCTACTTTAGTCTTTGAACTGTAGCCAAATTTGGCTAAGTCCTCTTGTTGCTGATCAATAGAGCCTCTACTTCACAAAATTGCCAAAAAAAAAACCCTAGACATTGCAAAAGGAAAAAAAAAAAAAACCCTAGACCTGACATGACAACACACACCCATCTATTAAGGAAGGTAGTTTGTTTATTTTGTTTGTGAACTTGAGATCTCTTCCAACCCATTGGGCCAATGGCACAACCCACACTATATATGATGTATGGTGATACCGTATTAGATTTGGTCCATTGCTTGGGTACCATATATGTATATGTTATATACCATTGTAGAAAAGAGCTTACTCCCAAGACCTTGCCCTTGCAAAAAAAAAAACCCTAAATGTTTGGGAAGGTACTTGGTCCCCAAAAGACAATCCATGGGTTAACATTTTTCAACTTTTGAGCAAAAAGAATTCCTCTAGTAAGGGTCTTTGATAGGTACCCAAGAGCACTAGCAAAACTTAATTGCCATACTATTTGTTAATTAACAAAACAAACCATCATCATATCCAAGGTGAAAAGGTTTTAGGGTTTACATTGTCATCCAAACTTGGTGTTGGGATTTGATTTTTAATCCATCATTTTTGTATAGGTCATTTGAGACTTCAAAATACAACCTCATCTAGGTAAATGTATGAAGATCTAGACATTGTAAAATTTCCCAACCTAGACAAATGTGAGGGGTTTAAAGGCTTAATAAAAATTCTCATCCCAAGTAAGGGGTAAACTATTGGAAATTTTGCCTTGTTTTCAAGTTATGGATATGAATAAGTACTATTTTTCTACCATTTATTTTTCCTATTTATATAAAAATAGGCTAGTGTGAATTTTATTTTTTCCTTCTACCTTTTCAGATGGGGTTTTCAAATTTTAGTGGTGGAATGTGAAACCTCACTCTTCACTTACATTCCGAAAGCATATTTACTAACCCTCTTATCACCATCAACAGATTGACCTAGGGTAAAATACATAAAGATAGTTATAGCCTATGGTAACACCAGCCTCATTACCAATATACCTGGCTGGTAGGGACTCGAGGTAATAACAGGACTATATCGGTCTCAATACTAAGGTATATACTCTACACTTGTCACATACTAGCCAAAAATCAGCCTTGAACCCTAATACCAGGCCGAAAGATAGTGTGAAGACAGGGTGACTTTACAGATAACTCTATTGCCCGCGCAATCATACAGCCATGCTTTAAGATTAGCACCACCAACATCCTTCAATGTTCATGATGAAAGACTCCCATTTGCTGAAACATGCGGAGTGCTCTCAAAGGAAAAAAACACACACACACACACACACACACACACACACAAACACCTCTCTAAGGAACTAACTTGCTGACACCAGTCCCATCCCCATTATTAACCCCATGTGCTAGTGGAGTGTAAGAAACCAGCGAATGAGGTGATCAGAAACTCATTTGAAGCCACCAAACAAAAGTCTGAAAAATCATTTCTACAAATTTGGTGTTTTTGTTTTGTTTGTTCCAGTGGCACCTGCAACATCAACTGCCACTCCTCCTCAAATTGTGACCTCAAACATTCATTTGGAGATTCACTATGACATACATACCTGTCCAAGTGGTTGGGGTTCTCAGTTGTTTGTTCCGGTTATCTTACTAGCTAGTGGTGAAGAAGATCTTTAATTAATCCTCTCAAGGATCAAGACTCAAAAGGGATCGGCTCCAGTTCAACATTCAAGCTGAGATTTGGATGAAATTATTAGACATAAAAAGTTATCAGTAAAGCCACCCTCTCTTTCACCGCCTTTCCCCTTTGCTTTCACACCCCTTATCCCCTCTTTCAGCACTATCCGCAAAGTAAGAAAATTTTATCAAATCTCAATATGAAATGCTAAAACTTAGCATGTAATGCACAAGGTTCGAGTCTAATTATAGTAGTTGTACAGGTAGAAGCAGTGAAAATATGTAGCAACAGTGGAGGCGCTCAGGAAAAAGGAAAGAGGGGATGAAACTCAGTTACCAGCAAAATTGGTGAAAAAACTAGTTTGGGTCCCAGTTATTTTGTTTTGTAAAATTTCATTCCCAGTTACACATTAGATGCCTTTTTATGCCGAAACTGGCCGTTTCTCCCCCCCCCTCGCCCCCTAATCGCCTGACTCTAAAGATAACTTTATATATAACCCAATTCCTGATATGACCCTCAATTCTTGGAGAGGCACACGACTTTGGGCATACGTCCAAAAAATTCACCAATGTCTACAAGAGCAGGCCTTTTCCAAGTGTGATGAACAAAAAAGGTGTTTTTTTTGTTTAAATTGTAGAATTAGGGTTCTTCTGCATGCAGATGGCAGAAGAGGGTCCTTCAATTCATCAAAGCATTTTCCTTGAAGGCAGGTAGGTAGGTGCATCCAAAATACAAAAAGAAAAACCCAAGAGTACTTTACTAAGCAAGAATAAATCTAGATTAATTATTGGGTTTTTTTTCCCATAGACTACTTCTGTCATTTTTGACAGAAAATTTGGAAATTTTTCTTTCTAGAGTAAAATTTGAATAATCTTGTGGCTAAATATATGGGAGAAAAAAATGACCAAATTTTTTGTATCAAGAATTTGAAAAGAATAAAACCCAATTTGGGGAATGGGCAAAACTTTCATAGGTGAATATTTCTAAAATATAACTACTAACATTGAAATAGAACTAAACAGCCATGTAAAGTAAATCTTTGTAAAGAATAACATAAGTTTAGGGTTTATGAATTCACCAATTATTATTCACACATGTTATTTATGTTCAGGGTTAGGGATTATGCATTCACCAATTATTCTTCACACAATGTGATTATGTTTAGGGTTAAGGATTATGCATTCACCAATTATTGTTCACACATGTGAAGCAAATCTCACACTCAAAAAGTGTAGGTAGGGTAGTAAGTATGATGAACACTTTGTAAGCAAAATCTTTCAGGCCTTTGATGGGTGGATGGATGTGGTGTGCTGCTGCTGGCTGGACACAACTACCATCTTCAATGCCAGGCTCTTTTGTAATAAGCAATGTCATGTGGCCATAGTGGCTGCTCTGCTGGTAGGTAACTGGAGCTCTTTGCCCAGAAAATTATTTGCCCAAAAGAACTGGTGAAAGTTCTGAACACACACACACACCCAAATTGAGCATTTCCTTCCTTGTCTTGTCTTTGGTGTGTCCAATTGAATACAGATTTTCCTTTCTGCACAAGGTTTGGAAATGGGGAAATTTCTGCATTGGTATCAAGTGAACTTCATCAGGCTTTATCAGAGAGAGAGAGAGAGAGAGAGAAAAGGGGGGAAGGAAGGAGGGAGTGAAGGAATGGAAAGACACACCACCACCTACTAGACTCATCATGCAACTTTAACTATAGCCCCCATTTGCACTATGGCCCAAGCCCAAAAAGTCTCTAGCCCAACTTAACCCACCCAAGGTCACCTCTTGGACCAACTTTGAGCCCATAAACAAATTGTATTTTGTTGGCTTAAGGGCAAGGAGTGTAAAGCCAATGGGTCCAAGATGATATTGGGGCCAACCCCTCCTTTTGTATACCCTCCTTCCCATCCCCTCCCACTCCTTCCATCCACATTTAACAAGATGGCTTCCATCCAATTCCTATGATTAAAAATATATGAATGGACCAAAGATTCAAACTCTTGGGTCAAGCCCAAGGAGTTGGGTTTTCATTTTATGATGATTCCTTATTCATAACTAACCCAAGAATTTGGTGCCAAAACACTACCATAGGTGAGAGCTTGTATTTTATCTTGAAATCTCATCAAATTTTGATCTCAATTACGAAACACCTACCATCGAGCCCAAAAATTATGAGTTTCTTTTGCACAAAATCATAGAAAGGTTAGAAGTAACACTTGTTGCTTCCCCCAAAACATCATGCAAATCCTAAAACCATTACCACATCATACATGGCAAGCTTGCAAGGGGAGCAACAGCTAAAATCAGGCAATTATATGCTTCAAGCTTCTGCAAGCTTAGGCTTGGCCCAAGTTGGAAAATGGGAAAAGACATGGCTATTCTGGAGAAAAAAAAATTATGTTGCATTTTGAATTTTTCCCAATAGTAGCCATGCATTTTCCCATTTTCTTACCAAGCTTGCCTCCATCATGTTTGGGTACAACTTCGCAAATAAATTTATACCAATTCCACCATGACATCCTAATCGACTTTTATGTTGTGGATTTAATCTTCCATCTTTGAAAGCCATACATCCACCACCTAACAATCATAGGTGCCATCAAAATACTTTGATTTTTTGAATAAATCCCAACCCTCTTGGTAGTCCTCCTTTGAGGATATTGGCCAAGTTGGTGAAATTCCAATCAACCCACATTAGACTTGGGTTAATTGTAATTTCATGAGTTCCTTGTAATTAAAGGGGGGAAATTTCTTTTAAATGAAGACTAAGTCTAGTTGACTCTATTATTGGTCATATCAAACTATACAAACCAAACAAAGAGAATAATTAATGTGATTGGAGTCAATTTTTATTCTCAAATTAGCCATGGGTTCACATGGACACATAAGATTCATCACAATCCAAACTTGGAAGAAGGCACCACCTTCCTTTATAGAATATATTTTGTTTTGACTTTTCAAATGACCATAATTTGTGTAACAGACTTATTTTTTATAACATGAACCTTTTTATTTTTATGGTCAATAAAATGTTTTCAACAAATTAGAGATTGTTTCATTTCAACCAAATTTGGTCCCAAAAATCTTGGGAATTCTTCCATAAAAATATCAATTCCCAAAGTGGAAACTAATTTGGACATCATAGAAGTTATTTCCTTGCATTTTCACACATTTTTCATCCACCTTCAAAATAAGCTTGAACCAAGTCATGCTTTGATTTCATTCTTAATTCATTTTCCTTACCAATGTTGGTTACAAACCCAAAATTAGGGTTGTTACATGGATTTTCTAAAGGGACCAATAAATGTGTTTTTTATTTTTCATTCAAATATTTAATTATATGTAATTGGTTTTCTAGATTTATATTTCTTAATACAGACTAAACACAAACAAACCCACAATGCTTTAAGTATTTGTATTTCATAAACAAAATGTTTTCAAGTTCAATTTTTACAACAAATTGCACCAAAAATACAAATCTAAAACCAAAACTATCATGTTAATTTAGTATTCAAAAATTATAAAACTAAAAATATATATAATTAGCTTAAAATAATTGTAAATGAAATAGCCTAAAATAATCAAAGGGTGAATCATTTAAAATAGTAAAAAATAGTCCAAAAATAACCTAAAATAACATAACTTAGAATAGGTTAAATTAACCTAGGAAAAAATCATTTTAAATAACATTTTAAATATAATAACCAAGAATAACCAAAATGAAATAGCTAATAATAGCAAAGAATAACCTAGAAACAACCTAAAATCTTAGCCCATAGTACTTTTGGAATAGTTATGGTAACCTACATCAATTTTAAAATAATTTAGAATATTAATCTACATTAATTTAGAAATAGCCTAAGATAACATATAAACCTTACTTATGGTATCCTACACATAGTTTTTAAAAATTATGTACATAATAATATGTGATAACAAATTATTTCACTTATTAAAATAATGACCCAATGATTAAGGATTTGTTCTTTAAACATGGAGTTGAAAGGGGGTGGAGGGTTCAAATTTTGACACTTGCACTTTAAATTGATGGTTTAGGTGTGTCCCACCTAACCTAGGTTCTTAAGTTAGGTTAAATTAGGTTAAACTCCTAAACTCCTAACCTAACCTAGATATGAATAAAAAACCTAACCTAGTGGATTAACCATTAGTGAATTTGATTAACTATTACTAAATTGACTATTAATGAATTTGGTTAGTTATTAATGAATTAATTATAAATGAGTTTGATTTTTTATTAATGAATTCACTTATTTGTAACAATTCGTCCCCATTCATTAAGGGATTGACCATTTTTGCCATGGTAAATTTGTCAAAGTTCATTCAAAATCTAATGAAATACATAATGAATTAGGACACATATTGATGTAATGAAAAGTACAAATTTAGAATCAAAACCATCATGTTAATTTTATCAATCAAAACCCATAAAATTCCATACTAAAAATAATAATACAAAAGATGTTATAAGAAAATGTTAAAAAATATGCATAAAAAATGTTCCCTCCAAAATATTTTAATTCAAAATTAATAACCAATAGTTTAACCAATAATCCTACTAATAATGCCCTTAACATGGAATTTTTTGCAATTATGATTTTGAAATTGATCTTAATTATCTCAAATACATAAATTTAACTTCAAAGGAAAGAAGATTAAAGTTGATGCACCTTGAAAGGCATGGGAAACTTTCAGATATAATCCATTAAGATTTAAGATTTGTTAACCTTGATCATGCTCCTTATTTCTTCATATCAAAATAGGAAGATGGTAGGGATTTTAGGTTAAATCCTAAATCTTAAATCCAAGAGAGCAATAGCATAAGACTAGTATATGTCAATTCCTAAGTCAAATTCTTGATTACATCACATTACACAAACCAAACAAGAAGGTGGTTAATGCATTTGAAACTAATTTTACTTCATTAATTCACACAAATTCATGAGACTCATTGCTAGCTTGGACTTGATAGGAGACACCACCTTCCTCCTCATAATATATGTTCCAACTTTACACACAATTACATTAAAACATAAAAAATGTGAGCATTCCAAAATTGTCAAGTTATGATTCTAGAACTTGAGGATCAATTCATAACTTTTTCAATAGTCAAGTCATAAGCACCACCAAGTAAGTGAGTGTGGCCCCTAAACTAGGGTAGAAATGCACTCAATTTACACTTAGCACATATCACAAAATTGTCAAAAAAAAGTCACTACTCTTGGGGGATTTCTTTTAAGGCATGGATAAATTTGACATCTCCCCCTTACTTCATACTTGTACCATCCTATGGGTCATATTTAAGAAGGTGGTCATTGTCACTTGCACAAAATGTGATTTGAGAGGGAGCCGATCATCCATTTTCTTAGTGGTGAATTTTCACTATTTAAAAAAATTACAATGAGAAAACTTGGAAATTATAACTGTGTTTTCAAATTTAAAAAAAAAAACATTCCAGCAAAAAATCAGAAGCTTCTTTTTCATATAGATGTAGTAATAGAACTTGGCCTTTGGGTGATGTCTCTATGAGGTCATTTCAATGCAAAACTTGCATAATTGACATTTGAATTCAGGCAAAGGATTATGTGTTAAGTTTAGAACCTTGATGAATAGAATCTAGAGATGGGAGTCCCATGATATGGAAACCATACCTATTAAGTGGTGTGGGATACCATTTGGCAATCAAAGAACAATGTCATGTGCATATTCATGTCCCAATTTGATATTTTTTAGATGAACTTCATAAATGGTTAAGGAGGTGATAAGTTGAAGTAATTACAAATTGTCTATAATCATTTCATATTTAGTCATCTCCTTTTCTTCTTTCTTGACGATTATATTTGTTAAGAATTTTTAAGTTTGTATGATCTTTGAATGCTCAATTTCCCCTTGCATTTGAAAATTTTTGTACCCAAAAAATAAAAATGATATTAAGGTGACATTATCACAACACTAATTCATATTCATAACTAAAATGCTATGGTGAAAATGGCTTCCAAGTTCATAAATTGTTTGGTTGTTTTTTTATTTTTGCATTACATAATGATACCTATATAATGAAATATCCAAATATCTAAATAACACTTCTAGTATTATTCTCTTGGGAGTGCCAACTATGTCAGATAATGGCCATTGGTGAACCCAAGCTCATCATGGTCATCCCTCTTTTGGCCACATCCTCCCAATGGCCATCGGTGAACCCAAGCTCATCATGGTCATCCCTCTTTTGGCCACATCCTCCCAATGGCCATTGGTGAACCCAAGCTCATCATGGTCATCCCTCTTTTGGCCACATCCTCCCAATGGCCATCACCCAACAATTAATTTTGGAGAGGACTTTCCCATGTCTTTAAATGTTGAAATCTCAAAAAAGGAATCCAAAGGGTACATTTCAAAATCTGAAGGATCTAAAAGGTCAAAAGTGCTACTCCAAACACTTGAAGGCCCAATTGGCCATGTGGCCAGCTGTTGTTATGCATATTACAATCACTCAAAGATCTTCAAAAATGTGTGATAATTAGGTCCATGATGTGTACCAGAAATGAGAGAAAAGGTGCACAATATGATTATCATTGTTACACAGATGCCATTGCATGAAAAAGCTCCCTGATTATATCATGTATCATGTTGCCTTTCAACTTTTGCGAACTTCCCTAATTCCTTTTCGCACATTCGTGGTTGCCAGTTGGTTAAATCTCATAACTCACACTCTTATGCGTCCCATAACTAGTAAGGTCAAGCGTTCTTGAAGGTTATGTCTAGTAACCTGCAAAATGCTCTCACCAAGTTACCTCGTACACTAACATGAAAGAGCTTGAATTACGATTTCAATCAACCACCTGCTCTCCCAGCGTTGCTGCTTTGCCCCTTGTGGCAAGTTTGAGTCCAACAACTCTTCAAATAACAAACAAATGTGTTGGGTGAAGTAGCACAATGGGTTTGCACCTTTAAGGCAAGGTAAAGTGAACAACAATTAGAATACCAAATGTTTTCCATGAAGTTCCCCAAAAAAATTGAACTCACATTGTGACACAATAATACTTGGTAAATAATTCTTTCAAAATGTGGTGGGAACAAAATGAAAACTACCAAATGAAAATTAATTGATTTTTTCAAAATTGTTCTTTTTGTCAATGTGGGAAACTAACCATAGAGTGCAATAATATTAAGGAAGGTTGTTTGTTTGTTTGTCACATTGATATATAATCTACCAAATCGTAGCGTTCCCCCACAATGGATTTAGCACTTTTGTAAGCTCGGGTGATTAAGGGTGCACTAAGGTGGTTTTGTAATGTGTAGTAGACTAATGTTGGTAAGTTTTTGAATTTCATTGGGTTTAGTTAGGTTATAAGGTCAATTTTTATGGTCTGTAAACCAAAGGTTCCAAGTCTTTTTTGAGCCATCATTATTGGAACCTAATCGAAAAATTGACTTATTTTCCTAAATTGAATTAGATCTTGAACCTAAGGTTTTGCCTCATTTTTAAAAAAAATTAAATTCTTCATATATATAAATATTAATTTTATTGGAAAATAAATGTAAACATGACCTTACATTTTTTAATCAAATTATTGCATAATTAATATTACATGATTTTTCTCTTGGAGTGTGTGCGTTAGTTGAACAAACTAATTACATGCCTATTTTTTGGGTTTAGTTGTGTGTAATGCAGATGGAACCGGACCTTGTCTTAAACCATACCAACTCAAAATTCTTTGTGAAAATTCAATAAGGTCAAAAAAAAAAAAAAAAGGGTGTGAGGGAGCATTTAGGTCACACTTTTAGTATTCAAATCAATAGGATTTTATAGAGGTGATTTTGTAAATTGTAAAGCTAAGGTGTATAGATATTGAGTTTTTAATATATGTTTTCATTGGAAATTCAATTAAATTGCAAAAACTGGTTTTCAAAAGGAGAAATTAGTTGGATAATAAATTCGCACTTTGGCCATAGGCCACACTAGTCATTCTTCAAGCTATACAAAAGAATTTTTCATGGAAAAAATCAAGGAAATTCACAAGACTTTTGAAAAAAAATTAAAATTTTTTCTTTTTGGTATCACCAGATTTTTATGATAAGTTCCAGTAGGTAACCAAGAATATAGAAGGATTCTTTTTCTATTTTTTTTCCTACTTTCATATATAGTATGTAGCCAAATTTGACTAAATTGTTTTCTGAACAATTGCCATTTTGGCTACATCACAAAATCCCTAAAAGAAACCCTGGTTACCCACCGTCTCAAACCCACAAACACTCAGCCCCAAGTGGTCAAGTGGCCAGCCCAAAAACATAGTAAAAACGAGCCAATAATAATTTGTTACCAAACAATTCAATGGCCTTGTGTTCTAAAACATACACAACCGAAACAAGTAAGTACCCTAGTAGAAGTACTACAGCTGCCAAATAATTATTTTATTTTAAATATTCTCCATTATGAGAAATGAAATATTTACAATGATTCTTTATTTTTCCTTCCCCACATTTTTAGTATATATATATATAAAAGTAATTTTCAAGTTTTTCAAAATATAATATAAATTAGTGTCCAACTTGCCATGGTACTACTACTAAGGTCTATAAAGTGTATCATGTTTCTAACCCATTTTGTGTGATGAATTGTGAGAAATCTATAAAGAGGAAAAACCATGTTTATAAACAAATAAATAAGCCAAGATGGGAACCCACCCACCCACGAGAATTACAAGGCAAGTAAAAAAAGCACAAGAACATAACAATCAAGACACCGCTAGAAGACCATAAACTAAGAGAAAGGCATCATCCATCACAAATCGACTAGCAATCAAGGTGCACTAACTAAGCATCTCAATAACAATAAAAAGCATCATTTGTCACAAATCGACTAACGTGCAGTAACTAAGCATCTCAATATTAAAAAAGCATCATTTGTCACAAATCGACTAACATGCACTAACCAAGCATCTCAATAATAAAAAAAGCATCATTTGTCACAAATCAACTAACGATGCAAAAAGTGTCATCTGTCACAAATCAACTAACAACGAAAGTGCACTGGCTGAGCACCTCAGTAGTACTAAAAAGGTGTCATCTGCCACAAATATCATCTAGCAATGAAAGTGCATAACTGACTGAGCACCTCATTCTGAAGGGAGACTCTCATTGTGAAAATGTAAAGCTTATTTTCTGACAAGAATTGGTTGAAGTTCATGAGCAAATTGCTTGCTTTGCTGTAAAAAACAACAACTTACCTGCAACAACGATTCAATTCAGCATCATCTCTATACACACACACCACAAGTAAGTTAAGTTATGAATGAAACAAGGCATCACAAACACACTGGCCCTGCCAATAGATAAGATGTTTGTACATCTACCTACTACTATGTCCACACTCTGAACACCCCCCTCCCCAAAAATCAGTTCAAATCTAAATAGTCTAAACACTTGCACCCAAACAAAGAAACCAGTTCCAAAAGTTGGATCCAATGCGATAGTCCACAGGGACAAGGCCCAACAAAAGAAACAACAAACCAAAGCAATAACAACAAGAGGAGGTTATTTTTTTCCATCTTATAATTTGTGCACAGGGGGAGGAGAGAAGAAGCAAGCTACTGCAACTACCCACATAACCAACTAACTAACACCTGGTACTGACTGACTGACAGACACAGGGATCATCAAACACAAGCCAAGCTATGTAATAGTCTAGTCCAGCTATAGGTAGGGTAGGGTTTAGGGTTTAGGGTTTAGGGTTGTTAGCAGGAATGATGAACTAGGTGTTCATTACCTTGACCCTGGCTACAACCTCTAGTCAGATGGATGAAAGGGTAGCACATGCTGTATACAGTAGTGAAACTTGATACCCACTTACCTACCCTAACATCACCTAACCTAACCCTCCACCTCCCCCCTTCCTTTGCACTTCTTTTTTTTTGTTTTCCTACCCAGCAACCTATTTTTTCCCCTTAGGTAGGTCAATGAGAAAGGTTGCATATGATTCCCAGAAGG
This sequence comes from Sphagnum contortum, assembly GCA_963920785.1. NCBI lineage: Eukaryota > Viridiplantae > Streptophyta > Sphagnopsida > Sphagnales > Sphagnaceae > Sphagnum > Sphagnum contortum. The sequence continues at coordinate 4,131,200 of OY987286.1, forward strand.
GCCTAAATGCACACCACCCTTCTTCACCTATGTTAAGGGATGCTGGGGACTCTTTATAAAAATTAAATTCCAAAATGAGATGATTTTTTAAGGTTTCAATTGCCAAAAGTGAAAACCAAAAAAATAGTAAAAACAATGTCCAGCTTCGTCATATAATTTGGTCTTCAGTACATAGCCAAAAATATAACATAATGTGATTAAAGATTTGGCTAAATCCTTCTTACTAAGGGATGATCACCACTTTTCACTTTTTTTTCATCTGCCTTTGGAGGATTTGCCACTTTGGTAGCATTTAAGAAATTCCTGCAAAAAAAAAAACACTGGGTGGTGGTATCCATGAGATTGCAGAGAAAAAAACTCCAAGGAAGTTAGCACTTTGCAAAACCAGGAGGATGTCACCAAACAAAACCAAAACAAAAACACAAAAGTATGAACAAAGTTTGTTGGCCTTGCAAACCACCAAGGCAAGGATAGTGTTTAGATTCATTATAGAGTATATAGTAGCTTCAGGGATTTTGACCCTTATGTAATAATAGGTCTATTCTTACATGAGGATTTTTGAAAGATGATATATTTTGGCTTGTGTTGAAACTTGAGATTAGTTACAGAGTTATAATAGTAATATCTTGAAGCATTTTGGTTCCTTTTAGAGGACTTTCTGAAGATTATTTTTTTTGTTTTGCATGATGAAATATTCGAGTTTCCATAATTCTTTCTTTTTGCCTTCAGACTTTCCATGTACATGGCAAGGCCACAGTGTGACACATAGTAACTAGGTTATTGCCTTTGTAGGTGACACAGACCAATGATCCCATTCACCATGAATTACCATCATTAGTTCCCAAATGGTTGGATGTAGGTATAAGCAGAGCACTAGAGCCTTTTTCACTCAACTCTTCCAGCAAACAATCATACCAAAAGCTGCACCCTGAGCTTCTGTCACATTCACATCTCTGGTAGGCAACACAAAAAGGTCCCAACACAATCTTTGGGTACCACACCCATGTTGGGCGGGTATTAAACTGGAGTTCAAAAGACCCATATGGGTATCATCGGCTCGGTTCTCTCAAAAAAGAATCAATGGGTATCAAACAGCGTGATATCCAGGTTGATACCTGCATTCCAGGTGTCAGTTCATTGAGAACTAGTGTGACACAGAATTAGGGTGATGAAACCCAAATTGGATGTCAGCCGCCCAAAGCAAAAGGCAACAAAACTTTTGGCAATTGATGGTGATGGATGGTGAAGTCATGTGGACGATGAGCTTTGCATTTTGTGGTTTTGTTTTCTTGCATGTTATGGGAGACGGCAGTGTTATTGTAAACTTTGGCTTTGATTGCTCTTCGCAGTAATTAGTGTTTCCTTGTTCTTAATGTTGATGGTGTGTTGCGGTCTGTTTGGACAATATGCATTATGGAGTTTTGAGGGGAGTTGTATAAGGGGAGGAGCTCTAGATGCAAGGTAGTGTAAGATAGAGTTAAGTTTTTTCTTTCATGATTGTTGTTTTGGATTTTGGTAGCATCAAGGTTTGGCAAATATCATAGTATAAGGTTGTAGCTTTATGTTGGTTGGGAAGAATGCCCATCTACCATGAATCACCTTTCTTTGTGAAGTCTTGCATTTTCTTATGCTATAAGCTTTGAAAGAAAAAACATAGGTTTACAAGCAGATGTTAAGGCCCAATTAAGGAAGATGATGAAACATTATAAGGGTTTATTTAACAATATGTGTGGCAAGTACATGTTCGATATAAGTAATTGGGAATTTATGAGGGACATACATGGGTTTCATGTTTTTGGGAAAAAATATTCTCATTTGTGGGAGTTCCAAAAGGGGATTGGGAATATATCCTATAACCAGATTTGGGGTGATTGGACTCAATTTGTTGATGAAATGTTTATAATTATTCTACTATTTTTTGTTCAACTTCCTAGTTGGAATCCTATTGTGGGTGAAAACATAAAATCAACTATTGCAAAATCTCAATATGTTGTGAAAAGCCTAGTATTTTTATGCAACTCTAACAACTTCATGATTATTTTTGAATTTTCAATATTTATTCATATGATGTTCTTGTTTGGACTCTATGTATGTTAACAGTAGAATTGATCCCATTCTCTTTTGGTGACATTGACTAGTTCCCTTAAGATCTTACGGGTCTTGAACCTCAAGTAGGGCATATGGGTAACACCTAAGTCTAGTTCTTAGTTACAATTTTTGTCGCAACGTTAACCTTGGGCTCATGACCAAGGCAAGGGCTTGCAAAAGTGCAAGCCAAGAGTGGAGTTCGAGAGTCACATTTCACGCTCCTGAAAGTGTAGGAAAATGTCAGGGAATGAACTCACACACTTCCAAGCGAGCTCCCACTTGAGAGTTGGAGTCTCGATGGACTTCTAAATTTTTAAAAAGTAATTTCAAGGGTCAAAACTCATTAGATTGAAAAAAAAATTATATCATTGGAAAGCTCTTGAGAAATACATGTTTAAAATGGACTTGCATGACCCATTTGAATACTTAAAACACAAGTTATGGCCAAAAGAAAGGTTGGGAATCAAACTGCCAATTTGACTTCCAACCACTAAAAGTCAAAAATCACCTTGGTTTAGGTGGCGTGCCACATACCATTGGAAAGTTCTCAACAAGGGAATAACTTTACTTAGACCTCACCTTAATTAGAGGTTTGCATAAGAAATTATAGCCCTCTGAAGTGCCAATATTCCCAATTTTGAAAATTTCGAGACTCCCAACTTGAAAGTCTCGGGACAAAATGACATTTGGATATAGCCCCTATGATCAATCATACAAAATATTATAAGGGGGAAGGTGGTGGTTTCCCCCAAGTTCAGGCCATGGTGAATCTTGTGAATTTATGTGCGCCCATGGCTTATCTATGTGCACCCATGGTTCGTCTGTGTGCACCCATAGCTCGTTTGTGCACCAAAAGTGCTCCAACTATGCATTAACCAACTTGTTTTTTGGTTTGTGTAGGTCCATGTGAATAATTAACCAATTGTCACTCGTCCTAATCCCCATCCCATGACTTCAGAATGCCCTTCGACCTTTGAAGTGTTGCAAGTTAAGGAACGTATCTTCATTCCTTCTTCTTCCATTGTTTTCACCTTCAAACTCGCATTTGAATCTTACAAAAATTTGGGGGTTCGTTAGTTTAAAACATATGAACATAAAATACTTATGAATGAAATTTAGGCTTTAAGTTACAAGTTACTTATGTTTATGTTAAATAGGATTTAAAATCAAGGTTTTAAGTAGGTGGCTAACACCGCAAACTTTCAATATCACAAAATTTCAATAAAATTTGTGTGAAAATCTTAAAATAATATGTCCATGCAAAATCCATGGGTTTCAAAATGTAAACCTAACATGAAAATACATATATTACTTATACATGAATGATGTGTTTCTTTTATTTATGATGTTTTGATGTGATATGTACGATTTACATTTTAATTAAGCTGTGCAATTATCATGATGTAATTTTGCATAAAACTATGTGATTTTTTTTGTATTAAACATGAACATTCATGTATGTCATTCAATAATAATGTTTCACTCATTTGAATACTTAAGATATTGAATATGCACAAATATCATTCATATTAATTATAGCATGGAATCCATGCGATTATTGTATGAACCTATGAAAATCAAATTTTATATAAACTTTATACAAATTTATGAAGCTTGGTAAGTTTGTGATGAATGAATGGAGGTGTTGCACTTGTCTCATGGGGAACAAGATTTGAACTAAATAAAAACCTAACTACTTCCTTGTGTTTAAGGTCTTTAAATTTTGACTTGCATTTTTAAAATATTGTGAGACATTTTTGCACTTGCATATCTTCATCGACATATTTTTTACATTATACATCATGTGAAAAATGAATGATTATATATATCATACTTATAAATGTTTGCAAATGCTTCCATTGTTGGAAATATTATTTAAATTTAATTATAATACAAGAATAAAAAATAGCACATGCAATGTTTTAGATTTTTCAACCATATTTTACAAACATGTCTTTAAAAGAATGGAACCAAGTCCTAAAGATGAAGGATACGATGTATGTGTGAATAAAAATGAATTTTCAATGGAGGGAAAAAATGAAAGTGATAAATTTACAAGGTTTGAAACATTACTAAGTGAATGTAATCAATCAAAAAATGATGATTCAATGTAATCAACTTTTAAAACATTGCATGAACAAAAAGTTAATTGAAATCTCATGGAAGAAATTTTCCAGCTTAGTCAATTTTTTATGTCAACGATTTGTCAAAAATTGTTGTCAAGGTGTCACAAGTCATCCATTATGTTGTGTGTTATAATAGTCTACTCAATTTTAAACCAACAGGGTGCAAACGGGATAACATGAACCACACCCACCTACTTTTTGATTACTTTTGCGACTACTATTTGAGAAATATTTTTAAAATTTCAAAAAAAAATCTTTTAAAAAAAATTTATAAAAAATTTCATATTATTTTATTGAAGTTTATGTCAACAATTTGGCAAAAAATGCCATTTTCATAAAACTTAAATCCATTTACAATTCCTTTTACTATTTAAAAACAAATGTTACAGTGTTTAATGAATGATTTTTTAAAAAAAAACTCATTGGATTAATTGCAAATTAATTCACATGTTCCCATGATATGTTAAAAATATAACTATATAGTCAAATCTTACAATTTCAACATCAAATTAGATTATGACTTTAAAGCATACAAAACCAAGCAAGCGTTACATTTGTTATGGTATGTGTTATTGCGACTACACCCAACAAACAAGGTTGAAGAAAGGTTTGATAGCATACTTCGAGAGTAATGGTATAGTTTTATTGTAAAAACATGTGGATACAAATCATGATTAATTGAAATGAACAACAACATGAAAAGTCTAATAAAAAGACAAGTTGCAAAGAAAAGACATGTAATAAATTCAAATGTTATTTTTAACTTTCCATATGAAAAAATATAAGGTTTTACAATTGGGCTTGTAATTGGGTTTTCTAGTTACAATAGACACTTGTAACTCATGGTATTTATATGGCCTTGAGTGTTAATGGACAAGTTGTAGCAATTGTAACAAACACCCTATGTTGTATACAATATTGTATATAGGATGCAACTCACATGCAACTATATGCATTTTTTTTGTAACTAATCTCCACTTTAAATTCTCACACACATTCCAATGTGGCGAATGAAATGCCAACGTGACTTTTCATCGTTTTGTCGACGAATGATGTATGTTAATACCTTTTACAACTTATTTACAACTATTTTACAACTAATTTGATAAATATAATCTTTAATTATTTCATTCATCCATTTAATGAATGAATTTTATTTGTATGTTTTATAACTTATGTTATTTTACAACCAATTAAGCAATATATTCTTTCATTTTTTTCATTCATCCATTTGATGTGAATGGATTCTATCCTAATCCTTTGCACCTTATTTACAATCATTTTACAATTAGCTTGGTGAATATATTCCTTCATATTTCATTCATCCATTTGACAAATGGATTTAAATATCCTTATCCTTTATAACTTATTTACAATTATTTTATAACTAATCTAACGAATATATATTTAAAATTATTTCATTCATCCATTTGACAAATGGATCTAAATATCCTTATCCTTTATAACTTATTTACAATTATTTTATAACTAATCTAACGAATATATTTTAAAAATTATTTCATTCATCCATTTGAGCAATGACTTTTATTCTTATCCTTTGCAATGAACTTAGAATTAAAGATGAAATGAAAACAAAAGATTTAGTGACTAATTTGCAATTAGGTGTTTAAGTTTGGGTTTCAAAGCAATTGTATGGTAGTTGATTTTAGTAGTACTAAACAATTAAATTGCAACTTACAATGCAATTATACAAACTTCACACAACCATTATCATATTATCCTAATTATATTAGATAATGTTGAATTGCATTGAACATCACTATTTATAAACATGAAATGGATGTGAATTTTTAAATAGATTTACATTCCATGTTGAATAATACATTACAAAAAAAATTAGAAAATATTTTTATCAAAAGACCATTTAACAATGAATCTAAATATAATGCCCAAGTTATTTATAACAAACATTTTTCTCTATCTAAACAAAAGGTCAAATCATAAAAATGATGACCGACAACAATCAAACATTGTCATCTAAAACATTATGTTTCATAAATGAATCTTTTTTTTAAATTTTGTTGGAATGGAGCTTGAACCATGCAATTTCTTCAATCCACTTTATCTAAAATTTGCCATGTTATGATATTTAGTTCCACATCTAATATATTAATTCACTTGTTTGTGCGTCCGTCTATCGAGGTCCTGAAACCCAGATGTCCGTCTATCTGTCTGTCGAGGTCCTGAAACCCAGTTCACTTGTCCGTCTGTCTGTTTATCGAAGTCCTGAAACCTAGGTCCCATCTATCTATCTGTCGAGGTCTTAAAACCCAGATCCCGTCTATTTGTCTGTCGAGGTCCTGAAACCCAGATCCCAACTAATATATTATGCACGTGGGTGCGCATTTAACTGGCGTAAAATAGGGTGGACAGTCCAAGATTGGCTTGAATAGGTGGATAGTCTAAAAAGTTGATAGGGGGATGGTAGGGTGTTGGGGGAGGTATTTTTGGGATTTGGAGGGTGGGTGAGGAGATTTGGGTGCGGTTTTTTCTTTCCCGAAGGATGCATGGGCTAAGGGTTTAGGAGGGTCATGATTTTTATTTTAATTTTTTCGTGGAGGGGGGGAGGGGGTGGGGTTCTAGGGGTCTTAATAGGTGGAAGTGAGAAAGAACACATTGTAATATTATGTTGGGGAACACATTGGGAACTAAAGAAAAATGAAAAGAAATCCTCCCCCCCCCAACCCCTCCTCCCAAAATTTAAAAGGAATAAAAGCAAGGCACCTTGAGTGCACGCTTGGGCCTTCCATTGGCTGCATGAAATTTCTATTCCCAAAAGAGTTCGTCACCGTTTAGAACCGGAGTGGGAAATGTGAAGGACCAGGTGGGGGGGATCGACGGGGTGCATTATGCACCGGGTTCACACTAGTGTAAAATGAAATCAACAACATATCATAACATTGTAATGTCAAAAATATCTAAATAATCCTTTCAACTTGAATAAAATTAGTTTACAACTATACTACCATTAACATGCAACTTATCTATCACTAAAATGCAACATATATAAAATATTAATATATACTATTCTATAATTTGTACACTTGCAAATAAAATAAAATATTATGTTTACACCAAGTAAATTGAATTACAATTTTAGGCACTTTTGAAAGAATCTTACATTGTATACATAATTTTGATGTTAATGAATTGAACATAATGAAAGTTCGGCCCTATACCATAAAAACAACAAAAGTCTACACAAATATTCAAACACAAAACAAAACATATGTAACATGATTATCATTAAAAAATCTCCTTTCATGAATCTCTCATCATTATAAATTAAACAAAATTTATATAATCAACTTCTAAATGAAATGGAATATATTTTCACATCATTTTTTTAATATATGCAAATAAACAAAAGAATAAAAATCACAAACCTTCAACATCCAAAAGTAAGAATAAGAACTTTCAACATCTAAGAACAAAAATAAGAATTTTGAACATTCAAGAATAAGAGCAATAATCTTTCATTCCAAAAAGTAAAAATAAGAACCTTCAACATCCAAAAGTATGAGCAAGAACCTTCAACATTCAAAAGAAATAACAAAAACCTTCAACATTCAAAAATAAGAACAAAAACCTTCAACCTCTCTAAAAGCAAAAACCTTCAACCTATTTAAGAGTAAAGACAAGAACCTTCAACCTCCAAGATCAAAAACAAAAGCCCAATAAGCAAAAGTGCATGAAAGTTGTTGATGCATTAGGGCAAATCCGTTGATATATTAACATGTGTCACTTATTTAAGGGTTTGTTGCCCAAATTTCAGATCTTTAAATTTCAAATTTTAAGTTGAAATATAGTTGCATACTAGTTGAAATGTCATATATATTAGGTAGTGGAAATGTATACATGTGGCATGATCGTATGTGTTACTCAAGGTCATACATTTGGTGCAAAGTTGTCATTAATTAGTAACTAAATTGATCCTTATTGTGATGTAATTGTTACATGCAATTAAAGTGCAACTTGTCAACAAAATCAAACATGGTTGATTATAACCGTATATACAGTGTGTATATTATATTGTATAAATATACACCGTGCAACTAATTTGTAACTATAATACAACTCCTTGATTTTTTGATGTGGCATTTTATTTATTAATTTATCGTATTTCCATGGGACAATTGTAATGCAATTGTATATTAGTTGTTTTGGAACTTTAGTTGTAAGGTAGTCTAGTTGCCGTAGACACAATTTTTTGGGGACCATAGATCTTTTCAACGTAATGTGCAATAGAAAAAGTTTTTAGAGAATTTGAAGGCCTTTTTGTTTTCAAACACCATTTGCCCATTGAATTTATTGAAATTATTTAGCTAGAACATTTAATGATGCAATTATGTCCTTGTGTTGTTTCCCTTTTAGAAAAACCTTTAATCAAGAATTCTTATTGAACCTAATTGAAAAGACAAAAGAAACCATTGTACGTCCTACTAGTTTAATAACTTATGTTTTTATCATTACAAGTGTTGATCTTTGTATGGAACCAAAAGGGCACATGACATTTTTGCTTTGATGATGAATTTTTAAAACACCTCGAATGTACACAAGTTCAAACCAAAGAGTTTCTCAAACCTCATGTTCAAAACACCCACCAACTTGCAGAGTTCGAACCATGAAACTTCAAGCTACCAAGATCAATGCACCTTGAGTCACAAAGCTCAAACCAAAGAGCTTCTCAAATTTCATGTTCAAAACACCGACCTTGCTGAACTCAAACCACAAAGCTTCAAGCAAGATCAAAACACCTTAGGTCACAGAACTCAAATCACAAAGTTTTTCAAGTTCAAAATGCCAAAAAGGTATACATAGCACAAACTAGATTTTTTTTGAAATTCAAAACACTTGCACCTTTCTCCAAAGTTCAAAAATTCAATGCCTAAACATTTGTTCCTTGAGTTTTAAAGACTCACCTTCTTATGAATCAAATATTTGGAAATATTCAAGAATGGCATCCGCTCCAACTTTGACCACTATCCACTCCTTCAAGTCCAAAATCTACAGAATCTTTGTGTGGCTCCAACTTCAAACGCTCCTACAACTTGTGAATTACATCAACTAATTATTTTAATTTCAAAACAGTCATAGTGTTTACTTCCTCACTAACATACCGTCACAATGTGTGAAAAAACAAAAAAAAAACACATAGCTTGTGCAAATGCAAATTGAATGTAAAGAAAACACCAACACTTTCAAACACTTTTGGACATAACAAAAGGCTTTGGAAAGTTGATGGTGCAACAATATACTACTTATGTAACCCTAATTCTTCCACAATGAAAACATAATGTTGAATCCCCATGCAATCGACATAGTTAAAGGTCGGGATGAAATAAGTTCACATTTATACTTGTTGCCCTAATCATCTAATTGAATCCCATGCACCCACGAAGACTAGAACTTGTTTCTTTCTTTTCCTGCATGCTTGCATCGGTGCTTGCCCAAGAGCGTAGGTGGTTGATGCATACAATGTCAATGTGAACTTGAAACCACTACAATCGACAATTTTGACTGCCAAAAGTTGTTGTTCAAAACAAAGTTCTTGCACTAATCACCTTTTTGGAAACATAAATAAATTTAATCAAACATGGGTTTTCTATGTGTGAAGGTATGTTGAGGCCAGGGTACTATTATTATTGGATGGTTTGAGCTCCAAGTGTTGATAATGTTGGCTCTAGTTGTTGGAGATTGTACTAAGTCTCTTTGCCGTAGCTGACTTCAACAATGTCATAAGTTTGTTCACTTAGTGCCACCAAATGTTTCCAAGGAGCTATTTTTTATAACAACATTAGTTCTTATGCATTTGGATGATTGATCTTCCACAAGCAATTAACACTCAAGAGGTATGGATCTTTTCTCCCTTTCTCAAATTTGTAGTTCTGCAATGTATTGGGTATGGGGTTTTGTCTATAGTTGCAAAAGTAGGGTTATCCCATGTGGGTCCTTGTAAGAACTCAAGGTCCTTAAGGCATTGAAATTTTGGAATGTTGTTATTCAATGTGGGCCATTTGGAGGCCTAGGAAGCTTGTAAAGTTCAATTTATAGAGGATTGATATTTAAAGTGAAGATACATGGCTAGGAAAGGAAATGTGCAAAAGGATTATTCACTTTCTAGTCATTGTTTATGCTCTTATTGCCATTGTTACAAATCTAGGAAAATTTGTTAATGCGTGTATGGTTTATGTTGATGAATTTTGCAAGATTACTAAACTGAAGGGTTTGGGGTCACCGAATTTCCATGTATTTAAACTGATGGATTGACATGGCAGCTTAGACTTGTAGTTGAGTTGGTGCAAGTTTTGACCCCACCTCTTTAAAATTGAGTAGAAATGCAATAAAGGGTATAATTATGAATGTATAGACTAAGCTTTTCTGCATTGTTTGTTGCTTCAAACCTTCAAACCTATGTGTGGCCAGTGATTTTTCTAGATCCAAGGTCAGGTCATTGAATTTTTTACAATGTCTCATGATCCAGAGCCCTTTCTTCTGCAACCTTCATTCTATGAAACAAGAGAAGGAAGGTAATGTCTTGCTCTTCCAACATAGCCTCATTTTCCAACGTTGTTAATCTACCTTCCAACAACCCAACATTATCTGAAGCATCTTTAGCTTCTAATGTGTGTGTCACTTGTCATTCCACTCTTTTGCATGGCTCTCATGATGAGTAACCATCTCTTGTGTGGTAGCCATATTTTCCTTGAGTCTTCAAGTTTGAAACTCTTTAGTATGATAGATGATTCCACAATTTCATGTTCATTAACTTGTTTTGTTGCTTCAAATGGTTGGACTTGTAATTCAACTACTATTACCTTTAAGGAATCAATTTGGGAGTCTAGGCCACTCAATTTACTTTGAGCATCATGCAAATAGATGTGCTTCTATTGTTGTTGATGCATCAAGTTGTGTTGCATGGGAGTCAACCTATAACAACATTTTTTACATTATATTATTTTGCTATATATTTTTTGCCTTTATAGCAAACATATAACTCCGTTGCTATATATCTATAAATATAATTATGCAAAGGAATTATCTTTTGTAACAGAGGAACCAAGTCTCTAATAAAATTCTTTACCTAGACTTGCTTCAATTCTTCTTCCAACTCTATTAGCCTTTGTACTAAAATGTGGGCATTTGTGTCTTGCTTTTGCTATTCAAACTGCATCTTCAATCTTCTCCATTCTTTTTTTCCCCTCTTTGTTGGGTTTTTTTTTCCCCCTTATTCATGATTATAAAAAAATTCAGATCTAAATCTCTATAACCATCATCATGTAATCTCTTCATTCATTTCAACTGAGTTTTAAATCCAAAATTTGGAGAGGTTCTTATTTGTACTACTAAAAATATGTATATTATCTAAAATTCTTTGCATTTGAAAGCCTCTGAAAATTTAAGCTCTGAACCACTTGTGCATTCTTCAAATGGGGATAAACAAATTCAATGGAATTTGTGCTAATGTTAGTACATTTCCCTAAGGGTGATGGTTGATTGGTATAACCCCTTCTAGGACCCTAAGACTACCAAAGGTCCTGGGTTCAAACTCATTGGTGTGGAGGTGAAACTCTTCCCAGCCCTTTACTAATGAGCTTGATTGGGGGTGCCATCAGCTTGTCAAGTTGGGTCTTGCAGAAAGAATAAAAATAACCAAGTGATATATTAAAAAGTTGATCAAATTTTAACCTTTTCAGGCTTAACATGTGCAGTTGGCATATGCATATTAGAAGAGTGAATAACAATATTAACAACCATTGCAACTTTCTAGGATGACTTAAAACCCTATGATTTTGCACAAAGATTATTTCAAAAATTGTGAGCTCTTCATACATAAATCATTATAGTAGGTGTGTTTCAAATCATGGCCCCATGAACAAGCAAATGTTCATGAACCTTTGTAAATTGAATTTGTGTAGATTCCCATCTTGAATGCCACACATGCTTGTGAGACAACATGGTTTAGTGCTTCAACATTTGTGTCTCTCAACCACAAGTATGAATTGTATCGACCTTTAAATAGTGTATTGACAAATAGTATTGCTCCCATTATCAAATGATGTGGATTTTATTCCAAATAATTTCATTCACAATTTCTATTAGTTTTTAGTTTTGACGAACCTCATTTAGGGCCAAACAAATGGTGGAAATGCGTGACAATTGATTTTTATTATTATTGTGAGGAGTAATTAATTGCCCATTAACAAACACAAAAATGGCATATTTGAATGGAAGGTTTTAAAACCTCAACCACAAGTTGTAAAAACAAATCATTCAACTTTAGGTATCATTAAATGATTAGAATTGAACATTGTTTGCATCTTTTGACTTGTTTGGGTGTTCACCCACCTCTAGATGTTTGGTGATTGGTGGTTTTGCCCTAAAACTTTACAAATGATGATATGACTTTTAGCCATTCACCCAAGTAGCCATGCCTATTAAGAGTACAATGAGAGAGGAAACTTCTTGAAATTACATGAATGACAAACAATGCATAGGTTGTTCAAGTTGAAATCAAATGGTGAATCTCCATTCAAACAACCAATGCTTGTATTTTTTTTTCACACTATGTGAAAATATCTATAATTAGAAGTTGTATTTTATGACATATCATGATCATTGCAAAATGACATACAATAGGAAATCCAATGGTTGATAATTTTAGGTTTAAATATTCATAAATTATCTAACCCTACTATAGGTTGTAATCCTTGTAATTTAGGGTTTTTGGAATGAAGCAATTGCTGTCATCTCAGTCTTGTGTCAAGGGTTTAGGGAAGGAGGATAGTGGGATGAAGAGCTTGGTTGGGGGGGGTTTTTAGGAATGAAGCAATTGCTGTCACCTCGGTCTCCTGTCAAAGGTTTAGGGTTTAGGGTTGAGGGAAGTTGTAGTGGAAAGAAGAGCTTTGTGGGGTTTTTGGAATGAAGCAATTGTTGTCATCACAACTACTCCCAGGAGGACGACAACAACAACGTCAACAACACTTGCTGCTGCAATCTCCTCATCCTCCTCGTCCTCCTGGCAATCGTCTTCCCAGCGCAACCCCAAAGCTTTGGGAAAAGACAAAGATTAGAAGATGTAGTTTCTTCTCCTCCGGCTGCTATGGTGCGGCATTCCAAGCTCCCATGACCTTCTCTCCTCTCCTCTTTTCACGCTTACCCTTCTGCTTGCTTGCTGCTGTGGTTGCCTTCTTCTCTGCTTTTGTTGTTTTTATGTTTAGGGTTTTTGTTGCCTGTTCGGGAGATGGTATTTGATGAAGGGAGACTGCTGCTGCTGGAAGACGATGGTGGTAAAGACCCAATTCCTGTTTTTGTTGTTGTGTCTGTTGTTGCAACCAGCAGTCGTTGGCAACAGCAGCAGGAGAATGGGATTGACCATGAAGCTCCAAACCAAGTGTTTTGAAAGATCAAGGGGACGACAATGTGTGCCAAAGGCACAACAACATGCAGAGGAATTCAAAGAAGCTGGACAACAGATCATCTTCAAAGGAGAAGGTGAAGAAGATAAAGATGATGAAGAAGTAGACAAGGCAGCACACAGAAGCTCAAGACCAACAACAACAAGGAGTCTCTTGTGCCTGAGCAATGGACATGGTGAGGACACGATTGCTGCATCAATCCTGATGACACTTCTGGTAGGTATACACTAAACATTCTCTCTCCTCTCCAAATTGCTTTTTGCAAGGTTTTTTGCACAGCTGATATGCTCATGGATTGATCTGACATGGAATTTTGTCAAACGCTTTGTTTGTGCTCTGCATTGCAACCCAATTTGGTGGATGGGTTCTGTGGAGTTGGTTTTGCAAGTGTGTTTTATGGTGGTGGATTTAGGCAGTGGCAGAAAAATCTGGAATTCTTTTGAAGATACATGCTCTGCCATTAGTGGGAGAAGGCCATGCTTACAGACGAATACAAATCCCAACAGTAGGACCAACCAAAACTATGCCCAGTGGTGGGTAGGTTTTCTTCTTCTTCTCACTCAACTTGCATTCTTTCTTGCATGGATGGGACTCTATATTGAATGAGACTTGCTTACACGACCTCCTGTGCTGGCTGGCCGTGCCAGAAGAAATTGCATTTTCACACCATCTATGTGGCAAGCCTAGTCTTTTAATCTAGACTTCCTGAACCATGGGACATCACTGCAATGTGTACTTCAGTGTCTCAAAGGCATGTGCATGTTCTTAAAACTATTTCAGAAACTTACTTATCTGCTTGTGCAGCTTTAGAATTTTCTGCTGTATAGATGGATCATGCCACTACCAATCCATCTTCCGAAAAATCCTCAGTCGAGGGTGCCATGAAGTTCACAGTTTTTTATTTGACTCTTAGAAATTTCTGCTGTACAGATGATCATGCTGCATATATTCTGTACTCAGAAATTCTGAGAGTCAAGGGTGTCAAATTATCTGGAGTTTATTTGAACGCCCTCAAGTGCAAAATTTACATGGGACAGGAGGGGTGTTTGTGTGTTCCAGGTTCATTTACATGGACATTTTCCAGCTGCTTGGAGACATTAAAGCAGGTCTTCTATCTCTCACAGTTGATCAGGTAGGTACATACATCCATCAGTTTGATCTCCAAAGAATAAGGCAAGCAGCAGCATCATAAGATAGGTATATCATTGGTTGCTTGAATTCTTGGGCATACTGTTTTTTGTATGAAACGAACAAAACTGCTGAACAAACCTTCTTCAACTATCTTCATCATTGTGACCCATCAGTGTTTCAGGCAAGTTCCAGTGACATGCTAACAAACACCTAACCTAACCGTGGAAAGTGAAGTGGGGGGCAATACGGCAATGGGCAGATGAGAATCCCGACGGAGTTTTCCTTGCTGTGGGTGATGTTTTCCCCTTAGTACTTGCTTGGCTTGCTTCCAAGTGGCAGCTGCAGAAAACCCATCAGCAAGGAGCCCTTTCTGAAGCAAGAAATCCATTCTATGCCTTTGTGGGCACAGCAAAGAGCGAGTTTTACATCCGTGGAGATGATGGCTCACCTCTACCCTCCAGCTGGTTCTCCCCTGGTTAGGAAACACATACCCACCAAATCTTTTGTTGAGTTCAAGCCATGACAATCCTCCAAGGATCCCAAAAAAACAAAAAAAAAACCCTGCCAGTAAGTACGTAACATAAAATCACAGATACTTTGTGCACAATTAGTGATGTGGGTTATTATGATGTTGCAGAGTTGTTATTGTTTGGGAGGAGTGTATATTATCCATGGGAGCGGTTCTTGATGTCTGATCCTCTGTGCAGGTACCAGGTTGATCTTGTTTGTGATATTGATTCTACCCAATTGTATTCATTTGGGAATCTGAGAGACAAAGCCTGTTTTTACTATGTCCTCTGTGTCATGGAAGAAATGAAATTTGTTGGATCATGAAGAAACTCTTCCAGTTAAATCCAAGACTTTTCATATAATAGTAGTTATTTCCAGTGTTGGGCAGGTACCTGGTTTGGAGGCTTAGAACTGCAGGTTCTGGTTCCAGTTAGTAAAATCTGAATCAGAACTGGGATCCTGGTTTTTTACAAATTGGATCCGGGATTTTTGAAAAAAAGAAGGACAAGAACCAAGGGCTAATTGCCAGTTAACTGCCAGTTTTGGTCCAGGTTACCCAGAACTGGAACTGGGATTTTGTTTTAAGCACTGGACCTGGAACTGGAACCTGCTCTTATTTATTTTTTAGAATTGGAACTGGAGGTTCTTTATAAAAGTCAAGACCCGCGCAACACTGGTTATTTTGTTGCTCATAAGTAAAAGATATTTGCCTGCAGGCTGCATTCCTGACTGATGGGGCTGATTGAAACAGACTGGTAGTTCCCAGGGATCATTTGACAACGAAAATTCTTAAGGAGCACCTGCCTCCTGCAGCATGGCCTAAGGTACCACCCAATCATGGTGAGAGATCTTATTTGGATTTGAAACCAGCGCCTCATTATTGTCATGGGTATGGCTCATCATGGGGAGATCCCTATTTGGGTTCAAGACCAGGCCTGATTGCCTGAATTGCATGACAGAAAGTCCCACATCCTCTGAACACAAATATTTTTTCAGCTCTGTATGGCCATTGCAAGTTTTGACAAATTCAGTATGATGGATGATAGCAGGTTCAAGATCTTGGGAATCCAATGATGGACGACCTGAAACCGGTGGGAAGCCTCAGGTTTCTATGGCAATATAAACCTGCCCGATTCATTGCTCTTCTTCCAGGTTCCAGAGCACCAGAGGTAATCAGCTGCTCCGGCAGGTTCTTGCCTTTAGGGTTTAGGTTTCAGGGTTAGGGTTTAGGGTCTAAACCCTAAATGTGAAAATAACCAAAACTGATTTTGGTGGAGCAAGTTAAAATGCAAATTTTGAACCAGCATTATTCTTATAACTGTGTTTGGATTTCTAGGTTTTTGCAAATTGGGAACAGATAATGCAGTCTGTGGAGGTTGTTTCCACTGCATTCTTCCCTGAGAGACTTGTGTTTCTTGCACCCATTGTTCCATCACTTGAGCCAGGACCGTTTGTGCGCTCAATCTGTGAGACAAACTGGCAGCCTCATTCTTTGACATTAGAGTCCTATCAACCAAGGTAATTCATCAGCATACATCCCCAGTTGAAATCACAGTTTTCCTGAACATTTTGCAAGTGTGTGTACTCTTCTGGCAGAAAATGTTTCATCTGAATTTTGAGCATTTCTTAGCTGACTATCATAGATGCTGGGCTGTACCAAATAAGGATTTTTCTGCTGTGAAGAGAGTCACTTGTGTATCTCGGTTTGGTTGCAATAACACCCTGATATGGACCAAGAACTAGAATCATGTTACTCAAAATGTGGTATTTAGCAGTGTTGTGCAGTCATTTTGATATTTAAATAACTGGCAGTTCTGGTTTTTTGAAAAAAAATCAGAATCAGAGAACCACTGGTTCCGGTTATTTCAGAAACATCAATGAACCAACAGTTTTCATGAAAGAGCCAACAAAGAAACAGTGACTACAAATGTGCTTTTTGAAATTTTGAAAATTTTGAAAACCAAGGTTCTATACAAAAACCAGTTTTTGATTTTTTGATTATTTTTCCCTCCCCTGCTGGGTAATTGGCTACATACCCAGGCTGATAGCCGGCAGGTATATGTAGCAGATTCTCTAACCACACAACACTGGTCTTTTGCATTGGGATTGGAAGTTGGTACACTCCAAGAGCTGATTAACATTTGGTTTCTCCCTGTTTTTTTTCCCACATGGATGGATTGATCTAGGGAGCCAATATCTGCATGGGCGTATGATGCGGGTACATCAACAAGGCTTGAAACAGACATTGCTAGTATCACTTGGCCTGCAAATAGTGGTACTGCTGTGCTTGGTTTCAAAAAATCAAATGCGGTGGTCCTACTAACAAGAGGTGGATTCAGTGATGTAGCTCATCAGGCAGTTGCAGGCATTGCCATGGCTGGCACAGCAACAGAACAGCTGGTCAGCAGCACTACTACAAATGACTACTCTGTTCTTGTTTCATATTTTGCATGTGTGACTGACTACTTGTGTATTCTTTTGGACAAATTTTATTTACAGAGGTTTTTCATTTTCCAATGTAGGTGGGTTTAGGGAGACCTGTTTTTACATTGCCAGGAAGTGGCTCCCAGTTTACTGCCGCTTTTGCAGAAGCGCAGTCAAGATTACTTGGACAATCGGTACATTTTTGTTGAAAACCTCTATACCAAATCTTGTCCATGTGGAAAACCCATCATCGGCTTTAGAGGCTATTAATTAGTTCTTTGTTGCTAATGTCCAGATTTCCCAGAATCAAAGAAATCTGACTGACATCATCTGCTGTTTTTGCAGGTGTTTCTATGTGTAAATTGCAAAGACTTGGTAAAGAAGATGTGCGATGTGTTATTTGATACTAGGCGCCTCTGTGAGATTGCTCAAAGTGGGCAGAAGCGCATGGGCTCAGCAGGAGCAGCACATCGAATTTCAGAACAACTCTTGGCTTCACTGCTGAGCTAATTTGCACTTTTGGCAGCAAAATGCAGCCCATTCGAATATTACAGGCAAGCAAGATTTCTACTACTAGGTCACTAGTCAATCAATTGGGGGAGATAGATTGCTTGAAGGAATGTGTTGTCATGAGCCTGGCATGTTGTGCATGGCATATGGGCATGGGTGAATTCAGAGCTGATCCTGCAAAGTCAAGTGGTTTTCTCACCACTGGTATTATTTTCAAGTCTCAGTTTTGATCACAATCCTCATGCCACTTTAAGGGTAGATTTACTTTCAAGTGCAAGAACACCCATGAATGAAAACGTGAGTTCCAGTGTCATGAAAATGCATCATGGATATTCCACTCCTCTCAGAGTCATTTGACCAAAACATCCAATCATGAGCACCATCAGGGGCAG
Organism: Sphagnum contortum; assembly: GCA_963920785.1. Taxonomy (NCBI): domain Eukaryota; kingdom Viridiplantae; phylum Streptophyta; class Sphagnopsida; order Sphagnales; family Sphagnaceae; genus Sphagnum; species Sphagnum contortum. The sequence goes on from OY987286.1 coordinate 4,149,821, forward strand.
TGGCTTTTTCTCTTCATTTGATGACAAGAAAATCCAATGCAGCTCACACAAAGGATTTTTGTGGAAAGCATCTGCCAAGGTTGCCAAGTTTTGAGGGAAAAATTTCTGAAATTGCCGTATCCAGAATAGTTTCCAGTGGGTTGTCAAGATATAGCAGGATTCTTAAGGTTTTGTTTACTTTTCCCCTCTGACATGTGGGCAAATTTGCTAGCTCCTCTTGCGGATATTGCCAAAATCAAACACCCTGGGTTGATGTCTGTTGCTTCAGTTTTTTCTAAGTGTTATCAAATGAGTAACAGACCAGTGTTGGGCGGGTATGAGAAAAAAGTGAGAACTGGGTAGGGTTTCAAGCCGGTTTTCAGTTTGAATCTCTCAGGGTATCACATTGAGTGATGCCCTTTATGAAACCTGGCTGCAGGGTTTCACATAATGTGAGAACTGTGCTTTTGAAACCCTGATCAAATATGTATTTTAATTTTATTGCAACCTTGATAGAGTATAAAAAATATCAGGGTCAGGGTTTCAAAGGTTAGAATCAATGAGGGTGTGAGTAGGTCAGCAGTCAGCAGGGTTTAGTCTCTAGTCATCTAGTCAGTGTTTAATTAGTAGTTAATTATGGGTTTAGTTAGGTTTAGGATTTAGCAAGCAAGTGGTGCTGTTTGCTGCTTGCTGTAAAGCAAGTGTTTCAGAGCTGCTTATTCATTATGTGAGTTTCTCTTGCTCCTCTTTGCTGATCCATTCCTCTTGTTTGACCTATTGCTCTCGGACTTCTTTGCTGCTCCGCTCTTCTTTGCTACTCCATTCCTCATGCTCGACTTGTTGCTTTGTTCTTCTCGTTCGACTTGTTCCATTCTTATTTGACCTATTACTTCACTCCTGTTCGATTTGTTGCTTCGTTTTTGCTCAACTTGTTACACTCCTGTTGTTTGACCTATTGCTCCACTCTTACTCGATTTGCTGCTCCGCTGCTTGCTTGACCTGTTGCTCTACTCCTGTTCAACTTGTTGCTCTACTCCTCTTGTTCAACCTATTGATCCACTCTTGCTCCATTTAGTGTTTCGCTTTTGTTCGACTTGTTTTGCTTTTCTTGCTTGACTTGTTGTTTTATTTTTGTTTGATTTCTTGCTTTGTTCCTCTTGCTTGATTTGTTGTTCCACTCTCGTTTGAATTGTTGCTCTACTCTTGCTTGACTTGTTCCGCTCCTCTTGTTTGACCCATTGCTCCACTCTTGTTTGATTTGCTGCTCTGCTCTTGCTCAACTTGTTGCTCCACTCTTGCTCGAGTTGTTGCTTCACTTCTGGTCAACTTGTTTCGCTTTTCTTGTTTGACTTGTTGCTCCACTCTTGCTTGATGTGTTGTTCTGTTCTTACTCGACTTGTTGCTCCACTCCTACTCAATTTGCTACTTTGTTCTTGTTTGATTTGTTGCTCTTTTCCTCTTGCTTGACTTGCTACCTATTCTTGTTTGACTTGTTCTGTTCTCGCTCGACTTGTTCCTCCACTCATGCTTGATCTGTGGCTCTACTCCTGCTTGACTTGTTGCACTCCTCTTACTCAACTTGCTCTACTCTTCTTGTTCGACCTTTTGCTTCCCTCTTCTTGCTCAACTTGCTTTGCTCCTTTTGTTTGACCTATTGCTTCATTCCTCTTGCTCAACTTGTTCCCCTTTTGCTTGGCTTGCTCTATCTCTCTTGTTCAATCCCTTTGCTCAAGTATGTCTTTATTATGCCTGTGATTTTGTTGCTCCATTCTTCTCACTTGATCATTTCACTCAGGTACTTTTTTGCTAAGCCTGTGATTTTGCTACTCCTTGCTCCTCTTGCTTGATCTTGTTCTGTTCTTTTTGTTTCAAATTGTTATTTCTTGTATGGAAAAAGTCGTTTAAATCCATGGTTTAGGGTTTCTAGTTCTTTTTGAAAATTGTTGGTTCTTTGATTATGAAAATTTTCTCAAAAATAATACTAAAATCAATGGTGATCAACAAAAATCAAATGCTTGCACAACACTGGTGCATAGTACGTAAGAACCTCAACATCAATTAACATTAAATGGTGACTATTCTAAGTGGCTTAGTAGCATTTTCACAATAGTGTTGGCACAAGTGGTGACCTAGGAAATTACCACCCAGGTTTATATGTGGTTTTTTTAAACTTTCAAATACATGGCCAAAAAATCCTTACAAATCACAGTGGGTTTCATTTTTATTTCTTTCATTTTTTGAATTTGTTTTTGCTAAGGTTTTGAATTATTATGTGGTAAAATCTCTTTGGAGTGATGATTACATCAGATAATGATCATTAACGGGCTTGCCCAAGGAACCACAACTCAGTTACCAAGCTTCTACTCTATCTTGTAAACCTTCCTACTTCCACCTCACACTACCTAGGTAACTAGGTATGTAAGTGGGTAAAGTATCCAAGGTTAAGTAGGTAGGATTGGGGAATATTAGTAGTTATTATGTAGGTAAGGCACTTGGTGACTACTTGGTAAGTAGATACATGTGGTTGGTTTAAGGGAAAATGGAATGCTCACTTTGACAAGCATTCCATTTTTTGAAACACGTCACATTTTTTTCATTTTTTCCCCCACCAACATCCATTGAATATCATGAGGGAAAAAAAATGGAGCACATCTTTATGCTTGTGTAAAGCCCACCACAACCTCGAGGTTTACCTTACACTAAATTTGGATGTGATAAATAATGATACTCCTCCAAACATAGTGCATTACTAAAGATGCTCTTAAATGGCCCTTGCAAAGGCTCAAGTGCTTCATCATAGAAGAAGACATAGAAGGTTAGGTTTCCATATGGAAAGGTTTTAGACCTCATGCTCAATGTGTGCAATTTGTGTGTGTAATGTGTTTGATTGCAAGCCAATTTTGCATATTTTTGCTAAATTGGACAAACCAAAACATGTATTGATTGAAGAACAAAGTGGGTCAAAAGTAACTATATATGAGTGAAAATTTGACCCAATTTGATGACTAAATTTATGGAGAAAGTTTTGGTATGAATATGTGTGTGTGTGGGTCCTCTCTACACACTAGAGTTATTCAGGTGAAGACAACTTTAGTTTGGACCTTTGTTTTGTCAACTCATACCCAGTTAGAGTAATCCAGATAACTGTGCATTGAGAGAGTATGATCCAGAAACCCTCCTCTCAACATCATATTCTCAAACCACTGATTTGAGTTTTTGGGCTACTTTGGTTAATACTAATACCTGTGAAAAAAATTTAAATTCAAGTTCAGTTTTAAAAACCTCGAAAGAGAAAATATTTCTACTCTTCATTACATGGAAACATTTGCCTATACTTTGCTGCAAAAGTTTGAGAAGATTGGTTCTTTTCTTACAGCATCCCCTCGGGTGCTGACCATGGACATTAAGAATCAGATGAAGAAAAGTCAACACATTTGATTGGCCAATCATGATGATTGGTCCAGGTGGATTGCTATTAGTAGTTTGCATCTATTTCCAATCACTGAGAAAGAGTCTCATGGGTGGTGTTCCAAAGAAGTGAATAACTAAACTTAGGATGTGAGAAATATTTTTCCAGGATCACATACTGAGCACCGGTGGCAATGCTCTTACATTGATTATTATGAAACTTCACATGATCTGCAAATTTGAGTAAGTCTGGAATAGGTACTGAGAGTCATATTTTCCTCCAACACACAAAACACCCAATTGATTTCAGAAGTAGACGGTTCCAGTAAAAACCCAATTCATTTATATGGAGCTCAAACTGCTCCATGAGATAAAAAGAAATTGCAAGTAAAAAGTTGCCACACAATCAAATGGGAAGTAGATCCCTGCATTTGGGACATTTGTATTTCGCATGCAAAGCGATCAAATGAAAATGGGTCAGTCAGCACTGTGGCCAACAACCTCCTCTGTATATGCTCAAATTCCAACCCATAGGGGGTGTGGGGAAAAACTAAGAAAGTCTATTGATGATAACTCTTTGTATGGGTTCTACAACTCTCAATTTGAAAGAATTTTCTTGAGCACACACATGGAAAAAATGGTGTGCCAAAGAAAAAAAAGGGAGTCAAATCCGAAGGTTGAACAACATGCCTACAAATGTCACTGAAAGTGGAAGCACACTCGCTCGATCACCACAAACATGAGGGCTACCAGGGGTGTTGGAATTACTTCCACCACCACCACCACCACCGCCTGGAGATGATGGACCACCAGCAGGACTTCCACCTGAAGATGAGCTACTACCAGCTAAATTAATGGAGTAAACAGCAGTGCCATTTGGGTAGAACAGACCCCAATGTTGCTCTGTTGCTGCACCAGGTTTCAAATTCTCATTGAAGAGTGCAAAGACATAAGTTGGGACAAACACTTGAGGTCTTTTTGGTGTACCCGCACCACTGAGAATGAATTTGACAAGATTGTTATTGTAAGCTTCGGCATTTGTAGTATTGGCACCAGTACCACCTCCAGTAGGCCACCCAGATTCACTAAGCGCAATACGCACATTTTTGTAACCGAGAGCTTCCATGGCATAGTAAACAGCATCAAGCTGTGCCTCCAGTAAGTTAGTATAGCTGTATTGACCATCAGTAAGAAGTGCAGATCTTGTAGAAAAGACAGCATAGTCCAATGGGATACCAGATGGATCAGATGCCCAAGCAAAATACGGATACACATTGATGTAAAGGTATGAACTCGTGTTGTCAAGGAATTCCAACAGCGGCGTCAGCATGGATACTGCACTCTGCTCAAAAACACCTGCTGATGGTGGATATGAGCTGCTGAGAATGCTGAGCTCACAAGCAGTTGACAGTGCGACTGATTTTAATCCATGATTTGTGAGACTTGTCTGAAGGTTTTGGATAGCTGGGACAAGTTGGGGCAAGATCTCTGGGGCTGTTGAGAATATCTCATTCCCAACCAGGATGACAGTAATGCTCGTGGACGGGTATGCCACAACATTGGTCACAATCCATGCATCAGCTGTTGATGCACTTGCAGCTAGGGATGGGATTATGCTATTGTCTACAGCAATCACTACATCTAGTCCCGTGTTTGCTAAGGCAGTCAAGGTCCCCGAATCTGTATTGTAGATTTTCACCTGTCCTGCACCAAGGCTTTTAATCAACGTTACAGCGTTGGCATTAGAAGGCAGATCATTGGCAACTTGTCCATAATTTATACCCATTTTTGTCAATGGCTCTGTCCACCCACCACCACCATCATCATCAATCAATCAACCCTACACACAATTTTATGATCAATCAGCTCAACAAAGGCCCCAATTTGAACAGTTAAAACCCTTCATGTGACCCAGGTGGCTTCTGAATGTAGTTTCCAAAATCCTTTTCGGAAGATCTAGATCAGTTTTTGTTCCAGAAAGTCGACCTCGATTGCTCAAAGGTATCAGGATGGAATTGGATTGAGTTCAATAACACTATGAAGGTTGAAGGTTGAATTGGAGGAGTTGTGGGCACAGCTTAGTTGATCAGGTGTTTTGCTTTTGTAGCTATATACATCTAGCAGAACAAACTTCTGAAAGAATCAAACCCACAAAACCCCACTGGGGCAAGGTGATGACACCCCATGAGTGTCCCAGTTCCACTTGGGCTTGTGATCCTCCAAAAATAAAAGCAGCACAAATCTATTCAATTCTCCCTCTCTGTCTCATGCAGAAAGAAAGAGTTCCACAGGGTAATTATTTTTAGAGCAAATGGGAAAAACCCATGTACTTACATCATCAACTGTTTTAAAGCATTCACGAGAGGAAAAAGGGGGGAAGGGCTAGGTGAACAAAGGAAGTGAGGACTGTGTCTCACAGGGTTTCAAGGTTTCAAAAACCCATTTGAGAAGATGGTGAAGGAAACTAACTGTGTCTCATCATCATCCCTAAACCATTTGAGAAGGATTTATGTTGATGAAGGACTCTGACCTCTTTAGCAATCCACACACAAAAGGAAATCTGAAGCATGGGAGGGAAGCTTGGGACAAATATGGGAGTTTTGTACCTGATGCATATTCACTGTGTGATGGATGAAGCATGGTGCAAAAGAGTGCAAATGTGAGGAGCCCAGACATGGTGCTGTGTATTCTTCTAACCACCCTTTTAGCCTTTTGCTGTCTACACAACATTCTTAGAGGAGCTGCAGCTTCTTCACCCTCTTGTCCATCATCCCACATTCTCTTGACTTCCATCTTCTTCTTCTTCTTCTCCCCTCCTCTATTGCATGCCTCTCCTCCTCCTCCTCCTCCAGCAGATCAAACACAATGGAGGTGAGATTGCTGATTTGACAACAACAACAATCAGCTAGCTGATCGTGGCAAGCAATTGTAGGCCCCCAAGACTTCAAAAAAAGGGGAAATCGAGTAACTCCGCAGAGCTTCAACCAGATCCAGCTTCTTCTGAATCTGAATGTATGCTAAAGGATCCAAAGCCTTTGCTGCTTTCTCAGAACAGAAGAGTGCCTAATCTTCAACATCCAGCTGAGATGCTACTGCAGATCCAGCTACAGGTCTTCTCAATCCTCCTCACCCCCCTACCCACCGACCCAGCAAATAAAAAAACTGAACTCCTCCTGGACAGAAGAAAAATCCTTTGAGAGGAGAAGAAGTGTGTCCAAAACAGCTTTGCTTCTTCATGCACTTGTTCAATTTTGGGATTGAGACAAACAAAAGCAACTGCAGAAATGCTGCTTGAAGCAGCAACTGAGCCGATGATGATGATGGTGATGATGGTGATGTTGTTTGATCTAGCCACAGCTTCTTTCTTTCTTTCTTTTCAGCCTACAGACAACCAGAGTTCGCAAGAGCACCTCACGAGTACACACTGCACATATACACACACGAATCACGACAACACCCAGACCACCACCGCTACAGAAACCCTAGAACCCTAGGAAGGTACCTACCTACCTACTCACCCACCTACCTATTTCTAGAAACCCTATGGATGTACCTACAACCCTAGGATACCTTCCCACTTCTAGAACCCTAGGGTAGGACCTTCTTCCTGAACCCTAGGGTTCCTTCGCCTAGAACCCTAGACTAGGAGGATACTAGGAGGGTAGTAGACCACCTAGGAAGACCTGTTCCCCCCCCCCGCCCTCCCAAGTCACGGGTTGCTTACTACCTACCTACTAGGTAGTAAAAGCTAGGGAACATGAGTGCCAAGCACGTTTCTACAGTGGGAACTTAGGGAACATAACGGAAGCATTGGGAACGACCACGTGGGCATTTCTTTTTCCGTACTTCATGATGGCCAGCCTGTGAGCAGTAATCATTGCGGGTTAGAAGACTGTTTTTTTACTTTTTCCATTTTAAAATTAATTTTCAAAAATTGCCAAGTAATGAAAATAGAATTTGTGTGATTTTTATTTTTTTGGGGGGGACCAAAAACAAAATCACAAATTCCTTTGAAATGTACAAAGGGTTTTTTTTGTTTTTTTGTTTTGGGGGGGGGGACTGGGTAAATGTCACCTATATTTTTGGGGAAATTTCGGTCCCTCCACCTAGCTACTTGACAAAATTGAGGGGAAAGAAAAAACCCTTCAATAAAATATTGAAAAATTAGTATTTTTGTAGTTTGTTAGTTGTTGTTACTCCAAACAATTTTTTAATTTTTTGAAAAGTTGCAAAATTATTATTTGAATAATAATAATTTGGATTTAAAAGGAGATTACCAAATACAATCTCATGTATAGTGACTTCTTTCAAGAAAAGTTGTCATTTCTTCTTCATCAAAAAAAAAATTGGGAAAAAATTGGTGGAAAAAAATGAGTTTAATGTAAATTTTTAAAAAATCTAACTCTATTGAAATTTTTCAGCAAAAAAATTATGTCCAATAATTGGAATATTTATATATACACACTTGTACCATGGTGTAAGGAAAAAATTGGTATGTGTATAAATAAATAAATTGCCTGTTTTTATCACAACTTGACATGGACGAAGTTGCGGGACTTTGTCTTCTTGAGGTGTTGAAAATTGAAAAAATTGTTCATAACTTTGTCCAATTTTGCACAACAATATTAGGGATTATTCTTGGGTTAAAAACCATGCCGGTCCAAAAAATATTAATGAATGAATGAATGAAGTAAATAATTAATTAATTACCCACTACAAAGACCAAGCTCGTACCTATGTCCAATTTTTGTAATTAATAAATTAAATACCCAATATGAAGACCAAGCTCGTACCTATGTCCAAAAAATATTAATTAATTAATTAATTACCCAATAAAATGTCCATGCTTGTACCTATGTTCAAAAGTCGATACCAATTGGCCCTTGAAGGTGCTTGGTCGGTGGTTTCGTTTGTTTGAGTCCGGATGGAATGGATTGGCTTATAAAGTAAGTCATCAAACATGGGGCGCTGCCGCCGCCGCCGAGAAATATGAATTTGTTACACACAATGATACAAATTTTGGGGAGAATTTCCCGGACGAGACGATTGAGTGCACCTCCCATCCGGCCGTTCCAATTGGCATTCAAAAAAGGGCAAAACTTTCCAATGTTTTGTTCAATTTTCTAAAGAATTTGAAGCGGTGGTGGTGCTCCCACTCGTGAACAAGACCTTCAAAGGAGTTGTGGGTGGGTCCAATTACGGCGCCGCCGACCTGATGAAAAGCAGGGTACGATTCATTCTTCATTGGTAGGGTGGGGGAACACCCCTCAACCCCACCCGAAATCCCTTCCCTCTTTTTACTCTTTTACTTTTGACTTGCACTTTCTTTTACTTTCACTATTCAGGTATTTACAGGATACTAGGGTTGTAGTCTACACACATATGTATTTATTCCATGGGGCAGCCCATATGAGGAGGGGCAGGGAAAATTTATTTCATTTACTTTGTGCCATGGTTTCTGTTAAGGATTTTGTGATGTGGCCAAAGTGGCAATCATTCAGAAAATAATTTAGCCAAATTTAGCTACGTATCAGATTACATGAAAGTAGGAAAAACCATAATCCTTCTATATTCTTGGTTGCCTACCTACTGAATTGCCCTAGGGCTGGGGTGTTCCTGAAATAACCGGGCCGCAAGGCAGGGGCCGAGAGTAGGATATTTCAGCACTGCCCCGACCGAGGGTGTTCGCCGCAGCATAAAAAACTTGACTCAAATTTTTTTTTAATAAAATAAAAACCATATACCCGTCGGATACCAACTGGTCCTTGTTGGGTATCAAAGTAAATAAAGGTAATCCGGGGCGTGGGCATTCAAAACGTGAAACGCCCACCCACCTTTACGAGTGTTTCACTTTCCGACATCCTCGCCGCTTGCTCGCTTGCTGCTGATGCCCGATTCCGGCATCTAGGGCGCCCTCCATTTTTGCCGTCACAAAGTGCGGAGGGTTTGACGCATCGATTTTACGTTTTCAGGTGAAAGAATGAAGAACACTTTTTGACAATATTTTGGAGGGCCCCAACAAGGGCACATTATCAAAAGAGGAATTTTGCCACCACAAACAAAAATAGGCCGGAAAATGGCCCCCCCCCCCAAAAAAAAAAAAAAAAAAAAAAAAAAAAAAAAAAAAAAAAAAAAAAACTTATGCCTCCTCAGTCACAGGAATATTCTTATGTGTGGGAAAAGAGAGCTTCAACCACTTGGGAATATTCTTCCTAGTCAGGAGGACACAGAACCCCTGATTAGACAGAATATTCCCAAGAAGCCATAGCCCAGGCTATCTGGACCGTCGATCAGAGAATATTCACGTAGTCCAATGGAATAGCTTCGGCTTTTGGGAATATTCCCCCATTCTCAAAGCCCAAGCTACTACCTAAGAGAAATCTCCATGGGGAAAGCATGTGTTAATATTGGCTTATACACACTAGTTTGGATGAAGTAGTATTATGTCTGTTTGGATGATGTATATGTATGTTTGGATGAAACTAGGTGAAGTTAGTTAAGTTTGAATCCATAACTATGCAAAGGAGAGAAAGTTCCCCTTGAATTGCCCATCATTGGCCGGTCACAACCACGGTTATCATGGGAATGAAAAACTATCTTGCACACTAAGTAGACAACCACATACAAGGTGTGGATGGAGAGATGCTCTTAACCATGGTAACAGAAATATGTCCCTCAATTGTAGTACCATGACAAAAGATGATCAAGACTAACTACGTGTGGATGGAGAGATGCTCTTAACCATGGTAATGGAAATATTTCCCACAATTCTAGTAACATGGCAAAAGATGACCGGAAGCATCTTTGAGAAATTTTCATAGCATAGGTTAAGGTTCCATAGGTTGGGGTTCCATAGCACATGGGAAAGTACTTTGTCATCCCTATGGTGGGAGTGTAGAGGTAAGTAAGTAGGTATCAAGTTTGTGCAACTTTTCCGAGGTTAGAAATTGATTAAAAGTTTGTGCAACTATAGGAGATTAAAAAAAAAAGGTTAATATTGCTTGTCTTTAAAGGAAAGAAGTACATACCTCAACATCCACAACAACCTTTTATGCACACAATTTGAGTGTGTGCATGCACATTAGAATAGAAAGTAGTTTCAGACCAAGTCAAAGACTCAAAGATGCTTACATCCGACCTTACCTTCCCTACAATTAAGTTTTGAAATGACAAATTTTGTCTTGTAGCACTTGGATGACATCATTGTTGACATTAGTACAAAGTTCACCTCCTAACTCCTCTTTCAACTTCTCTACCCTTTCCCCCCCCCCCCCCCACCCTCGTGTTTAAACTTTCCACAAGTAGGTTTACCTAATTGAAAAGCAAAAGTCCCTAAAGAAAGTAAGTACTTCCTACGGAATCTTGTGATAGCTATCATCATGTTTCCTAATTTGTAGATATTGGGATGAAACATTTCAAGGAGATTTCAAGTTGTATAGATTGTTGGGTTTGAGACTATTGGGATGAAACACATCAAGGAATTTCAAGTTGTGTAAATTTAACAATGTTACATAGCAATTTTTTACTTATTGTTTTGTGCAATTTTCTTCTTATTTATTCCAAAGACGGTCACACTATACACACACAGACACCTTCTACTCCCACTTCCTTTCTCTTGTTTCATCTCCTTAACTCTTATTAATTTTCCCCTCTTCAATACCCCCACTCAACTTAATACATACACCCCAAGCTTTGCAACGTCCTTAAATTTGAGGTGGCTAACTAAAAGTGTCTAAGAATCACACACAATTCCCACCACTTCTTGCTCCAATCTACTTGGCCATAGAACCACAATTGAATGTTGGACCTTATATATTATCAAGTTACTTACCATGTAGGATTAGCACTTTATATTTGCTTACATGTTCATACATTCATCCATACTTTTAATGCATGATGTGAGATTTTTTTTGTGATTGCTTCCATGAATTTTCATGCTTAAAATGGGTTCGTATTATTTATCAAAAGAATAAATTATCTATTTGCTTAAATCTTGACAACCTTATTTCCAAGAGCTTTAAGATAGGTCCTTTAGACATTCAAATTGGAGTTCATTTGAGAAAGTTATGAATCATTAAAATTTTAATGGAATTTTATTTTATTTTGCCGGTAGCGGTAGCAACTATTGACTAGGAGGATAGCCAACTTGATTGCAACCAAACAAAGAAGACATAGCTTTAAACTTAAATATCACATTAGTAATAATAGGCAATTAGTTATAAATATTCATATAAACAAGAAAGGATAGAAGTAAAGAAGGAATATTTTGAGCATTATATGGAGAAGGACCATAGGGGGAGGAATAGAAGAATTAAAGAGAAGAAGACCATCAATGGAGGGAACAATTCAAAGAATTTTGTTCACTTTTTTTTAAAGGTGAAAATGGGAAAGTAAGGCCATGCATTGAAACTTTCAAAGTCATGGAAATGATTGTGGTTATCGAAGTAATTGAGATTACATGACATTATTCTTTTGGATTAACAAATGATAAAAACATTCTTGCATGTAAGTGAGTGTGTATGTGTAAGTGTGTCTATGAACTTGTGTGTGCATGCAAAACATTATTCCTTGTTTTAAAATTGTTTACATATGTATGCAAAGTTTACCAAGATAATTATTAAATACATGAAGCTTATCACATAAAACTTGATGCCTGATTATTATGGATACATGGTGTTTGTAATATGAGAAAGGGAAAAAATCTAACAATAATACATTTTTAATGTGTATGATAATTTGGGTGTAAAAATGTATTGTTATCATTTTCATGCAATTAAGTTTTTTGCAAAGTACCCTTGCCTTTGTGCCCTCCTTTCACCCCCTATTTCAATCTCAAACCTTGTTATTCACAAAGTGATTTATTTTTATTGAACGAAGATATAAAATTTTGAAACTCAATATTGCAATATCTAATTCATGGGATTTGAAATTATTATAGCAATAACAAAGATGCTTTTTTTTAATCTCAAATTATATTAAATTTTATGATAATTTGAATTTCACTCCCCATTTAATAGTAATGTATCTTTCATTAGGCTTCAAAACCTTGCCCCTCCCTCCCCTTCATGATCAAACTTTAGGTATTAATGTTGTGTTTTGTTTACTTTCTAGATATCTATGATATGTTGTGGAATACCAAGCCAATAAAATGGTTGGGACTCATATCCAACTTGCACATGTTGGTTTCAATTCACAACTAACCCATGCTACATATTAGCTACCATAGCCTACCCATCTATATTAAGGGTCGCCAAGTAAAATTATTCATAAAAAACACATGTGACTAATTAGGTGCCAAAGCATGGGTAAAGGTGAAGCAATTGCACTAGCCTTTTGCAACAATTAAAAAGGGAATAACATTTGAAAAGTAGGTAGTAGTTTTATCAAAGCTTGAAAAACTCACATAATCACATTTGATTAGTAACTCAACTTCTCCTTTTTTTAAAAATTTCTAGTATTTTCAAATGGCAAGGCCAACCAAAAAATGATTTTTTTTGCTTTCTTTTTGCACAAAATTGATTTGGATTTAGAGTAGGGTTGATATGATAAACAAAAGAAAATTGATGACTTTATAGCTAGTATGCTAATGTGCCTATCAAAAATATTACCATTCATGGTTCTAAAGTTAAAACATGAACTAAAAACTAGGAAACATCTTTTTTTTTATTTTACAAGTGAATGGTATGTCTCCTATAAAGACTTTGTCACAAGTAGAGGTGTACTTCCCTAGTCCCTACCTACTACCCCTCTTGAGGAGTTGTTGCATTATAATTTTAAACAAATTTATATTATGCTACTCAGACCATGTTGCTATGTGTCCCCAAGTCCCAAAGTCCCAAAAAAACCCTTTTACCTTGTCAAACATTCTTGAGCACCTAAACCCACTTTGATTCCTATGTAGCTACAATCTACTAGGAAAAAACATACCTACAATAAGATTTTCTAACTTGCCTACAAAAAAAAAATATTAAAAAAAAAGAAAAGAAGACCTATGTGGATTTGGATTGATTCTTCAACTCTAATCTTATATGCACTAGTATTCAATAACTCTTGTGATGATGTAGCTCTAAACACTACCAAACCACCTTGGTGTACCCATCCCTACTCATCAAAGGGTTTTGCAAACCATACCAAGAGCACAATGGGGGTGTTGTGGTTTGGGAGATCTCAACACAACAAACAAACAACCTTCCTTAATAGATACATATTTGATGGGGGATATTCACATACTTTTGGGTGCAAGGTCACTAGATCACATAGAGGAAGATTGATTTCATTATCCACTTGTCATGTGCTATTAGATCCATGCCCAACACGATTAAAAACTAACAAAATACACTTACAAAAAACTTTTACCTATTTAACAACTTTTGTCTAGAACTTGTTGTAAAAAGCTAGTGAATTAGGGTCAATTTTTATCACAAAAATCCTTTGTACGTTGTCAAAACCATATTTTTCAAGTTGATTTTTTTTTTTTTTTTCAGAAATTCACACCAAAAAAACATCATTATAGAAAATTCTTGTGACTTTATGACATGTTCCAAGTTATCTTTTGAAGAAAAGATTTTTAATTTATTAAGGACTTTGCATGCCAATTTTAACCCACAAAAAGAGGTAGCCCACCAAAATCATGGGCTTACTTTTAACCACCTTGTTTCAAGTGGACTACTACTAGTAGGCTAGAACAAATTATGTCCAAATTTACCAAACTCACCCTCAAGTGGGGTGGGTGGGGGCCATTTTAGCCTGGGTCCCAATTTGTCTCCCTCCTTTTGTGCCTTGGGGAAATGCACTTTGTAGCATTGGGAAAGGGGAGATTGTTCTTCTTGTCGTTCTTGGTTTAACCTATTTAACCACTTTTGTCACAACTCAACTTAGTCCAATATGCCCTTGGGGGAAAGACACTAGAACTTATACTCCTACTTGGTCCTTTGGTGTTCAAAAGTTTTGGTGAAGAACACACATTTGATTAGGCTAGTAGAGTGTGAGATCACGGAGATCATGGTCGGTTTGCACCCACCAACAACCAAGATGCTAAACACACATCCTACCAATTTTGTGAGCATTTGTGCGGCACCCTACTTGGGATGAGCATGGTTCTATCACCGCAACATTACATTTGAGTAATGTGAACCCTACTTGGGATGAACGTGGTTTTATCACCGCAACATTTGAATACTTGTGAAAGCCTACTTGGGATGAGCATGGTTCTATCGCCGCAACATTACATTTGAGTAATGTGAACCCTACTTGGGATGAACGTGGTTTTATCACCGCAACATTTGAATACTTGTGAAACCCTACTTGGGATGAGCATGGTTCTATCACCGCAACATTTGAGTAATGTGAACCCTACTTGGGATGAACATGGTTCTATCACCACAATGTTTGAAACCCTACTTGGGATGAGCATGACTCTATCACCACAACATTTGAATAATGTGAACCCTACTTGGGATGAGCATGATTCTATTGCCACAACGTTTGAATAATGTGAACCCTACTTGGGACAAGCGTGTAAACCCTACTCCGCCCTAAGATGGCCCTTACAAGCAAGCCTAGGTAGGGATGGGTCAAGCAAGGTATAATCCTACTTGGGACAAGCATGTAAACGCTACTCTGCCCTAAGACGGCCCTTACAAGCAAGCCTAGGTAGGGATGGGCAAGCAAGGTGTAATCCTAATTGGGACAAGCATGTAAACCCTACTCGGCCCTAAGATGGCCCTTACAAGCAAGCCTAGGTAGGGATGGGCAAGCAAGGTGTAATCCTACTTGGGACAAGCATGTAAACCCTACTCCGCCCTAAGACAGCCCATATAGGCGAGCCTAGGTAGGGATGGGGCAAGCAAGGTGTAGTCCTAAGTAGGAGCCAAGCTCTCTAGTACATCAAGGATTGGGGTGTCAGATTACGGCATTTTCTTGACCACATTATATGACATAATCTTATGGTGATGATCATACACATGTAATAGGGACCAAAACGTGTCTTTCAAAATCGTAGAATCTGCCACCCCGGACCTTAACGTCCTGGAATTGCCACGCCCTCACCCATCATGGCTCACCATAGGGGCTTTTGACCATTCTGTAGTGCATAATAGACAACTCAGGGGAAAGTTCAAGTTGTTAGAGCAACCCAAGGGGTCAACCTGTGGTTAGTTATATACTAAACATTCATATGCCTAGTACCCCATCAAGTGCCTTACCTACCTACATTTGTAACCACTTACTTACATTACCTACCTGCAAAGCTATGAAGAAAAAAATTCCAAAAATTTAGCAGAATTATTCAAAATTATACTAGAAAAAAAAATCCCAAAAAATCCCTATTTATTATTATTTTTAAATTTTGAAGACAAAATTTTTCAAATTTTTAAAAATAAAAAATCACTGCTAAATGATGATGCTACATCAGAATTTATTTTACTTTTAAAAAGAAAAAAAATACTGGTGAAAAAAGTGTAGTACCTATGACTAGTGCAAATGTGCTAAATGCCCCTGACAAAATGTTATTTAGTTAGGGTACTTATTCTGTTTCTATTAATTAGTTGTGGGTGCCTCGCAAGTCCAACTTTTCTTTTTTTTTTGCAATGAGCCAATATGATTGGCTTATTGCAAAAAACAAAAAAACGTTGAAACTATGGAGGCTTCCCAAAAAATAGAAGATTCTATGGAAAGATGGAGTGCCTTCACATGTGGTCATATAAAGGTGCATTCACATGTGGTGTTAAGGACTCTAGTATTAAGTCCCCTAACACCAAGCTAGCCATTTAGGACCTAAACCTATTTACAAGGAAGGTTTTTTTTAATGTTTAAGTTAACATTCACTCAATATTGTGAAACAATCACCCATTTAATTAACATTGGGTGCCACCTAGGATGCCACCTAGATTTTCCCTTAACACTCACTTAACATTAGGTGTGAATGCACCTTAAGGCATTCTTCATTTACACTACCACAAAAGTGTGGAGGGAGGGTTTTTATGTGATACTAGTGGGTACCCGTGACCTTCGGACACTGTGAAGACCCCCGGTTTCTTTAAACCAAAAATAGACCTTATTCTTACCTAGGGGCCAAAATCCCTTAAGCTACAATACTCTATAATGAATCTAAACACAATATCATTGCCTTGCTAGGCAAGGCCAAAAACACTCCTCCTGACAACAAAGCTGAACAAGTCTTGCTTTGAGTATATGCTATCCAAAGTAGGGCTATACAAAACAAAAGAAAGAAGACAAAACTGTGAAGCACACATGTGGGGGGCCAAACAAATGTAGTATGGAAGCTCCTTCTTTTATGGGTTTAAAGAGACTTCCTTCCTTTTCTCTTTTGTTATTACTTGAACTCACAACTTGTCAAATGCATTTCAATCTTGTACATTTTGTGTGGAACCCACTAGCCTAGGGAGTTAGTTGTAGGGAGTTTCAAACCTTGTATAGATTGTGTTGAAAATGTAGACTAGGGTTAGTTTTCAACATTGGTAAGATTTGATGTGGTGTTTTGGCCACTAGGGAGGGAGAAAGGTAAGGGAGGGGTAGGGTGGTCCTTAGAAAATATTATATGGGGTCATTTCATTGCATAAGTTTATAACTTGGGTCATAAAAAAGGCATCCATGCGTTTTTTTTTTTGTTCCTTTGTATTTGAAATCAACTCTCACATGCAAGATGCCCTCATCCATTGAAAGGGACCTTCCACTATTTGCATGCAAACCTTCTACTATGATTCAAATGAAATACCTTTCGTATTTTATGTTGGGGGAAGATTTGCTTGTGTCGAATATTGTGTTGAATATTTTTTTGTTGTACTTATATGTGCATTATACGTGTTTTAGGTGCATGACATCCCAATGCAAAAAAACATGAAAAAACGATTTTCACATACTTGAAAAAGTCAAAAAGTTCATTTTTTGAAATAAAATTGCATCATGTTTTATTTTTCAATTTTCAAGCTTGCTATCAAGGGAGGGCAATTTAGAAAATGTATTGCAAGGCTTTAGAAGGCTACTTGTGCTTGTCTTCTTCATGGATATGTTGGTTATAAACATTTTTTTTTGTATAGAATTGGAGTTAGAAACTTCGTAAGATTTGAAAATGCAAAAAGAAAGTTAAAAAGAAAAAAAAAGTATGAAAATTATGGTAGATGGGTTCAATAAACATTTTGTCCATTTAAATACATGGAGAAAGCTAGATTGAAACCTTTGAAACTAGAGTACAAAAATGGAAGATTGAGTAATTGATTTTCTACAAGCTACTTGAAATAAAAACTAATTAAATTTATAAATTAACAACTATAATGATCATATCTCAGGTGAACAATGGCTCCACCCTTAACACTCCCTTGGGACCAATTGTTTTGCAATTTGCCTTTACAATTGTTGTTAGCACTTTCATTAGCTAAACACCATAAGTTTAGGAAAAATGTTTCACATGTTCAAGGCTTTTGTACACCTTTCAAGCATAATTTTACATACTTTATGACAAAGGTGAGTTTCATCACTAAATAATTTTAAAAATAACTAAATGATTTTTTTGGTGAAAATATGAAGTTGAGGTGTTGAAAACCATCATAATTATTGCAAGCTAAGATCTGAATAATTTCACTCCTATGAAAATGTCGTAGTAGATCATGAAATTATTATTATTATATATTTATAAAGAAATGGAAATATATATATTCGTTTTGTCCATGTGAAAACTAGCCCTAGACTTTAGATAACTAGTGCAAATACAATTGTTTTTGCTATCACTAGATGAATATTTTCTTTCTCTAAATTCTAGTTACTTGGTTGGTTGGTTGCAATGGAATCAACCAACCAGGTGAAAAAAATACAACATGGTGGGCCAAAGTATATGTAAGGGTTTCTAACTACTAAAACCCCTTGTCAATATGACCATAGAGTTGAGTACTTGGGTTTATTGTGTTGTCCTTCATGCAACAAGAAGGGGATGACTAGAGTTAATTTTGCATATATATATATATGAGTAACTTTTTAGTACTATGTTTTTAATAAAATTTCATGCCTATCTGCTATCATTTTAGTCATTAATGAAATAGCTGAAATGGATGTATGGTGAGGATTATTTTCATCCATGAAAAGAAAAATCCTGATGTTTTCATCCAAGAAGCAATATGATTATGAAAAAATAGGGCCAATGTGGCCGATGGTGATACCTAGAGCTACCTACCTAGAGTTACCTAGATATATAACAACCTTTGAGTCAAGTTTTTAAGCAATCAACTTCACACAATTCGTTACATCAACAACCTCCCTTTTTCTTTTTCTTTTTTTTATCCGTTTGGCAATGTGACCAAGGATTTCGATTTTTTGTTGTAACATTTGTCGACGTCTAAGTGAGCAAGGAGGTGACATTAGGGTTTTTTAATTTATTTTTCGGTGAAAATAACATATTAAAAAAAATTCCTTTGGGGAAGTTGATGGACAAAATGTTTTTGGGTTTCTTTTTGGAATAATTAAAACATTAAACCCCCAAGTTTGCATATGTTGTATTTTGAGAAAAAAAAGTCACCATTAAATTTTGACACAATTTTCGGTTTTTGGTCAATTTTCGTAAGTTTGAACTAGTTTTTTTTTTTTTTTTTTTTTTTTTTTGTGGTGAAGATGTAGCCAAATTATTGATCATCAACAAGAATATTTAGCAAAAATTTTCTATTGACCATATATGAAAGCTAAAAGACAATAAAAATCCTTAAAATTTTTGGCTACATGTTAAAACCTATTGAAAAAATTTAACAATTTTATTTTTGGGGGAAATTTGATGAGTTGGAATCTTTCCCCCTACCCCTCCACCCCCAAAGCAAAAATCATTTTTGTGTGTCAAAATCATATTTTTCAGGTGAAAAAAAGTGAAAATGTGTGCCCAAATTTTTTGGAATGATGGAAAATGTTTCACAAACATGTTGATTAATGTTATATATATATATATGAGATTATTGATAATGATGTTATATATTTAAAAAGTGAAAAGAAAGAGGAAAAAATTACATTGAACTTTGTAAATTATGACTCGTTCTAACGCCCATTTGTTGAAATTAACATATAATTTGGTGTCTAGTCACCTATAGGAGGTGTGCAAAACTAGAAAACAGAACCATATATATAAAAATCAAGGACGTGACCCATCCATTAAAAGTTCAAGGCAAATGAAAACACAAGTAAACATAACCCAAAGAAAAAACAAAAGCACACAATCAACAAAAAGTAAAGAAAAAATCTTATGCAAATAAGACCCATGGTTACGAAATGACAATCAACAATAACAAAAAAGACTCAAGATGAAAAAGTTGTCATCTGTCACAAATTAACTAGTGATGGAGGTGCATTAACTATGATGTGTGGAAGAGATGAAAAACCTTGATCAAATGCAATAGGTCATTGAAAAATTGTTATGGTTTGCACACACTGCAAGGCTATGGACACACGTTATCGATAGTGAAAAATAAACATTGAAGGGTCTAAAGAAAACTATTAATGATGTGTAATGGCAGTTTGTGCGCAAGTGATAAAAAAAGAATCAAAACAAGAATGAAAATACTCATATGTTTCAATAGTAAGGGGAATGAAGTCATCACCTAATGCTCGTTTGGCGTAGGATCATGTTTTTTGATGAGCAACCATCATCATTGCATGTGTTGTCGTCATTGATGTTTGTTACACCATATTGTGCAAGTTGGACCAACAATGACAACATCCATCAAAGTTCGGAAGCTATATTTAGTGATAAAAATATCCACTCATTGTTGGGTGTGGCGAAAAAAAAGGTGGGAAACCTCCCTTTGAACATGTGCTCCACTCTCCAAAACAATAGCTGTGACAATATCCCGAAATGTGTTATGGGTTATTATATGCTCATTCTGCAAAAACACCAAAACAAATGGGTACTTAGATCATCAATAATATGACCATAGTGATACTGTGAAAGGTGGGCAACTATAGGATGTAACAAACCAAGATGGGTATGTAGTGTTGTAAGAAAGTGGGCTGACGATAAACGAAATGATGGAATGCTAAGACAAACTAATAACCAAACGCTTGCCCCTAAACCCACACATGAGCAAAAATGTGTTCACACGATATTCGAAAGAGCATCTACTATAAGCAAAACAAATTTTTGCTCATCTAGGCAATTCGTCAAAGAAGTCTACAACTGGGGATAAAATTGAACCACTAGGCTCTTAAAAGGTGGGACTTGAAAATGAACAACCTAGGGTAACATGGATTGGACATCTTGTAATGTCATCTCAAATGGGGAAATGTTAGTTTCAACATGTGTTATTACATCTAGAAGAATAAGGTGATCATGATGTTGGAAACAAATCAGAAATGTAGAAGCAATCAATGCCCAACACCCCAAGAATATAGGGGCAACAGTCCAAACCACAAAAAGGAGGTCGAACCCACCCGAAAAACTAGGAAGAACGGTTTAATGACGAACTAGGTGACCAATAGAACCACCAAAAGATCCCACACCAAATAACTTCTTTGACATAGTTATGGTATGGGTATCGAGCGCAACATTATGTTACAAAATATGTGGAAATGGGAACATTATACAAGCAAGTAGCTCGGGCATTGGGCATAACACAATGACAACATCGCAAAAGTTGTTTGAAGATCTACAAGCATAAGGAGACTAAATATTGTCCCAAGATCCTCATGGAAAGTCTCAACAAATGACTCAACAAATGATGTGGATTCCACCAGTACACCCAAAATACGAAAACCCAAGTCAAGAGTAAGAAAGTTAGGAGGAAATGATATAAAATGGTTCAACCCCTGTGGAGACCAAACTACACATTTTGATGGCTACACTAAAAGCCCTAATGTTGATAACTCTTTTTGTAATCATAAAAACGTAAGAACCACATCTGATGCGAGGCCTATTATATGTGTATCATCAACCAAAGAACAGAAAACACAAATAGGGTGGGTTGCTATTGTAAGATGAAGAGCGCAAAAGTGAGTTAAAGCAAACAATGCTTCTCCCAATGGGTCCCCTTGTTGTGTACCTAAGTCCAGCAAAATGACTATAAGATCCCCATGTTGGGAAGCTTAAGAAAAATACGATGGGGATAGGCATGCATATAATTGTTGAACAAATGAGAAAAATTGATTTAGAAAACCGGGCAAAATTTGTAATTCCTAAAAAACGACTAATTATGACATCGAATTGAAAGCATTACAAACATCCACCTATAGCACCACCCAATGTGCATGTAAATCTAACATTGTTTGAACATCATGAACCACTATCTCACATTCACCACATCACTACACCAAATTGATGAGGACTAAAATGGTTTACAAGAATATTCCTAAATTCAATAGCCAAAATGTGGACAACTAAATGATAGGTCACCACATTGATCACGATGAAACACATGCTTCCAAACTACTTCTCAAATACTAATAGTCAAGATGGAAAAATCAAACATATATTGAAAATGAAACATGATCTCAAGCAATGTGCCCACATATTCCGGAAAAAAAGTCAAAACCACTCATAGAATCATGTTCATAAAAGCTCATACAATGTACTCGAGAGGCCACTCTAAAAATTCACCCCAAAAATAGAACCATACCAAGAATAGTAACGAGACATGAATATGATGACCCCATGAAAATTTTGCTTATTTTAAGCACATTTCAAACATCTTCATGTTGATGGACAAAAACTTCAAGTTTTGATTTTTTTATTCTGGATCCATGAAAGTCATAGTGAACTAATGAAAACACAACCCACAAACTAGTAGGGTCCAAAGAAGCCGCTATATAATTTCAACACTAAATCGCTCCCAATCTACTAAGCACGGCCAATAAAGTTGGATTCTCCCTCACCCACAAGGCATAATAAAACAAGTCCACAAAAGGGTTTTTTTTATAAAATTTTTGTGATGTAGCCAAAGTGGTGATCATCCAGAAGATAATTTAGCCAAATTTGGCTATATATGTAACCCGATACAAATTTTTTTTGAAAACAGGATCTTTGGCTATACCTCCTGGAACTTAACATAAAAATCTGGCGATTTGAATTTTCTTTTTTTTTAATAATGAAAATCAGGCGAATTTGGGTTCTTTTGTTTTTTTTTTAACCATGGAAAAATCGTTTGCGTAGGTCAAAATCTTTTTGTTTCAGGTCAAAAATTGGCGAAAATTCACCAATGAAAAAAATCACTGGTCCTCCCTCCACGGTTGTTGTTTGTTGTTTCCAAGTGTGTTTTTTTAAAAGAATTCTTCTTTGTATCCATCCAAAGTGGAGATCATCCATTGGAAAAGTTGTAGAACTGGTGACAATCATCCCTAGGAAGATTTAGCCAAATCTGGCTATAAATAAACCAGAAATAAAGTACAAATCTTTAATCCTTCTTCTATATGTTTGGCTACACAAACTAAATATACTAAATCTGACCCAAAAAAATCAATATATATTTTTTTCCTCGCTTCTGGCGACTGACTGAATACCTCCAAAATCAAATTTTTTCCAATGTTTTATTTTTTATTTCGCCTTTTGGCGAGATTCCGCCAGTCATTTTTTTCTTGGAAAAAAAACGCTGATTCAACTTTCCCCCTGCTCAAAAAGTCTACTGTTGTTTCCCCCCTTGTTTTGATCCCTGTTTTGGTCCCCCCTTTGTTTTGGTCCCTGTTTTGGTCTCTCCTCCTTCGCAGCAGCGCGTCACGTGAAGTTTGCTTGCTTGCGTGCTTGCTTTGCTGCTGCTCCTATTGCTGTTTCTGTTGTTGTTTCTGTTGTTTTTGTTTTCCTCCTCAAAGGGTCTAGGTTTAGAGTTTTGGGTTTGAGCTGCCCGGATCTCTGGTACATTGTGCACCAAGTGTGGCATCTTTGTTTATTTTTCAAGTCGGCGAGGAGGTTTGCAGTGGCGAGTCTTGGAAAGCATGGGGAGCTTGGGTGGGAAAGGTGGAGCGTCTAAACTGGTGTTAGGCATCAGCTTTGTCTTCTTCATTATCGCTTTTGGCCTTGCCATTGGTGCTGAGTCTCAACGAAGCCAGGTTTTGCTGCTTATCATCATCATCTTCTTCGCTTCTTCCTCTGCCTCTCTTTTTTTCTTTGCTTTCTTTCTTGTGTGTGTGTGTGTGTGTCTGTCTGTCTGTCTCTGTGTCTCTCTGTGCGTGTCTAGGTTTTAGGGTTTAGGGTCTCTCTATATGTATCTTCTCCTTTCCATTCCTTGATTTTTCGGCTCTCTGTTCGTGGTCTTCAAGGCAGATACATGCATGCATGCACACATACATGTAGATAGACAGACAAACAGACAGAGAGCAAACAAAGAAAATTGCTTGCTGTTGTCTTTTGTGGAATTGTCACATTGGTAGCACAACCCTAATTTTTCAAGCACCCTAGATGTTCTTGTCTTGGCTTCTGCAGAGACAGAAACATTTCAAGATCTGGACTAGGGTTATTGCTATTTTTTTATTTCTTTTGAATCTGCATACATTGTTGACAAAAGGAGACTATGTATCATTTAGTTCCATGGCAGAAATGTGGCAGCTGGACCCAATTTTTTCATTGGTGAAATTGGCTGTGATGGGCACAAATTCTTCCTGTTCATGTCCCATGCTTGAAAGCAATAGTTTACTTCCTGCATGTGAAATCTTCAAGAGATTGGAAAGTTCAATGAGGAATGCAAATGTGCTTGATACCGCGATGAAGTTCCCTTGGGACAGTAAGACAGAAACAACTGATGATGGTTATGGTGCAATGGTTTTTATCTGGCAGGCTACACAAACAACAGATGCAGCTGGATATTTGATTTGTAAATACACTGCCAACACAGCAACTGGACTTGCTGTAGGTGCACTTGTTTGTTTGCTGGTTGCCCAACTGTTCATTACAATTGTCACACGATGTCTGTGCTGTGGGGTTGCTTACAGTCCTGGTGCTGCTCGCACGTGGGCTGTAGTTGCATTCATATTTTCATGGTAATCAATCCTTTAAAACTCTGCCTTCTTAATTGTCTTATGGATTACAGTTTTGAATAAAGGACACAATTTGGGTGCATCTGCTAATAATAATAAATGTATTGCTTTTTGCAGGGTGGTTTTCATTTTGGCGTTTCTTATTCTACTTGTAGGTGCAACTGCAAACAAAATACATACAAAAGGGTATTACAATAGGAATGTGACATGTCAGCAAGTAAAGAAAAGCTTGTTTATCGCAGGAGCCTTCTTGACCTTCATTACAATGGTGTTGAGTGAGCTTTACTATATTCTTATATCCAAGGCTTCTTCTGCTGCACCGTATGGTGGTCCTCCTCCTCCTATAGGATTGGCTACTTATGCTTGAACTGGATATCATCTGAAAACTGAACAAGGGTTCTGGTGTCTTCTCACTCTCCTCTAACGCTCTTTCTACCTCTGATGACCCAACCTACTTGTATTCTATTTCAAATTTTGATCCAGACTGTATTCTTTTGTGTATGCAAAGACATTTGGTCTAAAATGGTTCATCAAATTGTGAGGTGGAGGGGTTTAAAGTCTCTGGGATGGTTGCTCATATGCTTGTTCTGGACATTTTAGTGGTGAACTTGAAATGACAATGATGAATGCAGACAATGCCAGATTGATGAGTGCTCTGCCCCTTTCAGAGTTGAATCCCATGTTGCTTTGGGGGGCTGGGGTAGGGATTTTAGTGGAACTGGCTGACAGTCAAACAATTATTCCCTTGCATTTTTTATGGCAATGTAAATTTGTAGTGAATCCTTGGGAGTGATGAGACATGGTTGAAATTGGTCATGAATTTTTGGAATGTAGGGTGTTAGGGCCTGATCAAACCAGCAGCCATCAGTGCCACTGGAAGCCTATTGTGGATAAACCCCATGTCAGTTGACATTGGGTTTCACCTTGGTAACCTATCCTGTGAAGGGCAGATCCTGTACGTAGGTGGGTAGGTAGAATAGTAGGTGTTTACTAGGTAAGGAGATGCATGTAGATAAGTCAGTACACAGGTAAGGGCTATCAGGCTGTTAATAGGTAGGTTTTACAGAAACTGAGCTAACTGCCATGTTTAGCTAAGGAACTAGAACCCAATGGAATTTTAAGTGTTTCCTATACACCCACCATCCATTCCTATTGGTGTGGAGACGGCTGTTGGTTCACTCTGGCTGGAGTGTAGGCAACTTAAGGGCCAAGTTGATGCTGTCACAAGGTGGAGCAAAGCTACTGAACTCACAACTTGTTGTATTGTAGCTGTATTTTCTCTGCACTTCCCACGTTTTGGATTACATATGAGTTGTGGGTAGGAAATGCCCAGTTATTCTAGCTGTAGCAAAATTTAAGTGTCAAGGGGGAGTACACATATGTTTCACACTTCCTGTGTGTTCTCATTTAAAGTGATCTGGACAATCTCCTCAAATGCTGACAAGTTCCAGCTGACAAGTAGTGAAGTGGATGGGCCATGAAGAAAGAGAGTGTCTTGGCTTCAGGCAGGGCTCTACAAACATCACAGCTGAAACCCCCTCCTATAGATGCTGGATTGAATTTACTGATATGATCTGATCTGACACAATGTGTAACATAGCAATCAGATTTGTAATGAGAATTGTGTGATAAGTTTCAAGGATGAAGAAATACTAATTCCCCAAATTGCTTTTGTGCTACAAATTGGCAAAATCTCAATCATCCACTGCTCAGAGTTACTTTGAATTACATTAGTTTAAGGTACACAGTTGCATCGTAGTTGTGTTCAACTCATTTCATGTTCCCATTTTGACCATTTAATGAATTAGATCCCATTTGGATGCTTTGGGTCCTTGTTCATGCTCATGTTTTCATGTATGGTTGAAAAAATTGTGCTTCAATTGATTTTTGCTATAATTTTCATTAATGTCATGCAGACTGGGCAATTCTTTTTGTTGTGATAGATTTTGTGCTCCTAACACTAATTAGTTTCGAAACAAATCTTTTCTTTTCAATTGCATCATTATTAGTTTGTTATTAAAGTCAATAGTTGAAGCAATATAAAGCATAATTCATTAAGCGCATCATGTACACATTATGTGCGATTACATCATTTCTGGTGATGCTTGCAATAGTGTGTTATTAGTGCATGAATTCAGTGTTTTTTTTGTGAGGTGGGTGGGTGGGTGGGTGGTGGGTTGGGGATCATCCTCAATAGGATTTAGCCAAATTTGGCTACAGCTCAGAGACGAAGTAGAAAATTTTAGGATTCCTACTATATTTTTGGCGATATGTTGGAAGCTGTTGTCTAAATATGGCAACTTCAGAATATTTTTCCTCATAAACCAATAAAAAACCATTGCATGAATTGTGTGTCAATGACACTCACACACATAGTTACAATTTTCTTTTAAACTTTTTTTGGGGGAAATTTGAACTTCAAATATCAAAGCTTTTTACAAAAAAGGTTTACCCCATCAGGACTTGATGAGATCTTTTCAATAAATTTTGAAAAAAAGAATTTTTTTTTTTATTGAGGACCCTTCAACTTCATATTTGACAGTGTGTGTATCCATGATCTCAAAGACGAATTTTCTGTTGACATCAATGAAATAATGTGGAATTTTCTGTTGACGATAATGAAATTAAAATGCTAAACGATGAAAACTTATGAAGGATTTTAGCTTGATTTTCGAGATCCTTGTGTATTATAGTTTCAAAATAGTTGCCTATCTCAGAGGATTGGGATTGTCAAACCAATAGTAGTCCCATCATATATTTTGCCTAATATGTTTCGTTTTCTCATCCAGATACTATTGTCCTAGTAGGATGGAATTTGTATACACATTAGAATTTCTATGTGGGGGTGTCTATCGCTATTTGATGTTGATGAATGAACACAAGATTGTTGTAATGTATATAACTTTCATGATAATGTGTTTAATTATTATTGTTAACACCATGCATTTGTGGCTCAAACCTAACTCCCAAAGTGATAAATAGGAATGCATTACAGATTCATTCAACTTGTGGGCTCCAAAATATTGATTTCAATGATGTAGTTTCCAAAACCAAGTTGATTTAATTCCATAATCCCACCCAATGTCCTAACAGAATTCACTCTCATAAGTATCAAGAAATCTCCATACTCAGTGACTAATGAAACCATGACCAGGTGAAGAACATGACCGGGTCACACAAAAACTTCCAGACAAGGACTGCAGAACCAGGCAGAAGAAAAACACAGTTGGAACAAACTAGAGTGTAAAGCACAACAAGACTAGAATGTGATAACAAAACCAAGAAAATATCTCAAAGACTCTCCAATGACAAACCCTGCTCTGAGCTTTAGGAACCCATCCAATGCTAGTAACCTGATATATTACACCACCTAATTGTCACCACAGGGAACCCATGCACTCCATCTTTGGATCAGTATACAATTTACTCTGTTTCAATCCCTCACCTTATCATCTGCAGGAGTTTAATGGATGATGACACAAACTCATGCAACAGTGCAACTCAATGAATTGAATTTCCATAATATTGCAGATATTACCATGTGCTTGCTGGTTATCTCTCTGCTTTACAACAATTGGAAATGTACCAGTACCACTCTTGTGACCTTTACTGCTTCATGAGGAGTTCAATGACCATCATATCTACAGGAAGTCATGGACTCTCCTCAAGACAAACAATGAAGGAATCACCCAAGACAAATGATATATCCACACACACATAGCAGCTCATACGAGGGACCACTTACAACTTCAAAACAAAAGCCCAGAGCATTTAAAGTAATATGAGTTCATAGCTGCCAAGGTTTGAAATTCCTATCTGGAGCAGCAGAGAATCAACAGGCTTGACAAATTTCTGGTGCAGCCATAAGCCAGTTCAGGTAAAATACATGCGTCTCCTGCACAGAATCCTGCACCCATCATCAAATCTATAAATGAATAATTTGTCCAAAACACCAACATCAATGTGCTACCTCACAACCTAACATCCACGGGAAAACAAAGTGGTCACACAGAACCAGAGTGGGAAACCAATTCAACTTTATTCATTTTATTTATTTTTGACTCCCACATACAAATGTGCTCTGACAAAAACACATGTGAAACAAGGCAAACATCCATTTACAATTTCTTGTAACTTGCCAATTCAAACCAACATTACTTTGGAGCAAAGTTGCAAAGAACCAAAACTTCTTCATCTTCCTCCCAAGATTTGTTTCCTTAAATAGACTGTGCAGGATCCAACTTTGTCTATTTACTTGAAATTAGAACATACCAGTGAAGTGAAGAACTATTCAGAATGAACAAGCTCTCAGTCTTCATATACCCTGCACTCATCAGTCTCGGGGTTCTCAGCACAGTATGCTTCGAGTGGATCTTGAGATAGCTTTTTTCGGTCCCGGGCATGTGCTGCTTCTGCGGCCAGTTCCTCGTACTCATCCCATGCAACCGCACAAGGTGCTGAAGTCTCATCTTCTTTGCAAGTGGCTCTTGCCTCTTCCAGGCTCTTGGCAACCTGCAGAAAATCATTAAAACGTCAGAACGATCGGTGCTGCGTCATGCATAAAATATATTGTCTCCATGACCGATACCAAATTCCTCAGTTCTGGCAACGAGCAGGTAGATGGGAGACCTAGAGACTGCCGCATAAAAGGATCATCGACAACAATGTCTTCGCTCTCTTCACTTCCGCACACGAGGAACGGCTATCAATTGTCGAAGACCTGTTAATCTAGCGAGTGATTGGGAGTCATCGCCAAAATTCGGAAAGCTGAAGGTCCGGTTCTTTCGTGATTCGGCTATAGAGTTTGGAGAAGAGTTCAAGATATTAGTATTGAGTCCAGCCAATTGCACAGATATTAGAGGGCGTGTTATGACGAAAGAAGCAGTGCACAAGAATGAATACATAGCATAGAACGAGTGCACACGCAGTCGCGCCCAAATTTAATAGTACTCTGGCGTCGTCCGTTCTACTAGTCACGACCTTAGATACATTAAAGGTCAAATAGGAGTCTCAGATAATCTCCACTTTACCTTTGCGTCGATGTCATCCTGCGTTTCCACGCCGGAGCCTTGAGGCTTCGCCATGGCCACAACCGCCAGCGAGGTCCTCCGCCGCGCTCCAAAACGCTGAGGATGCACCATCCTCACGCACGAAACCGACGAAAACATTGCCGTCGGCTGCTGCGTCATGACTGGCGCGGGCGCGAAAACTGCGACTGAAGATGAAGTTGCCGTGGCGAGCGAGGCCATAATAAACGAGTTTTTCCCTGCAAAAGGAAAAAAAAAAAGAAAAAACGCAAACAAACCGAAAACCAACCTGCGTGCAACAGCAACTGTAGGAGCACCTCCGAAGTAGAAAAAACGAAATCAAACAAGATTGTGAAGAGCACAGACAGGAACTAAATTGCAAAGAGGCACACTCTCTTTCTTGCACGCGACAACTTCCCCCCTCCCCTTTGCGCTCGCTACACAAAGCTCGTTCGCTGAGAGCTTCTGGCGACAGGCAGGGACGGGGGCAAAGGGTAGGGTAAGGTAGGGTAGGGCTGCCCGCGTCCTCAACGTTGTCTATCCACAGCTTTTGTGTGGATGGCCACTTCTTCTGGCCCATCTGCCCGTAAAGTTCTGCCCGGGGTTGCAGCACAGATATTTCTTTCTTGCTGGGTGTGGCGCTCAGAGAGTGGCAGAGCATTCATGGCCCTGTATTTTCTTTTCTTTTTTCTTCTTTTTCTTTTTGTCCATTTTCCCCCGTTTTCACACACTTCTAGAAAGACAAAGAGAACCAGCCAATTAAAAGGCGGATGGTAGGACTATGTGCAGTTAGTAGTTACCTACTATCTACTCTGGTTACCTATGTAGTTAGTTACCAATGCACCTTGTTGGGGGTGTGAACTTTGTATAGGAGAAGGGCCTGAGTGCCGGCCCTTCCAGATTTGAGATCCCAGCACAAGGCCGGTAGGCTGAGGGACCGGTTCGAAATTCAGAAGGGCCTGCACTCAGCCCGTCTCCTACGTAAAGCTCTGGTCCAATATGTCTTATCCTAAGGCATTGGCTATCATGGATGAATGTGGATCTTTTTTCGTTGAAAGCAGATCCTACAAGGCGGTGTTTGTAGGTGGTGTTGGTTATCATGGATGGAAGTGGATCCTCTAAGGCATTGGTTATCATGGATGAAAGCGGATCCCTTGAGGTGCAAGGGTCTTTTCATTTTGGAGCTCCTACATGATTTTTCATTTTCACTCTTGTTCTTTGACTTTGTGAGGTGCCCATTGTGTCTCCATGAGCATTGCATTCTCTCTATGTTTTCGTGAGGTTGTTCTTTGTGTGTGCGTGAACACTACATTATTATGTCATCGAAGGTTGTATGGTGTTGGAGTTTCAAGCTCTTCTTTGTTTTTCACTATGCCTCTATACCTCCGTGAGGTTTATTTATGTTTGTGTTTACATGAGTGCTACATTGTGTATGCATTCAATCTTGTCAAGATCTTTGAACACTACAATTCATCTTGGGGATCTTTTGGTGTTGGGGCTTCCCTTACTCATTCTTGTTTTTCACTTTGTGTCGCTTGTATCTCATTAAACATTACTTTCGGAACTTCTACCTTTTTTCTATTGATGATTTTTTTTGAGTTTGAATGTATTTTGCAACAACAATGTCCACCGTGGCAACATCATTTTAATATGGTTGCTTATGGATTGCAACTCCTTGTGCAACTCTCTTGTTTTGATTCATGACTATTTGTAACAACTATTTTTTTGCATGGTTTTTTTTTTGCTTTTGTTTTGTGATGTGTGTGTTTGTTATGTTGTTTGCAAGTGATTTGTGATTGCAACCACACAAACATCCCCACTACTTGTATTTAAATTTTTCTTTTGGTTTTGTTGGCAACAGTGTCAAGATTTGTTTTTAGTTTTGTGCAAGTGTGTTGTCTTTTGTTTTTCAAGGCGAAAATATTTGTGCAGTTACAACCATGATTTTTCTTTTTTTTGTAATGTAATTTTTCTTTTTTCCTTTTTATTTCAATTTGTGTCTAATGTGTATTATTTGTTGTTTGATTTGGTTTAGTGTTTTTCCTACAATGTTTATTCCTAGTCCTCCTATTCTTCATAAATAAACATTGTTTGTCCTATAAAAAATGTGTTAATGCTTACATTTAATCAAGTTTGTCAAACCTAAACACCATAACTTATCAATTTATTCATGTTGATATTCCCTAGTTCTTCTACTTGTGGAAATGATTTAATATGATCTAGTGATGGGTTTGATATTTTTATTCATTGTGCCGGTGGTAATGAGTTATCTATTCAATTTTTTGATTTTTCAAATATCCCTAAATTAAATTCTTTTAAAGTAGTGTTCAACGAACATGTCTTCAACCCGTATATTTCCCTAAACCTTGATGAATATGGCATCCTATTTCTATTTTATCCTTTTGTTTGTGTTGTTATTTCTTGTGCACCTACTTTTGATTGTCCTCTGAACTTCATGTTTGTTATTTTTTCTTCTATTTCTATTCCAATTTATTTTTTGTCTAATTGTGATATGTCCATGGCCTATGATTCTAAAGATGTTATGGTTTATGGATCTAAGGATACTTATCCTATTTATGGGTCTAAACATGTTAAGGATATTACTACATGTGATCATGTAATGGTTTATGTTGCATTTGATTATGGTGATGGGAGAAACCTTGATTAACAGAAGAGAAAGTGAATATTCCACAGCAAAAAAATTTAAAAACGTGGAATTATCCAAATTTGAATCCTACCTCTCCCAATTTGAAATATACTTTGTACTTTCAAAATAGAAACAAAGCACTTATTTTTGTGCTTATCCTTCCATGCAATTAAATAGGATGGAATTTTCCTAAACACATATTAAATGTTTTGGTACATGAGCCCCCTTCAAACTATACAAGATGGTCGCCCATCATACGACTCTCCAATTCAACCTTTCTTGGGATTTGATTTCGTCACTAGGTTTTGGCTTGTTTTGATAGTGACTTGCCTCCAAGTGGCTTAAGTAACATAAAGGAATTTGCTTTCTTGCTATAGTGATCACAGGAAATTTTGGCGGGAAATTATAAAATAACAAAAAAAAGAGTTTTTTTTATTATTTCCCCCGAAGTCCATCCTTAAGACTTTAAACATGATGTGTTTTCTTTTTTGCATATAATGTAAAGAACACAAAGAGTAGTTATGCCGCATGTTAGTCATCAAGCAAGCCATGTTGTAGGATCTTTGGTAGTAGAGTTTACTTTACAGTTTACAACATATCAAATGTCGGATAGTTGAGTTAGGGCTTTTGACAAGGGCGCCAATAAGCTGACATTGAAGACAATATAGGTTTCAATTTTGATAATGAAGATTTTTTGGCCTAGTATTTTGTATGAAATATCTCTTTATTCACATATCGTTTCCAGATCGTTTCCAGGCTTCCACCTGGGTGTCCGTGATACCACAATATATATATCGTTTGTAGAGACCCTAACGAGTAAATGTGTTAAAAGAGGAGACACATTATACCACAAAAAAACATTAATTAAAACCTATTAAAACATGGCAATTAGCACCACCGAAACATGGCTATCAGAAATCGCTAGCTTTTATTTTAAGTTTGCTGATTATGAAAGTCAAATCATGATTGCATCCATGAATGAATGATGAAATTTTCATAAACATGTTTCGAAACATGATAATTGTTGAGGAATTATGTAATTTGCCACCAAAACATGCATAAACTTACCTACCGGTATTGTAACATGTTTTTTTAGAAACTGATATAATGTTGAAACATGGAATTTGATTTGAAACAATGATTGAAACATGATTTTTTGTTGGAAAAGTTTGAAACTTTTCGAATTTTGGGGACGAAAAGAAAACTCATTATATCAAAACATGTTTCACATGAATTAATACATGTTGATTTTTAATTGAACATTATAAATTATATTAATACTTTGCAAACATTTTACAATTGTTAATTGAATATTGTCAAAAATTTAAGGAAGCATTATAATGTCGTAGATTCAAATAGAAAAGGTGTGATTTAATACCTCTTTGTTGTGATTTTTTTCGAGTGAAAGGTTCCGGTGAAGTAAGGTGCTTGAGAACTTTTTTTGGTTTCAAAACTTGTTTGATTCATTAGGAGAAAAACACCTATTTTCGACTAGTCTTTGCAACTAAATTTTAGTTGCAAACAACATTTGCGACTAAAAATCCCCTTAGTTGCATTGGACAAGTTGCATGTGATATTAATCACAAATGACAAGGGGTATTGGATGAACAAAAAAGTTAACAAATACAAGTTCATCCTTTGACTCCATTGTATATATATTGTCACATGTGACTAAGATGCGACTATTTTGGTCATTATTGAAAGCAAATGATGTGTTGCCACGTGTTTCAATATTTAATTATTTAAAATAATTATTATTATTTTGAAATCATCTGGGACGTTCAATTCACATGCTTGGATTATTTAGATTATGACATGTGGTCGAATTATATATAATATAATTAATGTAAAAAAATTTAATTATCATACTTAAAATTTATTATTATCAATAATTATTTTCAAATATCTAATAAATTTTATTGGAAAATAAATTCCCGCACAAATTATTTATTTTAAAAGTAACATTAAACTAATTATTTTAATTTTTATATAAATAAATTTATTATTGGAAATTTTGTTATCAATCAAATAAATGTTTCTTTTCCATTGGCAATTAATAGCTATAAATACAATAAGCTATTGAACATGTATTGATATTTTTTAATTACTGTAATATTATTATTAAAATATTTATCATAGAGAAGTAATTAAATATTTTTATAAAAAAACATTACTGTATAATAATTCATGCAATTATAATCATTACAATAATTATTTTAATTACATTATAAATTTCCCAAAATTTTCATTCAGATTTAAAGTTATAAATTATAGATTATGAATAATTATAGTCAATTCTAAAATAATTATGAATTTACTACAATTAATTCTTATCTGAAATAATTACAATGATTTTGAAGTAATGTAACATTAATTACAGTAATTCATTTCTTTTACTGTAAAGAATATAATTATATAATATAAGAACTTATGTTGTAACTATTTAGTGTAAGTTATAGCTAATAAATATAATCATTTATAGTTATTTATAAAAGTGATATAGTATGAACAAGTAGTTATAAAAAATACATATTTTAGTTGATTATATTAAAATCCATGCAATTATGGTCATAACATTAATTATTTTGATGAAATTATGATTATTCTGGAAAAATAAATAAGAACTAAATTTGTAAATTATAAATTATAGATCATAATACGAAATTTTAATTATAAATTAATTGTTCAAGTATTGTAATTCTAACTTACAAATATGTAATTACAATGAATTTATGTCACTACAGAATAATAATTATTACTATAAATTTTTTATGTTTTTATATTAACAATTTACTGTAAATAAATAAATAATGACTAATATATAGAATTATTTTCAGTGTATATATTTTTTAATACATTAATTACAGCAAATTTGTTCATTGTTTTAAAATTTGAAATAAAAATCTTAACTATAGGACATAACTTTTCAATTAGGATAAATTTGTTTAGTATTATTAAAACATAAGTGTTGTAAATACAATAGTTATGTTTGATGATTGGTAATTGTCATTTTAATTAATGTGAAAATTGATATTGTCATATTATTTATTTATTTTACATCGTCAGTAAATAATAAGTAAATAATTTATCATAATTATTTTTAATTTTTATTAAAATATTCTAATTTTTTGTTATGTAGAAAAAATCATATATTGTAAGTACATAATTGAATATTATAGTACATTGGAATGTAATTCTCACAATTAAAATAAATAAATAAATAAATAAAATTATAGTTGAAATACTTCAATTTTTAAACATTAAACTGAATTATAAGTTATTGGTTTATTATAATTAATTTATTGATAAAATAATTCTATGATTATATAATAATTCTATGGTAATTATAGTAATTATAGTAATTATAGTAATTTTATTGTTATTAAAAAATATAAAAATATTTTGTAGAATATGTTGGATTTTTTTTTTAATTATAAGTAATTTAATGTAAAGAAATTATTTTAATTATAATAATCATGTCAATGATTTGAATTACAATAAAAATACTATGAATATTAAGTTTAATCAAAAATCAAATAATTATTTTAATTGATGTGTAGAAACATATGTTGATTGCGACTAAGCGCCACTTCGTTTATGACTAATGGGATTTTAATTGGTTACTCTTGGATGATAAATCCAACCTATATATAAATGTAAACCAATTTAGTCACAGACTAGTTGTAAGTTAATCGTAGGTGATTCAATTGATGTTAGCATGATGTCACACTAGTCGCAAAGGGCAAAAATTTAGTAGCAAAAACCAAATAGTCACAAATAATTGTAAATGTGTTGGTCACATATTGGTTTTTTTCTTCTAGTGATTGCTTGGCCTCCATGTTTTGTGAGGCATTTCTTACAAACAAAAATGAATTCCTTTTGAACTTCATCGCAAATTTCCAAGGGTCAGGTTTTTTCCTTTTTATGTTTGTGTTCAAACGCATATACTAGTTCTAAAGTTAATGTAGTCGAAGGGTGACTATTCCTTGGTTTCGACAACGCATTTGCCTTTGCTTTATATTCTAAAATGATTCCACCCTTTGCAAGATACACACCTTCCACTGCATTTCTTAATGGTGAATACAAGTTTAATTTGAGAGTATTCCCTTTGAAATTAATAGTTTTGTCACACCCCATTTTTCAATGTTTATTGATCCTCATTTTTGAATTTTTCTTATAATGACAATAAACACAAATAAATTCCTTCTTGTCCTCTCGACAATGAGTATGGCATTCCTTAAGTAATCATAGTCACTCCTCGTGAATGTAGGTTTCCATGAAAACCGTTCTATCTATTTTCATGTATATTGTTTTGTTCTCCATCTTTTTTCTCTTTTATCATGACTAATTTAACTTTTGTGCTAAAAATATGGAAGATCGGATGAAGGGATTGCTATGCCTAGATGCCTTACAATGCATTGGAAGAAGAAAAAATTATAGTTGTAAGAAAACCAAAAAATCATAGTTGTAAGAAAACCCAAAAAATATACAAAGAAACTAAACCCGAATTGAATTGAAACCTAGGTGTGTATGTTCATTCATTGTGACAATTGACACGTGATGCATCCCTCTTGTAATCAATTCCTACCTAAATTTAAAAACCTATTGCATTACTTTCATTAATTATTTTAACAAAGTAATCCAGCAAAAGTTAGATGAAACATGGGAAAATTGAAAAAGGTCTAAAACATCATGGATGGGGATTACATGGGGGAACATAGAAGATGGGTGCATGGGGCCCAAACATAGTTCCTGAAACATTACATGTTTCGATGGGGATATATTTTAGAGGCTCAGGTTGCCCATGCATTGAAACATGTGTTGGGCCACTGCTGAAAATTGACATGTTTTGGTGGGTGGTAAATTTTGAGGTTCATGTTTTGTGGCATGCAATTTTTGACCAACCAAAACCAACACCAAGTTGCCACTGAAACATGACATGTTTCCATGTCGATTTGCTCCAATGCCTCCATTACCCATGCATGGAAACTTGCGTTGAACTACCTTGAAGTGAGTGACACATTTACAACTTGTCGTTGAAATAACATCGAAGGGTTTTATGTCAAGAAAGGATCTATGTGAATGTCTAATAACTACATGAGTGTATAATGCATTTGGCTATTTGGTTATTTGGGTTGAGTTTGATTGATTGTAACAAAAATGGTCAAGTATTTTGAATGGTTAGTGTACTCTATAATGTTCAAACATCTTTAAATTTCTAAAGGTCATTTTGGAGTTGGGTAGAAGAATCTTAAATGTAATCAATGCAACCATTCATGTATTTCCAATGGCAAGTTTTCAAATCATGACATTTGCCCTTCTTGTGCTCATTATGGGTTCCAATTGGTAAAGTTTGGTCTTCTAAAGGGATTCGATGAAAACTTCACCATGAACATTTTATAAAGAACTCATTCATAAATCATATGTCTATGAATTAAACATAATTAAATTCAAAATTAAAATTAAATAATGCATTGATACCCATTATATTAAATACCTTGAAAGGTAAATCACCATCCATTCACACAAAAGTTAAGGTA
Organism: Sphagnum contortum; assembly: GCA_963920785.1. Taxonomy (NCBI): domain Eukaryota; kingdom Viridiplantae; phylum Streptophyta; class Sphagnopsida; order Sphagnales; family Sphagnaceae; genus Sphagnum; species Sphagnum contortum. The sequence continues at coordinate 4,187,368 of OY987286.1, forward strand.
TTTTGTTAATTGGACAATAATTTGACAAATTCATCACATTTTTAACATCCTTGTGGTGCATCATTAAATATATTGCCAAAATATTCAAAAGATGCATGTTATTGCCACATACCAATCATGATTATTTTTTGAACCATCATAATGAACCCATTTTCTTATTTTGATTCAAAACAATTGAATGTTTTTCAACTTAAACACAATTTTTTTCATCAAACAATACATTCAAGATATTCCTTAATTAAAATTCTGAAAATATATTGGTATGATTTTGATGTACTTGCATTTGGATTACAAGATTCCAATTTGGATTTTCAAATTTCCTTTGTTGCAAAAAAATTTACATATTTGTGATATTCTTAACCAACTACAAAATATCATTAAGATATATTTTTTGGTTTAAATCAACACCCAATTGTGTACTACTTTGAATTTTTTTTACATTTCCATACCCAAATATCTTGTCTATAATTTTATTTTTTATGAACAACCATGTTTTCTTTGCAAAATGATGATTTATACTTAATTTACAAAAGAGAAAATTTGTAAACTTGCTACTGTGATTAATGGATTTTTGGAGTTGCTACATCATAAATCCAAAACACAACCCAAACATGAATGCAAGAAAAAACTTGAAAGATACATTATGTGGTTGTGTAGTGATAGATGATCGAGAGGTCATTTATCCTTGTCTTTTTGCATTCAATTTTTCAGGTAGCGTGTTAATATTGCATTTCAATGTGCTTTAACTTTTCCTATAGAAAGAAAGATTGTGTAGGGTGATACTTGTTCTAGACCTTCCATTTCTATTAGATCTCACAATTTGCATGCATGCAACATTAGAGGGGCCATGGGTGAGATAACTTCCTACCACAAGAAGGATTAGCTCTTTCCCTTTTTTGGTTCCTATGGGTTGTTTGTTTTTTGGCCTTTTTTTGGCCTTCCCTTTTTGTCTCCCTTGTGATGGTTCTAGCCATCAATCTTTTATTAGATTTTTTGTGGAGTGTTGTGTAGCCCCCAATTTGAAATCTACAAATGACCATGTCAAATTTCACTTCATTTGCATTTGGTTTACATATCGAAGTTTGTATGGTCATTCATGCCATCAATTTTTTTGTGACTCCTCCATTCTTTGTGTATATGGGCTTTTAATTGTCTTGTTTTCAATTCATATGTAATTTCATTCTAGTTAGGTAAATTCCATGTAATGTTTAAAAAAATCTTTTCTCACTATAAAATTGTTGGAAAATCAAAGGTTACCAAGATGTGGAAGAAATAACTTTAGTGAACTTGAATCCAATTTTAGTGTCAAAAACTTCATCCATTAAATGTTTTGAAGTCTTGTCACAAAAATTAAAAAGTTCAATGAAAAGGCATGCACAACCACAATCGACCAAGATATAAATGATTTTAATCCATCAATAAATTGGAAGTACTTCCAAACTTCAAACCTAGTCAATGTAAAAAAAAATTCCCATACCTACATACCTAGTTCATCACCTACCTTATGCACTTCCAATATTTTCACTTGAAAAAAACACTTCTCATACCATTATTAGGCATAAGCCACAACACCATCGACAATTGAAAATTGGAAGTTGTTATGGTCATGCAAAAAATAATGTACAAGTTTTAAGTTTGCTACTTTTTGAGTCTTATGTTTCACAAGTGGTCTACATCCTACATTTTCTATTAAGTATTTTTCATGTCCATTACTAAAGTTGCTTTCATATTGGAATTGCAAATGCACTAGGTCATGGAAGTGAAGATTCTTGTGCACATTGTGTGCACTCATTAGAAGTGACATTGTGTTGCCATCTATTAATTATGACAAGAAGATAATGTTCAAGCTTGCATACACAACTTTCCTGGCAACCACTTTGATTCAATGTTTTGATTTTTAACAAATGGATTTCATTTTATTTTAAAAGAAGAAGATCGCATCATGTGTAGATGTTCAAGTTCAATAAGCCTGGCTTGCCACAATTATTGCAAGCTAATGGAAATTGCCTCACACATGTAAACTTTGAAATCATAGCAATAAAATATTGATACATATTGAGATATTTAACAATACAACAGCATAGATAATTTATGACTAAGTTAAACTCTGAAAACTTGCACATTTGATCCTACTACAATGTTTTATTATTTCATATATCACTATGGATGTTATATAGTTTTTAAATTGTTTATATCTCATGTAGTTTTGCTGAAGCTGCTAAATTATATTGGAAAATTAGTTCCAATTAAATCCAATATCAAAAACTTGATATAAGCTTGAGAAAAATAGGTTCAAAACCTCTTTCATTTCCATTGGATTTATGATAAGTTGAATTTATCCAGGATCTAAAAACATAATAAAAGGTGGTTGACAATCATGTATTAAAATGGTTAATTTTTTAAGATGGAAAGCATACTTTTATAATAGAACTTCAATCAGATAAAGTTTGTTTGAATTGACATTCTGTGACAAGCAGCATGTTAGTTTACCTCTCAAAACTCATTTTGTAATGGTGAAAGCAATCAAGGTACACCAACCTTTTGAAACATAATTAAAACATAAGCAATGGGTAGCAACATGCGCTCAGTGCTTGCTTTTCTATCAAATGGTCACAGCAACAAATCACTAAATTGTGATTGTTCGTAATATCATTACATCTTAATATTGATCTTGTTCAATAGATGGAACCAAGTCTCCCATCCTACTGTTGGCCATTGAAGAAATTGGGTAATTCTGCATTCTCCCATTTCAAGCTTTCAGAGGCCACTTCAGTTGCAGCTGTTGACAGTTCTTGATTACTGCCTGAAGTGTTCATCAGGAGAGTGCCTGTGTGGTTTAACAGATGCTTCTTAAGGAAGAAGATAAGGTCACATGTTTCTAGCTTGTTGGACACTAGTCATTGGAAAGGCATAGTAAACCCACATTAGAAAATAAGTAATGCAGCCACATGTATCTTTGACTGAGGTGTAAGGGTAAAAATCACCAAAGAGCACGATTGAATCTGAGAGACACAGAGAACCTCAGACTCCAAAAGAAAAGTTCCAGAAATGAATGCTTTTCATTCATGCTGTAAATAACAGAGGTGCAGGGGCACCTGAAGCCAGAGCTGAAATGTTTTGGGGAAGGGTTAACTAGGAGGATACCACGGTACACCTGTCCCATTCAAGTGTCCATTCCCATGCACACTTACACCATTGGCCATGGGCATCCCGACAGCTATGGGAGGGGGAGCCCCAAAAAGGGCTATATGAGGCTGAATAGGTGAGTGGTTCACTATAGTGTCCATATTGACTGGCAGAAGCTCCATGCTCCCACCCCCTCTATGTTGCTGCAGTGTGCGCACAGACCTCAAGCCCTCATTGTGGATTCGGGCAAGTGTCTCTAACTCACTTTGAGACAGAGCTTCCAATCCTGCACCATAGAGTGGGGCATGCCTCGACATCTCCTCTTGCAAGGAGGCCTCTAGTGTACGAATATAGTTCTGGAGCACTCATGCAACATAACAACATTGAGTAGTGAAAGCAACAAAGGAAAATAAAACCAAGTTCCAAACAAATCACCATGATCTGGAAAACTGGAGATGGGATCTGGCAACACAAAGACAATTTGTAAATGCATCACTGGTCGGCCTTTCTGCCTATCTACCCATTAGGCAACTGGAAGGTGGTTTAAGCAGTTCATGAGGGTAACCCATCACAAGTGCCCAGGGAAGATGAGGTTATAGAAAACAAAAATTGCAAGGAGGAACATGATGAATTGACTACCCTATCTGCCAACTAGAAAGGGTTTGCAATGGTGATTAACCCATTTAACTACATGCATGGCAGGTGTTGCGTTGGCTTCCAAAACAATAAAAATAATCAAAAGAGAGAGGGGTGGTACCTGGCAAGCATGTTGCTTGGCCTCCATGCCATCAATGTAAGCTTCACAGCGCATGACCTGTTCCTCCTTCTCCCTAAGCCCACCCTCAGTTTGTCCCACTGTCTGGGTTAACCGGCGAACCTCATTTTCAAGGGACTGCCGGATTTCTTCCCTAGTTACTGACTCATTGGCATATCGCTTGATGTCCTCATCGAATCGTTTGCGGGCTGACTCAGCATTTTTCAACCTCTCTGCTAGCATGTTCTTCTCTTTCATTACCCTCTGCAGATTCCAACTCACAGTACATCAGTATAAAGCCCAAAAGGTGTAGTGCAATATCATTTATCCAGTTGCCCTCATCATGAGCAGAAAAGACGACACCCAAGAACCAAAATCAATTCATTGAAAGGCATACCTTGAGCTCATCACGCTTGCGGGATTTGAGTTGAGAGAGTTGAGAATCAGAGTCTCTTAGCCGCTCCTGCTGTATTTTCTTCTCTGCTAGAAGCTTTCCTATCTCTTCATCACGCTCAGAACGAACCCACTCCAGCTGGTTCTCTGCTTCCAGAAGCCTATCTGCCATGTCTTTGACCTCACGAACAAGACGGTCCACCTCCCCTTTCATCTCCACCTACAAGAAAAGTGAAACCAAGGATGCAAGAGCATTTACAATGATATCTCTAGGCATGTCCCTGGAGATCAGCACTACCCTCATGTAATGGCTACTGGGCAAGCCATCACAATGAACCCACACTGCTACTTACCAGCCAAGAAACAAAACCCTACAAAATTCCAACAGTTGCTCAAGACATTTTCACATGCACATAGGGAAGGACTTCACTACCAGCATATGTTCCTCAAAAGGCATTCATCAACCAAATTGAACACACCTTCAAGTGGCTTTGAGCCACATCAGCATCAGCTAGTCTTTGTGACAGTAAGGCCTTTTCCTGAGAGATCCTAGAAACTTCTGCTTGTTGCTCAATTCTTATTCGGACAATATCATCCTCTCGTGACCGTAACTGCTGCCAAAGCATATTCCGCTCTGAAATTGCAGTTTCGGCTACCTTGCGCATCATGCTTAATATTGGGCGGGCAGTGCCTTCCTCTTCCCGGACCAAAAAAGTAAGTATGTCCATCCGAATTTCTACTTCATGAGGGTTACTTGTGCTGCTGTTTGTCCGCTCCACTAGACCTTGGAGCATACGCTCCCTGTAGCTTTCATCCCTATACAATTTGAACATCACAGCATACAACATAGAGATAAATTCACGGACCCGAAGGTCATGAGAAAGGACCAATGCCTCTGCTAGCTGGAGAACTCCCAGGAAGTCATGGTCATCTTCCACGGGATGTGAAAAGTCAACTCCTTCACTTGGTATCCCTGACATCAAGGGGTCTTGAATGTGTACAGAAGCAGCACTAGTTCCCAACCGGGAACCCAGTAACAGCCTTTCAGAACGCCGTCTCTCAAGCACCATAACAACAGTTTGTTCCCCAAAGGCCCCACGAGCAATTGCACGCTCAAAGACAGCTTGGGCATCCACTCTCAGAGGTGGCACTGTCAGCATCTCCACCAGAATATCCACATCAACAATCCTCCAACAAGCAGCTGCCACCTGTTCAGCTGCTGCCTGCAGTCCAGATGGAATCAATCAGAATGGGATCAACCACAGTGACAATCGACACATTGCTCTCATGTTGAGGAAGTAATCAGCACACATATAGACCAGCACTTTCACTAACTAGAAAAATAGGAATCAACCTGCAATTGCGAGGCTGCACCTCCACCATCACACAGATTTCCAAAGACAAGGGCCACTCCTGAAGATGCAAGGTCCACTTCCCAGCACTCTGAGTCATTATCAATATCACGTAGGAGAGCTTCAGCAACGTCTGTGGAGCTGCATATTGTGCTTCGCACCACATCCAGAACATGAGGAGAGACAGCTGGGCCCAATTTCTTTAGCCTTCTCCGAACTGCTGAAGCCTGTATACACACATATGCAGAACTCTCTACATCATTATCAGGTCGCTTGAACAACCATGCTCATCTATGTAGACTCACCTAGCCTTCTCAGGGAATGCCCAGTTCCTGCAATCAGCTTCACTTTCTTACAGCACCAGCCTATGAGAAGAATGTGAGGTCTGCATCTTCAGGACATACCGCATGAGGCAATTGCTGACATTCAGCTGCTGCCTTGAAGATGAAGCTCATAGCAGCCGCTAGAGGCTCATCATTTGATTCCGGTAGAGCATCCAGTGCTTGCTGCAAGATGTGCTGCCAGACCTCGCTACTAACATCCAACTGACTTAGTGCTTCCAATACCTGGAAATGACAGATTCTGTGTTTTGAGTGTCCATGTAACACATTGAGACATCTACATTTCTGCTGGAATAAAATATAGTTCCTCCAACAACTTCTGCAGACATCCAGATCAACTGCTGCAAATATTACATAGCCTTATGAGAACAGGACTCAAAGCTCAAGGAGACATACAGGTAGATGCAAAGTGGGTTCCGCATCTGGCTTTTGGAGATGTTCCAATAGAGCATATGCAGCTAATGAGTGCTCTGAAAAGTCAATAAGCTTTGGCACGAGTGCAATCAGATCTGGCTGCAAGTGCTTGGGAGCCTTCTCCAGCACCAGTGAAATCTTATGCACTGATTGTGGCCTGCGCCGTGGCTCAGGAACTCCTTGTGGAACTGCCTCCTCTAATGTCCTCAGAGAATTCACAATAAGTCCCAGTAGCTCATCAGACTGCTCTGGCCACTTAGGCTGGACATAAGACATCCACAACATATGAGATGAGTGCAATGTACTATAACCATGAGCACAAGTTCAAAATAGAGCGATCAAACACAAAACAGAGATTTTTCATCAACTTGATCTACAATCATGCTCTCAACATGCCCCTAAAACTGCCAGGAAAGAGAAAGGCCACCTTCTGCATATTGTTGCTCTCAGTCGTGCTTTGCATGAATGATTCCTGTCCAAAAGAAGGTTCAGAGTGCAAAGAGGACACAGAACAAGCCGCAGCCCTTCCCACCAGCAATTCCACAGCTGACGAGTCACTGCTTTGCACTGCCTGTGTTCCAGAAGCCCCATCAACCCCTACTTCAAGACGCTGCTTCATTGGACTCAGCCCACCTTCCCGTGTATCCACAGCTGAACCACCACTCCGCCAGTCAAGTCCGACCGCAACTACTGGTTTACTAGCCTGCAGTTTCCGAATATAAGAAGAATTGAGGACGAGATTTCACACTGAAAGATTCCCCACTGAAAGCCCTGTTCCCGAATCACATTATTTCAAATGTCAGCACAGTTGCTACTTGACTGTTGAATGCCAAGCTTGCAACCCAGTACTGTCGGAATTTTCACATTTCAAGTTTCCAAGATCATTCCATACATTTGTAGTAGAAAGCATTTTCCCTGTTCCCAACATTGCTGTGGCAGCCAATTGCCCCTATGCCCACCAGCTAAAGAGAGAGGAACATGTGTTCAGGTTCAAAGCCAAAATCGACTGTTCATTATTACTGCTCTTTTAGTCCTCAGAGTAGGCATCCAAGAAAATGCCACTTGATTCCTCTGTGCAGTAGTTTAAACCGCTGATTCAAAAGAAGGGTGTTCCAAATCTGAAGAGAACCTCTTACAAAAACATCTGTTAGTCAGGCTCCTTCCCAAGGGACAGGTGCTTTAGTTGCTGCTGGTCACCTGGGAAGTAGATATCACCTTGGTGCAGCCTATCCTTGAGATCTGGTACAGGGTTCCAATTGTGTGGTCCTCAGGTGAGTATGTCCTAAACACTTGGTCACAGGAAAGGATGCTACTTACACTGTTTCCATCGGATAGACCTCCTCTTGTCTTGGGATCACTTTGATGCTCACCAGACTTCTTTGCCTCAGATGGTTGACAGCATTCAACCATGATATCAAGAAGCAGATCTACAATAGCTTGCTGCAGCACTTTCACACCCATTAGCAGGTTCATGAGGCTGGGTGATGCAGCCTCCCCCTTTCCAAGAGTGTTCTTCCCCCCCACATTTGCTGACGTGATTTTTGTCGGCAACAGCAAGCGCTTCACTTTCACTGGATCATCTAAATACACTCTCAAACCTGCAAAGTTGGTAGCAGAGTCAAATTGGCACCAGCAACGAAAAGCATCGTCAACAGATAGAAAATCTACTGAATGAAAAAGCAGTCTCAAGCAGTTATAACACCAACCTGCCAGGAAGGCTGCAACTGCCCCAGCATCCATCAACAGTTTCTCACGCAACATGACCTGGAGTTGTGAGGGGTCCAACAGAAGAGGAGGGCTGTCACCATAGCTCAAATGAAATCCTGCCCGAGCTAGTAAACTTTGAAATATGTCTTCTTCATCACCACTGATGCCATCACTATCATCCGAGTCTAAGAGCTCATCTGGGTCTGTGGAAAGTGCATCCTGTTCATCATCAGAAACCAACACCTGCCATCATAACATCATGGCACACAAGGGAGAAAGTGTTAAAAACAAACCTATTGCAGCTCATTGGAAGCAAACTTCAATCTTCTCTTCACAATTCAAGATTCACTTTGCACACAGAAAATTCTAAGCTTACCTCAAGGTCAGAAAATTCAAACCATGGACAGCAGTCCAGGATCTCGCAAACAAATACTACTGTGTCGCGCACCAAGAAGCCTGCATCTGGCTCCACCATATCCGAAACTTTCATGAATTGAAGGACTGAGTTGTTCCAAGTCTTTGTGCAAATGGAAGATTCCTTCCATACTGTGCGATCTGCATGCTTCTGATTAACCACCGCCATGCGGTACCTGACCCAAAAGTTCCGATCGGGGTCTGCTCCAATTGATTGGTCACTCTCTAAATAGATGCAGAGTGTGTCAAAGGATTCATATACACCTGGATCAAGCAATAGGCCACTAAACATGAGTGTTCCCCAACAAATTCAAACTACAGGGCATGGAGAGAGAAAGGAGCACATCCATCAAGATCACTTATGTCCAGCAACAAAGCTATGAACCAAGCATAAGAAATTTACTGCAAAACTCATTAAGCCATGTGGGTTGAGCACAACAAAAAGGGCCAAAAATTAAATCTTAGCATACAGTCCTATGGGACCTTCTCTTAGTGCCACTTTCTATGAGAGGCATGCATTTTTTCCAATGTGCTGCAAAGCATATGGACCACCCTGGGCTCCAGATGGAAAGTGGGACTTATTTCTGATGCTTGGTGAGGAAAAAACAGGTTTGTGGTTCTTATTTGTGCTATAACACCTACTGGATGAGGTACCCTGACTGTAATATGATTTTGTAAAAGGTTCCCTGCCAAACTAATAATCCCTTGAGGAAAATTGCCTTTCGCACCTATACGAAGCTCACAGCCACCAGCCTGAAAAAACTTGCTGAAAATTTTGCGTGTCTCCATGATCTCCTTGAATGCCAGAAAGTTTTCAACCCGCCATGTAAAGGTTCCCCGGTTAACAATCCTGCCAGTCTCATTGCCTGCACCTGCTGCACCTGAAGCTGTTGAAGGGGCATCACCTTCATATTCCAGAAGCTCTAACATTGTTGAAGTTTCCTTCAGGATGAGTACTTCTGCTGAGAAAACCACCACATCTTGAACAAGAAAGCCCGAGTCTTGGTCAAAGAGGCTAGTTAGTGTGACAAACTCACGCCATCCCCAGTCTTTTGCTGCCTTTGAGTAACGGTTTTGAGACTCCTTTGTAACTGAGCGTTCATCAGTCCGTTGGTTCACAACAGACAGTCGATGGCTCACAAAGCAACTCCAGTCTGCAGGTGTGTTGCGAGGGTCTGTCACTTCCAGAAACATTGACAAGTGGCACGGTGGTTGTGATTGCCCTGACACACCAGTGACAGATAGTTCAAGCAATGTCAAAACTGCACCTGCAGATGCTGCAAGCATTTTACTGATAACTAGGATTCTAGACCCTGTAATGCAACATACCCTGTAATGATACAGCAAGAAATACTCCCGGGTGACAGACACATCAGCTATCATACACTGTTTTGGGGAGCTCCTTGAACAACCTACAATGCTGCAACATAAAAGGTATTGCCCAACCAATTGTAGAAACAACTGTCCCCAAAATCAAAACAGGTTATTCACAATTTAGCAGGTGATGTATGACCAATAGTGAACATGACTGTCCTGAAAGCTAAACACAGGGAAAACCTACTGGCAAACCAACCCACATGACAGAAACCCAGAAAGTTGAACACCTGAGATGTAGTGTTACTTAGTATACAACCCTAAACTGTTGGTATATCCAACCCAAGCCAAAACTACACATGGCAATGGAAGCCAAGACTACCTCGAGGGTAGACAATAAGCCGACAATCTCGGTTGCCAACTTGAAATCGTCGGCTCTTGATGCACAACCCTGTGATTTTCCGTTTCTTTAAGAGATCCTTGAGGCGTGTGAAATTTTCAATCCGCCATATGAATTTGCCTTGGTAACCATCGGTCTTTTTAGCACTTGGCCTCACACTCATTGGGCCTATGTTCTTTGAGACTGTGCTAGACTCCTTGATGACGTGGAACGATGCACTAAACACTGCAGTGTCATCAATCAAGTACCCCATCTCAGGCGTGATAAAGTCTGCCATCTTCATGTAATCGTTCCAGCCCAAGCTTGTGTTGTCACCACTTCTGTTGTCAGCAGCAAACCTGCCATATGAATCCCGGTGCATGTGGTTCATTCCCACTCGTTGGTTTAACACTGACATTCGAAACAAGCACCAGCAACTGCGTTCGGGAACACTTGATTTCTCTGTATCTTTGCTCTCCAAGCACATGGAGAGGTAATCAACCCCACTTACAGATGACTGATACACACTTAGTCTCAGATTACACTCTCCTGCTGGAAACACAGGGCTCATGATTTTCTGTGTTTTAATCATCTCCTTGAAGAGTGACAGATTATGTACTTTCCATGTGAATTTTCCACTCAGAACTTCGGGGACGGGCCCGACATTTGCAGGAAACTCGTTCTCTCTAGAAAATGAGACAGACTCGTGGAGAATTAAAATCTCTGCTGTGATGAGAACAGATTCGCTGATCATAAATCCACCCTTTGCGTCTATGACTGTTGAAGAGGGTGTAAAATCACACCATCCATGCGACTTCTTCTTACCAGAGAAACGGTGCCATGAGTCTCTTTGAATGGATTTGGTTTCATCTCTCTGATTAACCACACATAATCTGTAGCTTGCAAAGCAATCCCACTTGGATGATGAAGAGCCTCTAGGGTCGGTAATCTGTAAGTAGATTGAAAGGTAACCTGGCAATGCTTGCGAATCACCTCGCGGGTAAACCAGAAGACGACAATCGTATCCACCCACCTCAAAGTATCGACTCCACAAAGCTCGTGCTTTCACTTTTGCAAACTGCACAATTGTCCACTTACAAGCAGCCGCGTGTTCACCTTTCTTCTCCACGATCACAGACTCTTGTCCTCCTTCTCGAGGTTCATCGCCATTCTCCCCGCCTCGTGCCACACCACTGCTAACCTTTTCCGCCCCCCTAACCGATATGAGGGAAGAATTTTCCATTGCACCTACTCCCCTGGATGTAGCAGTAGTAGTGGCAACGGCCGACGATTCCAACACAGCAGCAACAACGTCCTCCTGTGTGTGGTTCATACTTAGCGATTTGACAAAAACCCCCCCTTCAAACAAAGCTCCACGCCACCGCCACCGCCACCGTCATCATCATCCTGTGCAGCAAGCTGTGCTGCACAGGCTCCCAACAAAACACACACGACAACAAATACCACAAAAACACTTCTAACCCTAAAACCCCTAACCCTAACTCCTTGCTCAAGGGAAAGGCAGGGGGTGTGGGGGGGGCTGGTGTCTTTCTTTACTGCTCCTCAGCACCAAACCCTAAACTTTCAATTCCAACACAAGAAAACCTTAAATAAGTTTTTGATCATCTCTCTCTCTCTTCTCAATCCGCGCTCCTTTTCGCTCGCATTTTGCTTGCTCCAAAAACTGTGATTGAAGCGTTCCTTCAATGTATCCACCTGTTTGCTTCAGTTTGCGATTGCAACAGACGAGAAATCCAAGTCAGATTTGCTCACAGAAATGGAGGCCGGTTGGGGGGGTTGGGGGGAGGCGGACTACTGACTGTGGGGCAGGAAATGCCCATTTTTCTGCGTATTGAAGAAAGCAGCGTTGTGTGAGATAGATCGGTCATAACGGTGCAGGAAGGTGGGGATGATCGCCACTTCTCGCCAAAGGGTCGCCAACTACCAAGTGCCTTTGTCGCCATGTTTCGCCCGGGGCTGCAAAAACTGAAAACGTTGGTGAAACCCCCCTCCTTTTGCTGCACAACGGAGAAGCGAGGATGCACATCCATCCGTTCAGGAATGCGGAGGAACAGGAATTTAGCGAAACATCCATCCATTCAGGAATGAGGAGGAACAGAAATGTAGCTAAGCATCATCCATTCAGGATTGAGGAGGAGCAGAAATGTAGCCAAACATCATCCATTCAGCAATGAGAAGTAGCAGCAATTTAGCTAAACATCCATCCATTCAGGAATTAAGAGGGAGCAGCAATTTAGCTAAGCATAGATTTTTCCATCATTGGATGGATGAGACCGTTTTGGATGTTTGGTCATAGAGTTAAATTTGTTCAAGTTTGGAATGCCTAGTGTTTCACCTTAGGGTTCGATTATGTTTGGTGATAGGCGGTGAGATGACCGGGGGCCACAAATGAGACCAACAAATCAGCAACATGCAAAGGGGGTGACTCAAAAATACAAGCAAATGTTTGCTAATGGGTATTTTTTGGGGATGGGATTTGCTAATTGGGCTGAATTTGCTAATTGGGGGGTTTTTTAAAAGCTGATTAATCAGCCCACAATGGTCCATTGATTTGAAACCCCTAATGGCAGCACAAAATTCATGCCTTAGTATAAGTCAATCCATGCAACCCATGAACCCTAGTATTAGCACATTAATGAAGATGAAGCTTCCAAGCTCCCATGCAATTGTGTCTCATTCCAAATTTTCTCGCAAAAACACACCACCACACAATTTACACTATTAATGGGCCAAATCCTAAAACATGTGTCTTCCCAATACTTCTTTTTTCTTGATGTGTCAAAGCTCCCAAGTACTTGTTAAAGAGAGTCTATCGTCTTTTTTTTTAAAGATCTTACTACCTTGTAGTCTAACACATCGACAAGGATCTAGTAGCAAAGCTGATTTAGAATAGCACTACTTATATGTCAAACTTTTGAAATGGAAGCATAAAGGTAAGAAGATTGTAGTCAAAGAAGATTTTCAATAGAATCTAAAACATAAATTAGATTTGAGAAATAGTCCAAGAGAAGTGCAAAAGTAAGTGAAATATGGTTCACATCTAGTATTAGTCAAAAAAAAATTATAAGAACCAAATTTGCATCAACAAGGGGCACATAAAGGAAAGGATGTTTAGATGAGCTTTACAATAAAAAATACTAAAAGTTTTTTTTTTTGCGAATGGGTGAAAAGCTTTGTAGTTCATAGGTATCAACAAGTTGTTAAACATCACAATTTGGTTTACACGCCAACTACCTACACAAAAACAAATCAAAACATAGATTGGGATGATTTCAAAGATTTGTATGTTTTAATTCAAACTTTTAAAGACTTGAAAACATATGCATGAAAGACTTACCTAAACCTTGTTTATTTTGTGGATTCTTGGGTAGATTTCAAGAGGTTCATGTTTGTCCCTCTTCTTGGACCTCAGTGCACAAGGTCCAAGTTTCAAGTTTCAAGTTGGAACCAAGGGGATCACAAGCATAATGATGTTAAATGTGTCTTGCAAGAGGCAAAATAACTTACAAGAGCAACCAATAGAAAATCCATTTCCCCAACAATCATTGGACCTACCAATGCAAAACAAGAAAAATGTTCCACTTCTTAGACTAAAACCAACAAAGAAACATAGTAAAATAAATATATTCATTCCAATTAGCACAAGAGGGAAATGGACCAATCGAGCTTTGGAGGAGGCCATAAATGCAATTGGATTTAGGACTTCAGCATTAAGGAAGGCAAATAGACATTAGAACATATCCTTTGCCTTTCTATTTGATCATTTGGGTGGGAAGATTATAAATAAGAAACCTAGGCCCACATGTGTTTTGACTAAAGAAGAAAACAAAGTTGTAATACAATAGAATCTCTATAAACTGATCCCCCCAAATTTTATAACCTTTCAAATTTTATCACTCCGGCCCGATCCATCAATGGGACTAAGCAAAAAAATTATATTCTTATAATTTATCACTTTTCCTTTTTCTCGACAATTTTATAATTCGTTTATTTCTCGATCAGTTATGGTGGAAATAGCTAGTGATAGGCCTTTGTTTAAGACTATTTTGGATAGTGCTGGACTTAAGATATTTTTCACCCTTTTTCTCTGCCAAATACAGGTTGCCTTGATGATAAAAAAAATGCAAAGAAAATGGGGAAAAAGAGCAGCCTGCAGCTTTTGAACCACACGCCTCACAGTTCCAAACTCTCCCATAACTGATATCCTTTCAAACTTTATCACTGGCTGCCGGTCCCTAAGTGATAAAATTATAGAGGTTCTACTGTAGCTTGGATTTTGGCAATGCGAGAGGTTGGTTTATCAATAACCCTACAACAATTGAAGATGAAGGTAATAGGATTCGCACAAACTAGGCTTACATTATTTTAGAATGGAATACCAAGGAATAGTTGGTGGATTAACTCAAGCATCGACACCTTGAACTAAACAATCGTCAAGCAAAAGGATTGGACATTAGTCGAGCACAAGGACTAACTTACCATAATCTTGCCACAACTTCTACAACAATTTATAATCCTTATACAACACACATAATTACAATCATGATCGCATATGAAACATAGATGAAACATGGGTCCAAGTAGGCATGTAATCAAATGTAAAGGTTTGGGCCAAGTGCAGGTCACATCGTGGATACACCAGAATTCCTAACTCTAAGGAGTGGCTAGTTATTAATTGTGTTGTCAATGTAGTTGGAAGGTCATCACCAAGGTTTTATATTCTCAAGGAAAAAGGATTAGGAATGACTACATCCAACTCTACAAAACAAGATCATGCATGACTATGCAATCAAAAGTGTGGATGACTAATTTCTTATTCAAAGAGTGATTGTCTTTTTTCAAAAGGTTAATACCAAGTGGAATTTCCTTAATCAATAGGCACTTGTTGGTTTTAGATGGGCATGGACCCCATGTGACACTAGAAGCAAGTGAATAAGCATAACAATTTGAGCTAGACATGATTACCTTACCTTTGCATACATTCCATGCACTTTAGCGTTTGGATGTGGCTTGTTTTAAACCTTTAACAAAACCTTCAGGAAAAAAAAAAAGATTATGCAATGGTTAATGACAATGTCATTGAACCAAACAAGACAACATTATTAGGATGGGTAGACAAAGCTCTAAACCAAACATTGACCAAGAAAACTATCATTTCAAGGTTAAGGTTATAGGAATTTGGCCTTTGAACCCTAATGCCATGGAAGAAAAAACAAGGCTTAGTAGTTTATTCATAATAATAAATGACAACAAGGAAGAAGGGGATGACAAAACATCAAATGAAGAATATCAAGACATGCAATGGGGAGAAAATTATGTTGTAAAAAACCAATTAATCAATGTAGTAAACACAATTATAGTAAGGCTAGAATTATATGTAAATAATTCATCTCGAGATGCTCCTAGGTGTTATGTGGATATGCATATCAATTTAAATGAGGTCATGGACCTAGATCACACAATAGAAAAGAGGGCATTTATGGACATAACTGACCAACATGGTGGAATTGGCAACAAAGTGTTGAACGCCTAATCCAAGGTGCACTTGCCAACACCAAACTATTGTTTTTGCCACACTAGCCTACAATAAGAACAAATGGTAAATAACCATTAGTGGATTGTTTTCAAAGCCATGTAATAACCTCAAACCAATAACATAGGAAGAATAGCTTAGTAAATTACATTTTATTACAATCAGTTCCCCTATTTCTTTCGATGTCGAGGGCCCCCCAAAAGTCGTTTCACTTTTGTGTCACTTTTGTGATTCTTTCCTTCTTCTTCCGTTGGTTACTTCCCCATGAGCGGAATGTCAACTTGTTTTATGGGCTTTTGCTTTTACAAAATTGACACTTAAAAATAAGACAAAACTTATATCCTTTCTTTCTCCATTTTTTCTCCTTCCGCGAGGTAGCGCTTTTAATTTTTTTCAAAAAAAATATAAGGGAAAAGTGTACTTCGCTTTTTATTTTTTTCAAAAAAGATATAAGGGAAAGGTGTTCTCCTTGTAACCTCCCCTAATTTTAGGGCGGTAGCCCAAGGATGTAGGCCTAAAAATCAAGGGAAGCTTTGAGGAAAAGGCCTTCCGTAGCATAAAGTAGCACAAATGTTTTTTTTTTTTTTTGGTTTTTTACTTGAAGGTTTTACGTGTGAATGGGCGAAGGTTCCATTCAATTCACAAAGCATCTTCGGTGAAGACCTTAAAGGAGTGATTTGTAGTCACAAGAGTATTTCGTCATGAAGCATGGAGACTCTTGTGATATGGATTGCATGTGTAGTAGGGTAATAATGCTTAGAGGAGTGGGACATTCGGAAAATAAACAATTGCATCAGGTGGAGTCAAGAGGTTGCTTCAAGGGCTTTCTTTACCCCGCATAAACATAACCACGAGCTTTTTTTCTAAAAACAATTCATTTTTTCCCCATGACCACCTTGTGCCTTACCATTGTGCTTATCACATCATTCTTTACAAAAAAAAAATTGTCATTGTTTTATTGTACTTATTCACACGTTTGGAAAAAATATACATTTTGTGAATTTACCCCCACTACATCTCTTGTTTCAGTATTGTGTAACCCTACCATGGTACCCATGAAGTGTTTGGACCAGCCTTTCTTTTTCCTAGTTTTGTGATTTACTTGAGGTGGCTAAATTTGGCTATTAAAATATCAAAGGAATTTAAAAGCTACAAATTTAGTAATAGTTATTGAAAAAGCACTTCAAAAGGTTATAGAAAACCCACAACATCAACATTACTTAGCAATTTGGTTTATAAATGCAATAACAAAAGCAAGACAAAAAAATTGCCAAAATTTTGTAGTTGGATTAAAAGCCCGTCCACATGGCTAGAGGGGGATGAATCTTGGTTGGACAACAACCACGCATAAGATGGCTAGATTGTAATGGGCACAAAAACATCCAAGTATACATGATTTCTTAGCCAAGATTAGTTTCAAATCCAAATCGTGAAATGAGAAAAATAAGAATAAGAACAAAAATCCAACAATATTTTATTGCAAGGAAAGAACAATATTTGAATATGGCTATGAAAAAAAAACCCCAAAACTAGTGTTAAATAAATTGAAGGTAATAGGAAGCTCTACCCTTATTCATACCTATTGGGCATCTAGCTCAACAAAAGAAAAAAAAACATGTGTTTCATGTTCACCCATGTGTACCTATGTGTGAACTATGAGTGAATTAAGACTCAACTATAATGAACTAAAACTTAGGTAAAAGTGAATTTATTTATTAGAAAAAAATATCAATTTGTAACTTCAATTTTTTACTATAAAACAATTCCAACCAATATTTACATAATTTAAAACTTTTAATTGCATAAGTGAACTCACACTGAAAATCTAGTCGCAATTCATGACTCCTAGCATGATGTCCCCAAATGGACTTTGGATGAGCTAAATAGTCACCGTATACATATTCATCCTTTGACCATCCATATAACATTTATAATTAAATCTTGTTTTTGCAATTTTTTTGCGATTCTCAAATATCCACACATTATTTGCCATGTGTTTTAAATTAATGCAATGTTAAAATAATGATTTTGAATATTGAAAAAAATATTGCCACCAAATTCCAATGACTTGTAACGTGCCACTTAATGTTACCAAAATCCACCTTGTGGCACTATGACTAATTTTGGTTGAGAATTCTTTTATTAAACATTGATTTTAAACATCCATTATGAACATTCAATTTAGATGGTCCTAGATTATGACATGGCATAATCAAAATTTGCCACATGGCATATTAATTATATTTTGAAACAAAATTAAACGAATATTTATTTGAATAAACATGTAGGTAGGTACATAGGCTTCTGTAAGTAGGTAAGTAGGTAAAAATAAGTAGGTAGGGTTTAACCACTAACTAATTACCTACCTACCTACCCATTTATAGCCCTACCTATAAATACCTACCATTTTTTACTTTTAAAAATCTAAAGCTAACATTCACATTTACTTCATTATTTTACTAACTAATCAATTAATTATTAATAGTCATAATTCATCAACAATTTTATGAAATTAATTTTTAAAAATTTTCATTCTAAATTTAGTAAAGTAATTAATATTAATATTTTGAGAAACGTTAACTTTTTTATTTTAATTATCAAATATATTAATAGATAAATTAATATTTATTTAATAATATAATATAATAAATTAGTAATAAATAATAAAATACTGAATATTCGATATTGGTTGTAACTTAGTTATTATTTGTGATATGCCTATGCATTTTATGTACATTAAGGCATTTTGGATTACATTAAAATATATTTAACATGTAATCAAGGTACATGAAACATATACTATAACCTATTTAATCTATATTCTACACATATTCAACACATATTACTTCAAATTGTTTCATATTACGAACATATTAAAATAAAATTTTCATTTTCATTTTATATTATGGTTTGTTTGCAAATATACAATGCTTCTTTTTATGCATAATGAAATTATAGTGGTGAGGTCAAATTAAGATGCCATAATCTTATTATAAAACCAATATTAATTATTCATAAAATGGTAATATCAACAAATTGATTAAATGATGTAAAATATGTATGTATAAATAAATAAATAAATAAATAAATAAAACTGATATTTTATCATTTATTATTGATCAATTAATCCTGATAAATAATTGATTACAGTGAAAATATGAAATTATAATTATAATTATTTATTTTATAATCGAATACTGAATAATCAATACATTTTTTCCAAATGTTAATTAATAATTA
Source organism: Sphagnum contortum (assembly GCA_963920785.1). Lineage (NCBI taxonomy): Eukaryota > Viridiplantae > Streptophyta > Sphagnopsida > Sphagnales > Sphagnaceae > Sphagnum > Sphagnum contortum. The sequence goes on from OY987286.1 coordinate 4,206,356, forward strand.
AATCTGTTTATTTAACCAATTCAATATTTTTGTATATAACTTTCAATGTTTATTGATTTATTCAATAAAATTTCATTTCAAGCTATTAATCACACTACAAACTATAAGACAACTAATGAGTAGGTTAATTATTAATTTATTAATTCTCTACATCTAATTACCTGATCATGAATATATATTAATCAACATTTATGGTAACTAAAATAAATGAATGTTAATTAATTGTTATGTTGCTTCTAAAAAATACTAATTAAAATGTCAGAAATTCAATTGTCTAATTATTAATAATTAATAATTAAATATACTTCCTATTTAGTTCATAAGTTCAAAATTAATTTTAAAAAATTCAATGTAGAAAATATTAATGTTAAGTAATATTTCAAGTAGTCATTTAATTAATATTAAATTAATCATCTGATAATTTATAGTCACTAATCAAGAGTTATGGTAAATAGATAATAAGCATTAGTGAATTAATAGTATGTAGTTTATAATATATTAATTAAAATCCCACAGATTCAATAATCTAGTTATTATTAATGATAAAGTAAATTATTTCCTATTTAGTTCATCAGTTCAGAATTAATAATTAATTTTTACTAATCAGTTTACAATTTCCTAAAAGTTAATTAATATTTGAATTCGTAATTTAGCTCACATCAAATTAATTATCTGATAATTTATAGTTACTAATCAAGAGTTATGGTAAATAGATAATATGTATTAGTTAATTAGTAGTTGTGTAGCTTATAAAAATGTTAAAATTTTTCAAATTTCATTATTTAGTTATTACTAATTATTAGTTAAATTTATTTTCTTTTTAGTTCATCAGTTCATAATTAGTAATTAATATTTACTAATTGGTTTAGAATTTATTAAAATTTAATTAATAATTCAATTTTACTAATGTAAAGTTAGGGTTAATAAATATTAAATTAATGAATAGTTAGTGGACTATTAATCATTAATAAAATAAATAATTATGAGATAAGTTATTTTCTTAATATTATTTATTAACTAAAACCGACTTTTTTTTAAATGATATTTATTGATTAAATATGTTAATAAGTTCATAACTTAATACGTACTAAATGAATACAAGAGTTTATTCTTGAATGAAAAACCAAAGAAGTTAGTCAATATGGAAGGATGTATAGTTTAGTTGTCACACCATAGTTGCAAAAATACTGAGAAAATTAAAAAGATGGTTACTGGTTGTACAAATTATAAAACATAGTTGCAAATGATAGATAGTCACATGTAATTGCAAATTGGATGGTTACATAATACAACATATTTTGTAATGTCAAAGTTAACTAATAATTATTTTAAAGTGAACTAAAAGTTAACATGAAGAAAAAAACATGAAAATGTTCCTCTTCCAATGTGAACACCTATGATTATAATGAAAACAAAATAATACAAGGATACTCCTCCTCAACTCAAGCACTTGTAGCCTCCAACATTTGCAACCTTTAATGCAAACACATGTCGCCTCCAATGCAAACACTTCTAGCTTCCAATGCAAGCACATGTAACGTCCAACATTTACAACCTCCAACAATAAACATGCACCCTCTAGTGCAAGCACGTGGAGCCTCCTACACCTATAGCCTACAATGTGAACACTTGTAGCTACCAACACCTACAAACTCTAACACAAGCACCTCTAGCCTCCATTGCGAGCACCTTTAGCCTCCAACATGAACACCTACAATTGCAATGAAGATGAACAAAATAGGAGGATGTTCCTCCAATGCAAACACCTACAACTACAATGAAGACAAAACAAATTCAATAGGTAGTGGGCTTTGGTACTTGCAATTGTCAACTATGTTGGTGAACCTTGTACTTTGTCTTAGAGTTGACTTTGGATATGGATGGGGGATGAATGAATGAATGAATGGATGATATGACATATAACAATGGCAAAAATGTGTTGGAAGGAAATTCAAATTTTGAATTACATTTGTTCAAGTTGAAAATTAGTCGGAACCAACATCAATTTGCATAGTTGAATATTAATCAACATCCTCCCAACTATAATTACATAATGGGACTCCCCATTGTATTACATTCCCATTCAAACTTTAAGTTTTCCCTTTGCTCTAATCTGGTTTTGTTTTCTCTTACATTTTTAAGGCCTAATTTATATCTAAGTTAAACCAATGTTGAATGTGTATTAAAAAAGAGGTGAAAATTGGCAAAGGTTTCAAGCTAGTTCTCACCTTGAATATCTTAGGGCATCATTAAAGTTGACGCCCTTTTTGAAACCCATTTAAAGGTTCTCATTAGCTTGAGAACCACCCATTTGAAACCCTTCCATTGTAAATATTTTTGATACCTTGTTAAGGTGTCAATAATTAGTATTTGTCACTTACTTTGGTAATAGTAGTGGTAGGTAAGAAGGGTTTCCAATGGTGTTGCAAAGGGAAAGCCACCCTTAAACTATTTTCTTTTCCTTTTTCATCTCCTTAAAAATAAAAAGAATGTCTAACAATTTCAAGGTATGCTTAATGCTGAAGTGTTTTTTTTAAATTTGTACTTTGATTAATCATTATAATCTTATGTTATTTCTTTGTTCATAGCTTGCATTGTCTCCTTGTTGTGCCAAGTTGGTTCATAGCTTGCATTGTTTTCGTGTTGTGCTTTGTTGGTGTTTGTTAAGGTCTCCTTACTATGTTTACCTCATATACCTCTTTAACCCCTTGTGATTGTCACCGCCTCCTTGTTGTGTTTCATTACTACTTATCAATGTCTCTCTGTTGTGCTCTATTAGTGTTTTTTTAGTTTTCAGACTAATATTCCCCCTTGCATTTTTCTTTGTAGGTGTGCAAGTTCAAAATTTCAAGCTTATTATTTGATTGCACAATATAAAGGTTTTTTAATATTTTAATTATTGAGTTTCTTTCTTTGAAATAATAGTTTTTTCATTTTTGTCATTTTGTTGTTTTTTTCAATTTTTTGTTGTCTTGACTTTATTTCAAATGTGTGTTTCAGATTTTTCAATTAAAAAAAATTTAATTACATATGTTTTAGAAAAAGTTATAACAATTTAACATGTTATATATATTTTTGTCACATGCAAGAGCATGAATGCACTTGCTAAAAAAACGTCACATTAAAACATCTTTTTCCACATCTTTTACCTCAATAATCCTTCAATAATCCTATAAATGTTTGAAATTGCCTTAGTTACTTATAATTGTTTGTATTTTTTGTTTGATGTTTTTTGGGTAGACTAAATAAGTGAACTTACCTTGGCTGCTTAGAATTATTTGTACTTTTTATTTGATGTTATTTGGGTAAATTAAATAACTAAAACCAAAACCCATAATTAAGGTAAAAATTATACTTATTTTTAATTTTTCCTCCAACGTATCTAATATATTTTTAAAAATGGAATCAAGTCAAAATTAAAATGTGATGATAATTTATGGTGAAAATGAAGGTCTGAATGAATGCAATATAAAAAAAATTATTCCTAATGAAATAAATGAAATGGAAAGAAACATTCAAAGGGAAATATGGAGATGTCATAATAAGAAATCAATTTGTTGGGATTTTTATTATGTAAATGATGACAAAGGAGTTGATCTTGGTAATCCTTAAGTCATGAAATGTTTGTTTCTTTACCATTGCCATGTGCATGCCCTTAACCCAAACACAAAAGAAAGAAAGGACTTATAAACATATTATAGGATACATGGTATAATAGCTATGAGAAAACATGTGGATAATGATCATGCAACAATTGTAGTTAAGTAAGTAAGTAGGTAAATAGGGTTGTGTAGTTAAGTATGGCATACCTATGCTATGTAAGTAGGTAGAGTAGGTTAGGTAAGCTACATAGAGAAGGAATGTAAGTGATCCTAGGTTGGAGGTGTGAGGCCTTGAACCCCCTCACCTCCATTTTGAGTGGTTTAAGTCCTTAACTAGGCAAAGAGACTAGGTAATCTTAAATTGCAAAATGTGAATTTGAACCTCTCATTTTCGCTATGAGGGTTCAAATCCTTAACCATCACATCATAAATTTTTATTTGTAACATAATTATTCATCACAAAGCTTTAAACAATAATATATTTAATATAAGTTAATTTATGTCACCCACCCAATTTAACTTAAACTAAGTTATAAGTTAAGCTTCCCTAGATTAATTTAATATAACTTAAAGCTATTAGGTTAAACTAAACTAAAATTGGGCTAAAATTAAAGGTTAAATCTACATTTTAAACAAAAAAACTAACTTAACTTAAAACTACAAATTGAACCTAAGTTAATTTTAGGTTAAACCTAAAAGTTTAACCTAGGGGTTCAACTTGTGCCTTAAATATAAAATCAAACATAGGCTAAACTTAGGATAAACTTAAGTTAAACTTGATTAAACCTAGTTAATTTTTGTTAAACCTATGCAAAACTTGAATTAAATTTAAAGGCCAAACCTAAGATAAACTTAAGCTAAATATAAGGTTAAACCTATGCTAAACCTAGGTTAACCAAGGTCAAAATTATGTTGGCCAAGGCCAAACCTAAACTAAACCTAAACTAAATGTAAAGGCTAAATCTATGTTAAACCTAGGTTAACCAAGGTAAAAATCAAGTTGGCCAAGGCTAAACCTAAGCAAAATTTAATGTGAATGTATTTTAATATTGGGTTTAAGAAATAAATGGCATCATTTTGAATTATATTTGTTTTTGTGATTCATGTGCAAAATCACAATATTCAAAATCATTCACAATTGGTTGATGATCATAAGTTATTTCAAATAATAATTACCTTTAAAAAGTTTATCATTGAAAATATTTAAATTATACATATATAATCATGAATATGTTACTCTTAAAGGCATGCATATAACAAACAAATTTTTTTCGTATTGTTTTTTTAGTTTTTTAACATGCGTACTATGTTTTAATACTTGGTTAAACATGGTTTTGAAATCAAAACATGTATTTAGTTAATTTTGGACTCATTTTTTAATTATGGACTTCCCTACCTCAGTGATTCGGATCGGATCAAGTTTTTCATTGAATTCGAAGCAAAACATTGGATTATCTAATGAGGCAAAAGATTATTAATGTATATTGTTGCATCATAGGGTGGCCTTTAAACCAAAGGTTTTCTTCATATTTTCAACCTCCAAATGATCATTTATTAATTATGAACTTTTGGAACGTCCATTATTAACTAAAGTTATATGATTAAATTCATGTGCCTTAATCATCTAATTGTGAACTTCATGACATGACATAATCATATAGTCATACACATGATTAAGTCGTGTTACATGACCAAGGACATGAGTATTTCACTAATACTTGGTCATGGTTACAAAAATATTGAAATCATGGATGTTGTAGGTACGTAAGTAAAGAGTGATATCTCCTTACGTACATATTTATTTGCCTACCTACTTACCTATCATTTGACCTGCTTGCTTAAATATCTACCTAGTTTAGAAAGGTAAGTAGGTAAATAAATAAATCCTTAATGTACTTTTAAGAAAAAAAAACCTATTGTATTACTAGTTATACATACCCCTATGATACCCTTGATATATATTATTATACATTGAAGGGCTTTAGGTGCATGTCATAGTTGCCCCTAAATATATACCTTTAATATTACATAATTTATATTTCTAATAAACCTTAATTACCTTATTAAGAAATATGATTGAATTCACTATAGTTTGAGTGAATCAGAACAAATTAATTGTAATCAAAATGGCTAGCCCCCTAGTGAATGGGGACTAATTGTTATGAACATAATGATTTCATTAAAACTTGTTCGAATAGTATATTATATGGGGCAAAGAAATTGAATGATCTTTTTATTTTTATTATAGTAATAATATTGTTAATCATATTTTAAAATTATATGACATGGATGTATTTAATAATCAACATACAATCTACACATGGCATCTATATGATTGATGGTATCAAAGTTTGAACCTTGGTATCCTGGAAAATAATCCATTTTTTTGCTAACAAACTATCATTTAACATTGTGATTAAATATATCAAAGATTTCATATATTGCAATTACATTAATGTTTTTACAAATTAAAATTTGAAATATATATAAGCAAAATGACATGATGGTAATGAAAAACAATGAAAATAAATAGGTAGGAAACAAAGGGCTAAGAAGATAACAAGGAAAATGAATAAAAGAGTATGCATAAATATGAAACAATCTTTTTTGGAGTAAAGGAGAAAGAAAACTTTGTCTTGGACTTGAGATATTGATGTTTGTAAGTTTTGAATTTGAAATCGAAAGTAAAGATTAAGGGAAGGAGGGTGTGGGAGTCTTGCACTTCAATCCAAGGAATTAGGTGGAAATTGTTGTTTAATTCATGAATTGGTACGAGGGGATGAAATTTGATTAGCAAAATTTTTGTCAAACCTTGGTGAATGATGGAGTAAGAAGGAAACTATAGTTGGAAAAGGAACAAAAGAAGGTGAAACCCAATTATTATATTATAGAAACAACTAGCAAAAATAATTTAGAAAATTTACAAGGTTGTGTGAGTAGAAATTGGATTGTGGCGTATACAAGTTTGGGCTTGTTCCAAGTTTCAATTACAATTGTTTTCATTTTGCTTGTAGTATGGGAAAATTTGAGATATTTTTGTTGTGGGATTAAACAACTAGTTGATGGGACAAGGAATAAACATTAACTAAGACATAAAAAGTGAGAGAAAAAAAGAATATGAACACAACATTTTACTTCCTTTGGATAAGTTCAAAGGGAAAGGATGAACCCCAAAATTCTATTCTTAGGTTGATAATTTTCATTGAAGGAATTGTTTCAAATTTTCTATTTAATCATACGCCCTTTTGGCAAGGTACTATGTTATTAAAAAAAATTACACATTGGGATCATATATGCCTTCTATTGATTAAAATTATTATTAAAGAATGTCCATCCAACATGTAAAAATGTTATTGTTTGAATTTTTTTTAATGAGAGCAACATGACACAAGGTCACAAAGCATGACAACTAGACTTTCATGAATGTATCACATCATATATATTTGCAATAAAGTTCAAATGTTGATATTTAATAACATGACAATGGGAACCATTGTTACTAAGTAAGGTATTTAATCTTCATTTTTAGAAAGAATTTCAATACCATTAATTTTCTTGTTTTGAGTTGAATTGTACACACCCATGTAGGGATTCAATCTACTTTGATGGTTGTGGTCGTCTTTTCAATCATTATTTTTTTGTTTTATTTGGAAGGTTAAATTTGCAATTTTGTGCCCTTTTATCAAATAGAGTTGTATGCAAAAAAAAATGTTATTTGTGTTGTTGGTGCATGGGAGATTGAAATAATATAACACTTGAAGGCATGTGATGGTTATTGAATATTTTTATGAACTTTGAAATAATCAATGTAATCCTTTTGTCATATGTAAAAATGTGTTAATATGTATATAATAAACTTAGGCTCTGCATTGTTATGCACTACCACTGATGATGAAATGACAAAAAAGAAATAAAGGTTTACATTTGAAAACTTTGTTATTTTCATATATATATACAAGGCTCTTGCCATGATTTTGTTATATGTTTATTTCATTGTCTTCCACAAGTAGTGGCATCATGTTGCAATCTCAACATCCTTTTGTTTGCTTATCATACAATGGTCATGTTTTTGCCAATTATCAAGTTTCAAATGTCGTAGTTATAATGAACTCACATAATCAAGATCTTGTTCAATTTTTTGATGATGAAGTTTTCACATATTTCTTCCAAACGAAACTATTTCACTTCACGTACGTGTCAAATATATTGCAAAATTTTGTTCAAAGAAATTACAATTGATATTCTTAATATCAATTGTAACTACCATCCCAAATTTTATACAATAATAGGGTAAATGGTCATCCAAACTTATGGAACACAAGAACTTACAAATCCTTGGGGGAAAAATTGTTCAACCATCTTTCCTCAATCATTATGACATAAAAAATGTCCTCCTTTGAAAAGAAGGCAACAATGTTACCCCATGTGTGAAGAAATGAGTATTGATGTGGGGTCAACATATACAATATGTGAGCAATTAAAGGTTAAACATTGTGTGAAGATTGGGCACCCACATCAGTAGCTTCATTATATTGAACAAAGGCAATTGCCTTAAGAGAGGAAATACATTGTCACATCAAAGCGACAAACTTTACATATGTCTTTTTTAACAAGAAATTGAACCAATATTCTCTCCGTGACATCATCTCTCACATTAGAATCCATCTGGGTTAAACATGATTTTTGTGCACCTAAATTATGAACAATCATTTCCCATAGATGAATTGTTGAAACATGCATAGCTTTTTTGCCAAACAAGTTAAACCAAGTCCATTGCTAGAAAAACCCAGGTTCATCAGGGTTTAGGGTTTTACTAAAAACCCGAGTCTAATTTGCATGCAAAATAGGATATGGAGACATGTAATTGGTATTTGAATTAATCCAACACTTCAATCAACGATGGTTCATAATCCCAAGGTGCTTCAAATCCATGAAGATTGATGAATGTTGCCGCAACATTGGCTAGGCCGGCTCCTGGGAGATCTCTTCTAAATCTCACGCCCTTTTGCAAGCCCTTACCCCCTATTATAATGGGTACCTACCAAAAATATGAACACACCAAACATTTCAACACACAATGAACCTATTAATATATATATCACCATTGAGCATAACCCACATATAAATATATATATATATATATAAATAATTTTTTAATTTTTTTAATTTTTTTTTTGTAGGAATAATTATAAGCTTGGATGGTATTTAGGTAGAGTTGTAATTGACTCATGCTTTCTTTGTTCATTGGAAATGGATAATAGGTAAACTCAACTTACGGGGTTGCATGTATGTGAAGTAAGGACTTGAAGTTTGCCACCTTTGTCTAGGATTGGTGCTCCAGTTTTTAAATTTCTTTTCACCATGTCTTCACCGTTACCGTGATCAGCGGTTATCAAGAATATTCCACCCACCACTTCCACAGCATCCAACATAATCTGACAAACCCAAATGAAAATTTACTTTTAAAAAAAAGGTCAGAAATCCCATCCATTTTGGTGTGGGTAAAAACTGAGTTTCATCCTGTCTGTCCATCGCTTTCTCTTGAGCGCCTCCACTGCCGCTACCGCCTACATATATATATATATTTTCACTGCTCCTAAATATTCTCACAGATATTTTCATCTACAATAATTACTCTCGAACCTTGTGCATTGAATGCTGAGTAACCTCAGCAATTGATTCATAGCAAAATTTCCTTACTTTGCGAATACCACTGAAAGAGGGGACCCCCAGGGGGGTGAAAGGAGGCCCAAAGACAGGGTGAAGAGAGGGTTACTTTAGGGTTAAAGTCTTAATGATCTCTCACCCGAAAGTCTCTCTACGACCAAAATTGATGGTTTTCTGAGTTTCAACCCCCCCCTCCCACTAATGTGGTTTTTTGGGAGGGTTTAAAAAAAAAATCTCACCCTGTGTATGACCAAACTCAGGGTTCTGGTGCTGTGTTTTTTCTAACTTTACGGATAACTCTATTACAATATAGTTTTATGTCACAAGGATTCAAGAGGAAAATTAGTGTTGACATAAACCTTCACAGCTTGATCGACAGCCTCACATCCAATGACCGTAGCGTTTAAATCACCCGTATGCCCCACCATATCCCCATTAGCCAAGTTCACTCGCACCTACACGATCATTAAAAAAAAATTGACCTTTAATTTAACACATTTCCTCCACAAAAGGAATTTGGTATGTCCATTTTGAGAAGTAGCAATAAAATCACACCCCAAATAACTTCTGATATAACTAAATTACCTAATGGAAAAGAAAAAAAAAACATCAAATAAATAACAAATCAGAAACACTGGAAATTTAAGGGTGTGTTTTGAGATCCACTATTTTTTTTAATTTTTTTTTTGGCTTCAACTTTGTGATGTAGCCAAGATGGAGATCATCCATAATCTAATTTAGCCAAATTTGGCTATTATAACATACATATGAAAGGGGGAAAAAAAATTTAAATTCTAATTAATATTTGTTAATGGCTACCTACTTGAACCGTGTATAGAAATTTGGCAAAGAAATTAAATGTGGCTATTTGCAACCACAAGATATTATTACTGCACCTGGTCCCATTTTCCACTTGCAAGTGCATCACGAGCCTTTTCGGCTATGGCAATAGCCTTCATTTCTGGTTTCATGTTGAATGCAATCCCAACATCACTCGGAATCTGAACATATTTTTCCATACTGTGACTAAATTGGCCCGAACGATTACCATTCCAAACGAATGTAACATGTCCAAACTTCACTGTTTCACTGCCCAAAACAACCCCTTAATTCCTTATTTAGGGTTTAGGGTTTTTTTCATGGTTGATCATGTATTTGATCCAAATGGGTCCTCATCTGAATTTTCATACGAAATAAATATAATAATAAATAATAAATAAAATTTTATTAAATATAAATGAATCATTTAAGATTATCAATTTATTATTACTAATTTTAATTTAATTTTAATTTTAATTTTTTTTAATGCAATGGCTGAAAACTTCATGCACCTGCATGCAAATGTCTTGATATTGTTGTGAATCAAGTACTCGCCGGAAGTTTTATCAATTTGAGGAGGGGAAACTAAATACTTTTTGGGGAGCTTAAGATCCGCATCGTATTGAAGCATACCCACGTATTTGATCTTTGGTAATTTTCCACGCTCGAATTTATCGAAAGTCTCCAACTCGAAGGCTTTTGCCGCCATTACCATACGGTCGGCTCGAAAATTAAATGTCACCACCGCATCGTCATCAACGATTGGGCCGATCGGCTGGCCGAAACCATCAATAATCACAAAAGGGGGGAAATATTGGTCATTTAACTTGGGATCCATTTCTAAGAGCTTTTTTAGAGCTTCTCCACAACTCGAGAACTTATGGGGCGCTTCGCCTTTCACTTGCGCATCATATCCCTTTTTCACTATGCTCCAATCATTCTATAAATGTTGAGAAAACAATTCCAAAGGTTTTCAACATAGCCTTATATGATGAACAATATAAAATTTGGGTCATTTTACCTTAATAAGCGTGTATGATGACCTTGTATTGTGAACTAATTAATCAACCACATGTGATTTTTTATTTTTTAAAAAGGATTTCAATAGAAAATTGTAGAATAACTAAAATATTCCAATAAAAAAGAGTTTTAAAATTTTAAATTTTAAAAGGGGAGAGAATTTTTTTTTAAAAAAAAAACACACACACACACACACACATATGAGCTTTTTAAAAACAATGGACAATTTCATGGCCATATAAAGACACCTCATAACGATCCATGGTGACAGCCATGCGGCCACCCCCGGAAGCAATGAACGCATCAATCCCGCCTTTCCTTAATTCCGCCAACTCATTTTCAAGAGCTTCTACATACATGATGCCCGATCCGGGTGCTACATCTCGACCGTCTAATAGTACATGCACACGTAGTCTTTTCGCTCCACGATTTACACATCCTTTCAAAAGAGCCTGGAATTTTTATAGCCCAAACTCAATCAAGATCAAATACATGACCCCCTCCCCCCCCCCCCCCCCCAAACCCAAAAAAAAAGCTTTCACATAACCAACCAACAAAAGATGTGGGAATTTCCCCAATTAGGTCATGAAATCAATGTTTTTGTGAGGAATTCAATGGTTTGTTTGAATCCCAATTCATTCACACAAACACAACACATATTTATTTTGTATCATAATTTTTCTTAAGAAATTTGGATTGATATTGACCTATGTGTAAATCCGTAATTCCAAAATGATACGTATCTATGATTGAAATTGCACCCACCGAGAGTTGATTCGCCCGTGAATGCACACCACCATCACTCAACAACCCAACAAAATGCACCGTGTTTTTCGCGAATGCTTGTTGTATGTACTTAAACCCCTCACCTTCGTAAAGTTTACCTGTTTTGAGAGCTGAATCTACAAGACCCGCCCTGGTTTAACCATCACCCCTCCACAAATTCCATTCAACAATTTGTTTGGATAGTCTCAGAAACAAAATCCAATTAAACCAAATATCATTAGAAAAAACGATTTGTTGTTCCATATGTCAAAACATTTTACAATACTTTTTAAAAAATCAGATTAAATTTAGTAATGTTTTAGAACATAAGTTCAAAGTTGTTGTTTGGTTCACCACTATGAGTTAATGCATTGCACAAGTTTTCTTTGTGAAAAAGGAAACAAGCTCATATTAGCCTTTTAGTCTCCTTATATGTGGATGTAGGTTCAATTCAACTTTAGCCAAGCTAGATGTTACTTAATTACAATCCACCTAATTAACGAAAAATCATACCAAGGATTCATTGGGAGAGGTTGGGAAGTCACGTTTGCTTTGAAACAACAACTAGCAAGCAAGTTACATTCACTTCTTAACTTGAAGATTATAGCTCTATGGGTATTTCTACGCTATATCAATCCTCCATAGCAAACGAATAGCTCAATTATTTCAAATTGATCATATACTAAACACTCCATCATTCCTAATCAAGAAATGAAGCTTGTTCATTCTTTTTCAAGTTAATGATACTTTTATAATCATCTAATCTCACGATTCCCTTGTGTTGTGAAACTAGGACATTACCCTTGTTCAAAAATGCGACCGGCACCAAGAGCATTGTGTCCAACCTCACTATTGCCCATATCCTCATCACTAGGAAGGCCCACTGAAAGCCCGTGTGCTCGAAGAAGCCTCCACCTATCTGGTGCGGTCTGTATCCATCACCATTGGAACTTGTAGAAGTTGTAGTAACATTCATCAAACAAAAGCAATACTCGTATCTAGATAATTTGTGATGAAAATATGATGACGAATGACAAATGAATTAGGCTCAATATTAAACTTTGATCCCATACTACATATCAAGCATTTGGGTCAACATAATGAAACTAGATGGAAACATAAGTATTTGTGTGTAATGTTTGTATTTGTACACCCTTCAAATACATATCACTAAATGTAATGTTGAAATTGCATGAATTTAAAAGGAAAGCCAAATTTGTTGGTGCAAAAACATAAAGATTATTGACTCATTGAATGCAATCCAAACCTTTCAAAAGGAGTTGTATCATTTCATTAAAAAGGAAAAAAATTAAAATAACAAAAAAATGACATTCTTGCTTGAAATTTTGAAATTTCAAAACAACAATTGATGTATTTTTTTCATTCAATATGTAAATGAACAAAGTTCAAACCTTTTTCAACTCATACATTGTAGGAGTTTTAGCAACATGGATAGCATTGTATTCATCGGGAATTTGCTCCCCCCATCCATCGAGGATGATGACCATGAGTTTTTTCCCTTGCCTAATTTTGGGATGTGGGCGTAGCTTCCATCGATGAGCTCTTGAAATGTTCACCTTAATGCCTTGAACTTCAAAATTCATTTCCAAAACTTGAACCAATGAACTAAATCCAATAGAAATTTCCCCAATTTCTTGGCATACACCAAATTACAAGTGATAGTTTTGAATCAAAACCAGTATCTCCCACACTAGCAAAAAGAGGGAGAGAGATGAATGCTTTGGTGGCATTCCTACATAAGAGCTTCATCATCAAATGGCTACCACCCTTTGTCTAGAGTGTTTGTTTTAACACTCCTCACTATCCCACATTGCAACAAAAGATTTCACAATATGAAGACAACAAAAGAAAAGGGAGAATTGCATACAAGGATGAATTAGTGGAAGAACCTGGGGCTTGAAGGAAAGGAGTAATGCCCAAGCAAGGAGTGTGAAAAGGTATGGGACAAGGGGAGGAAGAAGGCTATGAATATGTGTGCCTTTTCACAACTTTCATTATTAATGCACTTCATGCCATACCCTTCTTGTTGTATCCTTACTAAGAGTGATCACCAAACACTTTGTCACCCAAAATTAACCACATATGACACCCAACTTGCACATGTACTTTGAACTCACCATGCGTCAATTAACTTAAAAAATGCCCAATGAATCTCTTCATTTCAATTTTGCTACCTTCTTGAATGTGTCCATAATATTACAGATACGAATATTGATAATTATTGCTTCGTGCAATATGAACCAAATAAAAGTTTGATAAATTACAAAATTTCAACATACTTCATAAATACATTAAAAAACTACATAGTTTTTTTTTAATAACCTAATGTTAAATAATTGATATTTCAAAATGATATATGAATGGAAAGCATAAACATTCAATAATGAAAAATTATCACAAAATAAATTGATCAAAATTTGATTACAATGTACAAATTTTAATCAAATTTACATTTTATGATTATGTTATTATACATTATCATTTGAAAACACACATGTTAGAACATGCAAACACACTTCATTGTCCATAAAGATTATTTTATTGGAGGCATGGGAAATAAAAACATTTTAGATTCATTTAGTTCATTGATATAACGAATATTTCCTTGGGGGTGGATCATGTTTGTAAGACTTTTATTCGCAAAGGAATTCATTTCCATTTTATTCCAAATGGTGAGGAAAAAAGAAGAAGGTGCAATTTATTGAAATAAAATAATATTTATATTTATTTAACTATAAATAGGGTGCTTATGATTCATTATAAAAATATACTTAAAATACATCTAACATATTTTTTGGAATAACATGTTGTTAGAACTAAATAACGCTTAAGACTAGTTGGGTTTGGCCATCATCCGTGAGTACAAACCAAAATTTTATTGCCATTCAATTGTCATGTTTTGGTTTCTTAGAAAGTGATTGAAATTCCATCACCATCAAATGTTTGATATTGAACATTTACCCACACTTGGGATCACCATTTGCAATTGTGGGAACTAAACATGTTTCAACTTATGAAACCCATTTGTAGTTAATTCTAAGAAGCAAAAAATTGTGATGAAGTCGATGTTAACATCCAAAGTGTGAGATGAATTGCTATGATGGACATGATGCTAACATAATTTTGGGAATTCACATTGGTTTTTCACAACCTTGAATAAAGATATAATGAATAGATTCAACTTGCAAATATTAATGTATTTATGAAATAACTTTAACGTCATTATTTTCATCTCCGTCCTTCTCAAAACTTTCATGTCCAAAATTACTTTTGATGCCACAATAGAAACAAACCTTGTTATTCTTGAACTTTTTGTGCATGGATTCCCTTGAATTCATATTATGAGGTTTTGAACCTACTACATATATTAAAGCTTGTTTGCTTTCCACAAGTCTTATGAATTTCTATTTTTATGTCCCATCTTTTGGAACAACAATTGACTTGCAATGAAGTCCATGATTAACTTGTTAGATGCAATACTTAAAGGTATTACAAAAATGGAAATAATATAGCAAGATTGGAAAAACCTTGTAAATCAAGCTTTTATTCAAAACATGTTGAATAATTTTGGAAGATTGAACATGATTGGTGTAAGGTTCTTGACAAAGGCTTCAACGAGTTGCCTTTTCTAGTTTATACTTACATAATTCATGCATAAGATGCAAATGATCACCTAACGACCTATCAACTATCAAGGTATGCACAAAAAATGTTTGATGCATGTTACATATATAAAGTTTGTGATATTCAACTATCAACATAATTTTTTAAAAAATTGCAACATTAAAAATGCACTAGAACCCCATCGCCAAAGAAGAAGCTTTGGAAAAACCCAAGGTTACATAATGTCAATTTGAAATTTCTAGAATTAAGTTAGAGTGTTACTAAAGTGTTTGAGGAGAAATAATTGTATAAAGGTGAAAAAATTCTCATTTTTATGCACAAATAAATGAGAATATGAATTAATCTTTAATCATTAAAAAAATAATCCAAAATTATTTAAAAGTAAAAGTAAAGTTAAACAGATGTTTATTATTTAATTGACTGATCATTTTATGTTTTTTCAATTAGGAAAATTTTTAAATATTTTTGACCATTTTAAAAATGTGAATGGTCATATTTAACTTCGTTTTCAAACAAAAGTTTTATAAGCATATATGTGAACAAAGGTAAAAAAAATAATGATAAAGAAGGTGGAGGTTTATTGATGTGGGCTTTGTGTTGTTGCACAATATTAGTGATGATAATTGATTAGAAAAAGAATTAATTTTGTAAATATTAAGTTCCATTTGAATGAAAATGTTGGAAGCCATTGCATGCAACTTGAATTGAAATCAAACTCCCTTGAATATGGATTGAATTTAAATTCATTTGGATTAAATCAATTAAAGAGAAATGGGATGCAAATTGATATATTAAATATTCAAAATTTATTTGTGACTATGGTGCTAATTTTTTTAAATCTTCGAAAAAACATATATCTAAAATGATTTAAACCCACATATGCAGGGAGGGCTATGGGTGATATATTACATGAAAAAATATGAATACAATTGGAAAAAATATATTGAAATGTTTTAGACGTCCTTTATGCAAAGCCCATGTAATAGGTCCAACTCTTTTAGAATCTACCTTGGATGGATTTGAATTAAATCAGTTAATTATATCATATCAAAACTTCAATTGAAATTTGATGAAATTGAACGAAAATTAGTTCACAATTGGATAGTTACAACACTAGCCAATATTGACTTGGTTTAATTAGAATCCATTTGGAATTAGTTTGGAAATGAACTAAGATCCAATTGGCAATGACCTTACCTATAGAAAATTCATTTGTGAGTGACCTTGCTTAGTTGAAATCCATTAACCTAGATGTGACCGAAATCAATTAAAAATGGGTTCAAAATTTAACTAAGATGGATCTTACTCAAACAAAATGAATACATCATTTCAAAACTTCAATCAAAATTGGAAGAAATTGAGTCAAAATTAGTTCAACTACCCCTAAACAAAATTAAAGTGGGTTTGGTACAAAAATAAATTGAAATATAAAATAGCACTAATTTAACCTACACAAATCCATTTGGAATGGGTCCAAAATTGTGCAAATGATTGACCTAGTTTAATCAAAGTCTATTAGCCAAAATTTGACCAAGATTAGTAAAAAATGGTCCAACAATTAATTGGGATGGATTTGCTTTAAACAAATCCAACAAATCATATCAAAATTGAAATTGAAAAAACATTGAGTTGAAAGGAGTCCAATATTGGAATTTTAAAATAATAATAGTAATAATAATCAATTATATATTTCTTATAACAAAGGTATTGTATATGATTTTAAAAAATAAATTGATTGCACCCTTGTGGGTGCTAGCCTATTTGCACCCCTTTGGAGGCCCTTATGATTGAATCTCTCCCCCTTGTACGCAATCATTTCAAGACTTCAATCAAAATTGAAAGAAATTAAATCAAAATTAATTGGACTTCATTTAAATTTAGTAAAAATGGGTTTGGTACAAAAATGAATTGAAATATGACCAACACATATTTGACCTACATAAAATCCATTTGGAATGGGTCCAAAAATGGTACAACATCTAATTATGATAGATTTGGTTTACATAGATCCAATAGATCATATCAAAACATCAATTGAAATTGGACAAATTTGAGCCAAAGTTAGTATGATATCGGACCAAAATAAATAAATAAATAATATTATTAATGAAGGTGTTATATTTCAAATATTTTTAATTATTTGATTGCACCCTTTTGGGGGGTTACACAAATTCCAATTTGGAATTGTTCAAAAGATGCCTTATGGAATGTGAAGTTGCTTTACCTGCATTAGTTCTGATGAATTATCGACACTGGAATTTAATAATTAATTTTATAAACATGGATTCAATAATCATAAAAAATCATGGAATGTATTTAAAGAGTTAAATTGCTCTTTAAAATTAATTTTGTGATCACAAATGTAATGTTATTGCCCAAAGGGCAAGGCTCCAAACTATAATCAAAATATTTGCCCTCCCCCCTCCCCTATTTTTTGGGGGTATGTTCCCATATGGTTGGGAACAATCCATCATTATTAATGTCAAATCTTTTATGTCCATGTAGATGCATAGGGGAAAGGGTTTATGTGAGTAGAATGAAATAGGTAAACCATTAATCTAATATATAAAAACAACAATGGTGGTGTCTGTTTGTCCAGGTCCTAAAACTCAGATTCCAAAAATCTCAAAAAAGAAATAACATGCGTGACGTTATATCTACTAACGGGTAGAGCTTAACAGAGCAAAACAGATTGCACAGTAGCATCCATCCACTGCAGTAGCCGTAGCAACACTAGCGAGGGAGTGTGTGATAATGGTGCGCATTTTTCATCCATCCTCGCTTGGCGCGCCTTTGTATTTTTGGACTCATAGAGCCTGTTTCACCCAACCGTGAGTGGCCACGTGGTCCTTTGTACCAATCCTGGTGCCGCGCTCCTCATGGACGCCCATGAATGAACCACACACATGCATGACCTCATGTCCCTGAACCATGTGATCATGTCCCTTAACTGTGGTCCCATGTCCCTTGATTGTGGTCTCATGTCCCCGGGGCACAAAACTCTGACCATCGGGTTTAACCACATACATAACCTCATGTCTCGCAACCACGGGCTCATGTCCCCTGGGTAACAAAACCATGGCCTTTGTTGGGCAGGGGAGTGAAGGGAGGTGTCTTTTTTTTTTTTTTTTTTTTTTTTTTTTTTTTTTTTTTTTTTTCGTTTTTTTTGGGTCCTCCCTCCTTTTCTTGGGGGTGGCTGGAGTGGCGTAGCCACGGGTTACGTACACTCGTTTATTTTAATATACACAAGTGTAATGTTGCCCAAAAGGAAAGGTTCCAAACAAAGCAAATCCTCCCCCCCATCTTTTTTTTCTTTGTATGTTCCCATCTGATTTTTCAATAGTTCATCATTGTTTGTGTTAGATATTTAATATCAGTGTAGATATGAAAAGGGGTTAAGTAGATAGGCTTGAAAGATGTAGGTTATTAATTTGTTTGATGTACATAACATGGACATGAAAATTTGTTTTTTCATATCCTTGTAGGTGGGTAAAAGAAAGGAGTGAGATAGTTAGGCTTGGAAGATGTAGACATGAATGACAAATACAAGTAAAAAATAAAAAATTACTATATAGATGTGTGTAATGCCCTTGCCCTTCTAAACTAAGCAATATCCTTTGATCTTTTTTTTTGGGTGTGTGGGTATGTTTTGGGTTTATTTTCATATGGTCATCAATAGTTCATCATTATATATGTCATATATTCCATGTCCATGGAGATGCACAAGGGAAAATGCTTAAGTAGATGGGCTTGAAAGAAGTAGGTTATCAAATTATTTTAATACATAAAATGAACATGAAAAGGTGCATGTTAATTTGCCTTTCATATCCATGTGGGTGGGTAGGATAAAGGAGGGAGGGAGTTAGGCTCGGAATAGGTAGGTAGCTATGAGTGGAACATATAAACAATAACATTTTTATTACATAGATTTCGCTTCACTTTGAAAGGGAAGTTTTCAAATGGTCCTTGACAAAGAGATAAAGACAATGGTAAAGGAGGTGGACATTTTGAAAAGGTATTTGAAAAATGGTTGTACAAATAATGATAAATGTAATGTGCCTTTTCATATCCATGTAGGTTGGTAAGGGAAGGGATCAAAGTCGTTAGGCATGGAAAATTCATTTGTTGGGTGCACAAGATAATGACATGATGTCATGAATGGCATAGACTTTAAATAAATTCAAAGAATAACCCCACAAGCCAACTTCTTTCATTTTTCACATATTTGTCATGTTGCAACTTTTTCCGCAAAACATTCCATTTTTTCTAGCATTCACCAAAGATGCAACAAAACACCTAAAATGATTTGTCATGATTGTTATTCATGCAAAACCCACTCCATGTTATTGTGGAAACTATGTTGATCACACTATTGAATTCAAAACATGAAAAGATAACTTTTTTGCAACCAATTCTTCATTATTATTAAGACTTAATATTCATTATATGAGATATTTATAGTTGTAAAGTACTTAGAGAAAATTCCTAAGTGCATTTTGAAGGCTCTTTAGATTCATGAATATCTTTTCGTACAAAAGAAGAGAGATCTTGTGCCTATTTCTTAAGGAAGATGCTTAACATCCTTTGACAAGCACTATCTAGTGCAAAAAATGGTCAATAATCCTCTATCACTTGGTTTTTGTTGTAGGGTTTTGACCATTTTCACCCCGTGGCATATGTTGAATCAATAAAAAGATTACTCATTTTTAGTGCTTCAATGTATGTTGTTGGTTCGTACCTTGACTCATAAAAGAGAGTTGCTAGGTTGAAATTTGAGCTTGGACAACAAAACATGCATAACAATATGTTAAGTAATGCTCTTTTTACAAAACACGAAAAACCATGCAACACAATTTAATGCAAGACCATGAAGGGTGCAAAAACACAAGCTCAAAAGTGTGTGAGATAGAGCCTGTTAGGGGATATTGAGCATCTCACATTCCTTAAGAGTGAGGAGCAAGATTGTGACTACTTACACATGTAAGATCCCTCTCACTCTTGAATAGGTGTAAGAACCCTTTTTCACTACATGTCACAATGCCTGAATGTTTTAGGTTCATGGTGGTGTCCACTTGGTGCTTCATGATGCACAAAGCCCCTTGGTGCAAAACATACTTGTAAAGCACTCGGAGAAAATTTGTAGTGTATGTGGAGGGCACCTTATATCCATGAATTTCCCCTCTAGAAATTGGGAGGGATATTATGCCTACTCCTCAAGGGTGGGAGGGAACCCATGCCTATTTATAGGTGTAAGAACCCTCTCACTATTGAGTAGGCATAAGAACCCACCCATTTATGCACCTCATGATCTCCATAGGTTTGGTTCACAATAAATTTTGCCTCGTGCTTTACAATAGGTTGAAACCCATGGGTGAGGAACATTCCAAAATGCAGGGCTGGACTCCGCTATCATCTTGTCCTAAGCCCCTCATTTTGAGAATGCCCCCACCCTAGGGCCTTACCCTACACAAAATGTGTGCCTTGACTCTACTAACACTTGATCTTCAGCCTCCATTTTCAAGATGCTCTCGCCCTAGGGCTCTTTACCTTAGGGTTCATGACATGCAATAAATACTTTGTCATGCTTAGAAGTTTTCTAATGCGTACACAAGACCATCTGAGGTGATACTTCCAAGTTTAGCATTAGATACTCGTAATGGTTACCACTCTAGATGTTCAATAAGTTTGACAGTTTCAAACAGGAATAATATTAAGTGAGTATTTGGGAGGAAGGGGGTGGGTGAGTCACGAGTTTGAAACAACTTCTGTGAACCACAATTTTCTACACGGTATCAACGTTCTGCTTGTGTTCTATTCAAGAGTTTGTGTCTACGGGTTTGAATGAAGAAGGATCTTTCCATGAATTGAGGATTTGAGATTTCCTTGATGAGTGAATCATGGCATCTCTTGGACCTGTATAACAGTGGTGCAACTACAGGGGTTGATTCAGTGCATTCCACTTTTGCAGCTACACACTCTTTTACCAAAATTACTCCGCCCTATTTCCCTCCGCCTATGTAGTATGACATGTAAAAGAAAACAGAGCTTCAATGGATGATTCTTCTGCAAATGGGAAGGACCTTCATCTGACACAACAAGCCCATTCTGCCTCAGAAGGTGCTTCAAATAACAAAGGCAGAAATTTAGAAGTGCATATAGCTACTGACCTACCTACTTTGTGAGGTTGATAAGAACAGCCATACTATCGGGTGGCATAGCTAACCTGCTCAGAGCCAAAAAACAAATGACATGTCAGCAACCTTTCTTAACAGCTTAATTATGACTACCATAGCCTGGCCCAACCCAGGTAGAAGTAGCTTGCAACCAAACAAAACCACACGAGAATAAACTAATCATTCCGTAGCTCATCTGCATACAGTCAAATTCTGCTGGGGCTCTAAAAAGTAACAACCCTAGATGAAACAGAGTCCTCTCCACAGTCCACCTAACCTGACATCGAGACAGACATAAAGCAAAAGTCATGGATTTAAATAGAAGTCTGTACAGACACCTCCATACCTAGCCCCCCTCCATATCTAGCCCATATTTTATCACCAACAACACTCCAGTATTGTCACCAAAATCAGACTAGATTCTACACCCATCTCTCTACACAAATGAGCCCACAAAAATTGAACCAGAATCCCCTCTACTAGATCAACTATCTGCTGTCTCCAGCTTGCAAGAAAAGTCCCCTCACAATTATATGAGAACGAGAAATACAAGAGGGCTCTGCACACATATATGGCTAGAGAACAACTGTGTCAAACTAAGACTTTGATTTTTCCAATCCCTGGGTACCCAGCACCAAAATGCCAGACCTCAAAATCATCTCGGAGTTTGGTCTGACCCCTGGTTGCCAGATGTTGGACCAGATGGTACACCAGTTGGGGTCCCGTTGTCAGATGGCGGTCCAACTCCCCATTTTCCTTCAGACTCCAGTGGCTCTAACACTTGTACACCGCCATCACTCAGGCCCAGGGCAAACTGATTAGGCTCCACAGGATGAGCTGCAATGACCAGTGGATACACAGTTGAACTGTCCAACAATACAACCAAAATTAGTAATTCCTCTGCAAGGCTCTAATATTTTGCTTCTACAGTTTCATTTCCAGAACGAATTCATGTTTACAGATGTGACAAATTATAAAGCAAGCACCATAGACTTTTACATTCGCAGAATATATCTCTATTAGGTGTTCAGAGTCCACGGACATTGTAGGGTACAGATTTTAAGTACTCACTTGCTGACACCTTGAGGTATGTGTACAGATGGCAACAGCCTACAGCGAGGCCGCAAGCTCTCAGCATCAAAAACTCCCACTGAACCATCGACAAAACCAGCGTACACAAGCTGGCTGTCGCATGAATATGTGGCATTTGAGATTGAGGCAGAAAAGGAGTCACGAGGAACCCACTGCAAAGGTCAGAAAGGAACCTGTGAGAATCTAGAACACCATGTCTCCAAAACAGTGTACCAGAAAGAATAAAAGCAATTTCTGACCAGATCAAACTTGGTGCCCATTCCTGACAATGCAACACATTAGCAGTTGATCAAGTTCAGCTTTGGTAGATGTCCAGTGATCATAGGCAATTCAGATATAAGTAGATGCAAAATCAATCAGGATCCTTTGTACATCAACAGTTTGTGCAATTAAAAATTCTCCCTTGGAATCATCCAAAGACTCTTAATGCAACTGCCAGTGCTTCAGATAACTCTTTTTCCATGGTCAGTGCATTTTCTACTCAGCTGTACAGTATCACAATTTTCTTTTCTGGTCCTGCCACTACAAAGGCTCATGAACAAGTACTTACATGGCGTAGCCGCTCTAATTTGGCAGCATCATAAATTGCCAACTGAGATTCATGCACAACCAACAGACGAAACTGGTCATTGTGAAACTGAACACGCGTGTCACCCACAGGTGATGAGGATGGTACTCTTCCTGGCTGCACTTGCACAAATTTGGATTTTCGCTTTTCCCATCCATCAGTGCCCCATACACACAACTGCCATTCCAAAAGGATGTCAGAGCCTACATCATTTGTGTCAGAAGGGTGACTGTACTAACTTCATTCTGACAAAGCATCTAGGGCACCCGTGAAGCAAGAGAAAATAACTAAATAAGCACATCCTACCAGGTGGAACCAGGGACATGTGGAGCCAAATTCCATGGAAGATAACACTATCTTTTGGAGGACTGGGTCTTCATACATAGAAGTAATAGACAAACTTCAAAATATAAGTACCTGAGCATCAGCCCCTGATGACACAAGTACATTGAGGGCATTGGAAAATGCCAAACCAGTAATTCTCTTCTGGTGCCCCTTCAACTTGCTCTTAACCTGCCAGACATGGAGACAAGTTGAAAGAGGTACAGCAGTACCATCTAGTGAGACAAATATCTTCTCAAATTGCCTCCAGAAATAGAGAAAAAAACAGCAGAACATTTTGAGCTATTAGTCAATGTACACCTGCAGACAACAACAATTTGTCTCCTATGATAGGAAGCCTTCAACAGCTCTTGTATGGTCAACATAACCAAATCCTTTACACCATGATGAAGATAACAAAAAGGTGATAGTATTGACCTCATCAACCCGGACGTTGTAGATTTGTATAGTTGAATCTTCCATGCCGATGGCTATAATATTATTGTCCTGAGGATGGAAGGCAAGAAATGTTGCTGCAGGTGGAGGTGGCATGAATGTGGTCATGACCTGTGTCACACAAGAACTGCAATGAGCATGGCTGTCTCAAAATCTGGTGCATTGAATGACTGTTCAGACAGACTTGATATGACACTATGGAACAATATCATTGGGTGTTCAAAGCAATAGAGCCATCAACTTCTGAAAGTGAACATCAAAACCAGAGCACATAAAAAAGGCTATCCAAGGAGCTCCAGATTGTTATTAGAAGGGATTCTGACAACCCTTGCAATCTCACTCCAGAATCCACTTCTCATAATCCTACAGGTTTGGCACTAAATACTACTCATTAAAATACCTGTACAAGAGCAAAGATAGGTTACCTTGAATGTCATCATGTTGAAAAGAGACACTTTTCCACCAGATGCCGACATCACATATGAGTCATTCTTTGAGAGAGCAATGCAAGGCACTGCTTCCTCAACATTGGTCTCACTAATGTCATTGGTCATCAAAATACCACTGGGCGGCTGCCACAACTGAGGTGCAAAACTTGCAGTAGCCTGCCATAATCAGAGCACACTAAGTAAAATCTATAGATTTCTTGCAAATGCAGGAAGCTATTGTCTTGATATCTGGAACCCACAATCATCATACAAAACCATTCATTCTCTTCATGCAAGGCCATGGTATACACCATTTTCAACATCACTTTCATACCCTTCTCCACCCAGGTCCTTGACTTGACAACAGTTCCATTGTAGAATAAAACTAGCCCTTCCAAAGTTTAGGAGAGTAGAATTCTTTGAAACCAGACCTACCTTGCCAGTGGGATTGCGATCACTGCGTTGCCATTTCCAGAGCTTGTGTACAGCATTTGTTGCAAGTGCCAGCAAGGCAACACCTGCATTTGTATATATCAATCGTGACACCTGCACTCATCATCCAGCTGTTTAGAGAACTCTACGACGTGCATACCCACTAAATTCTAAATATAAATGACATGCCTAGCTTCTTGGCCACTCTCCAGATTTCAATAATTTTTCATGCAAACTAGAGAACATCACCAGAAATCTTCTAATAGTAATTTTCTGGCACATCCCCTATGATGGAGTTACTGCAATAAACAATCCTTTTGCAGTGACAATTGAATAGCCTGTAATAGTCCACTCCAAGTAACTCTATGGGTTGACATGCAACATGCACCCATGGAACTCTGCCATCACAGTCATCCTAGTGTGAATGGGGCTATGCTATTCTCTCACCACTGAAGTGCAACCACAGTTTCAACAATGTAAGGTTCTATATAGACTCCAGAATTTGCGGCTGCAACTGGTGAAGTCAACCATCTGAAGGCTGCAACTGAGATTAACCTATAAAGCCACTGACAGTCTATGAAGAGGGGAATAAATGTGCAACTGACCTTGTTGAGTGGAAGAGTGTCAGGTAGTCTGATAGAACGACATTGACTGGAATCTGTTATTTCAGTCAGCTTCCAGGTCTTTGTCCTTTCAATCACATCGTCAGGCATTCTTGGTTTGGTGTCAACAGTACGATTGCCTTCAATTCCTGACTGCACAGTTGGAATCAAAATTAGCCACATGCATCTGCCTTGATGTCAAGGTTATGTGCTTGGAGACCTTTAAATGCAAGTAGCAGAGACATCACAGCACCCTGAATGCAGGTGAAAACCACAAAGTCAACACAAAGCACCTCAGGAATAGTGGGCATCTTTGTGAATATTAGGTGACTCCATGGTGAGCAAACTCCACAGAAATACTTTATATGTAACCATTAAATCAGTTCCAGCCAAAGAAAAACAAACACTACAAAAATGAATGCAGTCATAAAACCTTGTGAGTGTCACTAATATTTTCAGACCATCACCATCATCAGGACGGGTGTGACTAACAGCCATCACTCCCCACTGACTTCATCAGCTGGGTGTAGATAAGCATATAACAATCAACTCAATTTTGGGCAAATGATCATAAAATTATCTGTATCCTCAGTTTCTGCCATATTTCAAGAAGTGGCAGGAAACCTCAGTTGTAGCACTCCTGCACCCTGGACATATCCTCTAAGCACACCACTGTTTGATTTACAATTCAAATCAACCAAAGTGGAATTGAGAGAAGAATTGATAATAAGATTATGGGGGTTTGACATTTAACAACATATCAGCAAACAAAAAATAAAAGAGAAAAAGGAAGAAAGGAGCCCAAACCATAGAACACAGAAAAAAACTGATGAGAGTTTGAACAGCAGTGACAGTCACATGCATGTTCAGTGACCTTCCATGGAATGACAGTGACTCTGGGTATGTCAATCCAACACTTACATGGTCATTGCCAACCCGGTCCCGTGGTCGTACCCGACCCATATTCAAGGTGGGCGCATCCATCCCTGAGCCAGCCATTGACCCTACAGATGGCCGCTCTCCAGCACCACTGCCACTGCCACCTTGTGTGCTCACAACCCCCAGTGCATTCCCAACTGGTGGCTGCAGCAAATCATCTCCCACAAATTAATACTACAGCAGCCATATAATTCAAATGCATCAGAGAATGCATCTGATTCAAGTAATGTCACTGCAGGGTCAGGGTGAACGACAATTCCAACACTTCACACCAAGGTAATGTTGGTGTACCTTGAGGGTAAATGAGAAATGTACAGCATCACCAGAAAAAAGAGGCACACACAGCATACACCCTTCCCTGTAAAGTTACAGAAAATGAACTAAAGATGCAGAGCAAATATCGAGCTCCCATCAAACCAGACATCAGGTACGTCCATGACTGTCTTTTCAGGTCAGGCTTGAGTACAAAAGAAAGAATGCTGGATGTGCCTGCAACACATCAGTAACAACATACTGCTGCAAATTGTGGATAACCAAGAACCCACCTTAGACACAGCAGGCTCTGGTGCCACTCGATTGGTATCAAAGGAACGAGTTGTTTCAAATGCACGTAGCAGCTGGAGGCCATCCCGATTGGCCAGGATCTTGATACCATTATCTGATGCTGTCACAGCCAGTAGTGATCCCTCCTTGTTGAATCTGAGTCGAGGACTTGCCTGCCACAAAGAAGACAATGCTCATATGTCTCACTTACTCAACAATCCTGCCTTGCCCATTGATTTATCAACAGGCACATTCCATCACTTTTTAAACATGGTGATTGATGATCAAAGCAACAAAAGAACTTGTGTATTAGCACACAATTACAGAGGTGATTCTTATGCAACAATGATGATGTCAAGACATCCAGCTCATGATTTCTTGCACCAATCACACCCATCAGGTATTGTACCCAGCATACTTAAGAAACAAGTAATTAATACATGAACTTGGAAGTGATCACTCAGGTATGTGGTAAGTGATAAACTGCAATAACATCCATGGTACAGGAACCCACCGGCAAACCACCCTCTGCATCAATGGTAGTCAGCAAGTTGGTGTTGTCCATATCCCAGAACTTGATCAGAAACTCATCTCCGGCAGCTAAGAAATGGTTTCTAGTTGTATCAAACTGCACAACTCCTGATGATCGCTTACGGAAGCCTGAATATGTACGCTTGATAGCCCCCTCACTCTCATTCCATTCCACAAGATATGACTCTCCCTCTTTGCTTGTACCACATGAAAACAGCCTGTGCAATATCACATCACACATGGAAGTGTGACATTCACTCATTGTGTCAATAGTTTAGTTATAGCAAAAACATCTGGTTGGTGGATTAAACTTTGAACAGTAGTTCATTAGGTACAGAAGCCATTGACATCAAACCAAACTCAGTTGGAACTCAACAAAATCCACACATTACAAGTTCTTGGACGAGACATTCATGCTTGACACTGAAGCTTATATGTTGGTTGATTGTAAATAAAAATATGGCACGTCATGTAATTAGAATTATAATACATGACCTGTAGAAGAAGATTCAAGAGCTGTGGGTTGATCAGACAATCCTCACATACCCACCAGGACCAACATGGGTTTATGAGCATTCAGTGTATTGTCAAGCAGAATGGCCAGTTGCAAGATCATCACTGGAAAGTATCACAGATCTTCAGAAACTGGGAGAAAATTTCATGAAGAAAAGGACCACAGCAAACTGTCTGCCAAGACATTGTAACAAATTACAGACAAAATTTTAAACACATGTTATTTCACACACCTGGACACTCCAAACTGACTACAAACCCAATCAATGCACTTTGCAAGAATTCACATGCACATACTAACACCGGAGAATTCAGAGCAGTAGTTACCTGGTGCCATCAGCACTGTATGCCATTGTGGTGCACCAATGGCCTGGTGCATCATAGTCCACTCTTGAACCAAGCAGGTCATAAAGCCAAGCCTTTATTTTGCCATCAATTGCAGTAGAGAATATGAACTGCAAATTTCAGTATCATTCACTCATAAGTACAGAAGCCTTGTCCTGCATATAATTCCTGTGTTGACACATTACTTTGCCATCAGATCTCTAGAACCTGTGGCCCTGCACATCACACTTCCTGGTCACAAGCTAATGGAAAAATGTCTGCAAGTGCTGTACAAAGCAATGTCAACACATTACCATGATAATCCCCTCCGCACAAATGAAAGAAGTTTGTCAAAGGAGTGCAGTTCACCTGTATACTTTCCTTGTGATGTGGGCATACTGAGTATACAGGAGCCTCATGGCCTTCAAATGTATACTGCTTCCGTCCTGTGGCTGCATCCCATACCTGCACAATTTAATGAGCTTGATCTCATCATCCCACCTCCAACTCATCACCGTCTATGTTCACTACTTCAGAACCACAAGTAGAACACCCTTTGCTGGCAACCTTCCTATGTGCAGTTTAAGACACCTGACTTAAGGACCCTATTCTCTTCTTTTTCTAATTCATGAAGCCTAGACTCAAAAAAGTGACTTCATAAGTATTGAGAATCTCTCATACTTATCCCTGAATATAAATAACCTGATAATATGGTTACAGAGATTTAAGACCTCAAAACTTAACAGCAAACAGGGAAAAAGAGAACACCCATACCTGAAAAGACAAAGCAAAACAAACTGAAAAATGGAAAAACCAGTTTGACCAATGGTGACAATCACACATGGTCAATAACCTTCAACAACTTGTCTGGTAGTGACTACTATAAAATCCTCTCTGAATTTATCAGCTCCCAGCAGTGGGTGGAGGTCAATGTCATACATTAACCAACATACTAAGTTTTTTTGACAAAGACCAAGGATAGCAGGAAGATTCAGCCATGATGCTGGCTAGGTCAACAGGACATAGAAGAGAAGGAAATCACCAAGGAAACCAAGAAGAAACAGGAGAACAAAAAGAATGAAAACCAAAAAAAGAATCAAAGAAAGAGGAAGAGAAGACAAACCAACATGAAGAACTTCAAAAGCATGATCATTTGAAGACAAAGTGGGCTTTTGAAAAGCTTCCCACCCAGGATTAAAAAGCACTTGAAGATTTCAGATGATTGGAAGACTATCATTTTGAAGATTTCAAAGCTGAAAATATCAAATAGCAGTAATACATGGAGCACCTCTATACAGATATTGAATAAGTCATCGAAAGACTGATGAAATTCTGGGAAATTTAGTAGAAGAGGCTATTCAAGCCTCATGGAGTAGCAGGAAGCCACATAGCACAGAGTATACAGGGAAATGAAGAGAAAGTGAAAGAAACTTTGAAGAATATCAAAACCCACCTTTATGGTTTTGTCATCTCCACATGTGATCACACATAGCTGTTTATTTGGGTGGGAAAAAGCCAGATCATTCACACCACCTACATGTGCATCAATCTGAAGACAGAACGACCACCACCACCAAAAATGAGGTCTTATAACCCTCTTAATGAGAGAGACACCAATCATTTTGAAGTGACTGAATTTTTTTATTCAGCAGACCTTAGCAAATGAAGATTGTGGTGACAGTGTTAAATAAAGGATATGGAATAGATAGACTGACTACACCTCCAAGTGCTGCCGCAAGTCATTGCCCCCATTATAAGTATAAATGTGCACAATATGCTTGGAAAATGCCACACCTGTTCACATCAGTAATACGATGTCCTAATCAGTAGCTAATCTGTGTTCATGTTGCTCACTAACCACTTGCAGACTATCACCCACAGAAGCAAGGATACATGCTCCCCACAGAACCTGCAGTTTATATTTGCTTGCTAGGTGGAAATACTGCATTTTTGCACCCCCATATTCATCAGCAAGTGAAGAGAATGTTGTCACTTGTGCTCATGGCTAAAATTGCACTGCCATATCCTTCAAGCATCTAAAGCCTGATCAGAAAATGGTGACTGGATGAGATATGCACTGACAAGTTCTGAGGACACAAATCAAAACAAATCACTGGGAACAACCAATCTTGACAATCTGTATATTCCTGCAAACAAGCCATGGAAAATGCTGGATACAACTAGAACTCCATTTTACTTGGAAACTCACCCAATAGAGTTCCATCAGGGCTCCAAACAGTCCTGTTGACAGAGACGGCTGGGTCTTTCATCAAAGCAGCCTGTTTCCAGATCCAATGAGAGTGTCATGTTCAAATCTGACTTTTCCCCTTTTTTTCAATGCATCTAAAGACAAAGTTGATAAAGTGGTGTAGCTTGAAACATGTCCTCATTGCATGTAGGTGTCTAATTTTAGACTAAGAATCACAAATCAAGATGGAAACAACAAAATCTCCCACCAGGCAAATCCCTATACTCTGATAGTCAACCCTATGATAAAATCCCAGAAATACCAAGTTGTCTTCACTGCACACTACCAAAATTACAAGCAATGAGGAACAATTGCCAATATGAAAATATTGAGGCAGAGATTGGGGGCCAGAAATTGCAAGTTGCAGCACAAGGAGAAGACAAACAAAATATTGAGAAGGCCATAGACTCTCACACCTGCATGGGCATGGATGCTGCAGAGATATCCCAGACTTTGAAAGTGCGGTTTGCTAGTCTGTCGCGCAAAGCCACTTCCCAAATACCAATGTCCCCCACATTTGTGCCCACTGCATAAACAGGTACAGTTCATGTGATCAATAGAAACCCACAATCTTGTCACCAAAATCTGCTCAACAACTGACAAACATGGCTACCTGCACACTGTGGTAGCAAACAACAAACCAGTTTAGCCACATTTTAAAGATCAAGATGTGAAATTCTAGAAGGGGGAGCATATATTCAAGGTGCATCACTACAAGCAAGACTTACAAAAAATACACTTTCTTCATTGTAACACTACCATGCACAGAACTACACATCACTGCCTCTTGATCATCTAGAAGTATGACTTGATTCCTTGGTCAGACTCATGATAACTTCTCCAGTCAAACTATACATGAGCTGTACCTATACATATATCACACTCCTAATTTCCCTTTCTGGCACATATAAAAGTAAGAATGCGGAAAGGGAGATATATATATTCTGTACCACCACCAAATAGGTTATTTTACAGCCTTCCAGACTCAGAAGATGGAAGGAGCTATTCAACCATACCAAGTAGAACACTCTGCTGCACAGGGTGGAAATCCATGCTCATGACACATGAGCCCTGATTCAACGTACGTGCCACTGTCTTAGGCAAATCATCAGCTGAACTTGCTGTTTGGGGATGGCTTGGACCTGCATAATTTATCTGCAAACATAAGCTCTGCATATTAGGACTTCGACCATGTTAGGAGTCCAGGACTTCATGGAATGAAATGTAGATAAAAGTAAAATTGCTGTGACACAAACATTCTCTTAATACATGTATGCAAAGTCAGGTAATAGAGATGTCTCAAAGTACAACTACTGTCCACTCAAGCCCAGATTGGTCATGCAAATACCTTCCCAAAATTAGAAAAGTTTAATGAAATTCATGGGCTGATGGTTTCCCACACAGGAAGATAATGACCATTTGAACAGCACTATTCAAGAAAACATGGAAATAGACCATCAGTCCAATAATGGCGCTTACTGTCTTGACCTCATCAGGCTGAACCCCTGCCCTGGCACGCTTCATCAGATGCTCTGAATCAGCTGTTTGGTAGTCCACAGTTGGGATGCTGCCAGGTGGTGTACGGGGCCGCTTCAGTAGTGCAGCTGTTCCCATCCCACTACATACTTCTTAGGAACCAAAAGTAAATAAAGCAAGGATCAAATAATAAACTTCTGGTTGGAACAAGAGCTCAAACTCAGTAAAATAAGTGCTAAGGGGATTTTACTTTTGGTTACAAAACAAATCACAAGAACAAGGAGTGGATCATAGCAAGTGACTATTTGAATGATAGATACAGAAGACCCATAGCATGACAGAAGTCTGCCCATCATCTTGAATTTATCTGGGAAATCACCTATGACATTGAGCATTGAGGCAAGAGACAAACCTGAGTTTGGTGGTGCAGAAAGAGCTGCAGGTCCAGTTGCAACAGGAGCATGCTGAGCAGGTGGATTAGGGTTCGCCATCCACCCAGCTAATGTACTTGCAGAGGGTGCTGCTGTTGGTTGAAATGGCTGCAATCACAACATGTGAAGGCAACACTTCATTGTGTGGAACTACCACCTGTCCAATTTCAGCCTCTAAAAACTGACTATAAGTTTGTAAGTAAAATGGTTCAAGTGAGGACACTAAACTGAAATGTTGGGCATTTGAGTGCACACAAAACTAAACAATTTGAGACTGCTTTGAAAAGATCAAAGCATACTCAAACCTTCACAAAAATATCACAAAATTAGGGCATGCAGAACAGACTTCACATAGTCCTGCTTAGAGTGGTAACCAATGCCCCCAGGAAAAAAACATGAGAAGGGCTACTTGATCACTGTAAGAGTATACCAGGAGGAGAGCAAAAGGTGGATTATGAAAACATACACTGTGGGTACCAAGGGGGGGAAAGGCACCTCCTTTCGGAAGGCCGCCCACCAAGGTATTGTTGGCAGGTGGAGGAGCACGAGCACCATTTGGAGGCCCACATGTATGATCAATGAACAGAGTCTTAATGTCCGGATTTGGCCTTGGATTCTTGCACAGCTGGTGCTGCCAATTGAGACTATAACACAGTGGTACAGACATGAAATTAGCCATTCATTCCCAAGAATATTGCAACTGATAAAAGTAGTTCCTCCAGTTTTCAACAAAGCCACCTTCTGTTACCTCTAGAACTTAAAAAGCCAGTTACTCCTTGCAATCTGAGAAATCAAGAGTTCCATTACCTTTCAATATGTGGGGAAGGTTGAATTTCATGAACACCATGCCACCATGGACTTTCTGATTAGACCAAGACTACAGTAAAGGAGGGTCTACATCTCATGTTCATCCATGAACAGCATGCAGAGTGAATTGAAGACCAGTTCAATGGTCATATCTCCTTGCTATGGACCACAACTTCATTTCCAGCACATCAGTAGCCATGCAATTTTGATTGGTAATTCATTTACCCTTAAAGCAATGGCAGACCCTGGAACTGAACCAAAGCACATGTAACAGAATTGAAGGGACATATCACAAACCTCTGGTTTATGAGTGTCCGCAGCCGAGAT
Organism: Sphagnum contortum; assembly: GCA_963920785.1. Taxonomy (NCBI): domain Eukaryota; kingdom Viridiplantae; phylum Streptophyta; class Sphagnopsida; order Sphagnales; family Sphagnaceae; genus Sphagnum; species Sphagnum contortum. Next base: position 4,240,085 of record OY987286.1, read on the forward strand.
GCCTTCAATGATGGGAAAGCCAGTTTATCACGGAAAAGGGGATTTGCTTCTATCAACTTCTTGAGTTCCAACAGCATAATATTTCTTGCTGACTTTGTGTCCCCATACTTTGATAGCTGCTCATTCTCCCTGTCCAAGAGCCAATTCACCAAGAATACTTGAGCAACAGAATGGCTGATGTGATCACCAGTCCAGTAACCCATTTATTCACAACAGTTGGACTGCAAATCCACATAGACCAAAAAAGGCTAGCCTGCAAGACTACAGCAGAGACTTGATGCATCCATGATCATGTCATCTTCAACTGTGTGGAGGAAATACAGGACACAAACTAGCATGCTGACCATCAAAATTGCATGAAGACATTAGGGAAGACATAACAACTAAAAGTCTTCTCAACCAAAGAAGGATACAGCCACTAGAGAACCACCAAATGTTCTGCCACATGGACCAAGACCTAAGCATAAGATCAACTTTCTGTGATTACTAAGCCATACAGACCAAGTCAAGGAACATAGAACTTTAGCACAAGACTTCTAACAAAAGCATGAATGGGGAGCAAAGCTGTGCAGAGCATTAAGACCTATTCCAGAAAAGGTACCCACAGTAATACATGGAGCAACTTGGAGTAGAGTGAAAGGGACATGTGCAGATCATGACAGGACCATGGAAGGAAAGATTCAGGAACCTGAAATTCTCTAATGTAAGAAGCTGAGTAATCTCCTTGTACAGCTCTTCGTTGAAAGAGGAGAACACCTTTAGATCCTTCACAAGTATGTCAACAGCCTTGGCCCGGTCTTGCCTGTCCCATTATCATCACAGTGACATTGTCTTCATCAATGCATCCCCCTTGACAGAACAGATCATGATTCAATTATACTATAAGTCATGTACCTTTGCAAGCAATTCCATGAAGCCCTGGTGAAAGGCCCAATGACAATCCAGTATCTAGCACATTCTTTGGACACAAGCCACCCAATTTACAATCAACTTCAAATGAGATCCATGCAATGGGCCTCTAAACAAGATCTTATTCCTGCAGACACAACTGACAACCTTAAAATCTCATTACTGTACTTAATCAAGCATGAGCTCAAACCATCATCCTGTCTATTCCTGAGTACATACCAAAGTGTATACAATAAATGGATACCCATCAACAGATATTACAGCAAATAACTTTCCTGAAAAACAAGAAATCTCCATACTCACCATTAAAGGTAACCAAAACCAGTCAAAGAAAAACTCCAGATGAGTACTGAACAACAGGAAAGAAGAAATACAGAGGAACGGAAGAACTAGTTTGAAATGAGCCATAAAACTAGTAGTATAAACACCACTGACAGGCTCTCACTTGTTTTCAGTAACATATTGACAAAATTGCAGAGAAATCTCTATGACAATGCATGTAGTCATAACCTTATGAGAGTCACTCACAAAGTGTCAGACCATCACCTTCATCATGAATAACATTGACAGTCTGCCATGACTACCTATTGCCAACCACATCAGCTCCAGACAGTGGGTGTAGATACATAATATATATTATAATTCACCCAAAATCTCATAAGTCCAGATCAACCATACCATGTACAATATTGACTTTTTCTTATCACGACATGCATAAAACAGAATAGGGCCAAAACATACTTATCCAATGCTTCCAAGTATTTCTGTTTCCGGATCTCAAAGAAGATCTTCATGGAATAACGGTTGTCATCCACTTTTGTGAAGCCTGAAAGGTACCGCTCTACCTCCTCCCATTCACCACCCTGTACCTGATCCTCAAAATACTTCATGTTGAAGAAAAACCCAGATTCCTGTTCCAGCCTGTGATGCGCCCCCCCCCCCCCCCCCAAAACCAAAAATCCCCTCAATTCCACTTGCATCAACAAGACCCTGAAAGCTCAAAATCCTAAGAGCTACCAACCTTGAGAAAGTGTTTATTAATCCCATGTCCAATCCGTACCAAATTTGATCACCAGACAACAACACCAGAAAGTAGATCAAGCAATATATACACCCCCACATTTCCTACCTGGCCAAAACTAGTCTATTGCTCCCTCTTGACAACTACGACCAGAGTTCTGAAAATTCATTTTTGGACCAAGGAGGTTACACAAGGGATTGAAGGGCTGCTGCACACCTCCTGAGCCATCAAATGGCAGACCCAATCAGTTAGTTAGAGCAACACAAACAAAACAAACATCCGTTGTGTGATTGCCATCAAAGACATTCAAACATCATCAGGCCAGCAACCGCTTGCACAACGGATATTCAAACATCATCAGGCCGGCAACCACTTGCACAAAGACATTCAACATCATCAGGCTGGCAACCACTTGCAAAGACATTCAAACATCATCAGGCCAGCAACTACTTGCAAAGACATTCAAACATTGTCGGGCCAGCAACCACTTGCAAAGACATTCAAACATTGTCGGGCCAGCAACCACTTGCAAAGACATTCAAAACATTTTCAGGCCAGCAACCACTTGCAAAGACATTCAGAGATAATCAGGCTGGCAACCATTAGCTGGACCAGGGAAATACAGTGTCCATTTCCATTTGCACGAAGACAGACGATATAGGATCCTTCCTTGCTCGACTGCGGGGAGTGGAGTAGACGACAGAATAGCTGCGGACTTCAAAAAATATATAGAATCCAAAGAAGGACAGAAGGGAAAGAGAAACAACAGCAGCAGCAAGACTTTGCAGCCGCAAAATGGAAGATAGATACTTACTTGTGGACAGTTTCCTTGAACTTCTCCTCATCCAGGAACTGCAAGATGAGAAACACGAGCTCCCTACTCAAGGACGACATTTGTTCCCTGCTGTCGCTCCCACCGCCTTTGGCTTTTCTCCACCCTCCACGTTGTATCTAGTATAAAGTTCTCATCTATTTTCCGTAAACCGAGACCCTACTTGTTCTCCTCTCCCATCTCTGCGACACAAAATACCATAACCCTGGCCCTCTCTCTGTCTCTCGCAAACCTCCAAAACGTCCCTCCTGCCGATTTCCGATAGCAGATAGCGTAGCAACAAAACCAAAAGCAAAAACACAGACACACAAATATCCCGCCACAAACAAAAAGAAAGCCCCCCTCCCCCCTCCACCCCCCCGGACTGACTACAAGGAATAAAAACAATCTTCCTTCCTTGGCTTCTCCCACTCCACCACCACAAAGCTATTCTAGCGGGAGGGAAGGAAGGATAGGAAGGAAGGGAAGGAAGGAAGGAAGGATTCACCGCAAGAAAGGTTGTCCACACCGACCCTAATAAGACAGAAAGAAACACTCTCAAAAAGTCAGCCAGCCAGCCGTTGCACCAGGTGGTGAAGACAACAAAACACCCGAGCGACTCCTTTAGTCAGCAGAACGAGGCCGAGGAAGCGACAGAAGAAGAAGAAGAAGACGTTGCTGCTGCGAGGAGTGAAAAGACGACGACGATGCGACAGAAGAAGAGAAGAGAAGTCGCTACGAGAGGAGCGAGCGAAGCTCTGTCCGCAGCGGACGGGCGGTCGGGCAGGCGAAGGGGGGGGGGCCTTGTTCCAAGAGCGGCAGAAGAGCAGGAGCAGGAGAGCACCGCAGCGACCCACCCCTCCTCCTCCCTATGCACCTCTCCTTGTTCCTTCCCTTTATTGCTTATCACTGATCTGAAACGGAAATTGACTTATCACACACTACTACTTATCACGACTTCTTCTTCTTCTTATTATTATTATTAATAACTACAGTGACGTATCACGACTTTTATTACCCCACTTATCACGCGAGTGGAGGGTGGTAAATAGGTACATACTAGAATAGCCTACGATAGATACCTACTAAAAGAAAACCTACACTAGATACCTACTATAGGTACCTATTTTTAGATACCTACTGTCTGTTTGTTTGTGCACCTGTTTGCTTATCACCCTATCAACCAACCCAAGTCCTCTTATAAGTTATCACTTCTCTCTCACCCATGTGTGTGTGTGTTCAAGAAAATCAAAGAAAGTCAGTCACCCCCACTCCCCCCCCACCCCATCCTTCCACCCCTTTCCTTCCTTCCTTCCTTCCTTCCTCACCCCCCCCAAACATTTATTTATTTTTTGGTCAAGGGTACATGGTTGGTTGGTTACCTATAAATAAACAAAGTTTAGGAGGCTCATATGTCGTGTGTTTTGTGGGGGAGGGGGAGGGGTTATGCTCACCAATTATGGCAAGTCCATAAGTAGCAACAATTCTTAAAATAGGAAATTGTTTCCATGAGTTTTCCCCCAAATAAATATTTAGGGGGAAAAAATGGGTCTATTAAGTCCCCAAAGAATTTTAGGAACTGTTCCTTGAAGTTCCCACAAAAATGTAAGAAAAATGTTTGCTTGAAATTCTCCCAAATTTTAAGAGAAAATTTCCTTAAACTTCTCCCAAAAAATAAATTAGAAAGCGTTTTCTAAAATGGTCTATTAAGTTCCCCAAAAGAATTAGGAAATGTTGAGCCAATGAATAATAAATACCCTAGTTTCCTAAATTTTGGTCTTTGCTATTGACAAACGGGGGTAGGCTTTTTTTTTCCTTAGCCCTTTCCAAAACGAATGTTGTAGGCTACTACAACTCATGGAGGTCTCCTCTGAAGGGGTGGATTTTTTTTTAATTTTTAAAATAATTTTATAAATTAAATTTGTGTAGGTAGCTCTTCCCAAAACAAAAAATCAGCACAAGTATGCACTTAATAATCCCTGTCTATAAATAAATACCATAGTACCTTGCCCACTTCAACACATGTCTGTTGAATAATTAATTAATTTTGAAATTTTCAATTCAACAAAAATGCAATATTCCTAAATATTCATTTAATTTCCTTCACAGTATCTTTCAATTTGGAACACATATTTTTTGAAATTTTCAACATTTCTGAAAATAATATAATTAGTGTTGAATTGGCCAAGGTACTAGGGTATGAGGGGGGAAACTGCAAGGTTGAAAAAGTATAATAGGAGGACTTGGGTACATCAATTTACGTGTAGTTCAAAAGTCTTTTGTAGATACCTATTGTTACTTCTAATAATTAGTTGGGGAGTGTACCTTTTTTCTTTTCAAAATTCAAGGAGCCAATTTGATTGGCCTATTACCAATTTTTTTTTAAAGATTGGGCACTTTCCAAAATAAGTAGAAGTATTCATGATACACACACACACACACACACACACACATATATATATATATGAAAGTTCAATTTTGAGCAAAGCATATGGGATAAAAATGTGGTGCTATTGAGAACATCTTAAGGGAGCCTTTTGGGAACTTGATGGGAATACAATGTGAATAACAATAAGGTAAAATCCCTATCCTACCTCCCCCCCCCCTATACCCCAAACTCAAATGTAATATGTGCCATAATTTAATATCAAATTATCATTTTAATAATATATATGTCACAATAAGCATCACATATTGTACACTAGACATATCCATAAAGTCACGAAAAGATAGGGTGAGATTCAAAAAAACCTGCAAAAAAAAGTACATTAGCATTCAACCGGGGGTGAAACTCAGAAAGCCATCAATTTTGATGGTTTCCTCAGTTTCACACCCTGTCTTTCTTTCTTTTTTTCCTGGGCGCTTCCACTGCTGCTACATAAATTTTCACTGCTCCTACGTTGTACAGCTACTATAATTCCTCTCGAACCTTGTGCATTAAATGCTGAGATTCAGCATATAGCACTGAGTTTCAAACATTTCATACTCAGATTTTCCTTGCTTTGCGGATACCACTAAAAGAGGGGTTAGGGGGGTGAAGGACAGGGTGGAGACAAGGTGAAGACAGGGTGACTTTTACGGATTTCTTTATTGTAATGCATGAAATCACATTCTTTTTTTCACACATGTGTCATGAGTTGTGATGTTTTGTGTGAAAAAATCATATTTCAGCGTTTTTAAACAAAGTGTGTCGAAATTTGGCGAAATTTATGATAAAAATTAGAAAAATTAGACGAATTTACTATACAAAACCCTTTTTTTTTTTCTTTTTTGGCTAGGAAAGGAAAAAAAACACTGCCACATTCTTTTGTAGTGAATCAATTGCAATTGATAAAAACTTCAGCCAAAATCAATTGCGATGTGATTATGTAGCAAAGCTAGAACGAGTCAAACAAAATGTGACGATATTGCAAAGCTACATTGAGCTCCAAGCAAGGTGTGCTCCCCACCCAACTGAGGTTAGATTTAAAAGTTTCACCGACCAAACAATTATTTTGTTACATGACACTAAAAACCGCATGTATCCTAATATGGCACTAACAGCAAACAAGTAAAGTATTCATAAAGCCAAAATCCGAGCCAAAATCCGATTTCTCAAGTAAGAATCAAACCTTTTCAATTTTTGAATTGTGAATGTGAGGTTCCTTCAAAGTGGACGACAATTTCAAAGAGGTCCCCATGCTAGAATGCTTTTGAGTTAAAACTCATAAATGAATTTCAAGGGTCAGAGTCCCTTGCTACTACCCACTTATGATTCCCAGCATCCTCATTGGTGCACTCCCAAGTGCCAGGAGTTGGGTTCACCAACTACCCGACTAGAGGCCCAATGCATGCCACTTATTTATCGAAACATCACCCCTTTGTATGACTCATGATCTGAATGGTTTGTAATCATATTAAGTGCCTCCAGCACTTTAAATTTAATTAGAAAAATATTTAAATTTCCTTCATCAACATCCATTTGAAATTCCAAAAAACATATATATATAATTTTTGGCTTGTGCCCAAAATTTTGGGGTTAAAACCTAATATATTTCCACAACAAGGTCATGTTTCTTTGTGTTTTTTTAAACACTCTTTTCATGTGGAAGGGTAGTTTCTGGAGCATCTCTCCCCCAGGCCTGGATCGAGTTTACTCACTGATGAATTTAGTTTGGGAGAGGGCCCTCAAAGTTCAATTTGTTGTCTTTTTGCAAGGAGTCATTTTGATTGGCCCATGACAACAAAAATTTGAAACATTACACACTCCCCCAAAATAGAAGCAAAAGAGGTGCTCGCTCCCCTTTCTTTGACCCCCCCCCGCCCCCCCCCACCTTTATGGGTTATGCAAATTCAAATTTGGGCAACTGCAATAAGTGTGGTTCAAATGGGGAACACATTGAGAACTTGGGGAACATAATTGGAAAGATGTCAGAACATGTTGGGAAATGCATGGGGAACATGGTGCCAACATCAAAATCCAAGAAAATTGAACTTGGGACCCCCTCCCTCCCACCCCCAAAGGGAAAATAATAATAATAATAATAATAATATAGTAATAATGGGCCCTCCTGGGTGCATGTTGAGAGCTGTCTCATTGGTTGCATGAAAATTCTATTTCATAAAATTGTTTTGTCACTATTTTTTGGCTTGGGCTAGTACCCCTTCCAAAGAGCATGATTTAGGATTGGTGTAAAGCTGAGAATCTTTGTCCTTTTCCACTCCCTTCAAAACACTTGGAGCAAATTTCAAATGAAATTTGAGAGCACCTGATTGATATCTTACACCTAAATAGGCATAGGATCCCTAGGAGTAGGAATAAGAACTCTCCTCCTTCCTACGGGATTTTGATCTACCAATGTTTTAGGTCCATCATAATGTTGGCCTCATACTTTACTATGGATAAAGCCCATGGATATGGGGACATTCCCAAAATGCGGGGCTGCTCTAAGGTACCACCTTGTTGTAGGGCCCTTACTTTGGGTACGTCCTCCACCCTCCAGCTTTACCTCACACAACAGGCAATCTACAGTTTTTTTTTTTTTTTTTGTTTTTTTGGGGTGCATGCCCATGCCCATGCCCATGCCCATTTTTCTAGACTATATTTTGTATAATTGATTAAACATAATGATCTATTATTATTAAACTTTTTTATTTTTTATGACACATTAAATGCAATACTTGTGAGAAGAATTCCAAAAGTCTTTCTAAAAATTAAATGCCCCCACTACACAATCAATCCATTTTATCACTGAACAAAAAAAGGGGGGGGTAAAAGCTTTGTAGATTATTATTGTGGGACACAAAAGTTAGAGAGTTTTCATTTTTTCAGCTGAGAGTATGGAGACCACTTTGGCAAAGTTTTATGCCAAAACTAGAAATAACAAAAGGAGGTGTAAAGAGGCTTTTTTTTTTTTTAAGGCATAAAGTGCCTATTATTTTCAAGGAGGCATTATTAGTAGTGTGCATAAAACTTACGCTCCAAAGTTCAAATACACTAGTCTTCTTCTTTCCAGGGAAGTTGTTTCCTAAAGGCAACACTATATATATATATATATAATATTCATTTTGTTTGTTAACGAAAATAAAGTGGGAAAATGATTGAACTTTAAATCCTTTAGGTTGAAAGAAGAATTCTAACCATTACATCATGTGCTTTTTAAAAAAAACTATTGTGTAAAAAATATATCTATCATTGTGTGGGTACAATTTTTTAAATAATTAACTTTTTTTCATGTTGAAATTTGTACTACAAATGCATTGAACCTGATTCCGCATTTAACTTGTAACTATTATTGAGTGTTTGACTCATAAACAATAGAGGGAAAAATACTTTGCATAAGGTGCTTTGAAATAACATTAAAAATTTGAGGTTATTTTTTATGAACCTGCTTCACCTTTTTACGTGTCCACACTTGTTTCAATCATGCTTATGTGTAATGCAAGATAACTTTTCTCTTGCAACTAGGGATATGCATTTTTCTCTTTAAAGTCTAACAATTACCGACACCTTAGGTCTACAAGCATTTTTAATGGACATTCATCATAACACATCCCTTAGGTTTATTTTGAAGGATGATTTCATTTCATTAGCATCCAAAGCTTGCATTTGTTCTTGTTCAAACAATGGGACAAGGTTATGGTTGGTTGCTAAACCATTTATCTATTCATTTCACATGGCACAATCTACTTTCATTTCAATGCCACGTTTTCATCTTAGTTTGATTCAACCTTCAGCATCTAATTTTCTCACATGTGAGTATGGACACAAGTTGGACGCATATGACACACACTTAGTTCATTGCTCGTTTGGAGGTCAACAAATAACCACACATGATGTCATTTGAGATGTTATGTATGCCATCATTCAAAAAAGTGGACACACTATATGGAAAGAACAATGGTATGCCATTATGATAAGAGTTTCATTACAAGTCGATTTTTACATGACCCGAAAAGACCAAATTTTCATTGTTGATGTGATGGTTATTGACCCAACATGAGAGATGGTGGCTTCGAATGTAATTAATTGACCAACATGTGCAACTATGAAACTTAACACCATTGTTAAAATCCGCAAGTATAGAAAGGTTCATGAAAATCACCACTTAAATCCAATGGCCATGGAGGTGCATGGCACATATGGATGCAATATGGATTGTTTCATTAAGGAGTGTGCCCATCTTTTCCATGATAAATGATCAAGTGGTTATTTATTTTTGTCTTTTGCATTCAATTTTTCAAGCAGCATGTTAATATTGCTTTTCAATGTGCTTTAGCTTTTGCTATAGAAAGGAAGATTAAGTTGGCGAGTAATGTTTATTCTAAACCTCTCATTATTATTAGATGTCATGATTTGCGTTCAAGTGACATTAGAGAGGTTGTGGGTGAAATAGGTTTCTACCACAAGAGGTACTAGTTCTTTCCTTCTTCTTTTTTGGTTCCTATGGGTTGTTCGTCTTTTGGCCTTTCTTTGGCTTTCCCTTTTTTATCTCCCTTGTGATGGTTTGGGCCATCAATCTATTATTGGATTTTTGTTTGTTTACTCTTTATGAACTACAAGAATTTGTCAAGTGTGTGATGTGAAAGGCACCTTACTCTCAACAACAATTTCAACCTCAAGAGATTTGAGCTAGATGGCACCACCTTATGTACTAGAGAAGGCAATCGCCCCCTAGTGTGCATTCTGCATCCTAGTGAACTTTTAAGGGTGAGGCTCATAGGCTGAGACCTGAAGGTGAATTAGGTGCAGAATGTGCCCTAGGGGATGATGCCTTTTTGTGGCATAAGGTGAAATTTTTGTAGTGTAGTTGGAGGACCACTTTAGTGCATAGAATTTTTTCCTTTGCAATGGCTGTGCATTTTGAAAAAACATAGTAATCCTGACTCGTACTCTTATAAGTATTTTGTTTTTCAGAATACTAGATTTCATGGGGGAAACGCCCAATACCTTATGATCATGCAGTAAAGCCCTTGCGCAGGTGCGGGCTTCACCAGAATTGTGAGCCTACGCTCAGCTCTGCCTAGCACAAGGGGGGGGCCATATTCCAGTAAAGCCGGCCTTGAGATCTCCAGCTGCACCCTATTTCATCTTCAGAGGTTCCATAAAGAAAAGAATAGAACCTCCGGGTGTCAAGGGTTTGGGTTGGGGTGGGGGGGTTTTAAAAGCTTATTGAAAGTTTGGAACCCCCGGAGACCAATGTCTTGACAACAAGAAGAAAGTTTCAAAACGGTTTAAAAACCGGAGTGCTCAATACCCCAGACCTTCGAGACTCTGGAAAGAACCGGAACCGGCGGTTCTCCTGAACAAGCGGAGAGGGGGGGATAGAGAGGGGAAGGGGAGGGTGAGAGAAGAACCTCCCAACGCACTGCGCTCTACCCTAGCGCCACCAGACAAGAACTGTTGCTGTTGTAATCTGTACATATCCGTTAGGAACTTAGTACCATTGGGAGTTTGTTTGTTTTATATATAGGGAGATAGGTACATTAGCTGCTGAGCCCATATCTCTTACTTGCTTTGCTTGATTGCTTATCTTTTCGCCTGATCTCGAGATTGATATGATATGTGATATCATCAGGTTGTCACATTTTTCAGTTGCGCTTATCAGATTTTTTTTCCCCCCTTCTATTCGGGCTTAAAATAGACCGACTTTTATTAGGCTAGTTACGTTAGATTCACTTCTTCGTCTCCTCTCCTTCGCTTTCTCTTCATCCCTTTCCTTTCTCTACTTTCCACTGCGCGTATCGCTTTCTGACACCGCCGTGGTCGTCGTCATATAGCCCGTTTCTTTCCACAGAGATTACGCACACCTGCCCCCACTGCAACTCTCGCGCTCGCGAAGCTCTTTTGTCTGATCGACCTCCGCCACGCCGCGCTTTCTTCTTTTCTTAGGTCTCTTTCTCGCGTTGATCGCTCGGCCGATTTTGCTCTTCTCTCTCTCTCTCTCTCTCTCTCTCTCTTCATTCCTACCTAAAATTTAGTCTTTTTCTGGCTATCGATCGTAAGCGCTTTTTTCTCATGAATTTTTTTGGCCAAATTTGTGAGGTAGGTGGATTCATCCACAAGAGGACTTAGCCAATTTGGGCTATACCTAGGTCAGAGAGGAAACTAGAAAGTTTCTGGAGAGGATTTAGCCAAATTTGGCTTCAGGTCAGAGTGTAACCTAAATTTGTTTTTGGAGACGACTTAGACAAAATTTGGCTACAGGTCAGAGAGGAAACCAAGAATCTTTTTGGAGAGGACTTAGCCAAATTTGGCTATAGGTCAGAGGGGAAACTAGAAATGTTTTTGGAGAGAACTTAGCCAAATTTGGCTATAGGTAAGAGTGGAAACTAGTTTTCTTTTGGGAGAGGATTTAGCCAAATTTGGCTACAGTTCTGAGAGGAAATTAGAATTTTGTTTGTTTGGATTCTTGCTATAATTTGGCAACTTGTCAGAACCTATTGTCTAAATCAGGTGGTTTATATATTTATTTATTTATTTATTTTATTCCTCAGGGCGAATTTTTTCTATTTTGTACAAAATATCTTCTCTTGCAAATCCACTGTTTCTTTGAAAAATAATTTAAAGAAATCGCCATTTTTTTTCCACAATTGGTCGAAACATGAAAAAATGCGGATTAAGATTTTCTTTTCCCAAAAAGTCCTTTGTATCATTAGCCGCTCCAATTTTTAAAAAATTTATCGTGGTCGCCAGGATGCGCCAATAAAAGTTTATTTTTTTTAATTTAAGAAAAAACAGTGTCTGAAGTGGGCCTTAGCTTTTATTACACTCAATGATAAAAGGTCCACTTCTTTTCTTCCAGACACACATCATCAGTGAGGACTGGTTTATATAAGTGGGCCGAGTTATCTCTCACACGCCCAATCAACTGGTCCTTCCTTGGCCCACTAAAAAAACTCCGTCTCAAGGCTGCCAATCACCTAACGGAACTTTGACTTCTTGTCCACCCCCATGTCTACCAACCCAAGTGGGCTCCCCGGTTACAATCACCGGTTATTTCCCTTGTAACCGGTGGACGTAACCTATTTACAAGTCTGGAACGAACGATGGATTCACGGGTATTACATTCTCGTTGCAACCGTTTGTCGCCTGGATGGAAATCTCATAAATTGCTCTTTGTGTGGATGAAAATTGAGCAGGTCTCAATTCCCATCCATATCCTAATGGATGATCTTAGTGTTGTAAAATCCCAACATAATTTTTTTAAATTTAATTTATGGTAATTTATTGGATATCATAAATGGCCAACCCCATTTTATGGAAAATGTTTTTTGAATTAGTTTTTTTTTTTTTTGGTAGAATTAACAAGGTGATCTATCTTTTTTATGAAAGGGATTTTAGGCTCTTTGTCGGAGTGTTAATTGCTTTAATGTTGTGCATATTTTGTGTGCATTGTTAATAAACTAGATCTGATGTAACAGGGTTTCCTTTTTCACGCCATTCGATTTGAAGACCTAAACTTACCTGCCTATAGCGCGGAGTTCGCGAGAACACAAAACCCCCTTCCCAAGCTTGCATGTGTTTCTCCGTCACCATGATTCGCACCTAGTGCTGGAACATTTCAGGCCAGGTGCGACTCATTTCGAAACCTCGTTTCTGTCATAGATAGACTGTATGTGCGGAGAGATGGAGGATCCAACGAGTGTGTGTCTCTCCACCACCACAACCCACACCTAACGCTAAAACATTTCAGACCAGGTGCGACTCATTTCGGAACCTCGACAAACAGACGCACAGATAAGTGAATTAATATATACGATTAGCTTTAAACCCATATTGCTCTTTAGATTAATTCATTTTTGGTTTATACATATAACAAAAGGTGTAATTTTTTTTAAATAAATGAAATATCAATTGATTTGGGTCCCTTATATGTATTTCAAAAGCTTTAAGTCCAAAAGATTAAAGGTGCATTCACACTTGGTGTTAATAAGGACTCTAATATTAAGTCCCCAAACACCAAGCTAGTCATTTAAAACCTAAACCTATTTATCACAAAGATTTTTATGTTAAGTTAAGATTCACTTAATATTAAATAATCACCCACATAACATTGGGTGCCACCTAAGATGCCACCTAGATTTTCACACAACATTGACTTAACATTAGGTGTGAACACACCTTTAAATATCTTTTAAACTATTTTTTAGTTATTGGTTTTTGAGCATGAAAATAACTTATTTTTGCCCTTAAGGTCCAAACTAGTAGTTTAGCATTGAGATGTTATAGACCCAAGATGAATGTGTGTACTCATTGCTTAAAAGGCAAGCTTGATCATGTAAGCATAATGTTTTGTAATGCAAATAGATGAAATGGAATTTCACGAATTTCAAGTGGTGAAGCAATTGATTTTGTCATGCCTTGACAAAATTAGTGAAGCATTGTGTTGGTGGCCCAAGTATATTTTAACCTCTTATAATGCTGCCGATTTCATACAATTATGGTCCACATGGGTTTTAACTTCAACTTCACAATGCAAAATCATTTTGTTGGTACATATATATTTTTTGAAATTAAAAATCACTCTAAATTTGAAACCTTTTGTTGCTTTGATTTGAAAATTGTGAATGAAAAACTTACACACCATATTGTTGAAGGATTTTCAATAGTAATATAAGTGAAGAAGGAGCCCCACATTTTGGGAAACCACCCAACCCAATACTATTTTCGTCAAAATGGGCTTAATTTCAAAATTCTTATGGAACCTTGTTATATTTCATTTTAATTTTTTAATTAATATTCAAAAATGAAAATCATTTTAAATGTTTTTTCTTTGTTATTTTGAAATTTGCTAAACAATAGACGCCCACATTGTCTTGTCAATGGATTTCTAGCAATACCAAAATCATAGTGAGGTCCCCATGGTATGGTTACAACATGTTCACATTCATACAAAAAGACAAGGTACATGAGCATGCATACCCTGGCCATTGAGGGCATCAAAAATATGTGTAAGAGTATGAAGGAACTATGGAAGTTATACCATTTTTACATTGTATTTTGATTGTGTGGCAAAATACACTAAGGGATATATAATTTGGTAATTTAAATGCAATATATATGGGTTGGCGATTTGTCTAATAGATTTGTGTTCATCTAGAGTAATTGGTGAATCAATGCACTAATCCATATATGATTTATTCATGTCTAGTTAATGGTGAAATATTTGTTTCATTCATAATTTTTTTTTTAAATGTGTGTGTTCAGATGACAACGTTAAAATCTCTAACTTGTATTATAGTTGGGTAATTTAAAGGCATTTTTAAATTTTTTTAGATATTAATTAAATAAGGTGTTTGCATTTGAGTTGGTTTATCTAATGCAATTATATTAAAAACATATTGTGTAATATTGTTGAAAAGTTCAATAATCGATTCAGTGCCCAAATTTGTCATTGAACTTGTTTGTGATAAAGACACCACTCAATTCTATAATATCATTGTTCCATGCTCATTATAATGTACGACAAAATGTTAAATTTGTTGGATATGGCATGATATAAAATTTGATTTGCACAAATCTTTTGAATTCTTGTTTCATTTAAGCAAAGGATCCAAGATGGTAATAAATTTGGAACTAAAAGAACATCTAAAAAATGTATGTTTAAAATATAGGTCATGGTTATACCTTATGTGTCATATTCATTCACATGCATCATGTTTGTTCTAATTTAAACATGTTATGTCATCCAATTAGTATTGAAATTTTGTAAGAATGCGTATATTACATGATACCAAAAATATTACACAAAATGTAATTGTTACATACAATGAGCTAGCATTTTGAAACATGATGGAATATAGTGTACAAAATATGTAAATTTAAAATAAGCTATAACATGCAACCATAAGTTAAATGAATTACAAAGCTTTAACCCAAAAAAAACCTA
Organism: Sphagnum contortum; assembly: GCA_963920785.1. NCBI lineage: Eukaryota > Viridiplantae > Streptophyta > Sphagnopsida > Sphagnales > Sphagnaceae > Sphagnum > Sphagnum contortum. The sequence continues at coordinate 4,255,197 of OY987286.1, forward strand.
ACATAACATGCAAATGTAAAACACATACACATGACCCCAAAAAAAATTTAAGCCCAAAACCCAAAAACAAAATACACACACCCACATACACATGACTAGAAAAAAATGAATAACAACCCCCATTCCCAAAAGAAAGAGCAGAAAATGAACCCATAACATGTGGCTATAACTCGCATACACATTATCAAAAAAAGTGAAAAACAAATGAAAAAAATGCAACCATAAACATCTAATCACAAATTTCATTTTTTCTAACTTTGTAAATGTGATTGTAGAATAAGATAATAAATGCATTTTTCTACATGCAACCATAAGATCAAAATTATTATTTTTAATGTTTTTTACATGTGACTATGAATAAAAAAGAATAAAAAACTTATTTCTAACATGTAATCATAATTTAAATGAATTAAATTTCGTAATTTCTACATGCAATGGTAACAATTATATATGCAACTATAAGGATTGGAATCAAATTAAATGTCTTTTAAATGTAATCTAGAAATAAAATGGATTGATGAATTTGTTTTTTATTTTAAACTATAAAAATTTACATTTGATATTAAAGATCATTTGAAGTATTAATCTCAACATGTGATCATAAATTAAATGAACTAGAATTTGATTGCTTACATGTGATTATATATTTTTAAATATATTACATGTAGTTATTTCAAGACAAAACATTTTTTCTTCAAAAAAAGGAGATTTACTTTTAAAACATGGTTTGATAGTGGAGATAGTAAATACAAATATTCTTTAGAATGATATTGAAATAACAATGTGTATGTTAAATTGTGTTTTGTAACACCAATTGGATTGAAAGGTTTCAATGGAATTTTTGGGGGTCCAAAATGTTATTTCTAATAACCTTTTATTAATTCAATTTTTTCATTTGCAATGAAAATTGTTCACATGGTATGCATTCATTTACTTGTAGAAAAAAATATGGGTTGAAGGTTTTTTTTAATAAATAAAATTATTATTATTTTTAGATCATATACAACTTTTGTATGCTAAAATCATATCATTCAACTCTTTTAATATTGATAAAGAATACATTCTATGAATGAATTGTTAACATCAATAACTATTGCATCTCAAATAAAATTTTGAATTTTCCCATCCATTGCTTTGTGAATTTTTGTGTATAATTGTACTTGTAAATTGTCCCATCCATTACATATTAAATCTATATTGTGTTGCAACTTATTGCAAATGATATATTTAATTTATATTTTAAAATCTATGTTGGACTTCAATAACATAAATCATAATGCAAACAAGTATGTTGTCCATTTATTTGTAAATTTGAAAAACAATTGTTGAATGAAATTTATGTGTTTAATCCCATACTAACAAATTAGAGGTCATATTTCACATAGGTTTAAAACTTGATCTTGTTCATCAAAATATAATAGTATTGTTGTGCATTTTGTTGGGCGTTTTGGATTTAAAAATTGACAAATCAATTCAATGTTTTCATTTGAAAAGACAAAGCATCTAGAAGCATTTTTTGACCCCAATAATCCATGATCATGAATTTAACTTTCATGATTTGAATTGTTTTACAGAGAAATAATAATTGACTTGATCAAACAAAACATCAATAGTTTAGAAATTCACTAATATTATTCGTTCCTTGTTCATAACAATGTGCACATGTAGTAGAATCATTTTGGACAAGATCTTTGATGTTTAATGAATCATCATTTCTTAATATTAATTTTCACAAGCATGTAAAATTAAAAAATAAATTATAAGTGTAGGCCAATTATTAACACTTGTGATGAATGTCACAAAGCAAGCTAAGGGTTTGTGTTTGATCATTGCAAAAAAAAATCTGCCAAGATGTTTTTAATAATTTGGAGATGTTTTTATATAACCCAAGTAAGCTTTTAATATTTTATCAAAGTTTACATTACTTTACATATGATTAGTTGCGGAAATGCAAATTCATAATTTTTCTTTTCAAATATGAATCCATACAAAGAATAATATGGAATGAATTAAGATTTTAATTTTGTGATTTTTTTAATAATATGATATATAAACTTTTTAATGACATTTTGTAGTTTGACTTGTGTTATTGTTTAATTATGATGCCTTGAATGCCCAAAGAACAATGTTTAATTTTTAATTTTAATTTTATGTGTATCATGAAATAATTAAAGAGGTCAAAACCTTATTCTAGAACAATTGCTAATTATTTAGAATCATCATCAACTACTTGTTTAACATTTAACATTTCAAATGCTTTGTACTAGTGTGTGCTTAAAATTTTCTTCTAAATGTTTTTCAGATTTGTCTAAACTATTTAAATTAATCCAATTTTTTTATCTATATACAAACTACAAAAGAGTTGGATATAATTGTCATAATGTTTTCATAACTATGTTAGGATGGACATAATTACATGCACACACACGCACATATATAATTATATTCTTTTCAAGAATACAAAAATTGAACAATCATCATATGACATTTGCAATAACACATTTTGCATCAAATTGAAATTTGTTGGAACATTCACAATGCTTTCATGCATTTCATATTGTCCATACCCTTGTAAATGGAATATTTATGCACATATAGGATGTTGTGTGCTTAAACATTTTTTTTTTCACATTAAAAAATTCATGTTTAATTTATTGCTCATCATATAAATTTTTAAAGCCAATTTCTCATTGTATTAAGAAAAATTTCAAAGTAGGATTTAGATCCATAAAAAGACCCATGATCATTGGCAACAAAATGATGGATATTTGCAATCTAGAATGGAACAAAAATGAAATATGAGGTATCCTTAATAATTTTTTTTGACAAAACCAAAAATGTAATATTGTTGCATGCTCCATGTTTGAAGAGGGGGAAATCATATTTTCCAAAAAATAATTAATGGTTGCCCTTTAATACATCCCAATATACATTGGTTGTGAAAACCAAATCCAAGAAATTCATGTTGTAAATAATGTTTTTTAAAAGGTGAATTGTAGCCAATTTTATTTTTTTAATCCATAGTTATGTGTATAAAGGAAAAAGGGGGGCAAAATGTCCGTAAAGCATATGATGATGGATAGGATGGGCCAAAACGACTTTCCATCAATGGCATCAATTTGTTTGTCCAAACCCTAAAGATTTTAGGGTGTCACCAAGTAGTGATCAAATGAGCCATTGATTCTACCAAAAAATCACATCTCCACCATCCATAGTGCCCATTTGTGAAAATGTTTTTTTTTTCACCGTTGGGTTTTTGTGTATTTGTTATGGAATTGAAGCTTCAAGGCACTTTTGTGCTTCATTGTAATGTGTAGGACATAGGTCCGTTGTGAGGTTTAATGTATGACAATGCACATTTTAGTGGTTCCTAGTTAGAGGTTTCAAATTGATTTGTTGTAATGTTGTTATTGCTCTTGGACGAGAATCTCAAACCACTTATGTGCTTCATTATAATGTCTAGGATAGAGGTCCATTGTAATTCATTGTGTGGCATTGTGCATTGTGGATAGTAACCATTTAATGGTTGTTGGTCAATGGTTACAAATCAATTTGGCACAATGTTTTGTTACTCAATGGGATGCATTCTTACTCAACAAGATATGATACTACTTGACAAGATGTGCCAAGGGTCTTGTGCACATCACAATCTTATAAAATCCCAAGAACATCCATGATATTGGTTTTCCATTTTTACATCAAATTTCCATGAAATATTTCAACTTTCTTTTAGCTTCAATAATTTTTGTAGGTTTATTGTTGTAGTGAATGAGATTAGGATGTGTCAATTTTGCCGAAGCGATGTCAAATATTATATAATTTTTTCAAGGGGTTAGCATTCTACCCCCCCCCCCCCCCCTCTTAATGTTTTTTTTGCTTCAACTTATTTCTTGAAATAATAGCTTCTTGTATGGAACTTTGTGTGAATCTACATCTTTTTGTAAAATCAAAATTGGGTTATGTAAGGGCAAGGAATCAATGCATTGATTTTGCCAAAACTACATTTTATGTAGTTTTTTCAAATGTTAGCATTATGGACTCCCCCCCTCATTTTTTTTTCATATGTTGTTACTTGCAACCTACTTATTGGTTTTATTATATGTTAATATTGTGAATCGACATGGTCTTGCATAATCAAGTCTTGTTTATGCAATGTGTAAACATGGGAAGCATTTGGATATGCTAATTTTGTTATTTAGCTTTGTTTTGTGCACCTTAAAAGGTTAGCATTGTTGACCCCCCTGCCACCCAATGTCATATGCTACAACTTGTTTCCTAGCTTCTCAAGTGTATAAATACATGGATCTAGTGTATATCCTCATTTTCATGCACAAATATGAGGTTTTTTTGGTCTTAAGGTTTCTCTTGTTTCATTGTGTTTTCATTCTTGAATTTCCAAAGTTTGGAGGTGTAATTTAGGGTTTGACAATACTTCCTCAATTGCCATAGTCTTTATAAATTCAAGTTTTTTTATTCTAGTAGGAATCCAATTGTCATGAATGGACCTCTTATAATTGATGACCATAGTGCTGTTTTTTTTTCTTATGTTCCTCTTCCACCATCCCTTCCATTATTTTTTCTGGTAGTTTTGATTTTTCAAATCAAGATGATGAAAATTTTGCAATGTATTTGAGAAAGTCTTACCCCCCCCCCCCCAAAGAATTACGATGCAACTAAAAAACTTCAAGACTTCTAGGGTGCTAAGCTTCCCTAGGTAAGATTGTGTGTAGGGTCAAATGACATTTTACACACTGTCAAATGCAAAATTTATAATGAAGGATAAATTGTTTTTTCTAAATGGGATTTTATTTGTAAACATGTAGGTAGCAAAAAGGTTGAAAGGAATATTGGGACTAAAGTGAAAAAAAAGGATTATTATTATTCAAAGGCTTCCAAACATGCCAAGAATCATAAATTTGTTTGTTTCTCATAGTTGTGAATCTATTGTTGCCCAAGTTGCAAATGGTGTTGTTGGAGAAAAGGCACAAAAAGTTGTGTAATTTGCAATTGTGTTGCACTTGTTGCAATAAGGATGTCCCACGTTGGAATATGAGGCATTGAAGCCTTTGTTTTAATTCCTACATGCAAGTGCCAAAAAACAATAAGAAACATTGGAGTGATAACTTTGGCTAGACAATGGCAAAATTCATGCATCAAGAGGTTCTAAGGGTAACTAGGGCAACAATGGGGGTTGCTCGTTATATGGCTCTTAACTATGATGAAATTTCTATAATGGATAACCAATCTTGGTTGTATGTTCATTGTTATGTAATGCATAATTGGGTAAGGACCCAAATTTGCACTTCTTTGGACAAAGTGGTTAAGGGGTTAGGCAATGATAATTTAACCAAGGTGATTGTGGAGGCTTTGAGACCAAATTGCCCAAAAGTTCATGTTTTGGGGCTAATGGTGTCAATGTATTTTAGGGCACCAAAAGTGGTGTTACAAAGCAAATTAGGGATAATTATGCTTTTAATTCCATAAGGGTCCATTATATGGCCCATTGCACCAATTTTGCAATGCAAACTTCATCGGGATTATTTTGGTGATTTGCCTTGAAAATATGTTGCAAACATTGCATTCTTATTTTGCCCATTCACCTAAGAGGCATTTGGAGTTCACAAAACTTACAAAGCTCATGCAAACAAAGGGGAATAAAACTTTCTAAAATGTGAAAACCATGTGGATGTTGATGTTGAACCTCGCAAAAATGGTGATGGTAGAATACAAAAACTTTGTTGGTGAAGATGGAATTGGACTGCCTAACTTAGCAAGCGAAGTTGAATTATGAAAACTTGTGTGACCTCCAAGTTTGCTTGGGCTTGCTTACATTTTGCCATTGCTAGAATCAATGCATGCTCTAAATAAATTTGCACAAATGAAGGATATTTGTGTGTGTGACCTCATGGCAACCATTAAGGTGACAAATACAAGATATATTGTGATCAAACCTTTAAATTCATAGTAGACAACTTTTGGACTTTCAAATCATTATTGGAATTCAAGCATGATAACATCCAAATGTGATGGGTACCAAACCTAAATTCTAGAGTTCAACATTTAGTTTTTGAGGCAAATGACCAACATATTTGGGAAGTGCATCAAGATTTGGAAATTGTCTTTCCATCATGTGCGACAAAAAATGTTTTTGTTGTTGTCAAATCATTGGTGAAAAACCAATGCAAAAGTAATAAAAACTTCTCACTTCATTATTCATTTCTATCTTTTTTTCCCCATATACATATATTTAGTTTTCCTAGGTATGTAATTCCATGATGTGTGTGTGGTTTGATAGGGCTACAAATTCTTTTGATAAGAAAATTGGAAATTAGTTTTCTAGCCCATGGTGTCATGGATGCTTTTGGGATTATGTATCCCCAGTATTGTTGCAACCAAATTGTGATGCATCTTTTACCAAACACCTCGACATTCCACTTTCTATTATGGCAAAGCACACAAGGTGAATGAACAAAAGGTTAAAGTGCATTAGCTCATGAATGCTAATGATTTTGATTGCCAACAAGGCAAGTTCAAGTTCACAATGAAATCAAATGTAGCATCTTGTATGGTTCCTCCTTTTGACATTAATCCTTTAATCCACATGTGGTGCCTTGTGAAAACATTTTGAATATTGGTTTCTAGCTTTCTTGAGTATGTGAAATTGATTGAATTAATCATGGTGCAAATATTAGGTAGTGTGGAAGATGAAAGATGTTTTTCAACTCTTGCTTTTATGAAATCAAAGTTTCGCAACAGGTTCGTTATTCATATGTTGATTGTCGTGTGCATGTTTGCATAACATTTTTATACATTGGAAAATTTCCTATGTGCTAAATGTATTGAGTAGTGGAGAACAACACAACACCAATATAGCTATGATGGTTAAGGTGTAGTGTGTTTTGTTGGAATTACTAGTTTTGTTTCTACTCACTTGGCAAAATATTTTTTGGTTTTTGTTGTGTTTTTTTGTTTGTTGAATTCAATGGTTATTTTACAAGCCAAACAAAATTTTAGACTCAATTGCAATGGTTTTTCTTGTTGCCTTTTTTCTCAAGGTATGTTAATTTGGTTGATTGAAGGTCAATTATGCTAGAAAGGCCAATGTTAGGGGTTCAATTCCCCTACAAATGCTTATGTTTATTACAACTATTGCAAACTTCATATGCACTTCATATACATTTCAAGTTGATAATGATTAATTTTATAGGTCACTTTTGGTTTTACAATTTTTTTTAGTGTTTTGTTTTTATTCCAATGATTATATATCCCTTATAAAATATACAAATTGCATCAAGTAGTTGCTAGATTCCAACAAAAACATTTCACACATACCATAAAAACTCCAAATGAAATTAACAAATAGCCTAAAACCTCCATGTTCATTTCAATGATAGTTAATTTTTTTCACCCAAGGATTTTGAGGAAAGCTCAAAAACAATTAAAGTATCAACTAGTTTGATATTAAGAAAGTGTCAATGCCCTCACATAAAGCTCCTACACCATCGTGCTTTTAGCCAAATAACACCACATGCATTGTAGAGGTGACCCTACTAGCTACTTTGAAAAAATGGAAAAAAAAAAACCATTGGTGGTAAAGGATTTCATCATTTTTCTTTAATTTTGCACTTTTCAAAATACTCCAAACTTTCATGTTATGTTGAAAATGATTTGGAAATTCTTATTTTGATTTTTTAATAACATTTAATTGACAATTATGAAAGAAATGTTATTATTTCATTACAACCTTTGATTATGGTAAGTCCATTTGTAAGTTGTGTATGTATTGTTACTGTGAATGTCGTACACTTAAAAAATACCCCATTTGGTGTTTAAAATAAAAGATTTTTCATAACTACATTGCATAAGGATCATATGTTCAAGTACATTTTCTTTAAATTCAAATAAAATTTGATTTGGGGCACACTATAACCCACAAAGGTGCAATAAAATAGTACCATGTTATCTCCATATTGGTCCACTCTAGTTTTCAATTATAATGATAGATGTGTTTAACAATGTTTTTAATCTATTTTATATTTTTAATTACCTTATTCTCATTAATTTAAATTTCATTGTAAATTGATTTTGAATTATTTTTCATTAGAACAAGATGTGAGAATTCTTGCATTTGATTTCATTTATTATTCATAATATTATCATCTTTTGTAGCACCATTTATCAAGACAACTCGATCAAGACTTTTTAACTTTCTAGATAATATTGAATAATCTAAAAAATGTTCCGTTATAAATTTAAAAACCTATTCAGATTCTTGGCAATGAAAATTCAATTCATTATCATTATTGTTACGTTTAAATTGGAGACGTTTAAAACATATATTGTTGTTCATTTTCAATTTAAATGTGGATATTTACAAATGAATACCAGTGCAATTTCTTATGGAATCCATTTAAATGTTTCTATTTTGTTTCTAACAAATGATTATCTAATTGAAAGTTCAAGGTCTTTTCTTTTTTTTCAGCATTAATTTAATTTTTTCATATTAATTTCTTAAATTTTCATTAATATTGTTGGATATTTTATCACGTGTATTCTAATTACAAATATTTGAAGGATTTACAAATTGATAACATGTATCAAGAAGTTCAAAATCACTTAACTCTATGTATTATGTTTAAAATCCCACCTTCATTTTCATTTCTTACTTTTTTAATAATCTTCAATTATTGTTCTTATTGCAAATACCGCCCTTGGTGCACAATTGGACCCCATTTTAATAATATCGTGACATCAATGTTGTAGCATTTTATTAGTAACTTGGGGGGTCAAACAACAAGCCAAAAATGCTCAACATTGGCCCCCAAATTATTCCAGGCCCTGACTCTCCGAGAGGTAAAGTGGGCCTCAATATATTAAGGCCGACTTTTAGACGAGGGTCCAAGGTCCAGGGACCAATGAATTCAAGCAATCTTATTGGTCGAAAGCTTTAAAATTGGTCCCCAAGGGTCCAAGACCAAAAAGTGGCAGCGTGAGGCTCAACCTACATGGCACCTGTTTTGGAGGGAAAATCAATAATTGGTTGGGACCAAAAAAATAGTGCTAAAAGGAGAGCTCACCGTTATGTGGCTTTTTAAGATAAACAACCACATTGGTGGCCTATTATTAAAAAAGGGGGCAAAACTTGTTGAAACCGGGTATTTGATAAACGACTAATTGAGACATATATCCATTTTCATGGGTTGATGCAACTCTTGCCCAACCTCATACCCAACCTCATACCCATCAAGCACTTGAAGGACATTGGTAGTGGTTTTGGAGGCCGTCTTATATATATCCGTCAATACCCTCTTAGAAAAAAGAGGAGGGATCTTATTATGCCTGGCTTGTAAAAGCCCTTGCCTGGTTTTGGGGGCCTTGGGATTTATTGTTGTTTAGATTCATTATAGAGTATAGTAGCTTAAGGGGTTTTGGGCCCCCCTAGGTAATAAATAATAATAGGTCTATTTATTTTTTATACGAGGATTTTTGAAAGATGATATATTTTGGCTTGTGTTGAAACTTGAGATTAGTTATAATAGAGTTATAATAGTAATATCTTGAAGGATTTTGGGTTTCTTTTAGACGATTTTGTTGAAGATTATATTATTTTTGGCTATGGTGAAATATTTGAGTTTCCATAATTCTTCACGAGGGAGGTTTCAATTCGTCGAGGGGAGTTCTGTTCCTTGGGGTCCTCAAGTGGGGTCCTTAAGTGGGGTCCAACAACCCAGATATAGGCACCCAGGGTGGGGCACAATTGGGACCCCCCTTGGTACCACCCAATTGCCACACAATACAAGTAAGTCGCCCAAATCCCTCTCTATCTATGTACCACCCTTGGTGCACAATTGGACCCCACTTGGTACTTAGCAATAGCCACACCATACGGAGTCGCCCAAATCCCCCCCTACGAACCTAGTGATGCACCCAAAACCTGCCAAAAATGTAGCTTAATGACCTCGTCCATGGGTACCTGGGCTTTATGCCAAGTAAACTCCCTAAGAGCGGGGAGTTCCTAAAATAACCACCCTTGGCTCCCAAGGGACTTGACCCTACACTTAAGCAATACTTTGGAGGAATAAGAGAAGAGTGAAATTGTGCACATTCCTCAAGAGTGGGGGTGCTCTTGTGTGTGGTGAAGTTCATGATAATGTTTGCCTCATGCTTGAAGCTCACGGGTGAGGGATATTCTCAAAATGTGGGGTTGAACTTGACTACCACCTTATCTTAATCCCCCTTTTTTTTTTTGGGAATGCCCCTCAATTTGAGGCTTTAGCCTAGGGTTTTTGGTGTAGCCTAGGCTAAAACTTCCTTGTATTATGGATGGGCATGTTTTAAAGTATACTCTATTCTCCATAAAGAGGGGGATTATTTCATTGTAGGACACGATCTTCTATTTTTGGGCAAGTTCATCCATTTTTAAATTTTTTTTGTGTTGATGCATATCATCCATGAAAATTTTCACCTGGGCTTTAAGTGGGATAATGCCCTTGGATGAGAAACCTAGATGATTACCTAAGTAAATGGGTCAGTAAGTAAGTGAATAGGTTGATTGTCATTTTGTTAAACATCTTATTAATTGTTGCATAATTTGTACAAATATGCGAAATGCTATAGTCTTTTTTTTCCTTTGGTGCCATTGTGACATTAGGGTTGTTCTAACCCTAAATAACAACTTGGTGTTCCAATTCAACTACACTTATAAAAATGTTGTGAAGGTAAAACCAAATGGGAATTGTGATTCCTGAGTTTGACAAGGTTTGTAGTTTGATTCATGGGTTTTGTTTTACTTTGAAGAGATGTGTTGCATAAACCATAAATCTATGAACAAGCACTACAATGTGGAGCTTTGAGTTGCCATATGCAAATTCGATGATCAAAGATGATTGTGTTTTTTACTCAAGAAACAAATTAGTTAATCTCTTGACCAAATTTTTTTTTTTTTTGGTTTATGATCTTGTTGGCATTGGGAAGAATCTAGATTGTTGATTTGATGTGTTTAAACTCCCAAAACCATATGTGAAGTGTGTTTGGCTTGTCATGTACTTATGATTATGTATGGTAGATCCTTTCACTAGGTTAGTCCACATCATTGTGTGGAGATTATTTTAGTAAATGAATGAATTCATGATTTCAGCATCAAATAAATAAATTAAATTAAATGCAATTTGGCACATTCAATATTATTTTTCAATGTTTTGAGCCCACATTATAAAACTAGTTATATTTTCAGCATGAATGAAATTAAGAATAATTTTTCATCCATTTTTCAACCAGCCAATCATTTGCTACATTTTTTAGTTTTTGATCGCATGTGCCTTTACATGAATTATTGTTTTTCAATAAGGTCCAATATGCCAATGGGGTGAATTCCTCACTTGACTTTATGAGCAGTCACACTTATGCCAATTATTTCCACCTTGCGAGCAATATATATATTCATGATTTGAATTTTTTATATAACAATAGAAAAAAATCTTGATTACCATTGAACTACCTATTGAGAATTTCCAAAAAAGAATATCAACCTAGTGGTTAAATAAGGACAATAAAGACAATAGTCAATGATTTCCCTAGAGGAATTAAGAAACAATGATTTTCAAGATAAAAAAACCTCGCCAAATGGACAAGTTTCATTTCTTTAATTTGTGTTGTATGACAAGCCTAATTTGAAGTTTAATGAGACTTGCACTTGATGACCATTACCAAATTTCACAAGTTTTACATTTTGTGTAATATTGCTTTCAAATTTTTATGCATTTTTAAAAAATTAATGTTAAATCTATAAAGATTCCATGATATATTGGATCACAAGGAGAATTTTCATTGTTCATTATCCATGGAAATTGTGTGATATTTTCATTTTTTATAAATTTGTTGGAGGTTGGTGTTTTGATGTGGAGGGTATATGTAGTCTTTCTTTTTGAAAATTTCAAAGATTCACATTTTCCTTCCATTTTGTGTGGGTTGCAACATGGTGAAAAAACATGTTAACTATTTTTAAGTCATCACATTAGTATGTGCACTTGCACCTATATTTTGTTATATTAAAATCATAAGCAAGTGCAACAAAATGTAATTGTTTTGTCAAATGGTGACAATGTCATATGCAAGGCATGAAAATGATGCTTTCCAAGACGATTTTCAAGATGGGGCAAAAACCATGATGTTTTCCTCTTGTGCATTTTGAACACCTCCAAACTCTAGGGACTTGGCCCTATTTGGGTTTAATTCCCAAAGTAGTTATTCACCAAAAGAAATAAGTACAAAAAGATCAAAATTGTTAGGTTAAATTTTTCATACCAAGATCTGTGAAACGAGCAATATTTTCAACCTGAGAAAAATTCCTACAAAACCAACCTACAATATAGAAACCAAAACAAATGACACGACATTTGCTACCAACCCAAATTCCTATGCATAACTCACGCACAACAGAAACCCAAAAAGACTCAATGCTAAACAATTTTAGTTTAGTTGTAACACAAAAACAACTAGCTAGACTTTTGGTGATTCAAAAGACCAACTCACTTGCAGCAATGGCAAAATCCAAGCCCAAAACACTTGCATAACAAAGAAAATTACAAAGCAAAAACTATGCTATAGAATCTCAAATCACCAAAAGTGATTTGAGGTCACACAAGGTGGAATTATATCCCATGACAAATATCCCGAACCCCGTTCGCACGTGAACTAATTCAAAACTAATTAATTATCTTAACTAACCCAATTTATCCTTAATTAACTAGGACCTACATGAATAACTAAACTAGCGCACCTAACAAGATAGTTGGATGGGCATCATGAAAAATGCAGAATGGAATGACATGACCAAAATATTGAACAAGTTCCCAAACTCTTCAATCTATACATTAACTAAAAGCAAGTTGCAGACATTAATAAAAAAACCTAGAATATTCAATCATGCACATTAATCAGTAATAGCTTAAAGACATTGATAAGATCAAAGATAACTTGAACAAATAGTTTGGATGTCCAATGACATTCCTTTGGCATGTGATGTTGTGAGAAAAACAAGGGGGCTTTTCGTGAAATGAAAGTAATCAAAGTTGAAGGTAATGATTGATGGATTTATCAAAGCCACTTATGAATATTATTGATCCATGAAAATGGAAACTATTGAATACACATTGGACTAACAAACAAAAAAAAAGATTAATGCACAAATTATTACATGTCCTTTCTCATTTTTTTATATATGTTATGTTTGTTGTCGTGTTCTCATGAATGGCAACATGTTGAGTAGATTCCTTTTTTGGCAACAAATTGCAAGTGTGAGCAAACTTGAAGCTTACATTGGTAAGCATGGAAGATGTGGGAAAATTGGGATGATTACCAAATAGGTTTAGAAGGGTTATCACATTTGATTGCCATAATATGATGCACCTTGTTTTTATCATGTGTCATGTTAGCTATTCACTTAAGTTGTGGTTAGTTTTGTGTTAAGTTGGGTTAACTTAATTAATATGGTTTAATTGTTGATTAGCGGGGAACTAGTCCTACTGTGAATATATTATAGTTATTTTGTGAATGGGGTTCAAAAGCCCTTTGGTGTGAATCACACATCACTTTTGGTGATTTGAGGTTTCGACACATTTGTGTGCTTTTACAATTTTTATGTGTTATACATTTTTGTAGTTTTGCGAACATTGTGTTTGGGTTTGAATTCTTGTGTGTTGTAGGCAAATAAATATTTTGAATCATCAAATGTGCAATATAGTTTATTGATGCAAAACTAGATATGTTTTGTTGTGGTAGATATGTAGTTAGTGTTTGTGCATGGGATTTGTTGCGGCAATCGCTATGGGTTCAAGTTTTATTCATAAATTTCGGGTGGTGTGGTTGTGAATTTAATTGGTTGTTTGGTTTTAACATTATTTGGCGATTTGAACCCCAAGTAGGCCTAGGTACCCAAAGTGAGAAATAGAGGTGTGGAAAGAAAAATCAAAGGAGAAGGAATCCTACTTCTACCATAAGTGGTCCCTTTTTTTTTCTTGGTTTAACAACACAAGATGCAATAGTTGATGACAATAGTAAAAGTTGCCATTGTCATCTTTTGGTTAATAAATGACATGTTTTCAATTAGCTACAACATTGATTGGGGCCGACATTGAACCCTTTCATTGCCTTCTTCTTTATGAATTGGGAGGTAAGAGAAAAGGGGACGGGGGGTGCTTCCTGTTGCCCTTTCATCATTGTCTGCATTGTTGTGGTCACATGCATAGGAAATAGACCTCTAGTAGCACGAAAGGAGGCAAATGAGGAAGGTGGTGGGGTGGTGGCAATAGGAATGTAACCCGTTGCCATTACCATTGATTTTTCATTTTCCTTGAGCTTTATTTAAACCTTGCCCAAATTTGTGAGGTTTAACATGCTTGGGAACTTCAAAAGGTTCTAGGGAGGCTCTTGATAAGGGGGGAGTGACATTCAATTTGAATCCCCTTGTTTTAATTTTGCATTTTTGTGATTTTTCAAATTTAAGGGACAAGTTTGGCACTCAATTTCAACTTGACACATTGAGCATGTTATTTACTATTTTTATAAAAAATCATCCATGTGGAAGTGTTTTAATCCTTGATCTTGATTTTTCATCCATCATATTTATTTATCTAAAATAATAACCAAATAGAGGTTTGATGATTGCACAAGGGTTTTTATTTTTGACAATTTGAGCCCTATGATTAGACAACAAGAAGAATTTTAATTTCAAAATTCATTTTGCAATTAATTTTCATTTTTCCCAAAAATTCATACCTTTATATTGTATGATGTTGAATTATAGTACCCTCTACACCATTGAATTCTTGGAAAGGGAATTTACATTTGTGCAAATTTTTAACCCCTTTGGACAAAAATAAATAAATTGGAGGTTTTTTTATTGGTGCAAGAAAATAACATGTGCAAAATCAAATTTTGATGGATTTTCAAGGTGTGATGTATGACCAAGTGTGAATGTCATTCAATATAGCTACATTTCATCATATCCATTGCATGTATGGGGCTTGAATATTGGTGGAGTTTGGATTTTTCTAGCCCACTAAGTTCGATAGTTGACATAATCAATATGTTTAAATTATGATTGAACATTTTTAAAATTAAAGGTGCCATTATTGGATTATAGGAGTTGGGTGTTGTTTATGCATTTTTAAACACAGTACTTAGTAGGTTTGGTGCCCTAGCTAAAATGTTCATTGCCCAAGGTACAAAATTTTGTGTGGAGTTATAAAAATTGTGTGAAAAAACATTGATTAACCATTACATAATTTCATGAGATAGTCATCTTGAGATAGACAAGTTAATTGGATAAATGGTATAAACAATGAAGTGAGGTTGTGAAAGTATGGGTTTCAAAAATGCCATGCTAAATATTTGAACTCGCAATTATCATGGTTAGCCATGGGATGTAAGTTTAATCAATAATCTTTTCTTGCATCCTTTGCACCATATTTTTTATTCTTTGGTTGTAAGCTTGAACTTCATGTTTCAATCCAACATGATGCAATGACAATAATTAATTTGGATGATTCAAATGTGTGGCTTCAAGTACGTGAGTAGCAAATGACTTTGTTTCAATGTGTAACATGCCAATGGCTATGAAAAATTGGGTAATTGTTTAACATTTTTAATATTATGCCACTACTTGAAGAGGTGGTTATTGACCTCTTGTTCACATATTCAAGTTGGGATATTATGTGTAATGTAACAAACAACATTTATTTATTTTGGATGTGATTACATGACGTGTTATTTTGCGTGTGTGGAAAATAATGCCTTTCAACATATTGTTGTTGAAGGGCCAAGATGGTTGAACATGGAAGGAACATGTACAAAATTGCACATTGTGTCATTTTCCTAACATGGATGGTCAAACACTAGAAGAAAAACCCTTTTTTCCAACTATGCTTTTCAACTTGGGCTCATGTATAATTATAGTTAGAAATGACCCTTTTGATTACAATTTTTTTTTTCAATTTTTTTTCAACTACTAACTAGAAGAATCAACAAGTCGAAAGTGACATTACAATTGAAAGCCACGTGTTTACCACCACAACAATAACCACTTTTGACCATTTTAGTTGAAAATGACATCCACCATCAGAGTCGAGGGTTATTTTCAATTGTAATTTGCCATTGGAAGAACTTCATTTGTTGAAAAATCATGACATCATCATTGAAATTTCAACTATATTCCAACTAGGCCATTCAATTGTAATTTTGATTATATTACAACTAGGCTAAACAAAAAAAGTCCAACCAATAGTTTGTTGACATGTGGCCCATGTAGGGTTACATATCATTGAGGCTAGGCCCAAACTTAGGTTAGGTTTATACTTAGGCTAAGCCCAAACCTAGGCTAGGCTTAAATTTAAGCCTCCCATGTTAAACTTAAACCTAAGCCAAGTGCCACTTATTCAATAAAATCCTATTTCATTTTAGGTTTAACTTTTATGGTCAAGCTTTTTTGATTAACTCATCTCAAATAGCTATTCCAATTTAATTTTTTTGGGTGTTTTTTCAACATTTCTAATTCAAATCTTCTATAGTTGTAAAACTTGTCATGGAAGATAAACAATATGGGATCAACATTTTAGTTGCAATCTAGTTGTAACCAAGTTACAATTTAGCTACTTATAACCTAATTACAACTTAGTCATTACTACCTATTGACAATTATATAACTACTTACTTTTTAACTAATACCTAACTACCTATGTAGCCTAACCTATAACCAATTAACGTAACTTATTACTTATTAATTAACCGAACCTTCTAATTAAGTTAACATATATGGCACCTAGGCCTAAACCACTTAATACCTATCTAAGCCCTACCATAGATACTTTAGAAATTTAATACCTACTAAGTTACTAATTAATGTAACGTATGTGGCATTTAGGTTGGGTTTAAAGCTAGATAAAATAGCACTTTAGCCTAGACCACCAAAATACTTAACATAAGTAACCTAGAGATTTAAAAGCTAGTAGTAGTTAAAACTACCTATTAAATTAAGCTTGTAGGTACCTAGAGGTAGGTATTAGTTATCTAAATAGGTTTTTTTTTAATAGTTAACTAATACTAATAGGTAGGTACAAGTAGTAGTTAACTAAATGTTAACCCTAGTGGCTACCTACCTAGTTAGTAACTACCTATTCATTACCTATTAAGGACATGGTTAGCTAATATTATTCGCACACACTGATTAAATACTTGACAACTAATTAGATAAATAGTTAAGTAGGTACTAGGTGTTTAGTAAATACCTAGTATGGTACCTCTAAGTATTTATTAGGTAGGTATTTCATTACTAATATTTTATAGGTACATGATATAGGTATGACCTATTACTACAAATAGTTTAGGGTTTAAAATAAAACAACAATAATTATGTAATTGTTATTTGATGAGTATGGAGGGTCCATTTGAAAAAGCTAATCTTCCACAAGGGTGTAAGGTTGCAATGTTGCCTTTTCATTATGCTTGCCCACTTGGAAAACATTCTCACATTTGAGCAACCATGATGTCCTTTGATTATGTAAAAAGGTGATGATTAAATAACCATCATGACATGTAGTTAGTAATTTTGCACTTGTAGATCAATTGATTTTCACAAAATCTAAATTGGTGACAACTTTATTTGCAATCCCCAAAAATCAACATGTGAAACATAAATGTATTTTTCATTTCATCCATCCATCATTTTAATATGTCATCCAACTAGAAATGATGATCAATTGAGAGAGTCATATGTTTGACTTGTGGAGTTGTGACATCTTCCTACTAAAAGAATGGCATTTAATGATGTCACATTTAAATTGACCTTTCAACTAATAGTCAATTTGGGAAGTTGATAATGTTGCCTTGGTTGGGGGAGGTGTTCCCTTAATCGAAAACCATTTTCAACTTTGAACAATCTTAGTTGGCGGCTCAACTTAATTGGTAGCTCTCATTTTTAATAAAATAAAAAATAAAAAATCTTAGTTGGAATTCAATTGGAAACATGTAGTTGAAAGGTGCTTGGTTTAGAAAGGAAGTTATCTTTCTAATGAAATTGATGCCTTTTGGTTGTCGCCACTATTAGCATTTGATATAGATTGTGTGGGCAATTTTTGAGGGCAACAATTATGCTAGTGTGTGATCAATGTACAAGAGGTTGGCATATGGCTTGGATGCTTGACACCACCTTCAAATGAAATGTTGATTGAAAAATGGTTTTGCCTTTGGTGCATGAAATAAACTTGGGAACTTTTAGAGTTAGATAGTAGGGAGTGACTTAAGATTTTCTCTATGATTATGCACATTTGGTTGAGGATTTGAGGGGATACTGCATAAGCAACTAACATTGGGTTCACATTTGCATTTGGCCCACTAATCCTTCCACCTTAGAACCAAAGTATTTATTATTGGTGTATTTACAAAAGAGTTGTGCTTTAATCTTATAATAAATTAGCTTTAGTTGAACTGAAAAATGCATATTGCAACAAATGCTTGATCGGTCTTGCATTCTTGTGTCATGCTCCCAATAGTTAACGAGAGAGGGATGACTAACATAATAATACATGGGAAAGGTACAACTTGAGATAAGATTTCCATGAAAATTTGATTGGAAGTTTTGTAAATAACACATTGAGGGTATTGGAGGGGAACGTAATGAGTTACATGCCACAAACCAAGTTCTTAGAGGTGGGATTTGAAAACTATCAAAGGCTTAACGAAGGCGAAAAGTTATATGTTTAGACATGATTGCCACTTGCACATATGGTCAAAATCAATGGATTTGTCTTTGGAACCTTTTATGTGTAGATTGTAAAGTGGAAGATGGGGAGGGTCTTAAGATGTACTCCTTAAAGAGTGCAATGGATGTTACACATATAAATGTAAGATAAATATGTAACATGTAGTATCCTTACATATCCCTACCTATAAGATAAGTAGGGTGTATCCCTAGTAGGTATATACACTACTAGATAAGAAGTGTATAAATAGGTGTAAGGTTCCCTATCCCTTTTAAGGAGTAGGTGTAATATTGTAATATCCGTCCTCTTTTTTAGGAGGGAAGTTCATGGATACAAGTTACCTTCCAAACAAACTAGGAAATTTCTCGAAGTGCTTCACATTAGTGGAAGATTAAAAGGGGGATGGGGATTTTCTAGAAAAGGACAGAGAAGGAAATTCCAATGCAATCCAAGGGGATGTCAAGACTATGTCCGGGGGGAAATGGGATGGTCAAACATTGGGTGGGGACCAAGGTTTATTTCTTCACTCTTGTGATGTAGCTGAAGTGGCGACCATCCCATAAGATATTGTAGCCAAATTTGGCTAAAAAAGGATATAAAACTAAAGATGTTTAAGCATCCTTCACATTTTCACCTACATGCTAGAACCCAATAGGAAAAAAAAAGAAAGAAAAAGAAAGAAATTTTGCAAGAAAAATTTATATAATAATAATAATAATAATAATAATAATAATAATTTGGTAACTAGAAAACCACCCAAAAAAAAAGGAAAAAAAAGGTTTCAGCCACTTTTGAATTAAAAAGAAGAAGCCAACCAGCTAAATATAGCCAGGAAAAAAAGAGAGAAATAGAACCCTGAGGGCTAGGAAGAGCAAAGCATTGCATGGGTTTAGGGTTAAATGGCATGGCCAAAAAAGTGGGTTGTGTTCTTAATCTAGCTAAGAAGGAATCAGACACATAATGATTCAGATTGCAGAATGAGGATGGGGATACTCATGATTGATCCGACTGCAAAGTGTTCCTTTGTGGATGGATTCTTGTTGGGGTTTCATATTGAAGTGAAGATTTGAAATGGTATGCCCCCCTCTCCTCAAGTGGCAGGGTGCAGCAGAAGAGTGCAGCAGCACAGACCAGAAACAGAAATTTTCTTTATTATTAGCCAAGGACTTCAAACTGACAAAGAGCTTCTTGTCTCACTCACCTTCTTCTTCTTCTTCTTCTTCTTACATTTTGGAGTATGTAAAAAACAAACTTTGGTGTTGTTTGAGGCTCATTTGACATTGGTCACTTCAGTGCAACTTCATCATACTTTTTTGGGATACAGTGGTAGCCTAGTAGCTATGTCGGGAAGCACTCCAAAGAATAGGTAATAGCACCCTAAACCCTAAACCTTTTTTGTATATAAAACAAAGGGGGAGGGGGGGGGGGTGTGTCACATTGTGACCTTGCCATTTTACAAACAAAAAAGGTATCTTAAGGCAAGAGACGAATCATGGAGATTCAGACTATTTCACCATGCAAAAAATATATAATCTTCCAAAAAGAAAAAACCCTATTAAAAAAGAAACCAAAATCTTTCAAGATATCATAACTCTATTATAACTAATCTCAAGTTTCAACACAAGCCAAAATATATCATCTTTCAAAAATCCTCATATAAAAATAAATAGACCTATTATTATTTATTACCTAGGGGGGGGGCCAAAATCCCTTAAGCTACTATATACTCTATAATGAATCTAAAACACAAATATCCTTGCCTTGGTAGGGGGGAGGATTATATTTCCTTTTCAAGGAGGATTAAAAATTAGCTAGTGGGTTTGAAAAGTTCCCACTAGCTAGCTAGCAAGCTATTTTTTACATGGTTGATTCATCAAGTCATAAAAGGTGTGTATCTCATCAGCTACTAAGATTCTAGTTCTTGTTTGGCCTCTTCCTTTATGACAAGTCACTTGGGTGAGGGCATTATTAGACATGTAGGTTTAGCCTCCTCACTTTACCATGGTTAGGGTAGGCAAGGAAGCTGTTTGTCTTTTCTCTAACTCAAGACCAAAAAGTGGCAAATTGAGGCTAAATAAAACCTACATGGCACCTGTTTTGGAGGGAAAATCAATTGGTTTGGCCCCAAAAACAGTGCTAAAACGAGAGCTCTTGATTTGGAGAACCAAGAATCAGGCTAGGGACCAATGTACTCTAGTCCAACTCAAGGATTCAATTTGCTTCAAATCAGTCTCCAAATTGGTTCCTAGGAAATTGGACCCTGGACCCTTGTCTAAAGTGGGCCTAAGTAAGGCTTGGTAGGTTTGCAATAAGACAACATTACCCTTGCCCTATTGCCTCCTAAGTGACCTCGTGCTTGCCTGTACTCTCTCGTAATGCCAATGCCCTCATCCAAGGGCATTACCCTTAGCCTACAACAACAACCGTTCAAGTAGAGGTTGAAGCATCGAGCCTAGTATACATACACCTCAAGCTAATGCTGTTGGTGTAAGCCCGTCCATTCCTTGCTTGCATTTTGTCACTAAAGTAGGAGTTTGAACTGCCTGTCTCGTGCTTCAAAGTTGAATCTTGCTCTTCCAATGTAATGTAGAGTGAAGCTTCAGGACAACCCATTTGAAAACCATTCTTTCCCAACAAAAGTTGACAATGTATCTCACTAGTCCTTTGACTGGTGATATTTTGTCTTTTGGCCTTTTGACGGGTTGGTCCAATTTCAAGACAGGTTAAAATGAAAAATGACTCCCACAAAAAAAAAAAGAAAAAAAGAAAAGAAAAAAAAACTTCAATGATTTTTTAACTTATGAAAATTGAGATTGAACTTAATTTTTAATTTAGGCAATGTTTAAATTCACACCTTTTTTGGTTAAATTCATACCCTTTCTTTCACCCTAAACATGGAAGGACGCAAGTGTGGGGGTCTGTGGTCAATCAGGGCACAACTCGAGGACTTGCCTGCAGAAGTAATTGAACTGATAAAGGAACATACTCTTAAAGTTTAATCTGCATAAAATGGGATGCGTGAAGGGTGTGAATTTAACCAAAAAAGGTGTGAATTTAAAAATTTCCAAAATCAATGACAAACTTAAAAAAGTGAATAGAAACAAACAAAATGAGTTATCATCATCTCTTGGGAGTCAATCTAGAGGGACATATGTCATCATATTCTTCTTCTCTTGAAAAATATCTAACCAAGGTCCTGGGTTCAAACCTAGTGGTGTGCAGATGAAAACTCCTGCTGGCCCTTCTCTGCCAATGAGCTTGACTTGGGGGGGGGGGTGTCAAATAGCTTGTCAGGAGGTCAGGTCTGCTGTTGTGCTTCAAAAGAGAGAGGAAAAAAAAACAACAACATCTAACCAACCAAAATCCTTCAAAGTGATGTTGCATGATGATACACATATCAAACACATTCAAAGTGTCCCAAGGTGTTCTTCACTACACTCTTGAATTCTCTCCTTAAGGAATCCCAACTCACATATCACCTCACATATCACCGTATTCGAAGGCATTACTAATAACTTATGCCAAGATTATTGATCTCTCTTTCTCTCTCTCTCTCTCCATGAATTTTTATTTTTCTTTTATTTTTCATTTCATTTCTTCCCCTTGCCCTCATCATTCGACCCCGATTGCATTTTAAAAAAAAGTTGCTCAAATAATGAGACCCAATGAAGAATGTTCAAAGTTGAAATTCCAGGGTTGGGTTTTCCTTTAGAAGAAGAAGGACTTCCTTTGAACTTTTCCTCATTACATAACAAGAAAAACAACGGGTGCGTTAGTCACACCATGGGCTTGCCATTTACATTAACAAGTATCTTAAGAAGGCAAAACGAAGGATTATGGAAACTCAAATATTCCACCATGCAAAAATACACATAATCTTCAAAACAATCCTCTAAAAGAAACCCAAAATCCTTCAAGATATTATTATATCTCTATTAAAATAATCTCAAGTTTCAAACACACAAACCGGAATATCATGTTTCAAAAATCCTCATAGTAAAAAAAAAAGACCTATTATTATTAATATTATTACCTAGGGCTAAATCTAATATATTAATTCAATAAGTCTATCTCTCTGTCTATGACGGGGGTTTTGGGGGTGGGGGAGGGAGAGGTTGGTGAAGCAGCAGGCGACCACCACGGTTTCCGCATCGGTCAGGTGTACAAACCAAAACCTGATTTCCACAAAGCATTGTAGCCGTCCGAAGGGAAGGAATGATGGTCGGATCGCATCCCTTTCCCACCACACCAGAGGCGGATATAAAAACCTTCCCCTCCCCCCACTATCGAAAGAATCAGCGGTTATATAGAGGAATGTGTTTTTGAAAATTTCCAAAACTTTCGGGAACCAAGGTTCAAAATGTCAGAACCGGGGTTTTGGGTTTATTCACCCCCGTCAAGTAAGGGAGTAAATACCCGGATTGATAACTACACACGATTGGTTCTGATACCCGCACAACGTCGGTCGGGACCACTGCGCTAAGTCACAATATTGTTTTTATTTGTGGGATATAAATGCCTTAGGGTGGGACCCACGAGTGTTATTTTGAGAAAAATTCGGATTATGACGACCAAACAGAGTGTTTGGGGTGGCTGGAGTGGCGTAGCCATGGGTGTCCGAAGGTCACGGGTACCATTAGTTCCATTAAGCTACTATACTCTAGAATGATAATCTAAACATAATAACAGACTTTCAAAATGTTAAAATAAAAATAATAAAATAATTTGGTCATTGTTATGATTTTATTTGACACAAATTTTGACGTGTGAAAGGAAAAAAAGAGGGAGAGGGGTGCAATTCATAGGCTAGGGTTTGGACACAAAACCCTAAACCCAAATGTGTCCAGTGTGAATTTAAAGAAGCTCTTATTTACTTACCATGGTCAGGTAGGCTACTCAACTATTGTCTTTTCTCTAACTCAACACTCCCGGGGGGGGTGGGGGGGGGGGAGTTGGGTTGTCAATTAGGAGAATTAACACTTGTTGAGAAGGTATTTAAACAGCTCTTGCATAATAAGAGTTTAAATTAAATTATATTTTTTTAATAAATTTTTTTAGGGGTGGAAAATCTTCAAAAGAATTGCAACCTCAAAAAATGAGAAAATGAAAAAAATAAATCGAATATAATATTCCCATTTTGTTTCCCCCAGAAAATTTCATTTCTCCAAATTTTCAAGAAAAGAGAAATTCACCACATTTTTTCATTCACAAGAATCCTTTGTATGTGTCAAAATCATATTGTTCAATAAATTGAGAAAATTTTGGACCCCCCTCCCTTCCCCCTTTCCACCCCCCCCCCCCCCCCAAACCACTCTTCATGCAAAGGTTGAGATGGCAAGGAATATCATTATGAGGATTTTGGGCAGGAGTTTGGCATATGGGATACATTGTCTCCCACCTTACACACTGAAGGTTTAGCCTCAATGTCATGTTAAGAATCTAATCTTCATACCTCTCTTCTTGTTCCTACACCCCCCCCCTTTCCTTTATTGGCTTTGCCTATCAAGGTAAAGGGATATTGTGTTTAGATTATCATTATAGAGTATAGTAGCTTTAAGGGATTTTGGCCCCTAGGTATTAGTTAGTAGGTCTGTTTTTATATGAGGATTCTTGAAAGATGATATTTTGGCTTGTGTTGAAACTTGAGATTAGTTATAATAGAGTTATAACAATATCTTGAAGGATTTTGGTTTCTTTTAGAGGAAGTTTTTTGGAAGATTATATTTTTGCATGGTGAAATATTTGAATCTTCATAATTCTTCTTTTGGCTTAAGATACCTTTGTTTTAATGTAAATGGCAAGCCCACAGTGTAATTGACACACCCCTTGTTAACCTAGTGTCGCTCGTCCAGAGGTGCACCACAACTTCCTCTTCACCCAGTTGATCCACCATCACACTTAGAGAAACTTCCTAAGCGTGTTTGGATGGCACCTTATATTGGAGAAATATCCTCCTTGAAAAAAAGTTGAGGTATTATGCCAATTCCTTAAGAATGTGAGAAATTCTATGCCTATTACTACTCCATAGGAATGAGAGGGATCTTATGTTTCCTCTTCAAAAGAGAGGGATTGTGTAGGCACAATATCCCTCCTCTCCCCCCCCCCCCCAACAACCCCCCTAAGGAGTAGTCAAAAGGATGAGTTATAAGCATAAGATTGCCATTAGGAGTAGCCATTGAGGCCCTTCCATGTTTTTTGGGGGCCCAGCACAAGGGCAACTGAGTTGCCTAGGCTCCTCAAAATGTGGAAGGAAGGGCCTCTAGCTTTACCCTTCTCCCGTGCAAAGCACTCACTTTTATTTGGGCCTTTAAATCTTTTTCTTTCTGGTTTTTTTTTTAATTTTTTTAAAAATTTTTAATTTTTTTTTTTCCCATCTATGTATTATTACATGTAGTGAAGATATTGTTAAAGGTTAAAGAAATCTTTTGAAATATAAGAAAATGCTTTAAAGAAAAATAAACGTTCAAGAGGATGGACTATATACACTGGAAGAAATCTTCCAACTTGTAAAGAGAGCCCCTTGAACAATTCGGTAAGTCTTCACAATGGTTGTCAATTAACAAAGGAAAAAAATAAAAGCCACAGACTGGAAATGTAGGGGAGGGAACTCAAATAACTCACTACTTTGTGATGGTTCTGGCCATTGGCTTCTTTGGATTTTTTGTGCCATTTGCTACCACCTAAACTTAACATGGTCAAAACTTAAAAACACCCAAGTATATGGAAATGCAAGCAAAGCTGTCCTTTGCACGGTACTGCATTGCTAGCATGCAAAGCACTGGGATAAATTTCATAGTGTACTTACAGGGCACCTTTACACCCATGAATATCTCTCTTAGAAAAGAGGAGGGATCTTATGGTACTCACTAAGAGATGGGAGGGGGTAAAGAATATGTGTAAGAACCCTACCTTCATATGCCTTACAATCTCTGCATGTTGAGGTTCATGATAACATCTACCTTGTGCTTTACAATGGGTAAAGCTCAAAGGGTGGGCTACATTCCCAAAATGCAGGGTTGAACTGAACTACCACCTTGTACTAGCCCCTCAAGCTCATGAGTGGGGCCACATTCCCAAAATGCAACCGCCTGCACACAGTCTGCCCCTTCTTGTCGGAATGCCACCACACAGGGGGCCTTTCCCTTGGACTCAGCTACTGCCTTGTCCTAGGCCCCTTATTTTACAAAGGTCCCCGATACAGGGGCTTTACCCTACACATTTTGGATACATGCAGTCTTGAAAGGGCCATGAGTATAGGAATGCATGCAGTCTTGAGCCTTGAAAGGGCCACGAGAGAGTAGGAATGCATGCAGTCTTGAGCCTTGAGAGGGCACTTATGACTGCCAAGAAGTACTTGGAAGTTATACATTTTATGAACTGCCTTCTGACACAAAAGGGGCATGAACTGTGAAGAGGGAAGACAAGTAAATCAGCCATGGGTCCTTGTTGCAGGTAGTACTTTTGTACTGCCTGCTACTGCCCATTTCAAGCCCAAAATGTGCATAACATGGGGTCTAAAGTGTGTCTGGGCATCATCCATCTGTTTTGAGAAAAAGATGGGATCAGGCCAACAGCAGACAAGAAGCAGGCAGTACTTTTGTACAACCTGCAATTAGGACCCATAGCTGATTTCCTCTCATCTTCCAGTCTCCAGTGTACTGCCTGCAATTAGGACCCCGATAGCTGATTTCCTCCTGTCATCTTCGGGTCTCCAGAGTCCAAAGGGAACTGAATCCAACAGTCTTGAGAGTCATTCTACAACTGCCGCAAGAATTTTAAGTTTTTCTTATCTGCCATAAGTGAGCAGGTGATAATGTGGACACTGGACCTGTATCCTGAGTTGTGGTACTCCTGATTGTTCTCTGGAATAGCAACACATGGTGAATGAATGAATACTCGCGGATTCTGTTTTGTATAAATGAGCAGTAACAAGTTATAAAGGAACAGAAGAATCACATGACCAAACTAGTTGGTAAAAACTCAATGCACCATGGATGATACTGGTCTGGGGATCTACACTTACCCACTATGCCAAATCAGCCCAAGCTTTGGAACCTTCTAGATGTCTCTCTTAGCAGAAGAAGTGGTATAAAGTGTGTGGACAAACTGGAACATAGTCATGCACAGATGAGTTCATTTATGGTAAAGAAGCCAAAATTGTGGACTGGAGTGAATTCACTCACCTACTTACTGGAGTGTCTTCGCCGTTTTGGCAAAACCCTTTTACCCAGTGTGTTTGTGCTTACAGCTTTGTGCAGAAACTTTGATTCAGGTGGTGTATGCTTTTCACTTGCAAATTGTGGCTGCTCCAGCACCTGAAATTGACCATGTGTGAGTTCCATTGCTACTTTTAGAGTAAGCCAAACTTTGAGGGCATTACTAAGTTGTGTTATCCGTTTCCACTTCCACGCTCGAAGGTACTCAAACATTGTAGGATCAGTCCGGAGGAGAATGTGCGGCCATTTATCACTGCCCATCACCTGCCTTTGTTTAGGCCCATCAGCTAGCAGGCGACGAACAGCTCGCTCAATTTTCCCAAGAACTGTTTCTAATGCTTCCACATACCCAGTGCCTTTGCAACTGGAACATGGCTCATTGATAGTCAGGGTGACACTGGGGCGCACTCTTTTTCGGGTCATTTCCATCAGCCCTAATTCAGAGATTTCAGAGATAAAAACTTTGGATCGGTCCCGTTGGATCGCCTTCCGCATCTCTTCGTAGACAAGGTTTTCATCACTCACATTGTCCATGTCAATGAAATCCACAACTATGATTCCACCTATATCTCGTAACCGCAATTCAAGCGCAATCTGTCGAGCCGCTGCAAGATTGACTTCTAGGATAGCTTCCCTTTGTCGAGTTGTGTGTCCAAGCATTCCAACACCACCATTCACATCAATTGAAACCAGTGCTTCTGTCTCCTCCATCACTAAATACCCTCCATTTGGAAGCTTCACCCGCTTGTTTGAAAATTTCTCAAGCTCAGCCTCTATGTTGAAGGCATCAAAGATTGGCACCTTCCCTGAGTAAAGCTCCACACGGCTTGTCAAATGTGGTGCCACATCTTGCAGATAAGTCATCACCTCCTGGTAGCTTTGAGGAGAATCAACAACCAATCTTTGTACCTTGTCCGTAAAAAAGTCTCGTACAGTGGTCAGAGTTTGACCCATTTCTCGGTGCAGAAGCACCGGAACTGCCCCCTCCTCCCCCTCATCCACCACTAAAGCTGCTGCTGCTGCTGCACGTTCCATGACTTCAGTCCAGCTGTCCATTAACCGGGTAAGATCTTTCTCAAGCTCTTCACGTTGATGACCCATGGCTTCTGTTCGGACAGTAATTCCGAAGTCCAATGGCTGCAAATCCTGTGCAATCAGCCTCAGCCTTCTTCGCTCGGGACCTGTGATTTTGGAAGAAACTCCAACAGTTTTCCCACGGGGAACAAGCACCCAGAATCGTCCAGCTAGGCTAGGAAAAGCCGTGAGCCTGGGCCCTTTCTTCCCCATTGCCTCTTTCTTCACTTGTACAATAATTGTCATGCCCTCTTCCACTCTCCGCCATTTGCTGAATTTACGGCCAAAATTAGCTGTAATTGGTCCCTCAGAGCTTGCCTCCCCTATCTGCAATCTACTAACTGCTAATTTTCTTCTTCCATTGCCCTCGTAATCCTCAGGCACCCCTTGCCCACCTACACTTGAGGTCTTGACTTCTTGATCTGGGGATTGACTATTTCCGAAGATTCCAGATACCACTGCTTGCCTTGAATTAACCTTGGAGTTGTCTGATTGGGTTTCCTGACCATCAGCCTCCTCCTCAGGAATGTTGAAGCCGTGTTTTATATACTCGTCTTCAACCTCCTCATCACTGTCATCCAAAGTTTCATCAGTTTCCACATCAAACTCCTCTCCTTCAACATCACCAGCAAATGAACTCATAGAGTTGCTGTTCTCCTCATCAGATTTGAGTGATTGACACCCCTGGCCAGCTATGGGTGGAAATGTGTATGGGTACTGATTCCTTGTTATATCAAGGAGCCCAATACGGGATCCACCAATGTCAACAAAAATCCCTGACATCCCAGGCAGAAGCTGCTTCACCCTTCCAAGGTAAACATTGCCTACTTGCACTTTTGTATTCACAGGCTCAACTAAAAACTCAACAAGCTTTCTGTTCTCTAGGATTGCCATCCGTTGCATTGTGCACTCAGGTGAGTTTATTAGTATTTCTACTTCCATGTCCGCCTCCTTTTTAGGTTCCATCACAGGTTCCACAACTGTTACTGTTCCCATCTCAACTTCCTCCTGGCAAGATGTCAATGTTTGAGGGACTCCTGGAGATGCTAGTTCTAGTTCTGACAAATCCATCGACTCCAGAAGCCATGGCTCTTCCCTCAGCGATAAAACCTGCTGCAGTTTCTCTCTTTAAGCCATTTTGACAGCAGCAGAACCAACAAATGACTCAACCCACAAACTGACAACTCAGTATTCCTCAATCAACTTCAACAAGTTCCAAGCAGTATGAACAAACAAACATGACAGTTTCTTACTTGTTCAGGGACCATCAACTGTAACATGTATGATAGTGACTTATCTATCACAAATTACCCACTGACTTCATCAGTGCACTACATTGGGTATAGAGGTGAGTATAGCCACTAGCCTGCGAACTGAGTTTCTGTCCCAAGTCCAGAAGCAATGGGATGATTCAGCCATGACACTGGCTAGCACCACCAAAAACAGAAGGGAAACAAACACAGAGAGAAAAATGATGGGAAAACCCAACAAAAAAAAGGGGTACACACAATAGGAAGAAAGAAAACTGAATTTAACAGACAGAAAGGGAGAAGACAAATGAAATCACATGGGCTTTGTTAAAAAAGCTCCCCAATTACAAGACTATATGGAAACCATTTGGATGACTCTGAAGGCTGAAATTCCAAAAACAAATTTCTCTTTATCCAGCAAAACCTCTTGTCCCTCTTGAAGACACAGCTAGTCTTGAAGACATGTTTTTGGAATTTCAGCCTTCAACTATATGGATGACTCTGAAGGATAAAACTGAGGAGCAGTCAGTTCACACACAACAAGTTCAAAAACCCTTCAATGGCAACATGTATGTCTATTGACTAGCTATGATAAAATCTCCAAAGGATTTCATCAACTACTACAGGATGGAGGTCAATGTCATACATTTAAACTGACAAGCTGAGTTTCTGTCACAAGATGAGGCGTAATGTGAAAATTCACCCATGATGCTGCCTAGCTCAAAAAGCCTCAACAGAGAAGGAAAAGACCAAGGATCCCAAGAACAAAGGAGGATGCAAAAAGGAGTTTCAGGGAAACAATGTTTTGACCCCCATACCTTCTCTCTACGTTCCCTTGCTCCAATTTCTATACCACTGATTTCCTTGTTGGCATTCAAAGCTGTGCCCTCTTCTCCTTGTATATGCCCATCATCAAACACTTGTACACATGAACAAACAGCCAACCACTGGCTGTGAGATAGGTTTCATCAAAATGAGTGAAATATCATGTCCATAACAATACTAATAAATCAAGACATGATGACATCCCTTAACCATATCCCATGCAAACCATCCCACATTTGTACATCAAAACTCTTATATCAATAGAAACATGTATGGTAGTGTTGAACTACAAAATCCCCACCTACTTTGTCAGCCCCAAGTATGGGTCAATGTCAAACATCAACCAAATCAATGATCACAATCTGGAAGTAATGGGAGGGGACTTTGCTGGCTCGCACAGAGACAGAACAGCAACAAGACACCTGAAACAAGAAACCAGAAACAGAAAGGAAGACAGAAAAGGAAAAATGAAAGGAGAAGAAACGAGACAAGAGAAAACTGAATCCATAAGGATCAGACGACTTGAGAATGAAGAGGGCATACTACTAATGCTCACTATATGATGACTTTATGGTTTATCTTTGAGCTGATTGAAATAAACTGAAGAAATGAAGTGAAGAGGGAGCACACACATGATTAGGGCATGACTATGAGGCAAAGATTAGATCTTCAACTTCACATGTTCAACTGAACTTCCTGCTACCGACTTCACCGTTAGAAGCCTAAGTTCTTTTTGGACATGCTTGGTACTGAGCATGTCATAGTTCATTTGACATGCTTGGTAGCATATGAAGGGTTTACAGGGTAAGCAGTCACAAGGTCCAAGGACAATAAACCACTAGGTATGGGGATCCCCAAATGAAGAGAGACCCAAAAGGAGGAAGAGAAGCAGACCTGATGCCCCAGGTGTGGAGCTCTCTTTCTTGGTATCTTTGGAGCCTATTTCTTCCCACCATGGACCCCAGGAAAGAGATGGAAGCTTGAAGGAAGTTCGTGCATGGCCATTTTGGTCCTCATTTTGCAAAACCGTCTGGACATCCTCCCCTGTTTCCATTCTGGTTAAATCCTGTGCATCAGCTGCAACTCCTTTCACACTATTGTTCCCGATATCCCCATGTGGAGTCTTCACCCCATGAGAGTCACTCTGTGTCTCTGCTGCTTCTCCTGCCTTTCCCACTCCTTTCTTATCTAAACTCAGCTCATTGCTCTTCTTCACCTTTGACTTCTGTTTCAGCCTCCCTGATTTCAGCAGAATTTTGTGACCATCTACAGCAGTCGTTGAGCCAGCAGCACCTCTTATGACTTTGTTCATTGAATTTTTATGAGCTCTGTCTGGCTTTGCTGTTGCACCTTGAGGAGTCCAATCCTGATCTGGTGCGAGCATGATATCTATCATGGACTCTGGATCCCCTGCTTCCACCGGTGATATAATCCAACCTTCATCCATGTCACTGATTTTCTTAACCACTCCCTCATCAGAACTCAATGCTACTGCTTTTTTGCTCCCTTGTCTCCTACTCTTCTTCACCTTCTTCATCATAGTAAACTTCCCTCGATCTCCCTCATCAAGTATAGGGGCCACCATTTGAACACCATTCTGTTCACTACCAGAATCATGGACTTCTAAATCTCTATGTTGTGCTTCAGAATCAATGACATCTTTTGCTGTTTCTTCCTTTGCACTTGTGATTCTTTGTTGGACAGGACTCTTTGAATCTTGCACAACATCCAAATGATTAACTGAAGTATTGACCTCATTCACTTGAACCACTGTGTCATCTCTGCCACTGGCTTTCAGATTCCTGATACTGTCATCTTCATATTTCATTTCTTCCCCATCAGACTGGGTTTTATTGCTGTCCTTCATCTTCCTTCTGCCCCTCCTTTTGGGTTGGCTTACAAGGTTGTTTTCAAGAGCCCCCTGAGAGTCCACTGATGGGCTTATTATGCTGTTGCTGCCACTCAGTTCCCAATCCAATCCTTCCCCACTAAATATCCCCTGAAAATTGGCATTGTCTGCTGCTTCAACACCCTGAGGAATTTGTAACTGTAAACCATGCATGTCTCCTCCCTCCTCAGAACCAGGAACTGCTGTAGCATCTTTGTCTAAAACCTCATGGCTTGAAGTAGCAGCCGCTTGGTTTGTTGAAACCAACAGGGTTGAGCTCAAATCCAGCTGCAATTCTCCTTCAATGTCAACAAAAGTTGCTGCAGCCACCTTCTTCTTCTTCTTCTTTGTTCTTGATTGGGGCCACAAGATGGTCATGTCAATCTCAGAGTGGGTCATCAGCTTTCCTACTCCAACATCACTGCCCTCATTATCCTTTTTCTCATCATCAAGAAGGCTCGCACTTGTCATCTCCAAAGAAATGCCTCTTATTACAGAAGAACCTTCATCTACCCTTTTCTTCTCAACAGAACCCTCCTGCCCCTTGGACGGTTCTGCAGCAGCATTGCTCAGCATCTTCCTTGCCTTGGAGTTTCTTCTTCTTCTACTGCTTTGAGTCTGAGAGCCACCATCTGTTTCCATGACTTCTGACTCTTTGGTTGCAAGACCCATAGTAGGGCCAGGAGGAGGAGCTTGACATGGTGTGTTTCCATCATCACCATTTTCAAACTTCTTGACAGGCCCCTCCAACAACTCCTCCTCCTCGAAACTGGAAACTTTGATGGAATGGGTAAGCTCCTCTTCTTCTTCTTCTTCTGCATGCATGCATAAATGAAAGTTTGTTTGAATTTATTTATTTGGTTTCCTTCTCTCTCTAATGACCTTAGCAGCTTTCTCTCTCTCACCAGTTGCAAATCTAAACCCTAGAAACCTTCAGAATCATGTTATGCATCATCATCCGATGGCATCTGACAATGGTAAAAAAAAGACTCACCACCACTGCGACCACCTTCAGAGGAGCTTTGTGCATCTTTCACAACCACCTTCTGCGCTCCCATCCTCTTCTTCTTCACATTCACTTTCCTTGATCCATTGGTGGCGGCCTCCTTGGCGGCGGCGGCTCGAGCGCTCCAGCTCGCAGCCCCGAGTTGAATTCGCGAAGCTCCGTTGAATATATTTGCTGCAGCAGTTTGCTGCTGCTTCTGCTTGTATTGTAAAGCACATTGTAGCGACCAGAACCACCTTACGTTGGAGATTCTGTCAGGTAGCCGTGAATGGGACACAAAACGACGCACGGAAAGCGACGGCGGAGGCACACATATGGTGAAAAGAGAAGAAGAGGAGGAGGCCATGGACTGAGGAGGAGCAGGAGGAGGAGAAAATGTATCTCCTCTCCACTACTTCCATGCCTTTGCACCTGAACCCTAAAGAGAAATTGCGGGATATACTCTCGCCTTCTTCTTCAGCAGCCTAAAAACATGCCGCAGAAGAAACAACAACAACACAACACATTTGCAGCAAAACAATCGCAGGTGCGCATTTGCAATCTCTACAAACCCCACCTAGTTGTTGAAAACACCTAAGTCACAATTATTTCTCTTTTGTCACAACCTCCGTGACCCAACAACGACAAGAGTGAACAACGGCGAATCCATGTAAGTAGCTCTTCCTCCAAAACTTCCACCACCTCTGCTTTGCACCACTATTCTCAACAGCGGACAAGACACGAAACTGTTCAATTCAACTTTTGGTGGAAAGATATTGGTATTGGGCAACGCAGTTTTTTTTTTTCCCCCCCGCCGAGATTCCACTGCGAGTTCATCTGCAAGTATAAGGACTTGCAGAGCTTGAAGTTTACAAGAAACGCGGTGCCGCGAGGACAAAAGTCGTCCGCGAGAGAGAAGAGAGAGAGAGAGAGAGGAGGAGGAGCTTCGTCCTTCGCTTGTCTCCTCTCTCTTCCCCCGGGATGCTGCTCCGTCCGGTCAGATGAATGAAACCTGGATGAGAAACGGTCGTCAATCCAGATTCTACTTTGAAATAGAGAATGGATGAAGTGGGTTTCATTCGTTCCTCCACCCCGGATGGATGCTACTCCGCTCGGTCGGATGAATGAAATACAGATGATAATCGGTTGTTAGTGGAGATTTTCCTTGAGGAGATAATGGATGAAGTGGGAAATGGATAACTTTATATCATCCCCTTCTCGCGGATAATACCTCTCTGCTGGCTGGCTGGCTGGCTGGCTGGCTGTTCTCAGAATGTCGCATTCTGCAATTTAATATGCCTGAAGAGTGGCAGAAATCAATCTGCCTTCAAAATCCCCCTTTTTCGATGAGGAACAGCCTAGAATTCTGCAATCCAAGGAGCCAGAAAAGTGGCAGAATCTGCCCTCAAAAACCCTTTTGAACTTATAAAAATTTACTTCCAAAAACTTAAAACCAAATTAATTTTTTATACAAATAAATTGTATTCACAAAAATGGATGTTAAATTTGTGTTTGGGACTACTTCAACACAATATTCAATTAAATTTATATTTGTAATAACTTACTTATCACATATTTCACAAAAGTTTGCATTAAAAAAAAAACTTTGAAATAATTTGAAATTTCAAGACTAATACATATATATAATTAAATAATTATTTTATCTTTGATCATCAATCACAAAATATTAATGTACAACATATTTATGATCAATTTTGTTGTTATTTCACATTTATTTTCATCTAGTTTTTAGGAACTATTTAAGATAAAAACTATCAATAGCCAACATGGGGGTTACATAAGGGCAACTTAGAATGCTACATAAGGACCTACCTAAGTTATTGGATACCTAAAGACTATTTAAAAAATTACATAAGATTTAGATAAATGATTATGAGTTCACCTTATCTAGACCACTAGATAACCCTTGGAGTCCTTAAAGTAGCTCCTACATTGGCCCTATGTAACCCCCTCTTACACTATGAGTCAGTTTTAAGTAGCCTTTAGTAAGTATCCCCTAATTTAAGAATTCTTAACTCATCCCATAAATATGTTTGATGTAATCTCCTAAATAATCCTTAGGTATGTGATAACTTAAGTAAGTCTCTAGGTGTTTCCTTAAATAACCTTTAGGTGGGCCGTGACTTTAAAATAAACCCCTTAATCAATAGTATTTAGGCATCCCACAACCTAGGTAGACCTTAGGTAGCATTTTAAATAGGTCTTAGCACCTCTTGCCACACTCTTAGTACAATTGGAAAGCCCTTCAGTAGTAGGGGTGCATTGACTTGGTTTCACAAATTTTTGCCACATGGTGGAGAGGTTATTGAATATTGAACAAAAATCTTCATTGAAAATTCATTTAAATCAAAACCAAAAATTGTGGGTGAATTTGGTCCTGCTCTTGGGTGTTTTTGGAAAGCCCTCAAGCACAAGTTAACTAGGTGCTATGCATTGAAAGATCGAAGAACAGAAAAATAAGCCCACATTTATGGTTGTTTCCAAATTCTTTGTGCTCTAAACAGGTGGATGAAACCAACAAGTTCATATGTGTAGGGTAACACTTGAGCAGTGGGGCATTCTTGAAATAACTGCTAGCCTGAGGCAGAGTTGATGGTTCAGCCCAAAAAACAGTGCTAAAAGGAGAGCTCCTGATTTAAAGCACCAAGAATCAGGCTAGGGACCAAGGTACTCTTGTCCAACTCAAGGATTCAATTTGCTTCAAATCAGTCCAAATTGGTTCCTGGGAAATTGGACTCTAGACCCTCGTCTAAAGTGGGCCTTATTTTGGGAACGCCCTGCATGAGTGTTACCTCAGCCTAAATCACTAGTAGAATTATATTATATTTTCATTTTTCTTGTGATACTTGCTAGGTATCACATGAAAAAAGAGGTGCCAAGGTATTTTGGAAAGCAAAACACATGTATGTTATTGTACAATGAACCTTTCAAAATGAGGTGTGCTATAAATTGCACACATCATGAACTTTGCTATTGAAACAATTGGTTGCACTTATTGTAAGCAAATTCATTTGGGTCCCCAAAATCATTGTATACACATAGAGATTACATTGTCTTGATGCAACAAGCTCAAACCTGGACATCCTGAATTTGTAAAGCACCTTGCGCTTCTTGAGTATCATGTTACAAAACTCATGACTCCATGTCGGTCGAATGGTGGCCTCTCTTTACTGTGTGATATTGTGCTGTACAATTGTCTCAAGATCAGTAATCAGGAGCCCCCCTAGTCTACAATCTCCCTGACATGCTTCACACTGTGTGCAACTATTTTAAATTGGTGGGGCTTCTTCACTTGTGCCAATCCATAAATTGCAATTGCCTATACAAGTTTCCTACTTCATCTCGACCACCTCAGCTGAACCAGCAACCATGAATTGTAAATTACTTTGATTCCAGATCTTGGTTTGACATAACGATTCTATTGCTATTAATTCCTTGCTCAAATTTTGAAATCTTCTCACTGACCTCCATGAAAATAAATGCACATCTCCTGGGTGTTTGGCTGCTGGTGGGAAAAAAATGTTTTGTTGCAGAGATGGGCCTCAGTTGGGCCGACAAATGCATCTGCAAACTCCAGTGAACACATGCTGGTCTTAATTTATCGGAGAAGTTCTGAAGCTCACAAAAACCAGAAGCTTGACAATGTGTTCATGGAACTCAGTGGGCAGAGCTGCTCCTGCTTAGACTAGAGCTCCAAGCTCACGACTGATGAAAGCTGAACATGAGCTTTTGATGCCTGTGGCAGCTTGATCAGTGTTCACCATTTAGTTACGGTGGGTACAGTGGCATTTGGCTGGTTGCAAGGAGGGCCAACAAGCTGCAACATGTTGGTCCAGTAATCTTTGCCATCCAAGCCTCCAAGCTCAGACCAAGTGCCCAAGGCGGTGGAGTTTTTCTGGGTCACACAGGTAGTGTTCGTGCGATCCCTGAAGTCCATTTGAAGCTCAGGTGGGATTCCCATACTGGGAAAATCCCATGAACTTTTGGAGATGACACTACCAGTAGGCTGAGGGCTTGAAGATGACCTCAGACTGAGAGGCTGCTGACCTTCCGTTGAGATCAATCCCAAAGGTCCAGGACTTGCTGCATTAAGGAGCTTCATCTCTTCAACCTTGAGTTCAGACTGGTTCTGTTGCCAAGGAGACTGATTGGGACCATTGATTGCTGTTCCATGCATGAGCCCAGAACTCTGCTTGTGTGAAATTTGAGAACTGGATGAGTTCTGCAGAAGCAATTTGAGAATGAAATGCTCAGGCTTCACATAACCAGTGTGAGCCTCTGAGCCTGCAGGACTAGGGGAGGAGTGTTGACCTTCAAGGGAGCAGAGTGTGGAAGTAGGCGATATGTGATCCACTCCTTCATGGCTCCGAAATGATGTTGGTTTCCAACAATTGTTCAACAGCTGGGATGAAGCTGCTTCAGGACTCTGGAACATTTGCACACTCCTCTGGCTCAACAGTTCCTTGCAGTCTGGAGATGTAGTCTGGTGAGTGGCCAAAGAATTGTGGATCTTTGGACACATGAGTCCTTGCATCCTTCCCAACAATGACTCACAATCCTGCAAAAAAAATTTGGAAGCTGCTGTCAACAGGAAATCTTGGGGCTGCCAGTATGGTTTTCACTATGTTATAGTCTTGTGGGAAGGATTCAACAACCTTATTTTACCATGAATGCACAAAAGTATTTGAGCGGAGGTGCAGCAAAGAATTTGGAACCAAGCAGCTGGATCTCAAATTCAGATAATTAGCTCCCTGCATTTTAAAAAAAACTGAAATTCTTCATACTGAGAGACTGCAGATTTAGCCTGACCAAAGCGAGACAATAAAAAGCACACAAACCTGCAACAGAAGATCAATACATCACAAAGATATTGAAAGA
Organism: Sphagnum contortum; assembly: GCA_963920785.1. Taxonomy (NCBI): domain Eukaryota; kingdom Viridiplantae; phylum Streptophyta; class Sphagnopsida; order Sphagnales; family Sphagnaceae; genus Sphagnum; species Sphagnum contortum. Next base: position 4,293,089 of record OY987286.1, read on the forward strand.
AGGGAGAAACTGAAACATTTAGTCTAATCAGAAACACCCAGCAGAAGCCACTGACAGGAGAGCCTCTTCCCTGCTTGCTTCCCACTGAGAACATAAGTTCCAGTCTCTCGTGGTCATGCAGGTGGAAAGCAAACATGCCTGACAAGTGGCCAAAGCAAAAGAAACAGCCCTAGCTATGGACTCTCTGCAGAATCATGTCAGAACCAAGAGTTGAGAGGAACAGGATTTCGCAAACTCTCTTGAAAAGGCAGAGAACAAGCACAGAGTGAAAGCCACCACTACACATTGAAGTCAGCTCAGAATCCCAGCAGACACAATCTAGGTAAAAAGCAAGAGCAATGATGTTCTGGGTGTATATATGTATATAGGAGGACCACCTGCATTTTGAGCTGGGAATCATGGGAAAGTCGCACTTCAGCTTCCAAGCGTGCACTGTCCCACTGTGACATATGGCTGAGCTTTGATGAATTCAAGGCCTTCATATCCGGGCTGTCGAGAACGAGATCCAAAGTCTCAGTACTTGTCTTACTGTGTGTTGTTGACAAAGCTGTGTCCCTGATGCCTCCCGTCTGCATATTCATCCGCTTCTTCAGGTGTGTGTTCCAGTAATTCTTGATTTCATTGTCTGTGCGCCCTGGCAAGTGTGTAGCTATAGCTGACCATCTGCAAAAGTCAATTTACCAAATTAATACTCATGTGCAGCCTTGTACTTCAGTGTACAAAATATTGGACTACATCAGCAGTTCAGAATGTTGAGCTGTTAATGGAGCTCCACAACCACAAAATCATCCAAAACTCATGATCAACTCTCAACAAGAAACCTCCAAAGGAGACAATCTCTGCTGCAAAATTAGAGTCCAAAATTGGTTCCAAAATAATACAACAACAGCAAACCTAGGATCTCTTTCCATTAGGCTGTTATGATCATGGTTACACACAGTGTGCTGTCATCAGAACATCTTAATGGAAAGCCACTGCCCTAAGGTCTTGTTTCTTGCTACTACAAGAACAGTCACTTTCCATTGGAGAGCTACAAGTGAGTTGAACATCTTAATGGAAAGCCACTGCCCTAAGGTCTTGTTTCTTGTTACTACAAGAACAGTCACTTTCCATTGGAAAGCTGCAAGTGAGTTGAAAATATGTTATTAACCATGTTAGGAACTGTGGGAACACATGTTCTCATTGAAACAATGACATATGTCCTTTTTAGGCGAGTTTCAATTTCACTCACAGTATTCACAGCTCCTTCAATTGGTTCAATGATTTGACCGCTAGAGCTGTGAGATGACTTTGAGAACACAAGGAGCTGGAAAAACATAATGAAAAACTGTTGTGATCATAGTCGTCTAATGGAAAGATGCCATTAGAGCTATAAGGTCCTTGGTATCATCTGAGAGAAGGAGTATACAAGTGAATGTAAGGGTTTACGACAGTCAGAGGACTGAAATTTCGCAAAGCGCTCTACATTCGACCAGGAATTAGACTAAAGCTCCAAATTCCTTGCTCTATAACTTGTAGCAAAGAAGTTCGTAGTGTCCAGAGAGGTCATGACTCCTCGCTCTCACCTGTTCCCGAGGATGGCATGCAGATGACTGATTACTTGCTCTTCCTCCAGGGAGAAGCGGCCACGCTTAATGTCAGGGCGCAGGTAGTTTGTCCATCTCAAGCGACAACTCTTCCCGCATCTAAGAAGACCTGCACACGTCAGTCAGTTATATGAAAATCCATACATACATACATATATGTATTATTCTCGTTCTTCCGTCAGCCGACGACCGACACAAACATTGAGAATCTTTGCATCATTGACAGAACACGCACCAAAAGAACCTTCACAAAATTAGACATCAAATCATGTTCAACCACAAGCCGCGCCCCTTACGATAACGTTCTCCGACACCTTTTTTTATTATCTTGCTCCGCTTGTCTGCTGCATCTACATTCAGGTCTCGTGCATCTTTCTGTCCCTAACAGTGCTATACGGGACAAAACGCACACACAACACAAAACAAAACAAAACGAACTCCTCAAAAGTTGGAAAAGTAGAGCACTGGAGAGAAGATCTCGGGCTGATGAGAGAGAGAAATATGGAGGCTACCACATAACTAGTGCGTAGAGAAAAGACAGACTGTGTGTGAGTACACATGCAGCATACATGATGTATTACAAACATACCCGCTTGTTTGGGAAGCGCTCGCCAGCTACCGTGGCCATGGCTCTGGATATAAGCCAGCAGTTTCTGATCCTCTTCTGGCGTCCAAGCCCCTTTCCTCAAACCAACCTTGTCGCAACACGGAGCTCGTCCCATGCTTGCTCGGTTTTGCTTGCGTCGTCGTCGTCGTCGTCCTCCTCCTCAGTCCCTCCTGGCCTGCCGTTGTGTTGTGATGAGATTAGAGCCAAATTGTGCTTGCAAGTGTGGACTCTAGACCAGGAAGAAGGAGGGGAAAAACATGGACCCAATTGGAATTGCTTTCGTGATTGGCTTTTGCGACGGCGCAATCGGCGAGAAATTCTCGCACCAAAACATGCGCCTACCCCCCACCCCCCTCCCCCCACACACTGTCTGTCTTTACTGTCAAGAACGTCAACCCCTGCACCACGCGTCGTGCGTCTGTCGTCGTCGATTCTCTGCTTAGGGTAGCTGCCAATCGTCCGATCTCTGCTCCAGCATTAACTGCCTCAGGCCTTTTGTTGCGTAATTAATGATGTGATCAAGTCAGGATCCAACTGCGCCAACCACGTCAACTCTGGAACCTGTTGGGTTGGACTGATGGGGGAAAATAGGTAGGTAGGTAGGTAGGAAGGTACCTATCCAGTGATTTTATTTCATATTTGGTGGCGAATTTTCGCCATTTTGCGAAAACCATTTTGAAAAAAAGGAATATCCTGTCACAAATTCACTGCTTTTTTGGGGGAAAATAGATAAAGAAAAAAAAATTTAAGAAAAAATCTCCAAAAATCATCCCTACTGCTTACAACATGAAAGGGTGCTCAGTATTTTTCTACTTACATTTTTTTAATCTCCAAATTTGGCTTAAAATATTCTTATGAATGAGCACCAATTGAGCAACATTACAATTTTTTGAAAAAATTAAAATTTAAAAAAAAAAAACATTGAGACTCACCAGGAAATTTCTAATTAATTATTTTTTTATGACATAGCCAAACTGGAGGTCATCCAGAAAAATATTTAGTTAAATTTGGCTATAAACCAGGGTTGAAAATAAATTAAAGAAAATAATCCTTCACATTTTTTGTTACAATTATTTTATGATGCTAAAACCCAACAGAGAAATGCGGAGATTTTTTTAAATTATTATTATTTTCTACATTATCAAACTCTAGCGACTAGAAAACCCAAAAAACTAACTGGCTATCCAAAACCCTAAACCCCAATTTTGCACTAAATTTTAGCAGACTGGCTAAATTTAGCCAGAGAAAAAAACGCTGGTACCCACTACCTACCCAGTTGGTAGTGAGTAAAACCGTCGAGGAGGCGGTTGCTTTTTCGTTGGAGGGTTAATTGCATGGCCGAGGATGGCGCTCTTTCTACCGTTCGAGTCCAGCGGTCCATAAGCTGTCATTATTTTATTATTATTATTATTATTATTATTATTTTCCGGGGGCCTTGCCTATCAAGGCAAGGATATTGTGTTTAGATTCTTAATAGAGTTATGATAGCTTAAGGGATTTTGGCCCCTAGGTAATAAATAATAGGTCTATTTATTTTTATATGAGGATTTTTGAAAGATGGTATTTTAGCTTGTGTTTGTGAAACTTGAGATTAGTTATAGAGTTATAATAATATTTTGAAGGATTTTGGTTTTTTTTAGAATTTTTTTGAAGACTGTATCCTTTGCATGGTGAAATATTTGAGTTTCGGTAATTCTTCTTTTGTCTTCAGACACTTTTTTCATGTAAATGGCAAGGGCACAATGTGGCACACGTCTTGTTAGAAATCTCTTATGCAGCCTAAAGTGGCGAGCTAGTATCCGAAAACAGATTTTCATAGAGAATTGTCACAACAGCAGCAGCAGCAGCCCCTAGATATACTAAATGTGAACACACTCTTGCCAAAATGAAAGAATCTCTTTGAAAAATGTTAGCCATTTTCTTTTTAAAAGAGGGGAATTTGTGATAGGGTTTTTTTTTCCTCCCACCCTCAATTTTGTGAGGGTAGGTGGACTGGCAATTATTCACAAGAGGACTTAGCCAAATTTGGCTAGAGGTCAGACAGAAAAGTGTTTTTTTTTTTGAACCCACCCCTACCTTTTTCTGGCAAATTGAAACCTTCCAAAATCACCTTTATTTTCCAATTTCTTTTTATTTTTGGCGAAACTCACCAGGTATCAGACAAATTTCAACTTTATCTATCTATTTATTAACCACCGTGTACGGTAGACTGGCTGATGACCGAACACTTAAGTGCTCAGGGCAAGCCGGATGCAAGGGGACGGCTCTTTTTGTTTCCTCATGTCCCAACAAAACTTGAACCCTTCTTTTTGGCACATATGACACACTAGCAATCTTTGAAAGCAGATTAGAAATGAGAAAGTTCTGGCCCCCCAAAGTAAAGGAGGTCAAGAACTCAAAAAAACAAACTACCGAACACTACCAAAGCCAGTTTCTGAACACCCAAAAAAATCCTTGTATGTTGCTGCGTTGTTATTAGAGTTCATTAGATGATTTGTAGAACTTCAGGTGATGCTTGTATAGAATGTTAAATCGTTTAAAAAAAAAAAGAAATTCTAAAAAATATGAGGTTAAAAGTAGGAGGGATCCAAAGAGAAGGGGAAAAAAAAACATGTTTTGTAAGATGAAAAGCTTTTTTTCTTTTTTTTTGGTTATTTTTTCATTACTCCTTTTCCTTTGCATTTCAATGATGATTTGTAAAGCTTGAGGTAGTGCTCCATAACATTTTAAATCACTCAAAATGAAGCACAATATGATGAAAATATAATAAATAAGTGTTCAATTTTGTGATATAGCCAAGGCTAGCGACAATATTTAGCCAAATTTTGGTTATAAATCAGATATGAAAGTTTTTTTTAAAAAATTAAACATGCTTCTAAATTCTTGGCTATTTACTTGAACCATGTATAGAAATCTGGCTTTTCCTTTTAAAAAGTTGGTGATCAAAGATAATTTTTAAAAAGTGAAATTTACCAACTTTTTTAATAATGGAATATAATGGACAATACCATTCCATAGACATAACCGGTTTCCGGACTGCATTGTCCGATGTGTCACTCGCTCATTGGTCCAGAGGAGGGGGATTATGCCACGGAATTTTCTCCCTTCTGTTTCCTCTAGTTTTCAGTATTTTACCTATAACCTAGTTCAACTTTTTTCACATAGTTGCTTAGGAGTTATGTAGTTAGTCCAGAAACCCGTTATGCCCGGTAATAATCGGCCAAAGGAGCCGAATTATCCAATATAGTTGAGGGCTCATTTGTGCTGAGACTATATTCTGTAATCTGGCTCCTCTCACCTTGACCTAATACATAGTGGTCGATTCTACTTTGGAAATGGTCACAAGGCAGGCCTAATAGGGTTAGCATGGCAGCTACAAGCATTGCAAAATTGGGCACCAAGGCCCATTCCCAAGTGTAAATAGCACAGGAATTGATCGTGAGGCAACCTAGTAAAGAGAGTTGGTGGTTGAGAGTCTGGGAAAATTGGCCACCAAGGCCGATTCCGTGGCATAAATAGCAAGGAGAGTGCATTAATAAGTCAATAGAAATCCCTAAACATCAAGGTTCCCTATTACAACTAGCTCAGTTATTTATTCACAAGGATAGGTGAATTGAAACCCCTACTATTTATCTACAAAGAAGGAAGGAGCTACATTTTTTAGTGGTGAAATTTCACATAATTTTGACCTAAAAATAGCCTTTTCTACCTCTGTGCTTTAAAATGCATGCCATCAATTTTGCCAAAATTGTTGCCATCCAACATATTTATGGGAAAAAAATCATTTTCTTCATTAAAAGATCACAATACTTGGCCATTTTTTTTAACACATAAGGGTTGTAGGATGCATATTTTTGGAGGCATGTTGCAACTAACCATCGCCTTGCCACAAGCTCCTCCATGTTTGCAAGCTTTTTGCATAAAATTGTTATTTTTATTACTACTCCAATTTTCATATGTTTCAATAAGGTGTGACCTTTAGTTTTCAACCGTCTATGGCCACCATTGGAACACAAATTACAATAGCAACAAGGAGCTTTAAGGTGAAGATTCGAACTTTTAATTTTTTTAATATTGTTTTTTGCAATTGAAATCATTGCAACATACTGTTTGTAGTAAGTTGCTTGTCTTTGTTTGTAATCAAGTTTCAACAAATGAAAATTTCAAGATTTTGTGGATAATTTTTAAGGCCTATTGCCATAATGTCATTTGTAATTTCATGGTGCACTTTAGTTTTTTTGTTCACGTGGTGTCAACAAAAAAATTGAAAATGGTTAATTCTAACATGAAAAATGTGCACACCCAAGTACTAAATCAATGTGTGGGTGCAAAACATGTTCATCACACTCTTTGTGAACTATTCAATGTATGCTTTAGGTTTTTAGAGTTTGTAAACCTTCAAGCTTAATTCATTTTGTTACACATGATTACATTTTTTTCCATTGCATGTTCAGTGTTGAATTTTTTTCCTTGCATTGTGTGGAGAGGAGGGTTCTTTTATTTTGCTATTGTAAACTTGTCTTTGCATATTGTGCCATCTTTGATAGTTCCACTAAAATCATTTACAAATTTAAGTTCAACCACTACTTCTCTTTCATTCATGTTAGCCTTCCTTTGGCTCCGAATCTATTATGGCAAAGGCAACCATTCTATGCCCCTCCATGGAATGTGCAAACACATCATAGGATGGTGTTAAATCCTTGTGTTTAGGAGTTGCTTATTCTTCAAGCATTATTGAAGGTGTAAAAGAAAAGCACATCCCATTGACCAACTCTAACCCTACTTATCCAAAGCCAAGTGTTTCAAAACATCTAGGCTACAAAACTACCTTGGGTTGAAACGATGTTGGATCCTATTGGCAAGATGTCCACGATTAGATTTGAAAGTTTGCACTTCTATAGAGAAAATAGTGAAGGTACTTCTTTTTATGTTTGATAGCATGTGAAAACCTGTTAAAGGGGCGTGTAAGGCTATTGTTGCAACTAGTTGGGTATTAAATGATCCCACTTTGGCATGTTAATAGTATATAAGTGTAAATAGCCAATAAGCCAAAATTGAATGGTAGTTCACTATAATGCATGTAAGATGTTTTGTAATTGATTAGGCAAATGTTAGATTGCATAATGAAATTTATGATTATTTTCCACATCTTGCAACAAGGTCAAAGCATGATTGGGGTACTCCGTTTGGAACATTAAGGACTCGCTCCTAGGACACTCAAATTCACCTTTTTTTTCATTTTTCCTACAATCTATCTTAAATTTGCCCTTTTTCCCTCATGTCAAATGAAATAATTTTGTTCCAAATTTTATAGAGCCATTTAGAATATCTATTTTTTTCACTTATGAAAATAAGAATAGTAAAATTTATCCAATGTGGGTCATGTTCTATCAATGGCCCAAAATTCCCAAAATTTTTAATTTTCTTGAAACTTTTTACATTGCAATAGGGCACTTGGTTTTTGTCACACTCATACATTTTATGTATACTAATACCTAAGGTGTTTGTGCTAAGAACCTTGGGCCAAAAAAAATTGTTTAAACATTCCTCGTGGTCTTTGAAGGAGATAAAATCCTAGATTTTTTTCCAGGACTTGGTAGAAATCTTTAAATTTGTTCAAATTTGACATGTTATACATATAATAATATATTAAAAATGTATTTATCCATGAAGAAAATCAAAATTTTAATATGAATATGCCAATGAGTTACAACAACATGTTTTAAATGAAAATGTACACTAGATATAAAAGGAGACGGTCCTTTTTGGTACCCCAACCATGTTTTGACCCAACAAGGATGTTTGATTACAAATTATGAAAACATGTGGTAGTTGTTTTCTTGTGTCAAAATGCCAAACAACCTTTAACACCAATGGAACAACTCAAATGTTTGGATCATGGTTAAATGTATGCATCAACTTGTGTTTAGAAAAACACATTTGGCAATTTAAAAAACAAGGTAAATTATTTCCATCTTTATTGATGATGTGACCATTGTGGACTACCAATCTCACTATGAAAAAATCACATCTACAAAAATTGCACTAATCTACAACTACATGTCCATACCCACTATGAGTAAGCCTATGGTAAAATAACCCACACACAAATCCTTTTTCAAAAACACATTAGTAAGGGGGTGGAATTGGAAAGTGATGTGGTGTGAAACCATTGCACAATTTTTTTTAAATTACATATTTGAATTTACAAGATACTACTTTTTTCGGATTTTACAATTTATCTTTACATTTATCCAAGGTTTATGGGAGGAACCTATAGATCATGAATTTTACAATGTATTTTTAGATCAATCCAATGGTGATCCCAAATCATGTAAAATGTAATAATTATTCAATTTTCATTAACATGAAATTTTCCCAGACAAATTTGGACCAATTTTGAGAATTCTTATTTGACTTTCTAAAGACCTTAGAAATGATAACACATGATAAATTAGTTTTTTATTAGCCTCAAATGTTGACAAATTTGATTCATTATTTTATACCATTTTTGAATATATATTACATCATAATACATAAGTTATATGAAAAGAAATTGAATCCTAAGTCAAGTTGAAAATTTACAAGTGTGTTATTCATTAATGGTTACACATGCAATGGGTCATTTTATCATGAACTTATCTTTAATTATAACTAGGTGAAAGCATGATCAAGTATACATTTCATGGTCCTTGTCAAGAAGAGTTAAAAGCAATTCCATAAATAAAACCTTAACATGTTAAATAATTAAAATTTATAAAATTTAATGATCAACATGAACATATTCTTTGAATTTATGTCATGATATTGAAAAATCACATATTTAAAGTAAATATAAGTAGATTTTTAAAAATGCAAGTAGAATTTTATTTTCTTCGTGTTGTTTAAGAAACAAAGTAGGTTTCAAATATATGGAACATTGAATATTTTAATTTTCTTGGTTAATGGCCATCTAAAATTTACTTATGCATTTTCAGCTTCCAAAATAAAAGTAATAATATATCAATATTTTAATGTAAAAGTATTTTTGAACACAATTCCACTATTCAATTTCAAAAATATTTTTGACCTACTTTTAATACACTAAAGTTTTCCAAACTTTGTATACAATATACTATAAACTCAATATTATGCACCGTGATGGTTTAACAATGATTGAAAATGTTTTGATTTTACTTTCTTGCATTTATGTGTAGAAATATGATTATAACTACTCAAACCCACTTTTTGTGTATATTTGATCATGCTTTCACCCAATTAGGTTGGGATTTTGTGTGAAAAATATGATCATTTTTTAATATCAAATTCCACTAGAAAATGATTACTTACACATGAATTTTAGGAAAGTTACAAAGATATGGAACATTTTGAAAATATTTTTGTTGATTGTACAATTTTGGTCACCATGCATCAACTTCATGTTTTAATTGTTATATGGTTGTAATATGCAACTCATGCACCCAAATACAAGGATGTGGATTATATAATTGTTTCACACATGAACACATCTAATGTGACAACTACCAATTAGCACATACGTTATCATCCCATACATGCATGGTATTTGGAATGAACCCATGTGCAACTACCTTGCAACTTTAGCAAGACTATGTTGTAACTAAATATGAATTGTAATATGTGACCAAATATCTTGACCCATACTACCTTAGTATGGTTACAATCCAATTGCAACATGACTAGATGTCAACTATAATACATCAATGATTCAATTAGAATCCTACCTTTAACCACCTATTTTGATGGTGTAATGGAATTTAAACACATGAATATAAATTTTCAATGTAGCTCAAGTACATAGTCTAAGATGCATGCTTCTATTCCACCTCAATATTTTCTACTACGTTTTTAATTACTTCATCAATGAAAATGATTCCTTTAACAATAATTCTTTAGCCTTTACAAAGTTTGGACCTTGGGGTGTGCATAGCATTGTCAAGGAGTTATTGAACCATGGTCATTCTTCATGCTAACACATTTAATGTGACAATTACCAACTAGCATGAACGTTGGGCCACATGATTTATGTGGTCTTTGTGACAATTTCATGTGCAATTACCTTACAATTATAGTAGGACTATGTTGCAATTAAAAATCAACTAATTTATGATTGAATTTGATTTTTTGGTTAAATCATCAGCTAATTTTAGACTAAATATCCTTCTATAAATTCATTCATTTTTTATTGCCCTAAAACCTTTTCTAATTAAACAACATTCATGCAATTCCAAAGCCTTTAACCCTCCATGTATTTTGAATGCTAAAGTTTGAAATTGTACTATTACAAGTTTATAATCTTCCATTAAAAGTTTCCATTGCATTAAATTCTTTCAATGAAATAGATGTTGGAATTGTAATGAAAGAACACACTCATCTATGACAATTTTTTATATCCCAACTTTGTTTTAGTTTGTTCTTATTTCCTTATGGAAAAAAGTTAGCAATTTTCAAAGTAGTAAGGTTTTGGGTGAAAATTTTCATTGTCACCAATTGTAGCATTACAATATATGTGTGAACATTCTTGACAAAACAAGCCTCAAGGATAATCAAAATATCTATCATTAATTTTTTACTTCTTGTTTTAGGTTTTGTTATCATTTTGTTTTTTTTTTTTTACAACTATTGTATATTAGCAATAATTTGTTAAAACAACAATAATAATGCTACCTTGGTTTCTTCTCCTTCACTAAAGTGGACAATAAAAAATGGCATGCAATAACATAATTAGAAGGTTGTGGGCAAAAAATAGGCAACATAAAAGTAATGCTAGTACTTAGAGGTACAATTACCACCATGATCTCCATTGTCAAACAAGAATGTGGTTATAGCCCAAGCTTCAAGTTGATTTGGTTAGGACACTTGTTAAACTAATATGCATCCTTTTAATGGTTGGTTTATTTCCAATAGAGTTTACTAAAAAAGTTTTAATCAAAAGGTGTTGAACTTATGTAAAGGGAGAAGAAGTAACAATCATCTTCATTGATAAACAAGGCCCTTGACAAGTTGCTTGACTAAAGTTAGCAAATACCCCCCTTATTTACCACTTATTGCCATTTAATTTTTTCATTTTACTCATTATTATAACAATAAAGTGTTATACCATGTATAGGCATAGAAAGAGTTTAGGCAATTTCTAGATGTCATGGACCACTCTAATGATGCTTTCGATCATACTTGGTATATTAAACATAATATTAGCTATTAATATGCAACTTTCCACTCTATGGGCATAAATATATGCAATCCACAAGATGCATAATCATAAATGTTTTGAAATGTTTTTCCAAGATTGATTAACTCGTCATAATGCAAGATGTGAAAAAGAAGTGCATAGGTGCTATACTCAAGGTCTAATTAAAAAGTTATAATGATAGTTCCCTTCGCAAGAGATTATGAATGCCACCAACATTATATTTCTCCCCAATTTGTGGTTCAACATTGTTGAACACATTTTCTTGGCACAATTTAACATTTTGAAGGTTCATTATTTTTACAAGAGGTGCATTTGGGTTGATTAGGTCTACATTTTACCCTTGCTTGATGAGTTGAAATTAGAGGCACAATCCTCTTTCTTCAAAGTGAGAATGATGGCCATATCTATGGGAATAATGAAACCTACCTTACATTGTAATCCATTTCCCAAAATGTGGTTTGATGATAGTTCCCCACACTTTTCTTGCCAATGTTCAAATAGCTTATTATCACATCAAAAGGCTTTTGCAATGGCTTGATTTAATGTTGAAGGATTTGACATGGTGAACAATAAATCCATGTGATTATGTAACTCAAATGAAACTAGTTCATGAATGCCACTTCATCCCATGAGATGTCACAACTAATTGTTTGAATTTTGATGCATACATTGTGATTGAGTGTGATATTTGTTGAATAAATTGTAATTTGTTAATGGATTGCATTCCTTGTCCAAAGGGGCATTGAATTCCTCAAAAAATGTTTCAAAGTCATTGAACAATGTTAACAAGTGTTCCAACAAAGGTTTAAACCTAGCAAAAGTTGTGCATGATAATAAAGTGTTAATGAATCCAACTTGGGTTAAGCCATTTGGATAATGATGAAGATGAAATCAGATGACTATGTATATTTGGTTAACAAAACTTCATAAGTTTGAATATGTCCCATCAAATGTCGAGCAAGTTAATTCATGGTTCCTTGCCTTCGGGTTTTAGTGTAGTAATATGAGATACCATTAAAAGAATAACAAGAAAAGATACCACACTACAACGTCCATGGGGTCTTGAGTCAATTTGTCCAATGAAAAGTGTAAGGTTGTTTGAACTTATGTAATGTTGAAGAAATACAAAAATATAATTTGTGATCAAGGAAAACCTAAGTGAAATGCTTTGGGCACATCCAAACGGGATACCCAATCCCCAAGGAAGGGATGGTAGCTAGAATGGGGTTTGGATGAATAGTCCACAAGGAAAGCGCTTGTTGTGATGGTGAAAGATGAGCAAGTTGGGAATTATGATATTGATGAAAATTATTAGGTGTGGTAGTGGGTCCATGAAAAAGTAAAACATGAATAATAGGGAGATCAACAATGGTGGACAGGGGTGGGGTTATTGCTATAAATGACACAATTCAAAGGGGCAAGGGTTGGTAAGGGGGGATAGAAGATGTGACTAAATGGGTTGTTAGCACATAATTAGGTGGAGGAGGGGCACTACTAGGGGCAATAATAAAGACACAGTTTATAACCATAGTGTTTAATGTGGTTTGGCAATGCATAGTTGGGAAATTGATAAAAATAAATGACCTTAGATAAACTTGACATTTCGTACCCATAAAAGCCCAATAAAAAGCCATAAAGAAAGAGCCAATGAAAAATGAAAAATGGAGATGCACAACTTATCACATACTATGTTAAATGGGCTACCTATGAATAACCTCCAAAATCTTTTGTCATAAAATTAGTTGATTTCCCCTTGAGATGTTACTTTTTGTGAACGGATGATAGTTAGTTTCTTATTTTTTACCTATGGGCTAGGATAATTAATGGGGTAGCCTAGTATTTTTTAATTACTAGTACTAGATTGATGTATTGTCTCCATGATTGGAAATGACACCCACTAACCTAGTTAAATTATAGGAAGGGTAAATAAGAAGTCAATTGCCTAACCTTCTAAAAGGTGATAATTGGCTAACTAGTTGCCTACAATAAAGGAATTAATTCAACAAAATATTTAAAGTAAGAGGGAGTACTAATTATTTTCAAGGAAGAAAATAGGGTTTTGGAGGGATTTAAGGAGGGTGAGGGATTTCTTTCTTTTTTCCCATGCCCTATCTATATTTTTTATTCATGTATTTTTTTTTCTCATCTATCATTTTCTTCTATCTTTTCTTTTGTTATCTCTATGGATTTCCACCTTGGGATGTGTTATTTCTTCCTTTTCTTTTTTTTGTACTTTCTACTATTCACTAAATTCTCCCACCAAACGAAGCATCCCACCGTTTATATTTTTTGTTCATGCCATGAAGGCTTATTTCTTTTGTCTTTGATTTGGTTAAAGCTTTTATGGAACACAATAGTAGGACTTAGGTTAAGAGTAGAGGAGGTGTTACCAATACCATTACTATGGGATGCAGCAAAAAGTAGGTAAAAAAATATTCTTGTCCACCCATTTTTCTCATTTTTCTTTGTTTTTCAGGTGAAATTGGAAGTAATTATTTAGGCGTTAATTTTGTTGCAAAACATAATTATTGTCCATAGTCTTGTTATTTCCATTTTTTTTTCATTGTTTATTTATGTTTATTTCTACTCAATAACATTATATAGTAGTTTAAAAGGATAATGATTTTGTTATAATGTTGAATTACTACCCCTACACTTTGTTAGTAATTTCTATTTGGTTGACATTTTCATATTATCACCTAAGGCTTTGGCTGGTGGTAAGATTAAGAAGTCAAAAATAAATTATGTGTCAAAACATAATTACCATCCCATGAACCTTGTTACACTCATAGGTTATGTAAAACATTACTATTTTTTTTTGAATAGTAATAATATAGTAACAAGGGAACAACCATGAATTCAATTTGATTTGTGTTTAATAATGGGTAAATTTTGTTTATGTGAATTGATTATTTAATCATAAAAAATTACTCACCAACCAATTACCCATCTACCCACTAAAGTATTCATGATTATTATCCTCTTTATTTGTTGTATCATTATTACAAAATGTGGGTGTAGTTCATTCACTACTACAAAAGTGGAGTGCAATTCACTAGCTTAAATCACTACGAGACCTTAAAAGTGAAATAAGTTCATTACATTTTATTGACTTCCCTACAATATCACTATGTAAAATCATGTTTCATTACTAATTAACATAATTCACTATTATAATTTATTATTGTAAATAGGTTTATTTCTATGTTTTTAAAAATATTTTATATATGTTACATTATGATATTAGTTGCAAGATTGTTTGATGGTCCCAAAAGACATTTAGATCATCATTAAGCTTCTTTTCCCATCTCCCTAGGAAGCATTGGTCTCATTTCCATTGTTAGTGCTACCCCATTGATTGCATTCTTGGGATGATTGGGCAAATTAATTATTTCATCTTTCACCTTTCAATTTCTCTTTGATCATCATCCTTTTATGTTGAAAACTTTGTTTCACATTGATTCTAGTACCCTTCCTTTCCAACAACAATTGAAGGTAGCCCACAACCTTTTATCTCTAATGGCCAACAAATGTCTTTCCCTCTTTTGGACAACTCATCAACAAATAAATCAAATGACTTCAAGATTTCATTTTGGAATGTTTGCACTAGCACATCCTTTCTAAACATTCTTTCTAATGGGATGTCTACATCCATCGAACTTGCATCCTTTCATGTTTAAACTTAGGTTGAAATGTTTGGTTCACTATTTAATCAGTCCTATTCATGTTTTACCATTCATCAACAATCTTCTCCATCACCATATAAATCTTGTTTGAATTACCCCATCTTTCATTGTGTCTACAATCATCCATTTACTTTTTGGGTATCCATCTATTGCAACGTTCACATGGTAATGAATGCATCGAAACACCTGACACTATGTGTGATATCTTTGCATCCATTGCAAAAGAAACTAGTTTCATGTGGTTTAAGAACAATTACATGTTTTGCCTCAAATGCTTCAAACATCTAGATCTATCGCATTGACATTGTCCTTTGCAAGGATGGGGTTTAAGGCTTTTTAAACATTGTGATAGTTGATCCCACATACGCAAATCTTTAACCCACACATCTTTTGCATTCAGTTTTGCGACATGAGAAGTAACCCAAACATAAGAATGAAATGATCAAGATCACCCACCTGGAAGATCATTTTCTTCCCCTAACAATATAAGTCTTCAACTTTACATAAGCAAGTTATGATTTTTTCCAACTTTGTTCTAATAATGTTTAGGGGAATGAAAGGTCCTAAAGGTCCTTCGTTTTTCTTCGTTCTTGGTCCTAACCATTTACTTGAAATAGAAAGGTTTCAATCGTGCTTTAAATGTTGAAGCTCTCCATAATCCTATGTTGGGTTGTAGTTGTGGGGTGGGATACTTCTTGATTTTCATCACTTGCAAAACCCTTCACCCATTTCTACTTTATTTGTGGTTGGTAGGTGAATGATGTCTTCTAGTTTTGTTCTTGAACATGGAAACTCAACAAATGTTGCCTTCTATGAAATAGAGAACCATGATAATTTTTTGATCTCCTTCTCTCCTTTTCTTGTTTCCCTTTCATTTTATTTTCCCCCCCTTTGATTTTCCCTTTGAATAAAAAGTCTTCTCATCAAAATGAGCAAAAGGGACATGGAACAACAACAACTTAAGCAATGGACATTTTTACCCAACTCAATTTGCATGTATTGAATTTTTGGCACACATTGTGAAATTTATCTGCCCATTATGAAAAACTTGAGCACATTTAGAAACATTTATGGGTGGTACCTTCTGCCCAGGTAAGCTGCCCACTTGGGAACATTGATGTGGGCACATTCTTGTGGACCAACTTGCCCGTTCAAAAAATACATAGGGGCTGACACCCGAGAAAAATTTCACAGCGGGCAGAATGGCCACCAATCAATCCGTCCGTCCGTCCATCCAATATTTCATCCATCGTCGCCTTGTTGGATTAGTACGCAATTGGACAGCCGAGCGAGCGCGCGCGCGCGCTTGCAGGAGATGCACGGTTGGATTAATACGCAATTGTACAACCGAGAGCGCGCGCTTGCAGGAGACGCACGGTTGAAACCAGAGAACCAGTGCGCTTCAAGGTTAGACGCAGGGTTTGTGCGCCAGAAAAAGAGGCAGCGAGCAAGCAGGCAGGCAGGCAGACATAGTTTGCAACTTTGAGAGAGAGAGAGAGAGAGAAGCTCGCTCGCTCGCTGGTCCAAACATAGAGCAGCTGCAGCAGCAGCAGCTAATAAAAAAACTAATTGCACCCAATTTCTTCAAACCTCCGAAAAGCTTCTTGCAAAGCTTAGCTCTCGACTCAGCCAGCTTCCGGTAAAACCAGCTTGCCTGCTTGTTTGCTACCCTCTCTCGTTTGTTTGGCAAAATCCTGAACCTTTGGGCTTCCACTTGGGCTGCTGCTGCTGCTGCCCATGTTTGTCTGTCGGTTACCCTAATTCTCTTGTTGATGATGGTCGTGATGAGAGGTAGGTTGGGTTTGTTGTTGTTAACTTTCCTTTTTACGCTCTTGCTTTGCTCCTCTCGCTTGGATGGTGCCTAACCCTAATAATAGGTGCTCTTGCTCTGGGGAGTTTGTAGCAGCAGCGGTATTTTGAAATAGGGGAAGAGGAGCTGGAGATGGGAAGTTGGAGATGGTGGCAAGGGAAAGGAGATTCAATTTAGAGCTTGAGCAAAAATCCAACATGTACTTTCCGTTTCGCCATGACGTCAATGCCAAAGAGGTGCACAAACCCTCCTCCGTTTTTCTTCTGAAATTTGTTCTTTCTTCGCTGTGCGTGTGTGTTTTTTTTTCCTCGTGTTTGAGCTCACTCTGTATCTGTTTTTTTGTTTTTTTGATTGGGCATCCTGCAATGCCATCAGTGTCTGGAAGCAAGCATTTAGTTAGGGCTTTCTAGGCTCTCGGGTTTTTTTTAGGGGCTTTTGGCCTTATTGTAAATTGAGGTATATGTGTATACTTAGTGTTGGTAAAGTTTTTTTTGGTTTGTGTTTGCAGTCCATGCTTAACAGCTCAGCTTCAATGGTTCTCGACTCCGGCAGCTCAGTGCGGCCATTTGCCTCATCCTCATTCTCAGCTCAATCTGGAACACAACCATTTGTCCACCATGGAGGTGAGATTTGTTTTCTTGCAGAATGAGTTTGAGAAAAAATCTTTCGCAGTTTTTGAAATGGCTACAACTGTGCCTGCTCCATTGTTTTTTTTGGGGGGTTATTTTCTGGGATCTGCTAGTCTCATTGGGGAATAATGTCTGCAAAAGTTTCTCCTGCACATGAAAGGTGATTGTGTGGGTCCCTCAATCTTTTTGAGTGCTGCTGTCTGTGCAGCTGGGACTCTGCAAGGGTTGCACAACCTTCAAGCAAATTACAGTATGCAGAGTGTGCAGAATGCATTGTCATCACGGAATCAGGGGATGGCAGGTGGTCCTTCAACTGGAACACATCAACCTGCTGGAGGTCGTTATTCATCCAACAGCTTGCCTGTTGGTCTGCCTCAGGTTCATCATGCTCACTCTTGAAAAACTTTTGCTCTCCATGTTCTTAAATCATATTTCCACAAGAGACCTTGATGTACTATGCTCATCTAAGCATTGTTCTTTTGTGCATATATATTTCCATGGCCATCATTAGACCTGAATATGCCCAAGTTCACTATGCCATTTGATGTCCATGATCTTTCTCCTTAGCCCTTGAAGAGTTTTGCCTAGTTTGGATCTGTTGTTTCAAGTACGTTCTGATTCCAGAGGACTTGACTTGGCATCATGATCTGGTATTGCTACGGTATACTCATGTTATCCAGGGCTTCTTGTTGTTGGGGTCATAGCAATTATCACATGTCGGCCTTCATGGACATACACCTATGACAAGCCGCTCCGGAATTAGTGTAGTGGGCAACCATGCCTTCAGTAGCAGCAGCAATGGAGGAGGTGGGTCAGGTCCTGGTGGATCCCTGGGGACTCCTACTGTTGGGAATCGTGGATCCTTCTCAGGGTTGGGAGCAAGTGGCCCCCGTATTGCAAGCTCTGTTGGTGGCATTGGTGGTGGAGGAGGAAGCCTTGTTGGGGGCGGTGGTCTTACAAGAGCATTGAATGCCGGGGTGGGTCTAGATGGGCAGAATCTGAATGGATCACGTGTGAATATGGGGCCCTTAACTAGTGGTAGTGGAATGGCTGGGCAAGGACCTGGGCGGTCTGCGACCTCAATACTGCAACAAGGGGTGAATATGGCATCATCAACATACAACCCTTCCAGTGATTTGCTTGCCATGATCAGCCGAGGTATTGATCTCTCAGATTCAGAATTTTGCAGTACTAGTACAAGTATTACATTTACATGGGTTTCTGTCTCAACCCTTCTCTGTGATGATGAAACTTGGAATGTGGTCAGTGCAGGTTCTCCGAAAGGCATCTCATTGCTAGGAAGCAATTTCTCCACCTCACCAGGCTCAGGCATCCAAGGCCAAGTACCTTCAGGAAATGGGCAACTTGGCAGCATCGGTCTAACTAGTGATGGTGGTGCAAATGATGGGTTAGCCTTTGACATCAGTGAATTTCCTCAGCTTGGTACCCGCCAGTCATCATCTGGAGGGCTTCAGGGACCAGTAGGTGTGTTTTTTGGTTTGCCCTTCCACAAACAGTTATCTTGTGATGAGTGCAGGGAGATAAGAATAATAGGGAAGGGCATTTAGGTCTTTGTGTATAAGATATTTCTGTTGGACTTCAAGGTCTAGATAGAATCTTAAGGATTACACTCTGGGTGCCCTGTGTACACATGAGGACCTCAAATAAGTCAGTCACAAAGATGACCTAAACAGTGGATTCCATTCCACAGATGGGCTGGAGGAATACAATCAGGATATGCATATACAGGTATTGGAACACACCGATTGTGGCCTGACAGGGTTGTGCTGCTGGTGCTGTTCCAGGTTCTTTGAGAAAGCAAGGGGTTTCTGTGAATGCCATTGTCCAGCAAAATCAGGAGTTTACCATACAAAATGAAGATTTTCCTGCCTTACCTGGTTTCAGAGGTGACGTCATCTATTTCTGTTTGTGTGGTTTCTCATGTATTCTCCCAGCTAGAACTACACAAACAAACAACTGAAGATTGGTCTTGTCCTATTCATAGCTGCAAGGCACATTGGAGATGGTGTCTTCTTTGAAATCCAACAAGGGAGTCTGGACGAATTTCTCTTTCCAGCAAAAAATTCTTGGTCATCTGTGTCACTGTTATCTCAGGTGGGCATTTGCTTGTAATGGCTGCAGGAGGCAATAGTGAGATGACAACAGAGTCACAACACCACAAGGAGCACCAGCACGAAACTGTGCTATCAGCCACAGTGCAGTCTCAACATTTCCCGGTATTGACTTGCTCACTGCTTCCAGATGTTGTTTGAGCCTTTATCATTCCTGGTTATAAGGCTAAAGCAAAAGGGTGACCCTTGACTTCCTTTTTGTTTGTGTGGCTTTGGAGTTCTGTGAAAATCCTATGAAGCCTATTTCTAATTGGCTAAGTTCCTTCCATGAAGCTATCCAATCCTTTGTTTTGTCAGTCCATCTTTAGGCAGTCAATTGCTATTCCAATTGGTACTAATTGTGCATTCACATATATGCAATGAAATCTTTTGAAACGTCTTTTTTGAAGTCTGATGTTTTTCTAGTCATTCTTTCTAAGTTACTGTCAGTAAGAAGGTTTGTAGACAAGCTGTTAGTTCCTGATTCCCATGATTTCTTGAACTTCATCTATGTGGACAAAGACTTCACTTGTGGTGCCATTTATGAGAAGACCATTTTGTGAGCTTAATTGTACTACTACTGCTGTCTCTTGCAATTTCTTTGATCATCGAACAATAGCCCAAGGTTTAAAAGGATTGAAAATTGACATTAGATGGTGTTTTCAGCAAGAATATGCTGGAATCAGCATCCTTTTTGTTTGCCTCATGTGGATTCCAATACATTTCAGATTTGGCCAAATTTGGAGGAGACAATTGTTAGTTTTATAGGGTTCTCTCAATGTTTTATAGCTTGAAAGAACCTCTTGGTAGCTCAAATTGTGAGCTTGACCAGCCTTTCAAAGACTTAAACTGCTCTTAATAGTTTCTACTAAAACAATCCAGAGGTTTCCTGAAGAAAGATTAAAAAATTGATTATTGGTGTTTATGTTTTGGAATCTTTGAGTGATTGTTACTCCCATGTGGTTTCTTTCCTCTCTTCCTTTGTTTGGTAACTTTTGGGTGTTTCTGCCTTTTTTGGGTTTCTCTTTCGTCTTGGTTTCTTTTGTTATCTGCTTCTTTTTTTGTGTTTTGTTGAGCAAGCCAGCATCATGGCTGAGTCTTTCCGGTACTGCTGGTCCCCCAACAGAAACTCAGTTATGTCCAAAGGTTTCTGTACCCAGCTACCTACAACTAGTACAAATGCTGGACAAAATCTCTTTCTTTGATTGCTATCAATATTGCTCTTCAAACCTTACATGTTTGTAGAGCAAGATGCTTGTGACACTGTCATATCACATTGCATTTTACAAGTAAGGTAGCCTGGGGCCAATCAGAACTGCATAGTCTGGCACCTGACTGTAGGGCCAGCACGCACCTACAACCTGTCCATCATGTCACAGATTCATGTAAGTGTAGTCCAGAAAATGTGCCAGTGGTCTTTACAAAACTCTTGTTGTCAGAGTAGCTGAGCACTTCTGTGGAGTAGAGGTGTTTTGTCTTTCAAGTAATTATGGTATTTGCTCCTTAGGGTCAATCTTGGACAATTAATAAGTGGAAATCCTGTCTGTGAAACCAGAGGCCTTTCAACCATCTTGTGATAGTTTCAGCTTCTTCAAGCCATGATGCCTTTCTTGGTCTCATGGCTTGGTACTCTATTCAGTACCAGAATGATAAGAGAAACAGCTACCTGTTTATTTTACAAGCAGATTTTGTGTAAAGATGAAATGACCAAGTAACTCCAAGCCTGAGTTTGGGCACATGCATGATCCCATAGGATTGTGTGAAACATTTGATGATTGGAAGCCCCAATACTGCAGATGGGGAGATCTGCAGGAATGTCACCAGGAGGGTCCTATGTCCCACACCGTCAATTGCAGCAACAGTTGGCAGGCATTGTTTCAGGGTCAATGGGATCCATGAATGCCTCTGACCTGCAGCACATACATGCCAGTATTGCTGACTCGTTCCCTTCATCACATGACCTCTCGGCTTCTTACCACTCTCAGGTAGGACCTACATATCATATTGATATAAACATTGACCATACAGGTGATGATTGTTGAGAGGCTTAGTGTTGTGTTCATTGCCCCCTGAACAAGATTTGGTCTCACAATCCTGGGACCAATCACTATTGACAATTGCATTTGACATGAACAGCAGGAGTTTTGAGGAATGGAGATGTGGCAAGTACAGTTCTTTCTTTCTATTGTACATCCCTTTTTTTTCTGTGTTTTTTCTGGGTTTCTCCCACTGTTTTTCTCTATGTTTTCCCTGCTATGGTGTTAGTTGCTAGTCCATATTGTGGCTGAGTCTTCCAGTTGCTTCCAGACTTTTGACAGAATCTCAGTACAATGGCCTATACCCACTGTAGGAAGCTGATAAAGTTAGTGGGTAAATTGTGATAGATAAGCAGCTATCATAAATGTCACTGTTGATGGTCTGCGAACAATTGAGAATCTCTTTTGTTCATACTTCTAGTTTTGTTGTTCTTCGTTTTAGTTCTACCCTTCGGTGTTTTCTTCTTCCCAGTGCATCATTCCTTATCTGGAAATCTTTCTTTGACTTCAAGGAAAAGTTTTAACCCTTGTTCTGGCTTTCTTAATCATGAGTATGGAAATTTCTCAGTTCTCATGAGAGTTATTTTTTACTCTGTAAAGTTACAGGTTCCTCCCTATTGGGTGTTTCAATTGCATTTGATTCAAGCTTCTGATGGTCAGGAAGCTGATGTTGAGGCCTCGTAAGATATTTTATGAGATATCTGCTTCTTGTGTACTGAATATGGAATGGCTGGTGTCCAGGCTGTAGGTCAACCAGGGGGAGGGGAAACACAAGTGCATCGATCAGGTGGTGGATCACCAGGGTTGGGCTCATATGACCAACTGGTGCACCATTATCAGCAAACACAGTTAAGGCATGGAGGGGCAAGCCATCCACAACAGCAACTTGCACAACAACAGTCAGCCAGAGATTTGGTGAAAGTGGAACAGCAGGGAGCCTCAGAACAGTTTGGTTTGCTAGGTTTGTTAAGTGTGATAAGGATGAGTGACCCTGATTTGACCACTCTAGCCTTGGGGACCGACCTGACCACATTAGGGCTTAACCTCAACTCAAGAGAAAATTTGTACAAAACATTTGCATCTCCTTGGGCTGAGGGCCCAACTCGGGGTGACCCAGAATTCACAGTGCCTCAGTGCTATGTTCAGCAAGCTCCCCGATTGCAGGTACCTCACTTCTTTCCTTCTCTTGAGGGATGATCTTGAAGGACATTGATGTATTGTTATCATTGGCAGAGATGATGATGATTGAGAGTCATGCCTCTTTCAAGGTATTGCATATATCAACATGTTTCGCTTATGCTGTTGAGTGACTAATCCTAAACTCTAAACTCTAAACTCTAAACCCTAAACATACAGGCCTTCAACTGATGCTGTTGCTGCTTATTGTGTATACAGCCAGGCTATTTCAGCAAGTTCCAGCAAGATACTCTATTTTACATCTTCTATAGGTGAGTTGAGAGCATTGTTGGCTGCTCCTTGTTGTGATTTTTTTTGCTGATTTTTTCTGTTTATGTTCGGAAATTGGGTCTCACTGTTCATGATTTCCATCTGCTTCTGAATTGGAACTTGTGGCCAGTTCATGATCAACAAAGGTGACATCCATGATATAGTTTTGTGCAGAAGTTGACTCAGAAAGTTGTAACTTTTGGTCATTGAAGTCCTCAGTTATTGGCGATTTAAGAATTTGTGACTCCCTTGTTTTGTGCAGCATGCCTAATGACGAAGCTCAATTGTACGCAGCTGATGAGTTGTAAGTAGTCATGGGACTTTCCTCCTGCTCTCTAAACAATGCCAAAGATAACAAAAAGAGAACACCAAGCAAAATGAAGTAGTCTCTCCAACATCCTGTTTTCTGACAATTTTGGATTTTTCTGATGTGCCTGAAACATGGGCAGTCTTGGGAAAAGAGATGTGATTGAAGCTTCAGATCCATCTGCATCATTGGTTAATATAGTGGCCAAACTTTGTTGTTGGTGAAGCAAGTAACAGTATAAAACTAGTCCTATGAAGGATGGTTTTAAAGCAGCTTTTTAATAGTTTTAGGTTGGGTCTCTGGACACAGGTGTAACAGAGGCTGGTTTTTTCACCGAGAACACAAATTATGGCTGCTTCGTGTTCCCAATGTGGAGCCATTTGTCAAGGCAGATTCTTTCGAGCGAGGATCATACTACTTTTTTGATCATAACACATGGGAAACTGGTCGGAAGGTACAGCCTTTTACTTCACCCACATGCTAGGCATGGTTATGTCGGATGTGGATCTCTGTTGTGCAGTATATCTGTTGTGACCTGTCTTTGTGTTGGCTATGATGTACAATCTTGGGAGACAAGTGTAGCTTTAGTTGAAGAAAGTAAGTGAGCAGGAGCATGAATGAAACCTACATGCTCATTTGTCTTATGTGTGGTGGATGATTGCAGGACAACTTTGTGCTCCAATTTGAAATGATTGAGAAAAGACCACAATTGCCTTCTCAGCAGCATTAATGCAACTGCTTCTTCTGCTCTTCAGAGTGCAGAGGTCACAAAGGGTAACAACCCAAAGTGTGACAGCAATACAAATTTGTTTCAAGTATTTTACAACAGATTGGACATCAGCTGGTTGACCTTCTGTTTGATGTTTCCTGCACGAGCTTTTGAAATGAGGGAGAAATTAGGCCGGTGACAAGAACAACAGCTTTCTGCTATATTCACTGCAATCCTTCCTCCATACCATCTTTCTTCTTCTCTGCCTGCTTTTTTTTTCCCAGGACCTTTTTAATCATGGTTGTTCTTGAGTTGCAAATGTAGTGGTAATGTTGGCAGGGTTTTGTGTGATTGATTTTCTGGGTGCATTTGGATGCCATGGAGCAAGCTGGACATGGAACCCACTCAGCTCCTCAGAACCCATGTTTCTCTGGTGTTGAATTTTTGTCATAGGGGCAGCACTTTGTATATTGTACCTTGGATTATTAGAACATGCTTTGGCTTCAAGAGTCCTTTCGGAGAGGCATCCACTCAGGTGACCTCTACTACCTGTCGGAAGAGGCACAGGTGTTGAGTGATGAGTGGTCCAGTAGTCACTTTAAAGCGGAGAAAAATGTGGTGTAGTATTCACACCCAGGTTGTGATTCCCGCAACAAAGGACTATTCTTACTTCTGGAAGGATTTTAAGGAAAAGTATTGTGAAGGGTGCCTGCCTCGGGTTTACAGCTTATATAGCACAGGCTCATGCTCAGGTGTTCATGTATGTCTATTTCAATCCCACCCTCTTGATGCATTGTTGATATTGATTCTATGGCATTGTCATGCAAATATTGGGTTGATTGTTGGCTTGGAAACTTCGTTGATGAATATGTTGACATCATCCAGAACATTGTTAACATAGCAAATGTCAATGCAAAAGGCGAGAATCTAATGATGCTTTTGTATTTAGAATGTGAAAACAACCATAATCGAGTTATCTCAATACTATGCATGGTACTCCTATGTACTTCTTTAACTAGAGGAAGCAAAAAAGAAAGTATGTTCTGAATTTGGTAATGGTTTATTAAAAATTATGTGTTTTGAATACAATGAGAATGAAAGTTGACCATAGAATTATAATATTAAAATAGTGCAGAATTGTGTTTTTTCACACAAATTTTGGTTTTTTGTTTTTAATGGAGAATTTTTTGTCACAAGCTTACTATGTTTAGGCATACACACAATTTCTTCTCCTTCATTGTGGTTTGCATTCACTTAAGGTGTGTTACACAACAAGTGGTGTTCACCTCATTATGTATGCATTAGGTGAAAAGAAATAATTGAAATCCTTTTTATTAATAGTGTTGTCCATCTGTCGAAGTTTCGATTCTGGGTTTCAAGATCTCGATGGACAGACAGATAGGACCTTTCTATATATTTCAAATGGCGTTGCCCAGGGTTAATACCAGGGTCTTTCTTTTTTTTTTTTTTTTTCTCGCCCTTTTCCAGCGGGCTGCCCAGGGTTAATACCAGGGTTTTTTTATTATTATTTTTTCTCCTCCCTTTTCCAGAGGGCTGCCCAGGGTTAATACCAGGGTTTTTTTATTATTTTTTTTTCTCCTCCCTTTTCCAATGGGCTACCCAGGGTTAATACCAGGGTTTTTTTTTTTTTTTTTTTTTTCTCCTCCCTTTTCCAGCGGGCTGCCCAGGGTTAATACTAGGGGTTTTTTTTTTTTTTTTTTCGCCATTAACCGACGCTCCTACTCAGGCTATAGCATTTTTAAAAATAAAAAATATGGCGAATTTAGTAAAACAATGTAAGGGCACCTCATAGTGACTGAAGGTCACGGGTACCCACTAATATTTAGAGAACCCAAAAAAGAAGGATGTAATATTCTCCTCAATGTTTTTCTTATGTATATATATTTTTGAACTAAAGAAAGATTTTAATTTGTGTTTTGATAGTTTGATTAAGATTTATGTATCACATCAAAATACATAGCACAAGTCATATGATAACAAACCTTTTATACCTCTACAACTGTGTTTTGAGTGACATGGGTATTTAACTTTCAAAAAAAACAAAACAAAACCTAAACATTCAAGACTTACATATTTTTCAAATTATTTAAACAAAAAAAAAAAAAACAACTTGAAGATGCAATTTAATATACAAGAAATTTGATTAAATAATGATAGAAGAAATATATTTTATAAATAATATTATCTTTGAAATCTACATTTGACATTTTGTTGTCTCATAAAATCAATCTTCAACAAAATTGAATAAGGATTTATGAATGTTTTAAAAACATTATACATGCAAAATGCCATTTGATCATTGTTACAAGATTGCATACATAATATGAATAAATAAACTATAATGACTTTACGCATGTCTTGTGACAAAATCAATGGTTATTAACAATCTATTAGGATAATATCATGTTTAACAATTTAAATTTTCCTATCATAAATATATAAAACTTAGATCTTTGCATGAATCTTCCATTGAATAAATGATCAGTCTATGTATTCATGATGGAATAAATTCATGATATTTTCATTATTTTTCTAGGAGATTCATTAATGAAAAATTCAATTGGGAACGTTATTAATTACTTGGGCTCCATGTTGCTGCAGACTACACGTGATGATGAAACGAAACCAAAAAAAAAAGTTTACATTTGAAAACTTTGTTATTTTCAGATATATATATAGGATTCAAATTGTACAAAATATCGCCCAATTATCATCCAAGGGGAGATTTAATCAGCCACCCCTATTTTTAATTCATTGGAGTTTTGGAAGCAATGCAGATGGATAAACATTAGATCAGCTAAGCAAGTTGGGATTAAATCCTTGAATTATGTATTTAAAGGAAAAGTTTTTATTGGAAACTAGCTTAATCTCAAAGAAAATAAACATGTTAATCTCTTGAAATAATCTCAACATATTCAAATGAAATAACACATATTTACATTTGTATGAAATTGGAAAGACACAAAGATTTCAAAAGACATTGAAAAAAATAAAGAGATTTGTTTCTCTTTAGATATCTTAGGATCCATAAGGACATTTTGAAACATTACAACTTGTAAAATGTTTAATTTTTAAAAATTCTGGTTGGAATTGACCTCTAATAAATTTGAGTTTGGAACTGTCATTTTGTACAACCTACGACTATAGCCCATCCCACCTAAACCATCTCTAATGAAATCATCGTGAGTGGAATATAAATAGATGACTAACATTGCCTTCATTACAAATGTCATTGCTTGATAATAAATGCTACTAAATTTACAATAGAATAATTACCAATTTCTTATCATATGAATCTAAAATATTCTTACAACTTATGGAAACCCTTAAAATTGTTATTGACATTGCGAAAGAAGATAAAACATGAAAATTTTGCCATAAAACAAACACAATTTCACGAGATCAAATGGTTTTTATGCCTTTTAAAACTCATTTGATGATTTTTGTCTTTTATGCAAATATGACTTATTAGAAGAAAACAATCCATCTTGTTTATTGCATAATTTAGTGTACATTGATGTCATTTTTATATTTTTATTTACATTTGTATTTATTAACATCTTATATATGAAGCGTTTTGGGGATGAGAAATGAAACAACCCCTGAATCCACCCGAACCGTCATCCGTCCCGTCATCCATCCCATCATCCATCCCCAAAATGTAACTTCCCCAGATGTAACTGATTCCAGCAAGGGGGGGGGAGGGACGGGCGGGAAAGGACCGGGCGGGGGGGGGCACGGGCAAGGAAGGACTGGATGAAGGGAGCTCGATGAGTGCATTATGCACCGGGTTCACACTAATGCCTATCCCGGTAGTGAACGCAACGGGTACACGCTAGTAATACCCTAACATCTTTGACACTAATTACATTATCTATAAAAATGTTGTAAGTTTCAATTTTACTTTTTCAAAGAACAAAATTTTGTGAAAGAAAATACATGGTCTTTTGGAACATTCAAAAATAGTTTATGCTTAATATGAAATGTTCAAAATTCATTAATTATTCTACAAACATGTGTTGAAGCTTCCTATGTACTACATTAATCAAATGTATTTTAAAAACCTTGAAAATATTATGAATCTATTCAAACATATGTGTTTTCCACATCCCATGAATATGTTGTATGGGTTGCAACTTTCTTTAAATATGTGTCGTTATTTGAAGTAAATGCAAGGAAGGATGAATGACTTGTTGCCATAAAAGTTTTAGAAGTAGGAAAAATGAAAGAAAAGTACATAGTAGAAAAAGGGAAGAAAAAATTGAAGTGATCTAGTGTGTGAACAATTCATTAATCCTTCTAAATTGGATGCAAATAGAAATAGACAAAAAAAAAATTAACCATGCAAATTAATCGCAACAATTATTTTAATTATAAATTTTTTAATGTTTTAATGTAACATCACTAGTGAGCATCCCAAGACCAAATAATTGCAAATGACACTTTAAGTTGCCTCAAAATAGTTGTAAACTCAAGTTTTTCTACTAGTGTCAAGAGTGATTTAACAATAAATGGCAACCTCTTCTTATAACCTATCAAAAAATATTTATCATTTTATAGTTTGGTTACCTATGCTAACCAAGAATATAAATTTAATTGCATTGACCCCCAAAAAAAATTATTATTTTTTAATTTTAAAATGATTCTTGCAATGGAATATTCATTTTTTCCTAGAAAAAATTTATAGTCTTCTACAAAAAAAAATACAAAATTTCAAAAACAAATGTTAGTCTTGGTGTATTTTAAACCATGTGTTATATCCATACATTCCTTCATATATTGGATATTGATTAATTCTCATAATATTCATAATTCCAACAAATGGATTAACATGATAGTAACTTTGGGTTTGTATTGAAAATCAAAATTACAAATAAAATAATTTGAAATTTCATTATAATTATATATTTAAAACTAAATCATTGAAATTTCATTTTAAATATATTAAATAATTTAGATTAATAATAATTGAAATTATAATGTCAGTGTAAATATAATAAAATAAATGATCCATAATCTATTGATTCAATACTATGTTAAAATTTTAAAATAAAAATTTAAAAAATTGTGATATTTTAGTGGACATCCTTTAATAGAAATTTTAAAATATTTAATTCAACATTGAAAATGAAATATCCATAAAAATTTGATAAATTTACATTTTTTTTTATGAATGTTATGTTTATGAAATTAGTTCATTCTAAATATTAATGATAAATGGTATTTGGAATTTTTTTAATTAAACCTTCACACATGACTTGAGGATGGACATTTTATTTTTGCCCCTTTTGATCACCTTCTCCTTGAAATGGGTGAGTGTTGTTTTCCCTTTTGATTATTTCTCTTTTTGAATATATATATTCCCACCTTCAACTTTGGTTTCTTTTATTATTATTGAAGATCCAACTCATCTAACATCTTCAAAGTTTCTTGAACCTTTAAACTAAATTAATATTGTGTGTGTAAGCGTCAATAGCCACATATATGGCATGCAAATATTGTGTAAGTGTAAATCATTTACATTTACACATTTGAACTTTTTACATTTACATTTATACTATTATAGTGTATATATATATTTTGCAATTTCATTTATATGAGGCTAATGTAAATATTTGTCAAATACACTTACATGGCCTAGTGTAAATGTTCTAGGGCGTGTAAGTATATATACTAAAGTTATCCATAAGGCCACCCTAGCTTTGGGCCTCCTTTGAACCCCAAACCCCACTTTTAGTGATATATAATTTTTGTTTTAAATATTAAATTTAGGTATGAAATGTTGAAAATCTTCAAATATCATATTTTAGAATTAAGTGGCAATGATTTCATGGACAATTCAAATGATCTTGGATTATCAATGTATGGCAAGTAATTATCTTTTGATTAATTAATGTAAATATATTAATATTTGACATTATGTCAATTGATCATCATTGGCAGTGCAAAGTAACGCAAAGCCCAAGTGTAATAAAACATTTGATAGGTTGAATGCAAGGTGAAACCAATTGTTAATCACTAAATTGGACTCCTTATTGTGTAGCCAAATGACAATTGTTCATAAATAATTATTATTCCCATTTATCTATCTAAATTTTGACAATGAAGTTCAATTTACCTATGCAACACATCAAGCCTCATTGATCTATAAACCTTGAAATTAGCTTAAATATACAATTGTGTGTGTGTACAACCCATTTTCTTAGCCCCCCCCCCATTCTTTTAAAAGATGGTGTCAAACAACCCATTTATGCCATCCTTTGCAAGATTTGTCACAAACCAACATGGTGCCCATTCCACAAGAATCTTGTCACACATATAACGTAGTCTTACAAGTATGATGGCTAAGGATGGATCCATTTCACCATTAGTATGAAGTGGTACAATGCACAATTACACACATGATCTTTCAAGACCATCCCATCTTGGCCATCCAACATTAGGATTCTCACATGTAATACCTCTTGCACACACAAGAACAACCATGATGTTATCATGTTGAAGTCAATGGGAATAATGCAACCCACAAACCAAGGTTTACATCATCCATCACAAAGAATAACATATTGTAAGATAGTCACAATGTCCCAATAGTCAAATTCTCAAAATCATATAGCATGACCTTCTATTCATTATTGACAAACACGTGAATCCATACTTGTAAGTTGTTTAAATCCATTGTTGTTTTCACATCTCTTGTATGAATGTGTGTAAAGCCCATAGAGCAAGAAATAAGGTGAAAAAAGGCTAACAATGCCTATTTCCAAAACAATATTTCATTACTAACAATGGTATTTATGTCCCAGTAACTTGTGTGTCATTTTTGCATTTCATATATCTTTAAATCCCTTTCACTATCTTTTCACCAACCATTGTCCTTGACATTGTCCATAAGAAATAATGTTATGATCAATCAAAACATATTTTCTAAAATTATCTTCAAAATTATCTATTTACTGGACTTCTCATGGTGCACCAACTATGCTCAACCTCCTATTGAGGAATGCATAAGCATCGCCCTCATTATTTCCATCTTTATAGGGAACAAGATCAATCCATTCAAAACAACATTCATTCATAACCAAAACAAAACAATTATGACAAAATAATCAGGCCCAATACTTTTGTAAAATAGATTCTCTACCAATACCCAAGTCCGATGATAAACAAGTTTACTTGTTGACTCTATGATGAAAAGGATTAATTTGTGACTCAGTTGATAATATTTATTCTTGAAACAGACTATTCATGGGATATCTTACCTTGCATAATAAGTTCGGTTTAAATTATTTGGCTTGATGTTTCCATATATTAAAAAATTCCCTATTTTATGTTTAGAGACCCAACGGCCTAACACTCATAATCCCAACTTGTGCAGCATAGACTCATCATTAGTTGGGCATTTTGTAGAATGCACTATTTCCTTGTATACATGTGTGCACGTGACATCTGATATGTCATAAGTCAAAAAGAAGTATGCCTTAATCAAAATTTCTTTGATGTCACATTTGATGGAAGAAGTAACAGTGTCCCATAGGCCAACCCATAGGGATAAAGAGAGGCAGAATGCACTCCCCAGGCACATCCCCTGATGTTAAGGACCATTAGTAAGTAGGGAGTCATAGAAGAGTGCTGTAGTTAGATAGGAAATCACAGAATCAATTCACCAGAACCATAGAACTCCATGTCCTACAATTGTGAGTCAGGAACATCAGAGTTCAACATTGTTAAGGTGAAAATGCAACAAAGCCAATTTCCCAGGAAATCTGTTTCCAAGTTTCTCAGCAATGTGAAAAACTTTCAAGAGGGGGGCAAACAAACAGCAGCTGTACAATCCAATTTCACAGAAAGAAAACCAACCAATATTAATGTCATCACCACGATGAACAAGGACTGCCCCACCCAGACCCACTTTACTATGCATGAATGACATCACCTACACATGCACACACTCTTCTACTGCGTTAAATAGGACACCCAAAGATTCTGTTGTAGGAGG
Source organism: Sphagnum contortum (assembly GCA_963920785.1). Taxonomy (NCBI): domain Eukaryota; kingdom Viridiplantae; phylum Streptophyta; class Sphagnopsida; order Sphagnales; family Sphagnaceae; genus Sphagnum; species Sphagnum contortum. The sequence continues at coordinate 4,325,247 of OY987286.1, forward strand.
TACTATCAAAACTGCTGTATCAAAAGAGAACACTGAACCCAAGTCTTTTTCTTTAATTGCAAAGCACCTGACATATCTTTCACCTGAGGGGAGCACATCTATCTTTTGTAACTGCTATGAGATTGGTAGTGAAACAGACCAGTAGTGGAACACTTGCTAGCATCCCCTTGCAAATTGGAAGACAGCCCAAGTAAGTATGGCATGTTACAGTGAGTACTCAGAAGACCTCTACAAATCAAAGCTGCAGCCCATGTATACAGATAACAGAAATCCCACAACCAGGCCAGGGAAAGTGTAGATGACTAGTTCTCAGGAAAAAAAAAGACACACTCCAAGCCCAACTACAGCACTTTAACAAGTGCATTGAAATCTAACAGGAGATGTGCTCTAAACTTAAGCATTTGACAGGTCTCACTACAACAAACTCCTACAGAGAATTGATCTATACTTTCATCAGCAAAAGCAACTGATCAACAAGTATTGCATCTGTCAACACACATGCCTCACAAGGCAAAGTTGAATTTCATCTTCCCCTTACCAGGCCGAAATCTCAAACACACAAGTTCAGTATCACTGGGACAAGCACTACGTGGCATGATCACTTACAGTGGCACAGGACAACATACTTCATGGGAGTTGTATTCAGATAAGATTATGTACTTGAAGCTATCAATGTAGATCGTGATGTTGACTCAGGTTGCTCTTGCTTTGGTCTTGCACCAAAGGATCCTTCATGGATGAATGAATCCCTGCCTTGCACTGTGCTTCCATCTTTGAATTCAGAATGCCCTAGAGATGCTGAAACGGGCACCTCCCCATTAGCTGCCAAACCATGGGCTGCCATCCCCGTTCTCATCCCCAAATCCATTTCTGCTCCAAATTTCTCCCTCTTAAAAGAACCATCATCAAGCAGCCCGAATTTACTGTTTACAAATTGGGCTCCTTGGTCTTGCAGGGATGTAGCTGCTGGGATGACTGGAGCAATATTTTGGAATAGTGTGTTACTGCCACTATTTCTTGCAGCAGGCACATCATGATTATGCTTTCCCTCATATGTGGTGATCACTGCCTTTACATCAGTAGAAGCCCTTTCCACATGCTTCCGGACAGGGCATCCAACATTCGTACACTTGTAATAGCTCCTGTCCATCACAGCAGCACAGTCTGGTCTGTATTAGTTGCTGCAGCATACCAGTGGCAGACCTGCTAGAACTCGTAACTATGAGAGGAGATCCTGCCACGTTTAGACAGCTATCCCTGGATATTTAACTGAAAAGTTGGAGACCCTCAGAAAAAACATGCATAGCCCATTGTACTTCTCAGAGTACATATTCCACAGATTTAAGGATCCTGGGTTACCATTGGTACGTATCAGTAAAATTCTTGAAGCAGGATAACACCAGAAATATCTATCCAAATGTGAGCACAAAGCAGAATTCCAACAAAAGAAACCATTATTAAAGAACAGGGAATGTACCGAGGATGAGGATTGCCCTTCACTACTTTTTGACCGTACTTGCGCCAACGATATCCATCGTCCAGGATATCAACATCGCTTGTAGTCTGCACAACTACCCGTGGTTCCCGAATAGTTCTGGACACCGGAACTGCCTCCACCTTCTTGTCCTTTCTCCTGTTTAGCAAACACACCAAGTTGCATACCAAACCCTTGCACATGTCAGACAGCTCAAATGTTCTACACCCTAGATCCATAAACCTGTGTCTGAATGTAAACTCTGGATGCTCCAGGTTCAGCACGATGTGCAGACATGTGAGAGGCATCTCACAGCTTCATGTCAACACAGAAGAGCAAAATACAGAACAAGTGATACAGTAGACATCCAATTGGTGGTTGAAGACATTCACTGACAAATGTGAAGGTTAGAATTGCTGCATCTTGAATGACAACAAGAAGTTCTAACGGTGATACCATATGGCTTGCAAGTGTAAATGAAACCAGAAAATGCAGTTGAGAAGAGTTAACTGCTGATGAGAATGAACTTTTGGAGACTAACGAAGAGATGCTAAACCTGCGCTTGGAGTCAGGCTCATCATCATCCCCGTCCTCTGCAGATAGCTTGCTGCCCTCTTCTCCCTCATCATCACTGGTTGATGGAGATGAAGGTTCCATGGCTCCAGTAGCCCCCAGTGTAAAGGACAAAGAGGGTGCTACACGGCCTGCCCTAGAGGAATCCACACCATCTTGCTCTGCACCTCCCCCCTCATTCTTGACAATCGATGCAAAGCCTGCTGCCCCTGGGCCACCTGCCAAACAAGATACATTTCATTACTAAAAGGCCACAAACATGTGGACTGAAATGACACCTTGACATGAAGGTGATTAACACAATGATTACAGAGCTTTGCACACTAACACTTGTTGCCAAGGCCACAAGCTGGCAGTGTCCAACTTGCAAATCTTTTCATCAAATGACTTAGCACCAAACCTGATGAACTGACATCCCAAGGATACAACCCCTGGGTCATCAATTCACCAGCAGATCTATGCCCAGTGACTGTGATTACAGGAAATAGAAGGTGCACCACTGAGAGACAGTCGTCGTGTAGGTTGTGGCTTGGGATGATTATGATCCCCCTTATACACAATTTCTGTCACCTGCCCATCATGTGACCGCTCCACTTTCTTTTTCATGGGGCAATTAGCCTGTGTGCATTTGTAGTAGCTGCGTGGATACTCACTGCCTTTCACTTGCTTTTGTCCATACTTGCGCCAGTTGTAGCCATCTTCTGAGGGCCTTTCTGGAAAGGGTGGCAGAACTGTGGGAAGAAGTGAGTGATCTTGTTCTGACCCTGGAGAGGTTTGCTCTGAATCTGGACCATTTTGCTGCTGCTGCTGCTGCTGCCCATGAGCTTGCACCTGCACTACTTGCAAACTTGACACATTGAGGGAAACAGAAGAAGGCATTGCTGTAGTGACGGGAGGTAGTTGAGCCGAAACAGAGAGAGCTGAAGAGGAAGGCAATGCCTGTTGTGCTTGTGCTTGGTGCATCTCTGTCAGGGCATGTGCCTGCTGTTGAGATGCCCCAAAGTTTGACTGCAAAGAATTTCTGGAGCATCAGACCCAGCTGAAACATTCGAAAGAATGAAATCTCTGATAGCAATGAAAGCTGGCAATCAAGAGTCACCAACCAGAAGCTACACTCATATAAAAAAAGAGATATGTATGACAGTGCAGAGGAAAACCCCACAACAGCTTTGAAGGTAAACTATTCAGTAAGTTACCACAAGAAGAACACATGCAGTCATAACCTTAGGAGTGTCACTCACAAAGTGTCAGACTGATCACCTTCATCATGAATAGCAGTGACGAGCTGCCATCATGACCCTCCACTAACTTCATCAGCTTGTGATGGTGCATGTTGATACGTCTATATCAATTTTCCAGCAAACCATAATACAAACATCTGTGTCCTGAGTTCCTGTTGCATTGCTGGAAATAACAGGAAGACTCAGTCATTTGACTAGCACTGGAGAGACATAGCCACTCAATAAAAATTGATTGTATCATCATCCAAGCTGCAACAAGCTTGTTGTATCCCAGAAAGATCAACAGTTGGACAGATATTGGACATACAACCAGATCACAGTTATGGGAAACAATTCACTGCCTACTGCAATTTAGTGCAGCCTGGTCTTGGTGGCACACAAGGAGCTCCCTTCTGAGTCATGGTTTAAGTTCCTAAACAGTATCCAACTCACTTTCTAAGAAAAGGCCTGTCTTTCAGTTGATACAACTGATAAACTGACATACACAAAGCTGTCACCCAACATCAGGTTCTCAACACTTGTGATTTAAGTCAACCCCAACAGAATTGAGAGATGAAACAATAACAAGTATATATAAAGATCTCAGGTTCAATAATATTTTCAGGAAAAAGTGGAATAAAAAAGAGGAGACTAAATCCTAAAAACCACGGGAATTTTGATTGCAGAGTGTCTGAGTTTGAAAAATACTAGTTTCTGTCACATGTCCCACAGATACAGGAAGACTCTCAGCCACAATGCTGGCTAGCTCAATAGACCAAGACGAAGAAGAAAATAAACAAGAAAAGGGGAAATAACCAGATGTGAAAAGAAGAAGAAAGATGAGCAAGAGAGAAACAACAAAGAGATGTTTTAAAAGCATGATATTTTTTAGGGGAAAGTGGGGCTTTGAAAAGCTCCCCAGTGACACAATTCAGAAAATTTCAAAATAATGTTTTGGATGATTACTAAGGCAGAAACACCACACACAGAGGAAAAAAATTCTTAAATCATATGCAAATCTCTGGATCATTTTACTATAAACTTAGAAAAAGAGAAACAGTTTTCTCTTCAAAAGAGCTACTAGTCAAGCTCACCATTTGAGCTACAAAAGTCATTAAGAACCTATGAAACTGACCATTGACAATTCCAACTTTGGGCAGGCAGAGAATCAAGACTATTGAGAGAACCCCACATGCAGCATAAAGAACCATGTAAATAATACCAGTGTCTCCTACCTAGCTCATCAGTGTTCAGAGCTTTTAAACTAGGAATATCTCAGAAAAGCACAAAGAGGAGCCAAAAGTGTTACAATCAAAGGTATCACATGAATTAGGGTTTACATCACTGCCAAAAGAGTTCTTCCTCTACATGTGTGAAGTCAGGGAAATCAATCAACAATATCATAAGGAACTAACAGATATAGTCTAAACTTTCTTACCAAGGATGAATAAAAAAGAGAACCCTTGGAGCATCCGAATCAACATGAAAGTATCTGAAAATTCAAGCTCACATGTGACAGCGGAACTTAACCTCCCTTCTGTGGAAGGAGAAGGAGGAGGAAGTGCAACAGAAGAAGAAGAAGAAGAAGAAGGCAGGTGCAGGGAAATACTTTCAATGCAGAATGCAAACCCTGCAAAATTGATCCAACAAAAGAGACAGCAAACAACGTAGCTGAGAGAACAGCAGAGCTTACTTACCAAGCTTGATGCCACTCGTGACATTGCATTTTGTGGAACTGGTTTCACAAATGGTTTGAACACAAATCCCTGGTCTGCCACAGCAGCACTAACTTTGTCTTTGGATGAGGGCTCTGTTGAGATGATGGCCGGTTTTGTTGACACACTGGGGTTGAAGAAAGTGGGGACTCCAAGCGGAAACGTGCCTGTTGTTGGGGATGGCTCTGACTGCTTCAAACAAAAGTCCCCATTCATGAATAGTCCAGAAATTTATGACATACATACATACATACACATACACACATAACGTGATAGATTCATAGATACATCAACAAGCATGAACAAAAGATCATCATCATTATCGGCAACTATTACTGCAAGGGTTTGATCATAGTTCATTACCTGTGATGTAGACAAGAGGACTGGAGAAGAATCGAACAAAGTTGTGGGGCTTAAGCCTGGGGGTATAGTGAGATACCCAGTTGACCGTGGTATAGGAATTCGAGAAGGAGGAAGAGAGCCAAAGCGAACAGAGGAAGAAGGAGGTCTGGGAGCGCCTCCTCCAGCCTCTGCACTCCCTGCCGCCGTAGCCGCCACCCCTGCAGAAGAAGAAGTATTCGCCGCTCCTCTCGCGGCTAACCTATCCGCAAAACTACCCCCCGCTCCACCACCACCACCACCACCGTTTCCACCCGGCGAGCTTCCAGGCCTTGAACTTTCCGTAGCGAGCTCCTCGCCCAATCCCTGATTATTCTCTCCCACAAGTGCTCCGGAAGAAGTGGCCGTGGTCGTGGTCGTGGGCGCGGCTATAGCTCCTGCCAAGAGATGAGAAAATGATCTGGAGGATTCCATCTCCTGTTCAACCTGATCAGCCAAGAAGCCAGAAACCATGGACGACATCGGACTCTGAATTCCTCCTCCTCCTCCTCCGCCTCTGTACAACAACCCACCACCGAGGACGTTGTTGTCTCGACCATTGTTAGTCTCCGAGGTGGTAGTAGCACCAGTACTAGTACTAGTGGTGGTGCTGTAAGAAGCTCTCACGGAAACCGTCGCTTGAGGTCGCGACGGCGTTGGCTTCCTCAACATTACGGAAGAAGAACAACCTCCTCCTCCTCAGTCGATCTTCTTCTTCTACTACTACTCCCCTTCCACTCCCACAGCATTTGCAGTTTCCCAAAACTCTACCGCTTGCTAGTTCCCCAAAACTGTTTCCGCAAACTCCGCCGTTTGCTCGCTCGCTCGCTCGTCGACGATCAACGCACGCAGAGAGAAGCTCTTCCGAGAGGAGAGAGGGAGAGAGAGGGAGAGAGAGAGAGCGAAGATCGTGAGTGTGAAAACAGCTTTAGGGTTTCGTGGTAGAAGGGTAAACCTGAGAGAGGGAGCTTAGATGGGTTACCTAACCACACTGGTCAAGTAGCCGAGTTAGGGAAGGTACAAGGTACCAGCTAGTAACCTACCCACCCCACTGAGCCAGCCACTCTGGACTCTGCAAGCAAATCAACTAACAAACTAACCTGGTGAGCCAGTGAGCAGTAAACATAACTAACTACTTAACCTGACCTTAGTTAATCTCAATGGTTCTAACCTTACCTTACCTTAGTTAATCCCAATGGTACCAACCTGATCTTAGTTAATCCAATGCTACTAACCTGACCTTGGTTAAATCCAATGCTACTAATCTGACCTTACTTCTAGAACTCTACTTAACTTTAGACCCAAGTAAGTTAGCTTTCTTCTTCAATGAACTAACCAGAGTAGTAGTAGTAGTAGTAGTAGTATGAGACCTAAAGTTTAATCGAAAGGCTTACTACCTAACTTCTTGACCTTGCTTGTAGAACCCAAGTTAAGTTTTGACCCAAGTTAGTTTTGGATTCGATATGAACTAACTTGGGCAGTTAGAGAGAGCACATAAGTTATTTCCAAAAGCTACTAACTAACTAACTAACTAACTACCTGACCTAATTTTGTAGAACCCTGGTTAGAGTTTAGACCCACCCAAGTAAAGCAGCAGCAGTTTCTTCATGACTCGGTCCGCCCTACTTTCTTGACTTTTTCTCGTTTTAACCCTTTTCACTGTTCCATTGAAGACTATAGGTTACAAGTAATGTGTCTCTAGTGGACCAATAAATAAATAAATAAATAACTAAATAAATAATAGGGTAGTAAATAAATAAATTAAATAAATAAATATTAGGGTGGTAAATAAATAAATAAATATTAGGGTGGTAAATAAATAAATAAATAAATAAATAAATATTAGGGTGGTAAATAAATAAATTAATAAATAAATATTAGGGTGGTACATTTTAGCTCAAAATGCTTGACCTCAAACATTTGAAGAGGAATAATATTTTGTTGCAAATTCTCCTTTTTTTTTGTGAGGGGGGGGGGGGGGGGGGGGCGTCAAATCTTTTTAGAAATAAATTAAATTTGGAGAAATTTTCATCACATTTAGAAATACTAATATATAAGTTCTTTTTTCTTTTTTTTTCTTTTTTTTGGGGGTTGGTGATGAGAGCAAAGAGTTAGGCTAGCACATGTTTTGATGTCATAGAATCTCTTGCAACTCCCAATTTCCATTCCATAATGGCCCATTGGTCTGACCCTACCTACAAAAAAACATGCAAAAACAACCCACAATAGGCTAGTGGTAAATGGACCTTGTTATTATTAGGTAGGCAATGGCCTAGCTGAGGAGTTTAGGGTTTACCCACCCACCTACCTACCTACCTACCTACCTACCTACCCATTCACCTACCCACCATCATCTGGGTTGATACCCACCTACTTACCCATCCACCTACCCATCAACATGTAAATAATACCATGCTTATCAATTTATTTTTATTTTTGGGTAATACCCATCGGTTAGGTATTTCTCAAATACCCATCTTGAGATCCGTTAGTTTTATCGTCAAAGGGAATGTAAGTTATTGCCTAATTAAAAATAGTAATCCGTTTTCTATCATAAACATGATTAGGGTTTTTAGGATCAATAAACTAACTACCTAGATGCAATTCCAATTGTCCAGGTCGGTTTAGGGTTTAGGGTGTAAACCCTAGATTTTGAAAATTCAATACTTGACTCATAAATGTATTGTCGATTTCTCAAAATGATGTGTGAGTAAGTCATGTACCAATTTCCAAAGAAAATGATTAACCGAATGGCATGTTATCAATACCTAAAGATGCATTCACACTTGGTGTTAGGGACTTAATTGTTAGACTTTGATCACTCGCCATTGAGTAATCAAATTCCTCCTTCTCATATTCAATAAGGGTTATTAAAGGTTGCAAGCAAAAATCTTGCTACCTTTGTATTAAAACATTATGGGATTGTGAATTGACAAAAAAAAATGCTTGACAAATATGTCAATTAAGAAATGCTTAATTGCTCAAAAATTTGGCCAAAAATTCCTAAGTTACATTCATTAAAATCAATACAACTTCCAAAAGGCCTTTACATTGATTCAACTACATCATTGTAAGATTGATTCAATTGCATTATTGTACATCAATCCAATCACATTATAATCCATCATCTATCTCATGATCATCTCCTAATTATGAAAACATGTTATGATTAGCAACAACATCATCATCATCATCATCATCATCCTTGATGTGCATGTTTGAAAGGCACTCATTCACATTTTTAATAACATTCTTGTCAATGTAAAAACTTTTGAAATATTTTACACACACAATATTTTCTTGCAACATAAATCTCCAAAATTCAAAACAAGTTGTGAGATTGCCTCAATTTGGAAGTATGATTGTTTTGCCTTCAATTGGCATCCCACTTCCACCCAAGTCTCATATAATTGGATAAATCCTAATTCACATTCAATTGGCAGGTGGTCACTAATATTTCAAAATTGTCCATATTCATGTCCATGTAAATGTGATAAGGAAAGTGGGTTATAGGCTTGAAAAAAGTAGGTTATTAAATTAATTAAATATATATAGGGTTTTAGGGTTTACACCCTAAATTTTTCTCAACCTAAACCCTAAAACATCAACATGAAAATGCACATGTTAATATGTTTTGTCATATCATGTAGGTGGGTAGGGAAAATGAATGAAGTAGTTAATTTGAAGACATAGGTTCAAACAACACACATAGGCATGTACATCAAAATCATGATTTGTTTGGGTGGTATAAAAATGATATGGTATTAATCTTTTTCAATATTTAAAAAAATGCTGAAACATTTTTAAAACATTTTCATCAACCTTCTCACTTAATTATAAGAATTGCACAATTTTCTACATGTCCAAATATTTAAACATTTTAAAGGATGTGATATGAGGCATGCAATTATTGTAACCACTTTGGTATATGTTCAAATGTATATAAGATTTTGGTAATTTCAACATGGGATTTGGTAAAAATCAAGTCATGCTTTTATGGATATTTAAAAATCTTGGGACCCATTACAAAATGCATGATTACAACTTTAAAACAACAAATTTCAAAAATAAAAATAAATAAAAGCATTAAAATACATTAGGAGGTGATCACTCCCCATTCACACAAAAATTAAGTTACTTTGTTAAGTGAAAAAAAAAATGGTGACATTTCAAAATATTCTTAACATCAAAATATATGTAAAGTGGGTTAATAAAACACTCAAAATATGCATTATATATATAGATATCAAATGACAACAATTTTTTTGTATACAAATGGTTAAATATTATAATAAGACTAGTGTCAACCCCGTGCATAATGCACCCGTTGAGCTCCCCCTGCCCGGTCCTTCCCATTGCCCACTCCAGTTTTTTACCCCGACGACCCCCCTTGTCCTTTGCATTTTCCACTCCGATTCTTTAACTCGTTGATCCCTCCTCATTCTCCTGTTATATATAATTAACTTCTCGCCCCGTGCTGGTCCCCTGCCCCGTTATCAAGGGGCTCATGCTGGCCCCCCCGCCCCATGCTGGGCCCCCCTCGCTCGTGATGGCCCCCCCGCCTCGTTACCGGCATTGTCACTGACTGACAGATTGACTTACTGAATTAATATATATGATTTTTTATAATAAAAATAAAGTGTTTATTTTTCACTTTTATATTTTTGTTTATTTGGATGCAAGTTTGAAGTTTGGAGAAAGAAAACACACTTCATTTTTTTTAAGTAAGGTTTTTCTTCATTCCTATAAGTTTTATTATTTTTTATTTTTTATTTTTTATTTGGTTTTTTCATTTTTGTAAATTTCTTTTCTATTTTTTTTTTTTTTTTTTTTTTTCCTGTTTATGTTTGTTTCATGTTTTTATTTTTTCAATTCTTATTTTGTCTATCTTCATTTTTTTCTATTTTTATGCATTTATTTATTTAGTTCCTATTTTCTTTTTAAAAAAATTCTAGTTTTTCTAATATGTTTTATAATGAAAATAATTTTAAAATAATTTTGTATTTTTGTTTGATTAGATGCAGGTTTGAAGTTTGGAAAAGGAAGACAAACCTCATTTGTTTTTTCAAGTATGGTTTTTTTTTCTATTTCTTTTGCTCTTTGTTTTGTTTCTTATTTTTTGTCATCTGCTTTTTAATTTTCTTTTAAGATTATTTTACTGTATTTCCCTTTCTTGTTTCATGTTTAAATATATTTATTTTATATGTTTTCATTTTGTTTCTATTTTTAAGTGTTTTAAAAAAGTTTTTAATTGTTAAAATGTTTTTTTGTTTTTATTTTTTTCTATTTTTCCCCTTCTAAAAATATGTATTTGTTTGGTTTTTTTTTTTTTTACAACTTTGTTTCATTTTATTTATTTATTAATAAATCTTTTCTTCTTTTTTAATTTGAAAATTCTTGTGTTGTTTTAAAAAGATTTCTTCTCTTGTTTCTTTTTTGTTTTTTAAAATTAGTTTGTAACTTTTGGCAAATTGCAAGACTAAAGGAGTTTTTCATAAACTACAGGATTGCATCACATGAACATTTGGATAAACTGCTGCTGCCACCATTCGTCGTCGTTCTCCTCCCCTTCCATCTTCTTCTTCCATGATGAGGAACTTGACGGGACGGATGGATGGAAAGGACGACCACACTGGACAGACTAAGGATATTATATAAGTAGACTAGTGGGTGCCCGTGGCCGAAGGCCACTGTGAAGCCCATATGTGAAATCCAGGTCCCAAAATTAAGATCCCACATCTTGAAAATCACGTCCTAAAAGTTTTCAGGTTTCGGTCTTGGACGCGAGTGTGAAAATCCAGGCCCCAAAGTTGAGATCTCAAGTCTTGAAAACCATGTCCTGAAAACCATATCCTAAAATTTCCCAGGCCCCAAAGTTGAGATCCCAAGTCCCGAAAACCATGTCCTGAAAACCATAATAAGTCCTGGGCAATTTAGGGCGGAAAAAAAAAAAAAAAAACCCTCCCTGGCCCCCCCCCACCCCTGCTGGCTCCAAACGGAAAAAAAAAAAAAAAACACCTCCCTGGCCCCCCCCACCCCTGCTGAGTTATACCATTACCCTTTTCGGAATCCGACTGTCCGGGCCGGTTTCCGGTCTCGGAATCCAACTGTCCGGGCCGGTTCCGCCGGTCTATTAAAACACGGAACCGTCGTCGGACGGACAGACGGACGCACGGACGCACACACATGTTATAATTATATATATAACACGGGCTCCAGCCAATCAGGAATAACTGCATCAAGACACTGACACCAATTTCTTTATAGGAGTAGAGTCTTCCATCATCTTCTTCTTCCGGGATGAGGAACTTGGATGGACGGAGGATGGGACGGATGACGGGACAGATGGATGGAAAGGAGGACCGCCGGCGGCGTCGGACAGACAGACACCACGAATATTATTATGTTGGAGACTAGTGGGTACTCATGACCTTCGGACACTGTGAACTCCCCCGATTTCTTTAAACCAAGAGCGACACACACAAAGGCGCAAAGCAGCTAATTTTAATTTAATTTAATTTATTTTTTGTGACGAAAATCCGTTGAAAAGTCCCCCATGAAAACATACATGGTGAAGCGAGCATTTTGGAAAAAATTCCAAAAAAAAACTAAATCGCCACATTTCCAGGAGGGGAAAAAAAAAGAGTTTTAAAATCGCCACATTTTGAGGAGAAAAAAAACAGGTTTTGAAATCGCTGAGATTTGTGAAGGATTTGGGCAGATTCCAAGCTTTCTTCTTTTGAAACCCCCTTACCCCCAAGGAGGATGACCGGACGGACAGACACCTAAAATATTATATATAGTAGGTACCCGTGACCTTCGGGCACTGAGAAGTCCCTCGGTTTCTTTAAACTTGGTTCACCTTTTAGTTTTTTCTAAAAACTTTTATCTTGTTTATTTTCTATTTTTATGTGTTTTCTGTTTTTATTATTATTTTGTATAATAAAAATAAAGTGTTTATTTTTCATTTTTATATTTTTGTTTAGTTGGATGCAAGTTTGAAGTTTGGAGAAAGAAGACACACCTCATTCTTTTTCAAGTAAGGCTTTTCTTCATTATTATAAGTTTTATTTTTTCTTATTTTTTATTCTTTATTTGGTTTCTTCATTTTTGTAATTTTTTTCTTTAAATTTTTTTTACTGTATTTCCCTTTCCTTGTTTCATTTGTCCATTCCTTTTTTATAATATTTGCATTTTTACTTTTTTTCTGTTTATGTTTGTTTCATGTTTTTATTTTTTTCAATTCTTATTTTGTCTATCTTCATTTTTTTTCTATTTTTATGCATTTATTTATTTAGTTTCTATTTTCTTTTTCAAAAAAATTCTAGTTTTTCTAATATGTTTTATAATGAAAATAGTTTTAAAAAACTTTTGTATTTTTGTTTGATTAGATGCAGGTTTGAAGTTTGGAAAAGAAGACAAACCTTATTTGTTTTTTCAACTATGGTTTTTTTTCTGTTTCTTTTGCTCTTTGTTTTGTTTCTTATTTTTTGTCATCTGCTTTTTAATTTTCTTTTAAGATTATTTTACTGTATTTCCCTTTCTTGTTTCATGTTTAAATATATTTATTTTATATGTTTTCATTTTGTTTCTATTTTTAAGTGTTTTAAAAAAATTACTAATTGTTAAAATGTTTGGATAAACTGCTGCTGCCGCCATTCATCCTCCTCCTCCTCTTCCATCATCTTCTTCTTCTGGGATGAGGAACTCGGATGGATGGATGACGAGACGGATAACAGGACAAATGGATGGAAAGGACGACCACCAAGGATATTATATAAGTAGATTATACATGTAAATGGCATTTCCCTTTGCATGATAATAATTGGTGTTTATACAACATTATCAAAATACCAATTATATTCATATGAATGAAAATATTTCAACATATATCTATAAAGGAAGGTAGGTAGTTTGTTTTATTAATTACATTATATATGGTACTATGTTCTAAAATATGACAAAAAGGTTGCGTATAAGGAAAATATTTTTCGAAACATTCAAACAAATTGTGACCCATTATTTCTTTGATTACGTAGATGTTGATGTTGAAGTTATTCAATTCCATAGCATAACCGTGGGCCCTTTGCTACATTTTTTTGTATTGTTGGGAAAACCCTTGCCAAAAGTGATGTTCACAATTATAGAATGATTTTTCATCAATTAAAAACTAATTAAAATTACAAAATGGGTTGTTTCTAACTGATCGATGCCTCTTCATCATATTGGCCTTTTTTATTTGCACTTTCCCATTCCAAGCCTTAGGACTTTGGGCGATGAAACAAGTTTGAGTTCACACTTGGACCAATGAGATTTTGTCACAATTGATTTGTTTTTGGAAAGGCATATATGTCTCTTTATAGCCTTGAAGAGGATTTTTTTTTGAAAGTTTTTATCATTAAAAGGCTTGAAGATGATCCAACTTGAGCCGAATTTTCTTAATTTAATTTTTTTGAATTGTTGAATTTTCGTGAACAAAATTGCTCAATATTGAATAACGCTTGCACCGTAGATCTAAATATTATGTTGAAACTGACTTGGTGCATCCCTTACTCATTGGGGCCTTTCCAATAGCACCAAGAGTGCCAATTTGGGGTTGTCATGGTTTGGGAGATTACACAAAACAAGCAAATTATCTTCCATAATATATATATATATGTTTCAAGCTAGTTAGCTAAAGTCTCCCATGAGTTGGAGGTGAAAGTGAAGAGTTGAAAATTGGTGCACAACATATCCTTGTTAGTTGTTTATGTTATCACCAAATTATTATGTATATAAAAATGTTATTTCATATAGTTGATTTAAACTTTTACACAAGGTTATATAGGAATGTTACTTGCAAGATTTGGTGTAATTGGTATTAATTTGAATTTTTTTTTTAGTATGATTTTTTGAGTTGTAAGAACTTTAGGAATTGTGTAAAGACATCCCCCAATCAAAGAAGCCATCACCAAAAAAAATAAAAATAAAAATTCACTTTGGACACGGGTCTTGTAAACTTGTGTAAAAACCGTAACCCCTTTTTAAAAATTTTATAAACCCCTCTTGTAAACCCTAAACCCTCAATCTTTTTATGAAAATTTCAATCTAGTTCTGAGGCTGATTCTACAAATTTCTAAATATACAACCAATCAAAACATTGCGATGATTTAATATTAATTATATACACCCAATTAAAATATTGATATTATGTAATATTAGTTACATACAACCAATCCAAAATATGGACATTATGTAATATTAATTATATACAGCCAATTAAAAAATTGGGCTTATGTAATATTAATCATCTATGATCAATTAAAAAACATTGAGATGATTTATTTAATATTAATTATACAACCAATTAAACCAAACTAATTGCATAAAACATAAGGTCAAACTTTTCTGGCTTTTGGAAAGTTGCATTTATCTACCTGAACTATATATTCATAGGGACAATTGCCACTTTTTTTCTTTTTTTTCACATTTTCCTATGGATGATTGCCATTTTGGCTACAATTGTTTTTTCCTAAAATGAAAAATAAAAACATTTCTCCCACTCCTTTGTCTTGGGATTTATGTTTGTCTTTGTTAATGATAACCTTCACTTCATGCTTTTATAAAGCCTACCGGCTATGGACAATCCCAAAATGGGGGAGCTAGGACTAACTTATTAATTATTATTATTATTAATGTCTGAAAATGGAATATTTGACATAATGTTATTTTTTGAAATTCACCAAATGGTGGAAATTCATCAATAAAAAAATTGAAAAAAATAAAAAATGCTGGGCGAAGCCCCATATTAATTAATTATTTGATAGACATGTGTTACTGGACATAACCGATTGTAATGAAAATTAAAAAGATGGCACCTCTTTTCATCCATGGAGAGAGATGGTTAAGACATGTTCATCCAAATTGCAAAGGGTGGTTACATTGGAAATATTGAATCTTCAAGAAAATATTCTATTTGCTGAAATGGAAATTTCAAAATTAATTAATTATTGGACAAACATTTTATTTTTGCTAGTATTATTTCGACACGAATTATATTATTTTTGGAAGTGTTGAAAAATTTTCAATAGAAAAAAAATAACAAAAATTTGTGAAGGGGAAATATTGAATCTTCAAGAAAATATTCTATTTGTTGAAATGAAAATTTGAAAAATAATTAATTATTTGACAAAGAAACATGTGATTTTTAAGCATAGTGATTTTGTTTTTGTTGAGTAATGAATTTTTTATTATTTTACTTTATTTTTGGTGGGTTTCAATCACCAGAACTGAGAAGGAAAAATAAAATAAAATGTCAGCATGGCCAAATTTCTATATCTGATTTTTCATTATGGTAGCCAAAAAAATAGAAAGATGATTATTTAAAAATATTTTGTGCTGCATATCTGGTCTATAGCCAGATTTGGCAAAATGATTTGGCACTTGAAAAAAATAAAATTTACTCATCTTGATATGGATGATCAATTAGGCGCCACATTGGCTGCATAAAGGGGAAAAAAATACCCCCGAAAAAAAAAAAAAAAAAAAACCAACTGGGAGTTGGGACTCTGACTTTCATTCATTTTCTACCCCCTCTGGCTTGACTCCTCGATGAGGAATGAATGAATAGATGAATGAATGCATGATTGGATGGATGAATGTATGCTCGAGTGGATGAATACATGGATGAAGGAATGGGCAACCGAGTGGACGTGTGAACAAATGGAGGAATGAATGAACAGATGAGTGAAGGAATGGATGGGTGTGTGAATGCATGAATGAATGGATGGATGAATGGATGGATGAATGGATGGGTGAAGGAATGGATGAATAGATGAAGGAGTCAAGGCATGTGTGAGTGACTAAATGAGTGAGAAATTGAATGGATGAAGGAGTGAATGGATGTGTGACTAAACGGATGAGAAAAATCATAAATATGAAATAGATACATAGAGAAAGCCGTGTGCAATGAAAATTGCAAGCACGGTTTGGGAAGAATGGATGAAGCAGTAAATGGATGTGTGACCAAACGGATGAGAAAATGCTTGGATGAGTGACAAAACGGATGAGAAAATCAATGGATGAAGGAGTGAATGGATGAGTGACGAATTAGATGAGAAAATCAATGGATGAAGGAGTGAATGGATGTGTGACGAATTAGATGAGAAAATCAGTGGATGAAGGAGTGAATGGATGAGTAACGAATTAGATGAGAAATCAATGGATGAAGGAGTGAATGGATGTGTGACCAAACGGATGAGAAAATGAATGGATGAGTGAAGACATGAACGAGTAACTAAATGGATGAGAAATCAATGGATGGGTGAAGAAATGGACGAGTAACTAAATGGATGAGAACATGAATGGATGAGTGAAGAAATGGACGAGTGACGAAATGTATGAGAAAATGGATGGATGATGGAGTGAATGGACGAGTGACTAAACGGATGAGAAAATGAATGGACGGGTGACCAAATGGATGATAAAGTGAATGGATGAAGGAGGGAATGAATGAGAAATTATGGATGAAGGAGGGAATGAATGAGAAAGTATGGATGAATGAATGATAATCTGGGTATTTGGTACTGTTGTGGATTTTCCTTACATTCGTTGCTGGTGTGCGTATTTTTCCGTGTCAGACGGGGTTTTTTTGTGTTTGCCTCTTTGTCTGCAAGTGTGGGTTGGCAGCCGGCGACACAAACGATTTGTGTCGCTCTCGCCTGTTTGTGTCGGAGACGGTGACGAGGACTGACGGCCGTCCCTCCCTCCCTCCGCGCTTGTCCCCGTGTCGTCCGTCCCTGCATCCTCTCTTTCTCTTTCACCTCTCCTCCCTCCGATTCGCAATACCCATTCCCATTTCTCCTTTCTAAGAGAACTGTCCGTCTTCTGTCTCAGAACCAAAAAAAAAAAAAAACAAAAAACCCAAGAATCTAAAAAACCCCAAACCACATAACCAACGAGAAGAAGAAGAAGAAGGACAATACCCCATTGCCTCCTCTCGTCTTCTTGCTGTCGTTGTTTCCCTCCTCCTTCTTCTTCGTTCTTTTGTTTCTCCGCCGACTTGTTCTCCACCAGGCTTGATTTGTTGTGTGGAGCTGAGAGAGAAAGAAAGACAGAAATAAGCAAAAGGAAGAAGAAGAAAGCCAGACAAATTACGACGACAGTCACAACAACAATTTCCAGAGCCACCAGAAGCAAACCCAATACTACAAGCAGCAGCAGCAGCTGGAGATTTTGGTGCCCATCCCCGCCCAGCAGTAGCAGCTTGTTTTGCGGCGGGGGTCAGCATCATCAGTAGCGGCAGCGAGCAAAAGGAAGGGTATTCTCGAGAGAGAGAGCTTGTTGTGCTCCTTCATGGATATGGACACGGGTGGTGGTCGTGAAGAACCCAAATCCTCCTTAGTCCAAGTGGAAGCACAGCAGCTTGTGAAGAAGAGCAGGAAACGGAAGTAGCCAGAGAGAGAGAGAGAGAGAGAGATATGGTGGTGGGTGGTGGTGGTGGTGGAGTCTGAGAAGAAGAAGGGGAGGAGAAGAATGGCGCTTGGAGACTTGGTTTTGTGTATGCAACGCTCCGTGGAAAGCATGACAAGCGCCTTCCTTGGTAGCAGTGCTGGTGCTGGTGCTACCACTGGACAACAGCACTTGTCGTCGCTGCTTCCACAGCAGCACATGGAGGAGAAGCAGGAGAAGGAGGAGCAGGAGAAGAAGCAGCTTGTGATGCTCCAGGAGTGGAGAGAACAAGACGAAGAAGAAGAAGAAGACACGGTCGCCAGCAGCAGCGTTCCAGACTTTCCACACAATCTTTACCTCTCGGACTTGCGACACGATGGTGTTGCAATCGCGTCAGCTAGGCCGCTGGAGAATGGGGTTGTTTCCAAGTGGAGAATGAAGGACAGAGTGAGAGACACTCCACTCTTCTCCCATCTTCTCATCTCTCTACTGTGTGTTTTGTTGTCGCTGCAATGAATTGTAGCAGAGATGAGCTCTTCCTCCAATTCCTCCGTCATTGAATGCAGGAGGAAGAGGAACAAGAGGAGGACGAGGAACAAGAGCTCCTCATCTCATGGAATTTGCAATAGGGTTCTTCTTCTTCTTCTTCTTATCTGTTACCAGAATTTTTTTTCTTCCCGCAAACAGAATTGCAATATAGGTTTCTGGAAATTTGTATTTCCTGGTGAGCTACAAAAAGATGGGTTTTCTTGAGCTTCTTTGCATTTTCCTGGGGAGAGAGAGAGAGAGCTTTGAGTTTGAGAATAACTCTGAGTTTCTGTAGAAAATTAGGGTTTGTTTGTTAGTCCCCTCTCTTAGACTTAGTTTCTTTCTTCACACAGTTTTCTTCATTGCAGTAGTACCAAAAAAAAAATCTTCTTGTCTTATTCCTTCCTTCCTTCCATGCCCATCCATCAATTTGCTTACTTCTCAATCAGCTGCTGCTTCTTCTGTTGTTTGCTTCTTCTTTGGGTATCATTCCATTCATGTGGGTGGGGTGCTTGTCGTCGTCGTTGTTGTTGTTGTTCTTCTGGGCAGGTGAAAACAGGGTGTGTAGCATTGGTTTTATGCCTGAATGTTGGAGTGGATCCTCCAGATGTCATCAAAGTCTCACCATGTGCACGAATGGAATGTTGGATTGGTTTGTCCCCTTCCCTCTTCACCACCACTACCATGGTTTGTTTCATTATTAGGAAAAGAAAAAAAACCAGGTCATGGATTTCAAGCTGAGGATTTGGGTCAGAGCTTTTCTGGGGGGTGGTTTACTCAGAGGATGTTTACCCATCAGTCAGTCAGTCAGTCAGTCAGTCAGAATGCCAGTGGAGTTTTTTTGCTAACTGATTTTTGTCTGATGATGTCTATCTGCCTGCAGATCCATTTTCTCAAACATCCCAGAAACCTGTAAAACCTGTGGAAGCCATAGGGAGGAACTTGCAAGTGCAATATAAAGATTGGCAGCCAAGGGTATGTGGAGCCTTTGTCTACATATAAATTTGTAATTTTGTAATTGCAGCAACTGTTGATAGATATATGTATATATACGTCCTGATGTCATCTGTTCAGAAAGAAAAAAAACCCTAGCTATGTGGAGTTGTGTGGCAGGCAAATTACAATGTGCAGACAGACCCAACTGTTGAGGAGGTTAAAGACCTGTGTTTGTTGTGTCGCCAAACTGCTAAGAACGAACGTGTTCTGTTTCACTACAATGGACATGGTGTCCCACAACCCACATCAAATGGGGAGATATGGGTATTCAACAAGGTCAGGAAAAATACAGTTCCCCTTTGATGCATTGTCTTCTGTACAGCAGGAAAATGGCGGCTGGAAATCATAACAGACTGATGATGACGTTTTTTCTGTGCAGAGTTTCACAACATACATACCACTGTCGGTTTATGAGTTGGAATCATGGCTTGAAAACCCATCCATTTATGTGTTTGATTGTTCAGCGGCAGGCATGATTGTAAATGCACTTTGTGAGGTAAGACTGTTTACATTTTGTCCTCTTCTTTTTTCTGTTTTTCTACAGAATTGTGAAACAATTGGTGCTGTCATGATACAAGAAGCTCATATTGCTTGATATGCATGTGGGTTTTAACAGCGGCCAGATTGGGCTCTCAGTGGTACGATGGCTGCACCTGCTATGGAGAACTGTATTTTATTGGCTGCTTGTGGAGCTCATGAAATACTTCCACAAAGTGCAGATCTGCCAGCAGATATCTTCACATCTTGTCTTACAACACCGATCAAGATAGCATTGAGATGGTATGTGCATGATATGCTTTTACCCACTAAAAATCCTTTCGGTGTTGCAGTTGTCAGTGTGAATGTTTCTGGGATTTGCAGGCTTTATAAAAATGCCTGCTGCAGCAGTATATGATCTTTTAGCCAATCTGTCTGTTGGGCTCTCTGTTAAGAGGGATATATTGACAACACAGCAGATTTCCTTTACTTTTGCGTGTTTTTGGGGTATGGTTCTGTAAATTTTGCAGGTTCTGTCCAAGGTCTTTATTGCCTTTAGATGCTGACCTTATTGACAAGATTCCCGGACAACAGACTGACAGAAGGACTCCCCTTGGAGAGCTGAATTGGATATTCACAGCCATCACTGACACAATTGCATGGACTGTTCTCCCTCGTGGTGGGCACTCAGTGTCTTGGATGCCTATGAATTCTTTTTCTTATCTTATGCTTTCCTAGTAGGGACATATAGCTCCCCCTGAGCTCAGTGCATAGTGAGTTGATGGCTTGCATTGTATTGACTCTGAAATCAGCCCTGGTGCAGCACCCACCCATTGCTCCATTTTGCACAAAAGACACTTGTTTTCTTTTCTTCTCACAACTATCCCCTGCTGCATCATTTCTCCTACCCCCCCCTGAAACCAACCCACTTGGCATCCTTGTCTACACCCACTGTCAATGGGGAGCTGAGTGGGTAGTCAGTAATGGAGCTATTTTTTGTGTGATGAAAGTCTGAGTGTGGCCACTTTTGGGTACTCAACACAGCATAGTTTTGTTTAAG
This sequence comes from Sphagnum contortum, assembly GCA_963920785.1. Classification (NCBI taxonomy): domain Eukaryota; kingdom Viridiplantae; phylum Streptophyta; class Sphagnopsida; order Sphagnales; family Sphagnaceae; genus Sphagnum; species Sphagnum contortum. The sequence goes on from OY987286.1 coordinate 4,346,097, forward strand.
GGTTTGGTGTTTGTGCAGAGCTGTTTCGGCACCTTTTTCGGCAAGACCTACTTGTAGCCAGCTTGTTCCGCAACTTCTTATTGGCAGACCGTATAATGAGAACTGCCAATTGCACTCCACTTTCATACCCACGTTTGCCATCCACACATCAGCACCCAATGTGGTAAAACTTCTAAAAATCTGGGTTTAGGGTTTAGACTTTTGACCCATTCTCTCTCTAAATATTCTTGCAGGCTGGAAAGTGATGTCAAGTGTTTTTCGTTTTTCCCCCTTTTCTACAGGGATGCTTGGGATATGGCAGCGGAGACTTGTCTTGCACAGCTTCCAATGCTACTGAGTGATCCAAATGCTGAATTTCAAGTAAAATCCCAGTCCACCACCTCTTCCCAACTGTGATGTGGAGGGTTTCAATGGGTGTTTTTCCAAGGGACCTGATGCTTCTTCTCATATTAGTGTTTGTGATAAGGAGTACACTACTGCAGCAAAGGAGCTAAATGTTTGTTGTAACACCCAGTGGGTTTTTTTTTGCTTGCTTGTCAAATGATGCCAGCCAAGTCCTTTCTTTACGGAGCAATTGACTGCATTCGAGATATGGTTACAGCATGGTTCTGAAAAGAAGAAACCACCTGAGCAGCTACCTATTGTTCTCCAGGTATACATACACACATTCTCTCTCTCTCCTCAGCAGTTGTGCCGTCTATGCTTCTGTAGCAAACATATGAGGATGCCTAAACCCTAAACCCTTCTGACCTCAGGAAAATGCTGCAGTACTGAGTACAGTGTATCCTAACTATTTGTGCACACTAAAAGTTTCTGCTGCGGCTCTCAAAGTTCTTCCTTTTTGTGTTTCTGTCTTCTTTTCCTCATGTTTCTTTTGTGGGTGTTGTCCCCCTTCCCATTTTTTTCTTCTTTTGATTTTCTCTTTGGTCTTTCTGTTTGTGTTGTCCCTCTTTTCTTCTTTGGTGTTTTTGGGTCTTCTTGGGTTTCTGTTGAGCTAGCCAGCCATCATGGCTGAGTTTTTCCTGTTACTGCCAGGTTTTCTGATAGGGAAAAATGCTTACTATGGGCATGCACTTTTCTCCTCCCAGATAGTTGATGAGAGTCTGTCCATGCTGCCAGTTTTGGGTTTCATGCATGATTGAATGAATGGGTGATGGTTGGATCAATATGCAGGTCCTTTACATCCAATCACATAGATTTCGTGCTCTGCTGCTTTTGGGGAGATTCCTGGACATGGGAGCATGGGCTGTCGACTTGGTATATCCCTGCCTCATTGAAACTGCAAAACTAAGAAATGTCAGTCTCAGAAATTTCTCTCAAGTGACAGTCACTAACACGTCTGCGGAAAAGGAATGATGGTTTTGGGGTAGCTGAAGGGTTGGACTGTAGTTCTCACATGGTTGATGAATGTAGCTGTTGTCATCATCATTGTGATTCTTTCTCAAACTGATTTTTTTGGCCTGATCAAAAAGCAACAATCTGCTGCTTGTGGCATCAGGCTTTGTCAGTTGGAATATTTCCATATGTCTTAAAGTTGCTCAAGCTGACAACTGCTGATTTGCAACAAGTCCTTTTGTTTATCTGGACCAAAATACTAGCATTTGACAAGGTAAAAATTCATGCCCTTTTTTCTTCATAAAATATCTTTTATAAAATTATTAATCATTTTTCCATTGCAAAGGTCATGTTGCAATTAGAGCATCTCCAGCATTGCTCAGTATGTGACCCTGCAAAAACATTTCACATCCAAGTTTTAGTTATTTACTTTTTTGCAACCGCACCCATAGAGCTAAAACTGGGACTGCAAGTATGTGGGAGACTACTAATAGCAACACACCTGGACCAACCAAACTATCTACCCAATCAGAGATAGGGAGCAGTCAATAAATACAATTTGACTGTATTTATTAGACTCTACCACAGCACTTCCAGGGCCCTGGAAGCTGTGCATTTTTTCTGGGTTGCAGCAGTCTTCAGGTGGAGCCACTAGATATGACTGCTGCACCTCATCCAGGATTTTTAGTGCAGGGCCACATACTAAGCACTGGTGGAGATGCTCTTAGGCATCCACCTTGCTCAAGAAGTTTTCTCCCAGAATTTTCTCATATGTCTTCTTCATGTCTGTTTATTGAGCATTCTGTTTTTCAAGGACTTGTATAATAATAACTCTTGACAGACAATTAGCAGCACTCCTGTTTGGTGATTTTTTATTTTGTTGGCGGCTGTTGCAGTCATGTCAGGTGGATCTAGTCAAAGATGGGGGCCACGAGTATTTCATCAAGTTCCTCAAGAGCTCTGCTGAGAATATCTATCCTGAGCAACAAGCGATGGCAGCTTTTGTCTTGGCAGTCATTGTGGATGAGCACCCACCAGGTCAGGTTCCATGCATTCAAGCAGGTCTGGTGGGTATATGCCTGATGCGTATTCAAGCAGCTGCTGCATCTTCTAGTGGTGGGGCCGAGGGACATGCTGAGCCTTTGCTTCTACAATGGTTATGTCTTTGCCTTGGGAAGCTATGGGATGGTGACTCAGATGGTGCAGCTTTGGGTCTTAGGGATCATGCACCTATTGTTCTTGGGCATCTTCTATCGGATCCACAACCTGAGGTATATATCAGATTCCACTTTCAAACAATTGATTTGAAACTTCCATCTTTTTGGAATCAGTCACCACTGGGGTGGGTGGGTAGGTGGTGGCAGTACAAAACCATTGGGTTTGAAATTTTCTCTCTCTTGTTATAATGGGACAGGTTCGTGCTGCAGCTACTTATGCTCTGGGGACACTAGTAGCAGTAGCTGCTGAGTCTTCTCCTGCAGGCAGCACAGCATCTGAGGATGATGGTGATGAAGATGTCCAAGCTGCTGAGCAAGAAATTGCCCGCTGCCTTGTGAGGGTGACCTCAGATGGAAGTCCTCTTGTCAGAGCAGAGGTTGCTATAGGTAAACAAAAGATAATTGATCCTCAAGAAAGAACCACCACTGAATTTTTTAACCTTGAAAATGCTCCAGATTATTATGGGTGGCATGGAAATAAAAAGTACCCACAATAGTTGAAAAGCTGTGAAAATCAGTGTTTCCTGAGAAGGTAATGTGACCAAGAGCAATGCTTGAGGTGGGAGAAAATTGTTGATTTGGGGGGGTACTCTTTTTTTCCCTCTCCTTGCAGCAATGGCAAGGCTGGCTGCCAGTCACAACTGGATGTTTCGGCAGGCAGCTGCAGCATATCTCAAGCCACCTTCTCACTCCTCTGGGTTCCCACCAATTGGACTGAATCACAGAAGTGCCAGCTTCCTCTATTCCACTCAATTCATGTATTCAGGTAAAAGCATAGAAGATCCAGAGCTTTGGGTTCTTCAAGTCTTCCAATGGGTTCCACACTTCACACCTTTCTGGCCCACCCCCAGTAAACTGTGCTTTTGTTTTCTGAGCAGTTCCTCTCTCCTTGCATTCATTCTGCAGACAACTCTCCTGTGTCAGACACATCACTGCATGGAGAATCTCCAGGTTCCAGTGATGGATTTATGCGGTCATGGAAGCGTACAGAAGATGGAAACGTCTATGTGCAGTGTATTACAGCAGTTTACACATTGGCCAGAGATCCTTACCCCCGAGTTGCAAGCCTTGGCCGTCAAGTGCTCAGAATTGCAGGAGTTGAGGTGCACACTGTAAAAGCTTCAAAAGCTGGGTCCAGTGGCTCGTTGCTACCCACGCATCAGACTAACATGTCAATCCCTTGTCTGCCTCCTACATCTCTGATTCCTGGTGTCATTCACCGCTCTGCTTCCTGTTTAGCCCCAGCATCAGGTTGGCAATCTTCTCTCCCTTTTATCTAGATCCCTGCAGTTGCTTCAGCATTGTGTTTTTTCTAGCTCTGCATTTTCTTCATATTCCTCATTGTGCAAATGTGGGCTTGAGCTGTCTGTCATCTATTGTTGTTGTTTTGGTTGCCGCCAAGTTTTGAACTGGTACTCTGGCCGAGCTTGTCATATATCCACACAAGGGAGGGTATGGTTTAGAAGATGATTCTTCTGTTGATCATGGCAGGAAATCTGGCAAGCACTTGGCGCATCTCCACACCACCTCCCAGTCCTGCTGGACCTGTATATCTGGCACAAACAGTAGGTAATTTTCGACGAGTTGCTTCTGTGGAGTTTTTTTCAAAATCATGGGATTCTTCAAGCAGGCAGTCTGCACACATTTCTGGAGACAGAATTCAGACCTTGTCTACAGTTCTTCCCAGGACTTCAAATGTAGCTGGTGGTGGTGGTGGAGGAGGACTGGCTGAGGTGGCTGCAGCAGCAGAAATGTTGACTTTTGGACTTTCCACACTGAATCTCGATTCTTCTGCAGCTGCTGCTTTACCCCTGTCAACTTTGTATAACTGGAGTTGTTGCCACTTCTCCCGGCCTCTTTTGGAGCCAGCACAAGATGAGGATGTGATCATAGCAAGGAGGCAGGAAAAAGAGCATTTGGCACTTGCAGGCATCGCCAAGTGCCATCATTCAAGTGAGTAGTAGTTGCTTGGAAAATTCTGTAGTTGTAGCCTCCCAAGGGAATGACATATTCTTGAAAGCATGAGAATCATCTATTTCTTAGCAGGTCTGATCTGTTGACTGATATTAAATTTAAATGGGGTACCAGGTTTGAGCAAAGTGAGCAAGCAGGTTCCAAACTGGGATACTGTGTTGGAGACAGGCACCAAGGCTTTGCTCTTGCACCCATTTAAGCCGATTGTGTGTATCGCAGATGATAAGGAGACCATCAGGTGTTCACCATTTTCTTCCCATTGCTTTCTTTTTTGTGCCTGTCCTTGTCACCCACCCTAAACCCACAGACATGTGCCATGTTCACATGTTTCAGCTGAACTGGCTGGCAACAGTAAATCCACATTGTTGGTTTCTATTCTCCTCCTTGCCAAAAATTCTCCTTTGTTGCACAGTTGCAGTGGGTACAGCTGATGCAGTACTATAGACTTAAAACCTCCCTGCAACACATCTGGAAATAATGGGTGTGACTCACCACAGACCGAAAAATGTTGTCACATTTGTGTTCTTATGCTTTGCAGGTTATGGAATTACAAGGAGGGAACAGTCGTCAATACCTTTGACAACCACAATGCCCCTGACAAGGGTGTTTCAAAGCTCTGTTTACTTAATGAGCTGGATGACAGTCTTCTGCTCGTTGCTTCAAGTCAGTTCCTTTTTTTCTTTCTCAACTTGTCAACTGGCAAAATGCTTGCATCGTGGCTGCTAATTTTTTCCCATATAATAATCCCTCTCTGATGTTAAGTGTAGGGCAACACCCCAAGGCCATGGGCATTACCGGATAGAGGCGTGTGTGAAGTAGAACTGAGGTAGGCCCAATTCTGGTAATGCTCGTGGCCAAGGGCATTACATGGGGTAAAAATCAACAACTTAAGAAATTAAACAAAAGAAGAAATTCCTGTGATAACTGGCAGGTAATGACCAGGTATCACAGGAAAAAAAGATGCAGGGCATCCATTTTCTGAAACGCCCTGTTGGTTTTATGCTCAGTAAGCGTTCCTCCAAATACACTAGAAATCTTGTCAGAGGTTTTTACATGGATTACAGTCTTCTCTTTTTCTTTATATGATGTTTTTTCATCTGATCAGGTGATGGTATCGTGAGAGTTTGGAGAGATTACACACAGAAGGACAATCAGCAGTTAGCAACAGCATGGCAGACTGTGCAGGGTCATAGACCTGGGGCCCGAAGCATCAGTGCCGTTGTGGACTGGCAACAGATGACCGGCTGCTTGGTATTCTGCATCATCACTACTATTCTTGCATCCAATTCATGGTTATATGAAAATTTTGACACACCAATGTCCCCCTATTGTATTTGTCTAACTTTTTACTTGGAAACTCTTCCTTGTTCCACAAACTAGAAATGGATGCACCCTTCTTTAAGCCATGCTGTCTTTTGTCTGTGTAGTAGAATTTTTTCTTTCATGCCTTCAGTTTAGTAGTTGATTGTTCATTGGGTCTTCTTCCCTTGCAGCAGCTTGATATTGACAATTGTTTTCTACTTATGTTTTGAACCCTTTCTCTTGTGTAATCATATGCATATAGGTAGGGGGTAGCGAGCTGCTGCTTTGATCAAGTGTAAAAGGGAGTTTTTGATGAAGTGTAAAGGTTTTTGGGATGACCGTGAAATCATGATTTTGTATAAAAAGATTGGACTTTTCCATGTGCAGTATGCGTCTGGCGAGATTTCATTGATTGCAGTTTGGAACTTGGATCAGGAGCAGTTAGTCTCCAGTATTCCCTTACACTCAGAAAGTGGTGTTTCTGCACTGGTAAGACCAGTATATATCTGCTTACAACTAGGAGGCCATGAGCTTTCTCTCTGTCCTCTGTTGGATTTACAGAAATTTGCCGTTTTCAAACAGTTATTTTCTGAATTGAGGCCCTGGCTTCACACAACAACAAAAACTGACAGGTTTGAGATTCTCTGAGAAGAGGTTCAGCTGTGCAAAAGGCTGGTTCCATCCTGCCCCATGAGGTTGATGATCATCTGTCTCAACTGCACAGAAATCCAAGCAAGGTGGTGGTGTAAGTTGTCATTTGTAGAGAGTTCTCATTATTGGTGATGGGTGGGAGACATCTTTTGCAGGCTGCTTCTCAATTACATGGTGCTCATTTCCTTGCTGGCAGCGGAGATGGCTCTGTCAGAGTGTTTGACATACGCAGTCACCGGGATATGTAAGTCTTGGTGATTCTATTCCTACAAGGTTATGATTGCACTTTAATTCTTGTCAGGTTGGGATTAACACAATGGGCATTATTGTGGAGCATTTTTTCCTGCAAATTTGATGATGACAGTTTCAGCAAAATACCATCAATGTCTCTTATTAGACTATTTGCTTCTCTTGCTCTAACCTTCTCCTGCATAAAAAAAGAACAAACATTGTGTGTGTTTGTGCAGGCTTGTTTGTGCCATGAAGCCACATGCAGAGAGAGTTGTGGGACTAGACTTCTTACCTGGACCTGATCATTTCAAGGTTAGTTCTTTTGAAAGGTTTGTTCCAGGTTTCTTCTTTTTGTTCTTGCCTTGGTTGAGAGCAGAAGAAGCCAACAACAAAGGGCAAAGAGGCAAAAAGGGTTGAGAGAAGGTGTAAAAACGTCTTACAGAAAGACAAAACATTTTCTTTTGTTTTGCCAGATGATTTCAGCATCACCATCTGGAGATTTGAAGTTCCTGGATTTCAGAAATAACTCACGGCCTTACCTGGAGGTGTACACCAACAAGCGTCACTTGACTTCAATAGCTGTTCACCGACATGCCCCTCTTATAGCAACTGGATCAAGTAAGCAATCCATCGAAACATTCAGCCCAAGTGGAGTGCAGCTTGGCATGGTTCATTACCGGAACAGCTTTTTGGGACAAAGGATTGGTCCCATAAGTGCCTTACATTTCCATCCCTACAGCATCCTATTGGCAGCTGGGGCAACTGACTCTGTTGTCTCTTTCTATGCTGGTGAGAGCCTCCACAGTACCTAAGTGTACTTTGTTTGCCCACTTTTCCTAAAGTCTGTTTGTGACCATTGTCCTGTCCTAAGTTATGCTTGCTTTTCTTTCTCGTGAATGAATGAGAGCATGGATCAGGACTTCCCATCTGTTACACTATCCTGTTGGCTTTCTGGGTATGTGAACGTGTACATCTGTAGGATATTGGACTCTAGTTTTGTAAAGTTGGTGCTCTTCATGCCGTCGTCAATGATCAAAGATCAATTCTCTTTTCTATTTGAGTTTTTTTTTGCTTTGCGTCTTTTTCTTTCTGGTTTCTAGTATTCCGGACAACGCTATTGTTGTATTATTAGCCTGTCAGTTCAGCAATTTGATGCCAAATGTATAATATATTGTCTCCTAGAAGAATTCTGGCACAATCGTTTAAGACATGTACATTTTATTTACCATGCATAAGGCCCACACAGGTGGGACTCATCCCCAAAATGTAGGGCCAGATTGGGCAAGAAGCCCTTAAATTTGAGGAATGACCCCACCCAGGGAGCTCACCTTTATAGGAAGGGTATGAGAATCAATTAAATGAGTATTCCTTGCCCCAATTGATTCAGTTTTTCTTCTCAGTTTTTGGCTGCAAGTTTTCAGTTCCCTAGTTTTAGAGCTAGTAGGGAACCTTAGGTTTCAGACAGGGTTGTATCCAATTTTTGGGCTCAGTTTTCTCCACAGTTTCAAGGCTGGTTTCAGGTTATTTTTGTTTGTCAATTGCTATAAATTGTAGCTAGGGTAGCATGCAACTAGAAGAGTTAAGTTGCATATGTCCACTGATACAATTGTTAGCTCTCCAATTTCACAGTGCAGATCCATTGCTTTATATAAGTTGTAAACCCGACAGTCCTATTTCTGAATTATGATGGAGCAACAGCCCTTGTAAGGCAACCCTTCTAGATCAAACTAAACAATATTTATCAAGTACACCACAATCATCGTAACTTCTTTGCTCTAAGCCTGATGCACCATGCCAGGTACACCTTACACTCAAGAGTGGTGATCCTCCCCACTGCAGAGGAATTGAGTCATTGCTGTTGGAAGAGATTGTTGTCAAGTTGTCTGAAATATTTTGTACCAAGAAAAGAACCAACTGATTGATTGGCACCAGTCATAGGATTTAAAACAAACTGCTGCTGTTAAAAAAAAGGTTACATGCTGTAGATGAAAATAAGAGCACTGAAAGAAAATTGGCACACCACCACTGCATTTTTCCCAATCTGCACACCGCCATGGTAACAACAAAATCAACAAGAATGTGATAATTACAAGACTGATGGCCATGGAAAGCAATGAAGGAGAGCAATAGGAGATGTGTTTGGGCATCCAAGAAACCAGAGAAAGACTTGAAGTCACAAAAGGAAAGATGAGATCCAAAAAACCACACCCCACAAAAGAAAAGCTCCAACAAGAAGAATGACAAAACTGGATTCACAAATCTGATGCAGAGGATTATAAAATAGTGTGTTCATTACTATACCTTAGCTCAGAAATTGAAGAAACAATCTGACAACATGGTGAGTGAGAGGTGAATCCATTCTCAAGCTATCCATCTCCATCGCTCTCTTTTGCTTTACTGTCCTTCTTTTGTCTGTCTCCTCTGTTCAACCTAAGATTGAATGTTATGGTCGCCTCCTACATTTTAACTTCTAATTTCTAAATCACAAATTCACAAACTAGGAGATGAGGACAACATCAAATAAACTTCATCTGTTCCAACCCCACTCTCTGAAGCTTTGAAAAATTTCACCAAATCTCAATGCTTTTGATCTCAAGGAACAAAGATCAAGTGGTGAGAATTTTGGGGAAAATGAAGATGGACTAGCCTGGTCCTGAAGATGAAAGGAGAGAGGAAAGATGGGGTGAAATCGGAAGTTCTTCAGAATCTACAAAGGCACAGAGATAAAACCCTTCACAAAGTTATGAGTGCATTAACTTGCAAGACTTGCGCACAGCGTGTTACTCAACTATGATAATATGCTGAATGAAGTTTCAATTTTGAACCCACTAAGTATGAAAAAACCTTAAAAGAGCTAACATAAGAAAATCAAAACCTAAAACAACCAAAAAAAGTTCAGACCTTCAAAGTTTAAACTTTAGAGGTGTACATTCAACATTGTAGAACTTCAAAAGCTAGAAATTAAAACGTACAAGCATCAATCGTCAAAACTCAAAGCTCATAGTTTACTTCAAGATGTACACATGCAAACCTAAATATGAAATTTCCTCCAACGCAAAGCTTGAAGGAGCAAGCATCCTCATTTCCCAAATCTCGTTGAACAGCAACACAAACAACCCCGATGGCCTGAAAGCAGCCGAAATTGCCAAATCCTGGTGTCATTTATTTGTGATGCTTGCTCATATGCCATGTCCATCATTCTGAGTGCCCTCATCAACCACAAGCTCTCAGAATTTTGATCCAAATTTTGAGTCCCAAAACACAAAACAAGCAAATGAAAAAAATGTACTTGCAAATCTGATTCTAAATTTCTACACCAACAAAATTATTATAAACACAACATTGCCGTATTACAGAAAGATTGCAATCACATTTCAGATCCCAAGGCAAGATCCTAATACCTACACATTAAAATTTTAACTCTAAAAATGTTGCTGGCGAATCTTATGTTTCATTGTTTTGCCACCTCCTATACCGACTAATTAGGCTAGAGTTGTCTAATTAGATGCCAATTAGACTTTTTAATTAGACATTCTAATTAGAGTTTTTCGATTCAAATCTTAACTTTTTTTTGGAAGGTTTTTTTGTAAGTTTTTTGTGTGCATTCTTCCAACCTACTACTACTATCCCGCCAGTACAAAGGACCTTAAAGAAATTTCTACCAAGTCTAGGCTAGTGTAGGATAACAACCGCTTGAGAGATCAACAAGATTGACATCAACAGAAGTTATGGTTCCATTGACAAGAAAACTTTGATAGGATTGACATTCAGTTGTTACCTTCTCCTCTCATCTGTGATGCCACCACGGCGAAGGAACCAGAAAAAAACTCCCGCCACAGTTTCTCTCTGACTTGCAGGGACTGCAAAAAAACACGTCCTTTCAAATATTGTAGTTTGATCGCACAGAACCCACCATCAGGTATTAGGTCTTGCACAGAACGTGTACAATCTTTCAGGTCAACAGTGGACAGACAGAGAAAGAGCAACAACACAAGAAAGCTTACAATTACCGTGATCTCTCTGAATGGTGGGTCTCTGTTTCTATCCGGTGCGCTCTAGGAATTATAAGCGCGATCTACTGCAAAAGTTGTTGATGGATAAAGCCGAATTGCGGATGCAACACAAACAAGTTGCTGATGTCACGGATGCAAATATTTGAGCTAGCCAAAAAAATGTTCCATGATTCGGACTTTGGAAACCCTAAATGGCCGAAGTCGCTGTTGAAATCATACAATGAAGTGGTTGGAAGGATCTTCTCCATGATTGCCACAAAGAAACTCTTATCTAGTATGCTTGAAGAGGAGATGGAAGCAATTGCTCCAGTTTGTGATAAAAGAAGAAGATGAAGTTCCTGGAGTGCGCCCAAATGTGATAAGGTCCAAGTAATTGCTTTCCCTAACAAATGTGGCAAAAGTTGTTTGGTTGCTCCAAACATGCCAATAACTTCAACTGCACCCGCATTCTATTGTTTGGAGGGTTGAACCCATCCATGGTTTCAACTTTCGAACCCCGCTTGTGCTGCTGTAACTGGAAGCTACATGTGCGCGAGAAGATATAGAGATGCAGCAGCCATTAATGCAAGAAAGAAATTTTGCGTGCAAAATAGCTGTCAAAAGCACCCGAATGCACGCAGCTCTTCTGTGGCAATGGGGGTGTAGCTCATGAGACATGTATGCAAAATGTGGGAGCATTGAGGGTGCTTGGAGAGTGTTCAACAAGATGGCTCCATCTCAAAATGCGGTCACTTGGAATGCCACGATACTGCCTAGTGTAGAAGGCACTGGAAATATTTCGACAAATGCAACAGGAGGGTGAGCTACCAAGCTCTGTTATTTTTGTGGGGGGTTCTCAAAGCATGTGGCAGTGTAGTTCGCCTTGAAGAGGGTAGGAGTGTTAATGAGCAGATCATTCAAAGTGGTTTGGAATATGACGTGTATACAGTGTGGTTGTGCTTCAAGAGGGGATGTTTATTCATCACCAGATCATTCAAACTGGTTGTGAGTCTGATGTCTTTGTGGGTAATACATGTCTGATTGTTCCGTTATTATTTGGGAGGTGTTGAATAAAGAATTACCAGTACCAGTCTGGTGATGAATGCTACATTGTTGCATGTGGTGCTGAATTTTACATTTGGTTCACATCAATCAAAGGCAGATTAGTTGGGCTGGTTAGTATGGCACTGAATTTATGGTAGAATGGTCAGTGAGATGTCACGAGCATGTCATATAGATATCTATACACTTGCAATTGCTGAATGGATTGAATGTCAAAGCTAAATTCCAGCCTAGTGATAATCTCTGCCTCATAGCTGGGCTCTTCTTCTACCACCAGCATAGCCTTGTATTGTGTGTTGGGAAGAAAGAAACATCAGAAAAGATTGTTGAGTTCACTAGAGGTTTTCTTGGAGAATATCAACATGAGCAAAATTTAATGGCGATGTTCCTGACTCTGGACCATGCAAACCTGAAAGTATGGAATCTTGTCAGTCTCAACCATGGGCTAGGTGGAGCATTGAGTAGCTTTTGTGGTGCATGACTTGTAGTAACTTTTCTGGCAAGGCATTGTCACAAATGTCAGTGTATTTTATGCATATGATCTGCCACATTAAAAACAACTCTCATACAGTTTGACAACACGTCAGTGTCATGTTATCTTCAAATGGCTGTTGTGGAGCTTCTTTTGCAATTTCAACGTTATCTTCAAATGGCTTTTGTGAAGCTTCTTTTGCAATTTCAAAGATGTGTAATTTTGTAGATGGATGCAAAAGCTTCCGCATCTCTATGGGGGCTAGCTTTTTGGTGAATGAAGTGCTTTCATGTAGCTTTGAGCTTGGCAACTTGTGATTCTAATGAGCATCCCATTTCTCGGTTTTGCATAACCTTCTTGTGTGGATGGTGACACTCATATCAAGAAAGGCAATTGATAATGGTTATGGGCACAACCCACTTGCCACAAAATGGCCTTGCATTTCTTGGGCACTACTGAAACCTTTTTTGGGAAGAGTTGGGCTTGTTTCAATTTGTGTAAAATCCAATCATTTCAAGTCCTACAAAAACTATTAAGCCATATTTGCCAAGAACATAAGTCTAACATAGGAGATAACTGCAAGAACAATATGATGCAATTGATGTTTGATGCGTAGAATTTAGTCAAAAAATGGAGTGCCACCAATCTTTAAAAACAAATGATCTATGAATAAGCTTATGTTCTTTTATCTTCTATTTTGCTGTTCCAAATGCATGTTTCTCAAACCAAGTGAACTGCGAGCTGTCTAGAGATACCCATCAACTATCTTGAGTGGAATCAAGTGGATTTCTTTCCCAAATAAATCAAAATAATTTGATTAAAATAAATCATAAATTTTTTGCCAAACTTTCAGTACATAATAAAGGAAATCCTAGTTAAAGAAAATTGTTTGAACACGATCTTGGAATCTATTGACTAAACATACACAACACAATAAAAATGAATGTTAAAAATGTCCATAAAGTCCAAATTCAACTTGAAATTTCATATCGAATTCACACAGGATAATATTGTGTAATGAAATATTTCCACAACAGAGAATATGTATTGTTGCTTGCATCACCAGTGCCGCAAGGAAAGGCAGGTGGGATCAGCTGGCTTCCCAAATATAATGTGGACCCTTAAGTACTTTGTACACCAAACAGTCAGAGAATATATTGACCTTGATCACCATCCATCCATCACAATCACAAGGCTGCATCCAATATCATGTGTTAGACCAATGACTGCTAAATTCTTTTTCTCTGATTTTTGTGTTAGGCATTCATATTCAGTCTGAAAATGTATTTATCGACTTATTTATCTTTTTTTGCACTGGCCAAAGTTCACATTTTAGTAATTACAAGTATGTGATACATGAGATATTTGATATCTAACGTATGAAATTGGATTTCATATTGCTTTTCTAGTTAAGATGTGTGTGTGAATGGTTCTGAAAGGCAAAATGGAGCCCTAGGAAAGAATTCTCACCATCTAGGGTGCCAGATTCATGTCAATTCCTATCCCTCCAATATTCGCAATTCCTGAAAAAAATCTTCAAATCCAAGGACGCCCAGCTCCTTCAATTCTCGCATTCTTTCATTTGAGCAGCTGGGCCTAAAACATGCATAATAAATGTTGTCTTTTGGACAACCCAGTTGTTCTGCACTGTTTTCTTTTTGCCTTTCAAAATAATCGGCTTCATCTTCTTCCTCATCAGGCTGAAAATTCATGTCCACCTTGTTGAATACTACTTTGATCTCCGATGTGGGAAGTGAAGCTTTAACTTCCTGATACATGTCTTTCTGGCCACTCTTGATATCACCCTGCATAAACCATCTCCAAAAACAGAATTGAATTGACCCTTGTGCCAAAAAACTCAACACTAGTTAGTTGTTAAATTTCTTAAGAATTACATTGCATTTAAACCATTAATTAATGGTTTTTTGGATACTAAATACTTTGAACTAGGACAACAAATATGCCTCAAAGTAGTCATTTTAACAAAGTAGTCACATATCCATGCAATTGGTCCCAAGAAAAACATTGTTAGATATTGAAAGGCAAATCAAGTACAGGGCTGCCTACAATCCAAGTGTACATGGGGATAAAGCCAATCATTCTTTTTGACAAATTTTGGAAAATTTCTAGTGAACAAGTGTAAGTTCTACTAAAAAATAGAAATATTAGTAGAACTAGTAAAATTTACAAATCGGAAAACCAAACCTTGGTTAGGATGTAAGACATGAAACTTTTAAATGCTTCAAATTGGGGAAAGACAGTGAAAGAGGAAAAGATGATGATTATGTACCAGGAACTGAAGAACTAGAATGCAGGAATTTGGGAGTTCTTTAAATTGGATCCACTTCTCTGCATTTCCCTGCAAACCATCGCGGCCAGGGAAGTCCACCAACCATACAGAATCTGCAAGTTTGTATGGTTCCACAGTGGAGGTGTGAAATCTCCCACAGCGAGGTAACCTGGGTGGATTCAGAGGGCCAAACCTTTCAAGTGCTTTCTAGATACCAACCAACAGAAACATTATGAGATGTTTGGGCACATGTATATAGAGATGGCTTGTGGTCAGAGTTCAAGGGAAAATTATACAAGCTCTATAGCAAGCTCCAAAATACATAAGAAAACCCAGTCTAACTATAAAAAAATGACTTGAAAGTTGGAAAAGAAATATTCTAGTTGGAAACACCCACTCTCCTTAAGCATTTAATGTTTTTCCTTGACATTGGATAACATTGGAAAATGGCATAGTGACAACAACATTTTCAAAATTGGCATATACCAATGGTAGATCTTGAATAGTCAAGTAATGCGTTGGGTAAGGATCGTGAATCAAGGAGTTCTGGAAATGATGCCCATAAGAGTCCTACCAGACATGAGAGCAAATTCCCAGAATTCCCTTGTTTGAGGTTCTTACTCAACATAAACATCTTGTAGAATTTTAAATGGTTGTGATTTTGTTTGCGAATGAAAAGAGGCACCTTGTGAAGCAAGGTTATCGTTGAGGCAAATGGTTTAATGAGGATAAGGCACTCGACATATACTAAAATTCCACTAGCCTATGTAGTTTTAGGAAAATTTAAACAAGCTTACAAACTGTAAGATGTTCAAGACATGATAACAACTTATGCACCTATTGAAGGGCCTACATGATAAATAGATATGATGCTATGTTGATTAATATTCACCTTGATGAAGGTTGACTTGCCAGCGTCCTCAGCCCCCAAAATTCCCCAAAATTGTTTTTGCCCCACAACTTGGGAGAACAAATGTCTTGTGTCCACTATAATCTTAATCCTTTTCAATAAGTTGATTTTGCACTTGGGATCTGAGTGTTTAGCATACTTGTGCTTCAAGTTCAGAGAATCGTCTGACGGAGAGCCAACACGGTACGAGTGGGCTTTTCGAACCATCTCCTTAAAATTAGTGGTACTGTTTTCAACTGAATAAATATTGCACCCAATTTGAAAGAACAATATGTAAGGCTTCATTTTGTAAGTATCAAACTTTAGGAACCTATTTGACTTTGTGAGGTTCTTATCAACATGATACAAATTGTTGTCAGTTTCTTTTTACCTGTCTAGTCCAATAAGAACAAGCCTAATTGCACAGTCTGTCATATACATAACACGCTATGCAATGCCTACTATAGTTCAAAATAAGCTCCCTTAAAGACATTGGCGGACAAGTGCAAAAATCCAAACATGAATGGGCTGACCTTGAATTTGAAGCTCCTTCTCCAATGATTCAAGCTCCAAATTGGTGTGCACATGCAATGTGGGCTCGGATGTAGACCATTTAGATGCCTCTTCACATCCAATAACTAGTATTTGTTTGTAATCATCAACTATGAATTGTGACAATGCAGTTGCAGCATAAAAAACACCACCAGCTAGTACAGCAGTGAACAAAAATCCTCCTAAAATCATTAGAAGCATACTTCCTGTAGGGAACATGGAAGAATATATCTGAGGACCAGCGCTACTTAGTGGAGTAAAAAGCCATTTAGAAAGCTTGGTGTTGTAAGAAAATAGAAGGCTGTAAAACCACCAATGTAATAATCACAATGTCAGGTATTATTAAGGGCATGGACGCACTGACAAGACTAAATGGAACCCGTCACCTAGAACTACCTAGTTTATATAAAAATAAGTGTCATTTAATTTGACCATATGCACAAAGTCCCCTTAAATTTTACATTAGTTCCAAAAATTGTCAAACCCATTCTAGTCTAATAAAGTTTGATTGATTATCTTGTATTTCCTATGGAAAATAGATCACTATGATTGACTACTTACCCACTTAACAAGAAATCTGCCACAGCCTTTGTCATATTATTGGCGGCTTGAATGCGACCTGCAATGAGTATTGGAGATAGTTTCTTGCCTTGTAGACCAGGTGCACCTACAATGTTCCAACTTCATTACAAAGTACAAAAATACACACTAAATAAGATCTTCTATACTTTGTCTGAATTTGATTATTCTTAGAGATGTTGACATGTAAGTACATTCATGTTGCTTGCAAAGATGTGAACTCTCAGTTATGTTCCAGATTGATTGTGACATCATTGTATCCAAAACCATGTGGCTAAAAACAATCAACACTCACATTGGATGATCTCATCCAGTTTTGATAGATGATCAGGCAATGGATCACTGCCAAAGTCTTTCATGATCATCATGGTTTGCACAAATTTTGCAAGCTTTCCTGCAATAGTAGGTGGATTCCCTAAGAAGGCCTAGAAACACCCAAGGAATTATGATTAGTAGCACATTTAGGTTTTCAACACCTTCACCCTCACAAATTCTAAACAATGGTTGTAACGAATGCCACTTACTTGCTTATCATAATTTGATATATTGATATGGACAATTAAACTATCAACAAAATCCTCCATAATCACTTGATAACTTTTGAAGAATAATGCCATTGACTGCTTGCAGATCACCATTTCCTTTATCAATCTGAGCAATTAGATCATCACTAAAATCATACATACTTGTGATGATAAATTTGTAGCTAGATGCATCAGACTTGTAGGGGCACCACAAATTCTGATTTAGAAATTGTTTCAACTACATTCCAACTTGGACATTGCACCTATATTCAAACATAGTTGGAGGATGCTAGGTTACCTCCATGACGATTTTAGAT
Source organism: Sphagnum contortum (assembly GCA_963920785.1). NCBI lineage: Eukaryota > Viridiplantae > Streptophyta > Sphagnopsida > Sphagnales > Sphagnaceae > Sphagnum > Sphagnum contortum. The sequence continues at coordinate 4,363,484 of OY987286.1, forward strand.
CCTTGCCCGAAAGCCGTCTTCACTGTGATAAAGGAAATGTCGATCTTTGAGTTCTCGTTGAGGCCGCTTGGTCGAAGAACAACAATCTCATTGTCTTCTTGTTTTGTTGTCAACCAAATCTCCATGTCGTTGATCTTGATGGGTTCTAGAAGGAATAGTAAATTTTCCCCTGTGATCTTGATGTATGGTCGAGTAGAGTCAACCATTTTGTATTGTGCCGTTGTGATCTAGCCAAGATGATGACCATTAGAATAATGAAAGATTGAAATTGAGAATGGGCAATAAAGTCACAAGTTATGTCTGCATATGTGAAACTTGTCTTCAAGCATGGAATCAAATTGCAATAGTCTCTTAGAATTTACAGTGAAATGATTTGTTAGAGTTATATAAGTTTGGCGACCTTTTTATCATCTCGAGTGCAATGTGACTAGGAATATCACAAGTTACACTTGTAATCTAGATTTGAGACTTGAACACAACATTCACTGTAATAACAACTTTTACCAGAGGATGAAAACCTATTCTGAAACCAAGGTAAGACACAAATGCTTTCAATTCGAAAGTTACTGGAAAGCAATAGTTAATTTTGGTTCATTCTTTGGAGAAGGTTAAAGCAATTATATTGTACTTACAATGGGGGTGGGTGTAGAGACAACATTGTTCATTTGATATTGAATAGAAGGAACTTGTGGTGAGTCCATCAAATCACACTTAATCAATACCGCTTTGTAGCTTCGGAGTTCGTGACGCTCCAAGTCTTTAAATCCAAAGTGCACATCTCCCAACTTCCTTCTCATGTCTGCACTCTTATCATTTATACGATGCACATTGAATTGTGGGCGATCCCGATCAGGCCACTCGTCGCTTTGTCTCTCAATGAATATGTAAGAGCCAATAGGATAGAAATCTGGCTTATTATACTTGCTTGTTCCTGGCCTAGGGGCTTCTCGTTGTGCTAGCGGGTCAAGCAGGCGCTGAGCAAATATTGTGTGACTCGTGTTAGCAATTTTAGACATGCCTATATCAAAAGTTGCTATCAGTGCAGCACTCGCACCTTGGAGAAAACCACCACGGGTATAGCCATCCATGCATCGGCCAAGGAAGGTCCCAATCCCTTGAAGTGCAAACTCCCTCTGAACATTCTTATTTGACTTCAAACTTGTTGCAACCACTGCCAGAGTCTGGGGAATACTGTGGAGGAGGCGTGGCACAGGGTCTGATTGATTGACAAAGTTCGTGAACCGCCATCTGAGGTTTTTATATTCATTGATGTTTCGAGCAGCATCCTCATCACACACATGAGGTGCTCCAAATGCAATAGAAATCAATGAATCGGGGAATTCTCCCTGCAATTCAAAGCATGGCAGATAATATTTGTAGTTGAATACATCCACAAGAAACCACCCGAATATGTTTTCTTTATTACAACTATAATCCGCGGAACCCCGGAGTTGCAAGTACAAATTCACTTATAACAACTCAATTATTATTTATCTGACTGTAAGATGAAAACCAATCTTGTGAACAGTGACTTACATCTTCGAAGTTCCAATTGTTCTCCACAAAGAGACGGAATAACACGATGTGTGCCACAGCCCCACCCAAGCTATGACCACAAAAAATTATGCGCTTCTGCAGACTCAACAATCCTAGGATGGGGTTGCAGTCAGGCTTGAAGAAAAAATCCGAGCGCTTGAAGAATCCGCAATGGAACGCACCCCCGAACCTTGAATCCCTGGACAACTTTAAGTTGGTGGCAACGTCTTCAAGAGTTGTGGTGCCTCGAAAGGCGATGAAGATGGCATCTTCTGCATATGCCACAAGAAACTTGTGTTCTCCAAAGAGGTCGAGTGACATGTGGACCTTTGCAAACGTTATGGTTGGGTAGTCACGCTGGGTGTTTTGGAGCAAGATTTCGGCTCTCTCGTTGCTTGATTCATAAACGGCCGCGGAGCAAAAAAATTCTCGAGACAGGTCCTCTCTGCTTGGCATCCTTTCATCATTACACCCTAACCCGATAGATGTGGATGACATCCTTCGTGTAGAAAAGGACCTGCCCTTAAGAATGCTGTTAAAAGAATCCTGTAGCAGCACACAAATCAATTAAAGTTCAAGGCACAGATTGAAAGTTCAGCTCTGGAAATGAACAGACCAAATTAATAAGGGTTTTCATAGCTTATGAGTGGGAAATTCCCGTCACGAAAGTACTACAGAAAGCTTTCACTTCGGTTTCAAGAACTGCGTGTAGAATATGGAACCTTGACGACTTGAGGATGACATGGCTCGACGCTTGGACCAGAACTGTGTGCAGCCAATACACACAAGAGACCAAAAATTACAAACTTTGCTTAAATGCAGCCTTGTAGATTTGGAAGCACAACAAATTCAGCAAATACTTTGCCATGTGTTCATCATATCACATGAGCAACGGCTTCGAAAAATCTATATTTCCTGCTATGAGGTGAAGCCCCCCCACCCCCCCCCCGGAAGTACGACAATTACTTCTGAATCACTGCTAGAAAATCTCAAGCTGCAAACTTAAGTTCTAGTAATACCCAAAGAGGATAGCAACTAGAAATGCTAATACAAATACATAGCAACGACGCAGGGCCCAAAACAACAAGCCCGGACAGAGCTTGGTTTGGGAAGGAGCGGCCTGGGATAAAGACGGACTGCAATATAGACGGACTCTTGATTTAAGGTCGGGGGAGGTGGGGGAAGACTGCAATGAAAATTGAGGTACCTCTCCATGCACAATTTCGCAAGTTGCCTGGAGGCAAAGCATTTTTTATTAGATATATCCGGAGTCGGAAGAGATGAACCAAGCATTTACGTTGCGTGCAGCGGATTCAACGCTATGGCATGCAAAGTCAACCGTCTACTTTAGTGCATTGGCTGTCCGGGTATTATGCCTTGGATATCTAGTTGCACCACTTTCATAGTAACTGCAGCTTGCTACGTTGCCTTCTGAACTGCACAACATTTGTAGTTAACCACACTAGTTTCCAGCAACTGAAAGTAGCACACCTGAAGTAAACTAGTGGAGCCCATTTTTACTCATAGCCAAGACTACCTAGTCCCACTGCTGTAGTTTGAGCTCACTGCTAGAAATAGTCCCTAAATAAGGTAAATAGTTGTGTTGAATGTCAAGTGTTCATTTATAATATAAGCTTTAAGGAAACCTATTAGTTAACCTATTATTTGTTAGGTGTAAGTCCCAGTTTGGGGCCTCAACCACGTGGCGTCAGGGGCTTGTCCCTATTCGCCAATTGGGCAAGTAATGGCCATTTGGGAGGATTGAGTCTCTTGGGGTAGAATCTTCGATTACATTGGCCTAATGGAAAAAGGAGCTAAGTAAGGGCGATTGGTAGGTCCTCAATGAGCAACTGGTGCTTGTAGGCCAAATGTGACCAATGGCCATTATATGAAATTGTAATTAGCAGTTATAAATGGGAGAGATTTTGCGACGTGATTTTCATTAGGTACTTTGTAGACTAGGATCTCCCCCCAGGAATTGGATAAAATTTATTACAGGAGGCACCTTACAATTATTGGCAAGTGGGTTCCTATTTGGGGTGCTCAATTTTGGACCCTTACCATAGGGATGATGCCTCCGTGGTACAGGCCCTTTGGGGGTACTTTGGGACTTCAAAAGAGGTTCTGAGTTCAAACCAATGTTGGCCAATTATTGAAACTTTTTCATCACTGTCTGGTAGGTTATTTTTTGGAAATTCTTCTTGGACCCGGTTTAGGTTATCAATAGCAATAGCCAAATAATGGACCTGGTTATCAATTTATCCAGTTATTATTTCGTAATAACAATCAGTTATGCATAAGGTTAGGTTATCAATAATGAATAGTGTTGCTCAATGTTATGGGCAATATTTAACAAATGTTATGGTGTTCAGAACAAATGAATATAGTATAAACTCAACTATGATCAGTTGTTCCCCAGTGATGTTGGTAAATTTGCAATATGTATGCAGTTATGGTTTTATTTTTTCCTTTTGGCGCACTAGGGTGATATTGAATTGTACATATATGAACCTGGAAAGTGTGTTTAATATCAAACCCTAATTCAAAAGGTTCAAAGACATGCTAAAGAGTTGTTTTTAATTTCTAATTACAATGTTATTTTATTAGTGTTTGGGTAATGTTGAATATGTACGTAATTTGAACCCAGAAAGTGGGTTTAGTATCAACCTAATTCAAAAGTTCAGGGACATCTTATAAGGATAAACTAAACTAGATGAGATCTCAATTGGGTGAGTGCATTATATGCATGTGTTTGTGAAGGTAAGTATATTATTGGCAATCCTTGTAGTAAGCATTTTTAATACCCTGCAACAAAGAGGGGAAAAAAAAACCCTAAACTTATTTGAATGCAGAAAAGTTGGAAGGAGTATTATTTATTTATCTGTTGTTGTTGTTGTTGTTATTTTCATGCTTCCTTTTATGTCTTTGAATCAATCTGACTGGCACCTACTCTGGGGAATGAGTTCCCTGTAATTGCACCTCCATTTCATCCCCCCAAAAGGATGGATGAAATAAGGACAATTTTAGTTCCATCACACACGAGTTACTATTGCATAAGATGGTTTCAAAGGACATTGCATGAATGTTTTGGTTGGAAATGTGATGGGTTTCATGGAAGATGTTTAACTTGTCTAATGTATTGTTCATGTTGGATGCATTGATTTATGCAGACGAGTGAAGTGACTAATCTTTGATGTTGGATGACTTTGTGTATGGAATGTCCATCCATCAATGTGGGAACATAGCATGATGAATGGATGGACCAGTTACAACTTTTTAATTCCAAGATGGTACTTATCCGACAAATGGGTGCATTGATTTACATGGATGAGAAAAATGGATGTCATAGAATATGATAGTTCTTATAAGCGTTGGCCATCAAATTAGTAGCACACAACACATGATATTGAAATAAATGTGATGATATAATACCTTACCTATGACTCATGTTTGCCGTTGCTTTGTCAAATATTTATGTCTTTCAGAAAATGAGGTTTGGCACTCCCAATTTGATCAATTTTCCAGGAATAAGTACACAAAGTCTACTTTCTGTTTTGCATTTCTAAGAGTAATCCAATGAGACAAGAGTTCAATTTTTTCCAAGAATTTGGCAAATATCGATAAAATTTTCCTTTTTTTTCAGCTCAACCTTTCATGAACTATTTTGTGCCAAACATCGAGTCATTGGTAGATCTTTCTGTGGACATATTTTCTGTAGCCGATTCTGAAATTCTCCATACATATGACTTAAAGTCAACCTGAAAAGAATTTGAGAGGTGACCCAATACTACTAAGGTTGTGTGTATTTCAGATCTGATAACATAACAGCAACCCTAGCATCGAAAAGAGGAAACCCACCCCTCATTTGGTACACTCATTTGCATGTTCATGTACACATGTTCGTCATCCTTCAAAACCAGCACATATGGTATGGACCACTAACCATAATAATCCGCACTGACTTCATCCACTCCTGCAATAGGTGAAGAATCTTAATGTCAAAACATTAGCCAACATTCTGAGCTCCTTGTCACAAGACCAGCAGTAGGCAAACTTGGCCAAACCCCTAAAGACAGAGGAAGAAGACAATAAGGCAAAAAACAAGAAAGAGGAAGAATGCAAAAAGAAAGAGGGAAAGAAAAAAGGACAAGGCAACAAAAAAAGAGAAAAAAGAAATGCAAACAAGAAATAAGGAAGGAAAAAAAAGAAGAGAGAAATGCAGAACCTTGAGAGCAAGATCTTTTGAGGACAAATTTTTCTGGTACAACAAGACCCATTTCCAGGTTTGAGTAGCAGCAGAGCTGCCTTGATAAACCCCACCACAAAACACTCTACATCCAAGGCTCCGAAATATTCTGGGAGCAAGCAATCCACACAATCAATAGTCAACAAGGGGCATGTCCCATTGTGGCCTTGCCATTTACACTAAAATGTATCTTAAGGCAAAAGAAGAATTATGGAAACTCAAATATTTCAGCATGCAAAAATATAATCTTCAAAAAATCCTCTAAAAGAAACCAAAATCCTTCAAGATGTATTATAACTTTATAACTAATCTCAAGTTTCAACACAAGCCAAAATATCATCTTTCAAAAATCCTCATGTAAAAATAGCCCTATTATTACCTAGGGGCCAAAATCCCTTAAGCTACTATGCTCTATAATGAATGAATCTAAACACGATATCCTTGCCGTCGTAGGCAAGGCCAATACAGAATTCTCTCCACACCACCTTTGACATGCAGCAAGGAATAACCTATTGTTTAAATGCCTCAAATTTAACTGCAAAATGGTATAGTCTCTACCTGCCCATGTGATGTTCTACAATTTCTTCATCGGCCTGAAAGCATATGGAAGTTCAGTTATCTAACCTCGAAGCCATTCCAGGATTGAGGCTGCAAGATGCGCTTCATAAACTCATATGTCATAAACACAATGCTAATACTGGGAATGACTTTGTAGTATTCTGGTACTATTCCCCTGTAGAGCTCAAGAAGACCTTCCTGTTGTATGATCTGTTTGCAAGTCCCTGCCAAGGCTTTCTTGTATATCAGAGCTCGTCCTCCTGCCCTGTCTAACTGCATTCGCCTCCTCACCAAAATCAATTGCCAATGTTCCTGTTTCCCCCAAAACTTCCCCTTTATTCGAACCTAATGTGTGTGTCTACTCTCTTTTCATAACCTTGACTGTCTTTCCATCTCTAACTACCTCACTTACACTGCAACTAGATTCAACATGACATGGGCACACGTGCATTTCTGGGACGTCTATGAACTATCCACTGTGCACTCAGGCTTTTGGAGTAGGGCAGAGGGACTAAAGCTTTCAGCACAGCAAGCATTACCTGAAGAGGAGCCAATACCCACAAGTCTGCCACAAGCAAGACTAACAAATATGGGTGATGTATTTGGCCTGCATGCCCAAACAACTCTCTATCAGGAATCAAGCAGAAGACATTCACCAGGAAGCAGTCAAACCACAAATTACAACCATGGAGAAATAGCCCGAGAGATTATTTCAGCATTTCATTAGCAACTTTTTCAAAGCTGCATTTCAAGCCATGACAGGTCAACCTTCATACATGCTGAAGTAATTGTAGTATCTGAAATAAGCACAAGTTCCCCCTCCAATGAATGCTCAAGTCAAGCATAAAGGGAAGAGAAAAGGCCATCTTCTAAGCTAACCCTAGCAACATCCTGGACCTCCCAAATCTGCATTGTGATAGAATCCAGGAATATATGCAGCAAAATGGGAGCAAAAGTACAGTCCTAAATAGTTCTTCAAAAAGGCAATGCAATTTGCTACACCATTTCTCAATGTCCTACAGGCACACCAGATATCAAATCTCTCCCGAACAAAACGGAAATTACTTCCTAAACACATTAGTGCAATCGCAACCAGAACATAAATTAGCCAATAGGCTGTAAAGACCCATCTGAAAACTCAGCACCAAAGAACTTCAGGGAACAATTTCAAAGAACAAGAAGAGCATGCATCTGCCACGGGGGATGGCTTACAAAAATTTGGCATATTTCAAGCTTGCTAGGAAAAATTTCAAGCCTTCAGGATCAAACAACTCACTATAATAAGAAGTAAAGCTACTATGCTGGTCCTGAGCATTTCATGGTGCAGAGGAGTCTACAATCACCACTTCAAACTAGTTTACATCACAAAATACTAGATCAATGGTCCAAACATCCTACCCCAAAATCACAGATTTGTTGGAATATGCATTCTTTCATCAATTTTTGACTGAAAATGATTCAATTAGCTCGGACATTTAAGGAGGGAAAATATCTCATAAACACACCACCCAAAAGAGTAAAAATCAGTAAAAAGAAACAAGGACATGCGTTTGAGTGACCCATGTTGCCTTCAAAGTTTTGTAGACACAAAAGTTGATAGCTATATTTGGTCCCTCACCCTGTTACAAAGAACTAAAGCAGCATCAGACAAGGAGGTTCCCATTCCTTAGATGACATATAACTGCTCTTAGAAAGAAAGAAAGAAAGAAAGTACTAAATCCTGACGCCTTGTGAGAGAGATTGGAATCCAGAAGTGAGCAGAGAAAGTGGGCATCCAGTGCTAATTCCGTGCATCCTCATCTAGTTGGATGAGTAGTGCTTAACAAAGTAAAAGGTGTGATTGGTTAATAAATCAATGTTCACTCAATAGAAAAAGCATTTACAAGTGCACTGCATCATACCTGGCCTTCCATGCGGGAAAGTGCCAGTTGGGCTATTGTTGGAACCCCACCTGTTATGTGGACTTGGGAGCCCCTCAGCAATGCACTACCAATCTTTATTTGCATGCATGCAAAGCGGTAATGTGTTCCTGCATTTCATTGTCAGCTATAACTCTCATAGTGACCCCAACAACTGGAGGTTGCCTAAAGGTGCTATTTGCTACCACCATGCAATGCAAACTACTGCTACTCCGATCACTTGTCTGATAACAGTTTTAGAATATTAACTCCTTCTAAACCACATCTCTGTTTGAAAAGATTCTCCTGGATCATGGAATTACATCTACCTACACAAATCCATTTTCCTTTCACCACTTTTGACTCCTAGGCCAATCAATCTGCTTTCAACAGGAGTATCCCAAGCAGCTCTTCACAAAGCAGTCCTGCAGAGAATTGAGGATTCTCAGACATGCTCCAGAACTTCAAGAGTATAAACCCTAACCCCTGATTCATTCTGCAAATTTTGAGGTCCCTGCATCCACACACCTCCAACATAATACAAAATCTGTTTGTCTGTCCGTTCCAGGAACTACCTACCCAAGAAACAAATATCAAGAATGGATTTTCTCTAGTGTAGTACATTTTGGTTTCATGTACTGTGGTAGCTTGATTTTGAGGGTAGTCTCTGCATGCTTGTAACTATAAGAATATGACTATAATGATTGATTATTCACAGTTTCCCTCGAGCCATCCACTTTGCACTGGTACACTGATGAATGACTTCACATTCAAGGAAGAAACACTCTCACTGAATGAATGCTGCACAAACTTGCAGATGGGTTTTCCTGGAAAAAAAGGGTCAAGTCAGAAGAATAGAAGGGTCTTTAACTACTCACCAGAAGGGTGAGACCTCTGAGCCTTTGTAGAGCCTCCTTATGCCTTCCAAGAGAGAGATTGTCAGAAGTGTATGGATTATACCCCTGTAGTACATGTCTTTTGTCTGCACCAGTTGAGAACACCAAATACACACCATTTTCTCCCAGAGGGAAACCTGGTGATTTTTTGCTGATAATTTTTTTGAGTTTGAAGATGAAATATTTTAGAGGCTTCTGGCAATGATTTGGATTGGTCATATCATTTTTTCAAATGCTTTCGAAACTAAATGAGATGAGAAGTAACCCATCCACTAATGATAAAGCCAAACAAAGTCAATGTTCAAAAAACAGCAAGAATGCACTAGCCGGATTGATACCGCCATACCCAAAGAGTATTTTATGAAAAATCTCTGAACACAACAGAAACAGATCTCCAGTCAAAAGAAATTTCAAGCAGTTTTGTCTATACAATAGTTTGTGTCTATACATACAATCTTCAAAATAGATGTAACAGATTGGTAGAGATTTATAGCCTAAGTAAAAAATGGGCAGAGAACTTGCCTGTGCTGCTACTGAAAATCCAGAGGATAAGTCAAGGATGCTGCCATAATACCAGCTCCCCAACCAACCAACAACCAAGTGCCCATTTCAACTCCAAGGCTGTCTTTGTTTCCCTTCAATCCCCAAAATCCACCTTAAGGTCTGCCAAAGAAAGAAAGGTGAAATTTGTGCTGCCAAGCTACACTTCCATCCCCAGAGACCAAAGGGCTCTCATTTCCCCAGCTACTTGTAATGGTAGAAAGGCCTCCTCTCCTTATTTGTTGTCATAGTCAAGTAACTATCAAGATGCCATGGCGACAGAGCCTTAAGAGTTGAGAACCTGAACCTCACAACCCACATGTTCAATCACCATAACACTACACCACAAAGTGATTTGGATTTTTTTCACTGTGAAATTAACAGAAACTTTAGTGATCAGCAGCAGCAATAGCTTCACACCATTTTATACTGCTCATAGGCAAAAAAGTTGATGGATGAACATGGAAGCCAATGAATAATGGTGACACCATTGCCCTTCCAAAATGCTGTCATTCCTCCATCCCTGAAAATTCTTATTGCTTCAGAATACTAAGATGACTGAACTTGGCACCATCTGTTGTTCATGCGATGAACCTACACGCAAACTCATTCTCACAATCAATCCCAATACCTAAATTGCTTTCACAATGAGCACATATACTACTCCCATCAACAAAAAGACTTATGTTCAGCTTAACTGTTACATTCTCAAAAATATAGAACATGGTGGATTACTTGTCTGCAGGCATGGGACATCTGCTATCTCAAACCCCAAAGATATCTCAACAACACCCTTTGAGGATATGAGTTTGTGAAATGTGAAAAGAATTGACAGAAAAGTCTTGAAAGACACCATCAATCAATATTGATGTCAGCTTTCAACAAACAGATGTTGCTTTAACATGAGTTCCCCACAAGTTGAAATCCTCAATAGTGAAAAATGAAAGGGTTTGTAACAAAAAAGGTCACATGTATGACAGTCTTATATTCCATAGAACTTGTGTGTAACTGCAATGTACCCAATTTGCACATGGCAACTAGATGACTACTATGGAATAATTATTATCCAAGTTCATCTATTGATGAACTTAATGCTTGTGTGATTCTTTATTGATTCGTTGACAAACTTAATGTTGCATAATTTTCATTCATCCATTAACAAACATAATGTTACATGATTTTCATTCATCAATTAACAAACGTAATGTTGCATGATTTTCATTCATCCATTAACAAACCTAATGCTTACATGATTTCTCATCCATCCATTAACAAACAAGGTTTGTTGATATCCTTTGCAACTAAATGTTTAGTTATGGCTTCCAATGTACTTTTATGGCAATTGATAGAAAGAATACTAGAGAATTAAATTGCAACTAATGCAAATGTGTAAACTTTGCACACACATTATCATTGTCCAAATTATGATAAATAATGCAAAATTGCATTTCATCACTATTTATAAATATGAAATGAATATGAAATTATATGCATTGACATTCAAAGTTAGAAGATGCATTACAAGAGCATTTTTATTAATTTGATTATAAATTTAAATATATTTCTTAGATCATTCATAACAAAAAAATTCCTCTACCTAAAGAAAAGGTCATCACAAAGATGATGAACCACAACAATCAAATATTATCATCTAAATGGAGCTTGAGCCATAATTTTTCATTCCACCTTGTCTATTTGAACTTGATCATATCATGACATTCAATGTTAAATGTGAAATGAAATCAATAACATATATATAACATTATTATGCAAAAATATCTAGATGTCCATCCTTTCAACTTAAATAAAAATAATTTACAATTGTAACGTCACTAATAGAATTTAATTATCATTAAAATGCTACATACGTAACATTGTCATGCAAACAATATGTAAATGTTCATCCTTTCATTTGAAATAAAACTAATTATGAATGCAATGCCATTAAAAGAACATATTTTTCACTAAAATGCAACAAATAGAACATTAATACAAATTGAATTCCAGTTAACTATATTTGCATACAATGGTGATTTTCAAAATAAAGTAAATCACATACTTGGAATATTGAGGTTTTAATTCACCATGCCTTTGTTGTTTGGATTTTAGTTTTTTGCATATATTAATTCAGATTATTACATAACAAACAACACCACATTTAATGAGATAGTTATTAATATTCGAACTAAATTATACATCAAATGCATATGTGCTTTTACTCAAGAATATATTTTTCAAACAAAACCATTATTTATTTTGAAAGACCTTACCATGTATGTGCAACTTTAATTTTGATAAATTCAAACATTGTCAAAATTCAATCCTTTAACACAAGAACAACAAAAGTTGTCATAAATGCACAAAAAATACTAAAAACAAATCTCACAAAACATAAATCACAAACTTTCAACCTCCAAAAATAAGAACAAGAACCGTCAACCTCCAAGAACAAAAACAAAAACCTTCAACGTCCAATTTTCTATATTTAAAAAACAAACTTATAATGTAACTTTTCAACTTTACTCCTAAATTGGAAAAAAATAAAAATAATCTAGCACATGATATGATAATTGCATCACCAAAAAAAAATTAAATGCACAAAATGTTTTTTAAAAAAGACCTACTTTCTAATTCATTTTGAGTTTCTTGACAATAAGCATTAAAGCATGAAATTTTTTAATGCAAAGGGAGATCTATTGCTTTACTACCATGTATCACTTGCTTAAGGGTTTCCCCTTTGAATTTCATATTTTCAATTTTCAAATTTCAAGTTAAAATTTAATTGCATACTAATTGTCCACATGTTGGCTTAGTTAGTTTGGTTATTTTGGCTAACATGGTTACTAGATGTTAATTATTGGGAAAAAAAAACATCCTTTGTAATTCATCTTGAATTTCTTTATGCTTGGCATCAACCCATGATCGACTTAAAGGAATTGGCCCTTGTCAATGAAACAAAATAGATGTTTATAATATAAAACATTGAGGTATATAAAGGTAGATCCATATGTACACCCTAATTGAATTTGTAATACAATATATATATATATATAATTTCACTTCAAAAGCAGAATTTCACCTTCAATGAATTTCATGGTTTGACATGTTTATGAGGTGACATGATGTTATGAGTTGCAATGTAATGAAAAAATAGTAATAAAATGGCTGAACAATAGTTGCAAAATAATGGGAAAATAATATTTACGTGATGGCAACCTAATGGCACAACTAGTTGTGCCAATGGGATTCATAATTGACAATTAATTGCAAACAAATTGAAAGTGTCATATCTAATGGGTGATGAAAATGCATACACATGGCATGATCATATGTGTCAAAACCATACCCTAATTGCAAAATATTGATTCATTGGGTGTTACATTTATCCTAATTGTAATGTAGTTGTCAAATGCTACTAAATTGCAACTTGCCAACAAAATCAAACATGACTTATAACAAGCATATTTACAATGAGTACGTTCTACTATATAGATGTCCATCTTATAATTAACCTACAGCCATGGTGCAACTCCTTTATTTTCTAATGTGGCATTTTATTTTTTATTTTTTGTATTTCAATGGGATGGTCATAACATAATTATAATATTAACTGTTTTGAAGGTTTAGTTGCATGGCAATTTAATTGCAATATACATGATTTCTCATAACGTCAACTTTTACTTTCATCATGGGTAAAAAACTTCTTCAATTGATTTCATCTATTTTGAAGTAATCAAATTGTGGAGTGTCTTCAAAAAAAAGTAGAATAAAACAAATTACTCCCACATGAAGATAATAGGGGTACAATGTCTAGGAAATTTGGTGGTGGTAAAGGTCAATAAGGCATGAAATGTGACAACAAAGAATATATGAGTTGTTAGTATCAAACATACACCAAGTTGTTGCATACACAAATTGGGTTTATCATGAAGTAAATTTTTTGTCAAGATATCCATTGTCATTGTTGTAATGACTATGTATCAAAATTGAATTTCATGTTGAAGAACCTTTCTTCTTATGAAATGGTATTGTGTATCAATATGTTTACTACATGAATGGTATTTTAGATTTTCACTCAAAGCAATATCACCTTGACTATCTAAATAAATGAAAGTTGGGGTTGATTGTGGAAACCTTGTTCATACAATATTTGTTGAAACCAAATAACTTCAGCAGTAGGTTTGGCTAAAGCCATATGAATATATAACACTACTGACTTTGTTTTTTGCTACCTTGGGAGATTACACATTCAACAAGAAGAAAACAATGACCCAATATGGAATAACATGTATCTTTATCACCAACCCAATCCACATTAGAATAACCATGTAAGGTATCATCATTCTTTGATTTTGATATTTGATTCCATATTAAAATATGATTTTTATATATTGCATTTTTCTTTTTAATGTTTGTATGTGAGTCTCATTAGGATTAAACAAGTATTGTGCTAAATTTTTGACCAAACAAACACAATTTGTTCTTGAATTGACAATGGCATCCATTAAACTACCAACAACTTGAGAATATGGATAAAAAATCAGAACTCGTTCAATATCATGAACAAATGGACAATCATCCTTACTTAAATAAACACCAATTTGCATAAATGTAGAGATTGGATTGCAAGTGGAGATTTGAAATTCTTCAAGTTTTGATGTTAAATTTTTTACTTGACGTAGGATGATCCAACCTTCTTGATGAATACAAAATATAACAATGCCAAGGGTATAGTGAATTTCACCCTCATGTGAATTTCAAATTCCTTTTGCAAGGTGATCTTTATTTGTTTGATAAGTGCAAGCTAATCATTTACAATAATACAATCGTCAACATATACTATCAAGATGGTGAATCCATTAGAAGATTGTCTTTTGACATAAATATTAACATCAAATTGTAGTCTTGTGAATCCTTGTGGGATCAAAATTTTATCAAAGCATTGATCCCATGCACGAGAAGATCATTTAAGTCCATATAATGATTTGTTAAATTTACATACCAAATGTGTATTGGTTGAGGTTGACAAACCTTTTGGGATGCTCATGTATATTTTTTCATCTACGTAACCATTCAAAAAATGTCATTTTGACATCAAGTTGATGAACTTCCAAGTCATGTTGTGTTGCCAAAGCTAACAAAACTTTGACGGAATTTAGTTTAACAACTAAAAAAAAGGTCTTTGTGTAATCAATGCCTTGTATTTGAGTGAAACCCTGAGCTCTTAATCGAGATTTATATTTCTTAATGGAGCCATCAATTTTAATTTTAATTTTAAAGACCCAGTTTGAGTTGATTGGTTTTTATTCAATGAGATTGTTGTTAACTCCCACATTTTATTATGCTTCAAAGAATTAAATTCATCATTAATTGCTATTTGCCATTGTTTAACATCAACATGTTTTAAAACGTTTTACATTGTGGTAAGAGCTTATATATTAAGATGAACAAATTTTTCTTAATGTGGATGTTGATTTTCTTATGTTAAAATTTGTCTTGTATAGTTTCAATTAGCTTAATTTTAGGTGGCTTTATGATTATTTTAGGTCTTGAAGTACTTGATGAAGTACTATGATTTTGTAATATGGAAGTGGCATCATCATCATGAAATAATGTATTTTCATGTTCTATTAACAATTGTGAAATGGCTTCTACAATGTCATCATGTGAAGTTGAACTACTTGATTGGAATCCAAGCACACTTTAATTTGGTTGTATATCTTCGATGTTATTTGATGTTTGTTGATTTTGTTGTGGCAAAAATTGATTTGGTTGTTTGTTTTGGAAGAGTTAAGTTGCGACTTCAATTTGCAACTATAAAATAGTTACAACCAATATAGTAAAATTGTTTTAGTTACATAAGTGAAGTCGCACCTAACATCTAGTTGCAAATCATGACTTATCATGGCATCACCAAATGAATCATGAATGATTTATATGGACATCCTTTGACCATCCGATATCATTTGCAACTAAGTCTTGTTTTTGCAACTCCTGTTTGGTGACATTAGCAGCACTCCTGTTTGGTGATATTTTTTTTTGTTGGCGGCTGTTGCAGTCATGTCAGGTGGATCTAGTCAAAGATGGGGGCCACGGGTATTTCATCAAGTTCCTCAAGAGCTCTGCTGAGAATATCTATCCTGAGCAACAAGCGATGGCAGCTTTTGTCTTGGCAGTCATTGTGGATGACCACCCACCAGGTCAGGTTCCATGCATTCAAGCAGGTCTGGTGGGTATATGCCTGATGCGTATTCAAGCAGCTGCTGCATCTTCTAGTGGTGGGGCCGAGGGACATGCTGAGCCTTTGCTTCTACAATGGTTATGTCTTTGCCTTGGGAAGCTATGGGATGGTGACTCAGATGGTGCAGCTTTGGGTCTTAGGGATCATGCACCTATTGTTCTTGGGCATCTTCTATCGGATCCACAACCCGAGGTATATATCAGATTCCACTTTCAAACAATTGATTTGAAACTTCCATCTTTTTGGAATCAGTCACCACTGGGGTGGGTGGGTAGGTGGTGGCAGTACAAAACCATTGGGTTAAAAAATTTCTCTCTCTTGTTATAATGGGGACAGGTTCGTGCTGCAGCTACTTATGCTCTGGGGACACTAGTAGCAGTAGCTGCTGAGTCTTCTCCTGCAGGCAGCACAGCATCTGAGGATGATGGTGATGAAGATGTCCAAGCTGCTGAGCAAGAAATTGCCCGCTGCCTTGTGAGGGTGACCTCAGATGGAAGTCCTCTTGTCAGAGCAGAGGTTGCTGTAGGTAAACAAAAGATAATTGATCCTCAAGAAAGAACCACTGCTGAATTTTTTAACCTTGAAAATGCTCCAGATTATTACGGGTGGCATGGAAATTAAAAAGTACCCATAATAGTTGAAAAGCTGTGAAAATCAGTGTTTCCTGAGAAGGTAATGTGACCAAGAGCAATGCTTGAGGTGGGAGAAAATTGTTGATTTGGGGGGGGTTACTCTTTTTTGTCCTCTCCTTGCAGCAATGGCAAGGCTGGCTGCCAGTCACAACTGGATGTTTCGGCAGGCAGCTGCAGCATATCTCAAGCCACCTTCTCACTCCTCTGGGTTCCCACCAATTGGACTGAATCACAGAAGTGCCAGCTTCCTCTATTCCACTCAATTCATGTATTCAGGTAAAAGCATAGAAGATTCAGAGCTTTGGGTTCTTCAAGTTTTCCAATGGGTTCCACACTTCACACCCCAGTAAACTGTGCTTTTGTTTTCTGAGCAGCTCCTCTCTCCTTGCATTCATTCTGCAGACAACTGTCCTCTGTCAGACACATCACTGTATGGAGAGTCTCCAGGTTCCAGTGATGGATTTATGCGGTCATGGAAGCGTACAGAAGACGGAAACATCTATGTGCAGTGTATTACAGCAGTTCACACATTGGCCAGAGATCCTTACCCCCGAGTTGCAAGCCTTGGCCGTCAAGTGCTGAGAATTGCAGGAGTTGAGGTGCAGGCTGTAAAAGCTTCAAGAACTGGGTCCAGTGGCTTGTTGCTGCCCACCCATCAGACTAACATGTCAATCCCTTGTCTGCCTCCTACATCTCTGATTCCTGGTGTTATTCACCGCTCTGCTTCCTGTTTAGTGTCAGCATCAGGTTGGCAATCTTCTCCCCCTTTTATCTAGATCCCTGCAGTTGCTTCAGCATTATGTTTTTGCTAGCTCTGCATTTTTCTTCATATTCCTCATGGCGCAAATGCGAGCTTGAGCTGTCTGTCATCTATTGTTGTTGTTTTGGTTGCCGACAAGTTCTGAACTGGTACTCTGGCTGAGCTTGTCATATATCCACACAAGCGAGGGTATGGTTCAGAAGATGATTCTTCTGTTGAAATCATGGCAGGAAATCTGGCAAGCACTTGGCGCATCTCCGCACCACCTCCTAGTCCTCCTGCTGGACCTGTATATCTGGCACAAACAGTAGGTAATATTCGACGAGTTGCTTCTGTGGAGTTTTTTTCAAAATCATGGGATTCTTCAAGCAGGCAGTCTGTGCACATTTCTGGAGACAGAATTCAGACCTTGTCTACAGTTCTTCCCAGGACTTCAAATGTAGCTGGTGGTGGTGGTGGAGGAGGACTGGCTGAGGTGGCTGCAGCAGCAGAAATGTTGACTTTTGGACTTTCCACACTGAATCTCGATTCTTCTGCAGCTGCTGCTTTACCCCTGTCAACTTTGTATAACTGGAGTTGTTGCCACTTCTCCCGGCCTCTTTTGGAGCCAGCACAAGATGAGGATGTGATCATAGCAAGGAGGCAGGAAAAAGAGCATTTGGCACTTGCAGGCATCGCCAAGTGCCATCATTCAAGTGAGTAGTAGTTGCTTGGAAAATTCTGTAGTTGTAGCCTCCCAAGGGAATGACATATTCTTGAAAGCATGAGAATCATCTATTTCTTAGCAGGTCTGATCTGTTGACTGATATTAAATTTAAATGGGGTACCAGGTTTGAGCAAAGTGAGCAAGCAGGTTCCAAACTGGGATACTGTGTTGGAGACAGGCACCAAGGCTTTGCTCTTGCACCCATTTAAGCCGATTGTGTGTATCGCAGATGATAAGGAGACCATCAGGTGTTCACCATTTTCTTCCCATTGCTTTCTTTTTTGTGCCTGTCCTTGTCACCCTAAACCCACAGACATGTGCCATGTTCACATGTTTCAGCTGAACTGGCTGGCGACAGTAAATCCACATTGTTGGTTTCTATTCTCCTCCCTGCCAAAAATTCTCCTTTGTTGCACAGTTGCAGTGGGTACAGCTGATGCAGTACTATAGACTTAAAACCTCCCTGCAACACATCTGGAAATAATGGGTGTGACTCACCACAGACCGAAAAAAGTTGTCACATTTGTGTTCTTATGCTTTGCAGGTTATGGAATTACAAGGAGGGAACAGTCGTCACTACCTTTGACAATCACAATGCCCCTGACAAGGGTGTTTCAAAGCTCTGTTTACTTAATGAGCTGGATGACAGTCTTCTGCTCGTTGCTTCAAGTCAGTTCCTTTTTTTCTTTCTCAACTTGTCAACTGGCAAAATGCTTGCATCGTGGCTGCTAATTTTTTCCCGTATAATAATCCCTCTCTGATGTTAAGTGTAGGGCAACACCCCAAGGCCATGGGCATTGCCGGATAGAGGCCTGCATGAGGTAGAACTGAGGAAGGCCCAATTCTGGTAATGCTCATGGCCAAGGGCATTACATGGGGTAAAAATCAACAACTTATAATTAAACAAAAAAAGAAATTCCTGTGATAACTGGCAGGTAATTACCAGGTATCACAGGAAAAAAAGATGCAGGGCATCCATTTTCTGAAATGCCCTGTGGGTTTTATGCTCAGTAAGCATTCCTCCAAATACACTACAAATCTTGTCAGAGGTTTTTGCATGGATTACAGTCTTCTCTTTTTCTTTATATGATGTTTTTTCATCTGATCAGGTGATGGTATCGTGAGAGTTTGGAGAGATTACACACAGAAGGATAATCAGCAGTTAGCAACAGCATGGCAGACTGTGCAGGGTCATAGACCTGGGGCCTGAAGCATCAGTGCTGTTGTGGACTGGCAACAGATAACCGGCTGCTTGGTATTTTGCATCATCACTACTATTCTTGCATCCAATTCATGGTTATATGAAACTTTCGACACACCAATGTCCCCCTGTTGTATTTGTCTAAACTTTTACTTGGAAACTCTTCCGTGTTCCACAAACTAGAAATGGATGCACCCTTCTTTAAGCCATGCTGTCTTTTGTCTGTGTAGTAGAATCTTTTCTTTCATGCCTTCAGTTTAGTAGTTGATTGTTCATTGGGTCTTCTTTCCTTGCAGCAGCTTGATATTGACAATTGTTTTTCTACTTATGTTTTGAACCCTTTCTCTTGTGTAATCATATGCATATAGGTAGGGGGTAGGGAGCTGCTGCTTTGATCAAGTGTAAAAGGGAGCTTTTGATGAAGTGTAAAGGTTTTTGGGATGACCGTGAAATCATGATTTTGTATAAAAAGATTGCACTTTTCCATGTGCAGTATGCGTCTGGCGAGATTTCATTGATTGCGGTTTGGAACTTGGATCAGGAGCAGCTAGTCTCCAGTATTCCCTTACACTCAGAAAGTGGTGTTTCTGCACTGGTAAGACCAGTATATATCTGCTTACAACTAGGAGGCCATGAGCTTTCTCTCTGTCCTCTGTTGGATTTACAGAAATTTGCTGTTTTGAAACACTTAATTTTCTGAATTGAGGCCCTGGCTTCACACAACAACAAAAACTGACAGGTTTGAGATTCTCTGACAAGAGGTTCAGCTGTGCAAAAGGCTGGTCCCATCCTGCCCCATGAGGTTGGTGATCATCTGTCTGAACTGCACAGAAATCCAAGCAAGGTGGTGGTGTAAGTTGTGATTTGTAGAGAGTTCTCATTATTGGTGATGGGTGGGAACATCTTTTGCTGGCTGCTTCTCAATTACATGGTGCTCATTTCCTTGCTGGCTGCGGTGATGGCTCTGTCAGAGTGTTTGACATACGCAGTCACCGGGATATGTAAGTTTTGGTGATTCTATACCTACAATGTTATGATTGCACTTCAATTCTTGTCAGGTTGGGATTAACACAATGGGCATTATTGTGGAGCATTTTTTCCTGCAAATTTGAGGATGACAATTTCAGCAAAATACCATTAATGTCTCTTATTAGACTATTTGCTTCTCTTGCTCTAACCTTTAACTGCATAAAAAAAGAACAAACATTTTGTGTGTTTGTGCAGGCTTGTATGTGCCATGAAGCCGCATGCAGAGAGAGTTGTGGGACTAGACTTCTTATCTGGACCTGATCATTTCAAGGTTAGTTCTTTTGAAAGGTTTGTTCCAGGTTTCTTCTTTTTGTTCTTGCCTTGGTTGAGAGCAGAAGAACCCAACAACAAAGGCCAAAGAGGCAAAAAGGGTTCAAAGAAGGTGTAAAAACATCTCACAGAAAGACAAAACATTTTCTTTTGTTTTGCCAGATGATTTCAGCATCACCAGCTGGAGATTTGAAGTTCCTGGATTTAAGAAATAACTCACGGCCTTACCTGGAGGTGTACACCAACAAGCGTCACTTGACTTCCATAGCTGTTCACCGACATGCCCCTCTTATAGCAACTGGATCAAGTAAGCAATCCATCGAAACATTCAGCCCAAGTGGAGTGCAGCTTGGCATGGTTCATTACCGGAACAGCTTTTTGGGACAAAGGATTGGTCCCATAAGTGCCTTACATTTCCATCCCTACAGCATCCTATTGGCAGCTGGGGCAACTGACTCTGTTGTCTCTTTCTATGCTGGTGAGAGCCTCCACAGTACATAAGTGTACTTTGTTTACCCACTTTTCCTAAAGTCTGTTTGAATGAGGATACTGTTGACTTTTTTCATTAGCGATGTCTCTTGAGTGCTAGCCAACATTACGTCTGAGTCTTCCCATTGCTTCTGGAAAGGCAACAGAAACTCAGGACGCAGATTGTGTATAATGGTTTGCCCAAGTTCTTGGGAAGATTATTATATGCTTATCTACACCCACTGTTGGGAGCTGATGAACTCAGTGGGTACTCATGGCAGCTTGTCACTACCGTTCGTGATGAAGGTGATGGTCTGTCACTTTGTGAGCGACTCTCATGAGGTTATGACTGCACTCATTGTCATGTTACCTATAATTGCTATCATGGAAATTTCTCTGCAACTTCATCAAGCTTTCCTAAAGTCTGTTTGTGTCCATTGTTCTGTCCTAAGTTATGCTTGCTTTTCTTTCTCCTGAATGAATGATAGCATCGATCCGGACTTCCCATCTGTTACACTATCCTGTTAGCTTTCGGGGCATTGCCACATGGAAAAAGAAGGAAAAGCAATGGGCATTCTGCACACAGACGCCAGGTCTGCTGCTTGTTGGTTGCATGTACTTTGTGCAACCCTCCGAGGGGGAGAGGTACTTCTTGCGTCTTTTGTTGCATCATGTGCCTAGGGCTACGTCTTTTGAGGACCTCGCGTGCACCAATAGGCACTTGCAACATTCCACGCAACACGCAGCTTTCAAAGAAGCATGTCAGCAACGTGGTTTGCTACAAGATGATGCTAAGTGGGCCCAATGCATGGAGGAGGCTGCAAGCATGGCCAATGCCTCATGCCTCAGGGCACTGTTTGCTGTGTTACTGGTGTTCAATGCTGTTACAAACCCATTGGCTCTGTGGGAGCGCTTTAAGGAGGACATGGCAGAAGACTTCCTGTATTAAGCACGCCAGGTTGGTGTTCAGCTCTGCCCGTGTATGGCTCTACATGTCAGCCTGCCTTGCGGCTTTGCATGGTCATTGTTTGCATGTTGTGTGGCGCTCAATGTTCACTATGTCGTGTGTGTGTTCCTATAACGTGCAGGGTGAGCTAGCGCGGCAACTCGATGCTGCCATCTGGGACATGGTGTTGCGCGAGTTGACGCTCCACTTGGCACACCTCAACAGCAACCAGGGCTTGGAAGCATTTGGCTTGCCGACGCTTGCGGCCCAGGTTGCCTATGCTGTGGTGGTAGACGAAATTGCCAGGTTTGACACGACAACGCAAGCAGCCATGCGAGATGAGCGCGTGCTGCAACTTAACCCTGGGCAACGGGTTGTCTATGATAATGTCATGGCCGTTGCCAATCGCCTTGCATTTTTTGTTGATGGCCTTGGTGGCACTGGCAAAACCTTTCTCTACACCTTTCTCTACAATTGTTTGATGAGCATCATGCGCACATAGGGTCGGGTCGTTGTTGCTGTGGCATCGTCTGGCATTGTTGCATTGCTGTTGCACGGAGGCCGCACTGCACACTCACGTTTCAAAATCCCTGTGCAAGGCCTCAATAGCACGTCCACATGCTACATGAGTAGGGATTTTGAGCTGGCAGCACTTTTGCAAGCGGCTACGCTCATTGTGTGGGATGAGGCTGTCATGATGCACATGCATGTTTTTGAGGCTATTAATAGGTCTTTGCAAGACATCATGGCTGTCATTAACCCAACATTCAAGTTCTTGCCCTTTGGCGGCTTGGTTGTGGTGTTTAGCGGCGATTTTCGACAAATTTTGCCTGTTGTGCCCCGTAGCACCAGGGGAGATGTCGTCGCTGCAACTTTGAACCATTCCAGCATATGGCAACATGTGCGTGTATTCAAGCTACACACCAACATGCACGTGCGGAGGTTGTTGGCTCAAGGTGGGGCATATGCACAAGTAGATGCCACACGACAGCAAATATTAGCTGATTACTTGCAACGTGTGGGGGAGGGCGTAGAGTGCGTGTATCCCTCTATTGGTGAAAACTCCATTCTTATTCATCATGACATGTGCTGCAATGGCCCTATTGTGGCAGATTTGATTGAAGAAATGTATGGCGCTTTGTCATCTATTGTTGAATATGCTGTAAGATCTGCATACATCATTGAGCGTGCAATTCTTACACCTTTGAACGAAGATGTGGATGCACTCAATAAACTCATCAATGACAAATATGCATTCACGAAGCATGATGGCTCGCCCGCACAACACCACGTGTATTACAGCGCGGATTCTGTGGTGCATGGGGAGCAACATGGCATTTACCCACTGAGTTTTTGAACATACTGAGTTTTTCAGGCGTACCACCCCATGAATTGCATTTGCAAGAGGGTTGTCCCATCATATTATTACGCAACATGACTAGCGGCCTAGCTAATGGTACCAAGTTCATTGTCATTCAATTCATGCAGCATGTCATTGAAGTAGAGGAGGCAACAAGTCCTGCAAAGGGCCAACGAGTGTTCATTCCACGGCTAAGCATCACACCTTCAAACACAGAACGAATGCTTTTCACTCTACGCCGTCGTCAGTTCCCTGTGCGCCCTACAGTTGCCAGGACCATCAATAAGGCGCAAGGGCAGACATTGAAGATGGTCGGCATTTTTCTGCCCAAGCCTGTATTTACACATGGCCAGTTGTATGTGGCCATGTCGCGCATTGGGTGCCCCGAGGCGGTGAAACTGCTGGTTATAGATGGGTGGGAGGATGCTCATGAAAATGCACCTGCTGGTGTGTACACTAGCAATGTTGTTTACACAGAGGTGTTGTAACATGATCCTGCAGACAATAGAACTTAACAGAGCATTTGGGGTGGCTGGAGTGGCATAGCCACGAGTTACCTACTAGTACTGACTAATTAGGTTTTGTGTGCCTTCTTCCAACCTACTACTATTATCCCGCCAGTACAAAAGACCTTAAAAACATTTCTACCAAGTCTAGGCTAGTGTAAGATAACAACCACTTGAGAGATCAACAAGATTGACATCAACAAAAGTTATGGTTCCATTGACAAGAAAAAATTGATAGTATTGACATTCAATTGTTACCTTCTCCTCTCATCTGTGATGCCACCACGACGAAGGAACCAGAAAAAACTCCCGCCACAGTTTCTCTCTGAACTACAACCACTGCCACAAAACACTTCCTTTCAAATCTTGCAGTTTGATCGCACAGAAGCCACCATGAGGTATTATATTAGGTCTTGCACAAAATGTGTACAATCTTTCAGGTCAGCAGTGGACAGACACAGAAAAAGCAACAACACAAGAAAGCTTACAATTGCCGTGATCTTTCTTAATGGTGGGCCTCTGTTTCTATCTGGTGCACTCTAGGAATTATAAGCGTGATCTACTACAAAAGTTGTTGATGGATAAAGCCGAATTGCGGATGCAACACAAACAAGTTGCTGATGTCACGGATGCAAATATTTGAGCTTGCCAAAAATGTTCCATGATTCGGACTTTGGAAACCCTAATTGGCCGAAGTCGCTGTTGAAATCATACAATGAAGTGGTTGGAAGGAGCTTCTCCAAGATTGCTACAAAAAAACTCTTAATCTAGTATGCTTGCAGAGGATTTGGAAACAATTACTCCATTTCGTGTTAAAAGAAGAAGAGGATGAAGTTCATGGAGTGCGCCCAAATGTGGTAAGATCCAAGTAATTGCCTTCCCTAACAAATGTGGCAAAAGTTGTTTGGTTGCTCCAAACATGCCAATAACTTTCAACTGCACCCATATTGTATTGTTTGGAGGGTTGAACCCATCCATGTTTCAACTTTCAAACCCTGCTCGTGCTGCTACAACTGGAAGCTAAATGTGCGTGAGAAGATATAGAGATGCAGCAGCCATTAATGCAAGAAAGAAATTTTGCATGCAAAATAGTTGTCAAAAGCACCCGAATGCACGCAGTTCTTCTGTGGCAATGGGGGTGTAGCTCATGAGACATGTATGCAAAATGTGGGAGCATTGAGGGTGCTTGGAGAGTGTTCAACAAGATGGTGCCATCTCAAAATGCGGTCACTTGGAATGCCACGATACTGCCTAGTGTAGAAGGCACTGGAAATATTTCGACAAATGCAACAGCAGGGTGTGCCACCAAGCTCTGTTATTTTTGTGGGGGGTTCTCAAAGCATGTGGCAGTGTAGATCGCCTTGAAGAGGGTAGGAGTGTTAATGAGCAGATCATTCAAAGTGGTTTGGAATATGACGTGTATACAGTGTGGTTGTGCTTCAAGAGGGGATGTTTATTCATCACCAGATCCTTCAAACTGGTTGTGAGTCTGATGTCTTTGTGGGTAATACATGTCTGATTGTTCCGTTATTATTTGGGAGGTGTTGAGTAAAGAATTACCAGTACCAGTCTGGTGATGGATGCTACATTGTTGCATGTGGTGCTGAATTTTACATTTGGTTCACATCAATCAAAGGCAGATTAGTTGGGCTGCTTAGTATGGCACTGAATTTATGGTGGAATGGTCAGTGAGATGTCAAGAACATGTCATATAGATATCTATACACTTGCAATTGCTGAATGGATTGAATGTCAAAGCTAAATTCCAGCCTAGTGATAATCTCTGCCTCATAGCTGGGCTCTTCTTCTCCCACCAGCATAGCCTTGTATTGTGTGTTGGGAAGAAATAAACATCAGAAAAGATTGTTGAGTTCACTATAGGTTTTCTTGGAGAATATCAACACGAGCAAAATTTAATGGCCATGTTCCTGACTCTGGACCGTGCAAACCTGAAAGTATGGAATCTTGTCAGTCTCAACCATGGGCTTGGTGGAGCATTGAGTAGTTTTTGTGGTGCATGACTTATAGTAACTTTTCTGGCAAGGCATTGTCACAAATGTCAGTGTATTTTATGCATATGATCTGCCACATTAAAAACAACTCTCATACAGTTTGACAACACGTCAGTGTCATGTTATCTTCAAATGGCTGTTGTGGAGCTTCTTTTGCAATTTCAATGTTACCTTCAAATGGCTTTTGTGAAGCTTCTTTTGCAATTTCAAAGATGTGTAATTTTGTAGATGGATGCAAAACCTTCCGCATCTCTATGGGGGCTAGCTTTTTGGTCAATGAAGTGCTTTCATGTAGCTTTGAGCTTGGCAGCTTGTGATTCTAATGAGCATCCCATTTCTTGGTTTTGCATAACCTTCTTGTGTGGATGGTGACACTCATATCAAGAAAGGCAATTGATAATGGTTATGGGCACAACCCACTTGCCACAAAATGGCCTTGCATTTCTTGGGCACTACTAAAACCTTTTTTGGGAAGAGTTGGGCTTGTTTCAATTTGTGTAAAATCCAATCATTCAATGTCCTACAAAAACTACTAAGCCATATTTGCCAAGAACATAAGTCCAACATAGGAGATAACTGCAAGAACAATATGATGCAATTGATGTTTGATTCGTAGAATTTAGTCAAAAAATGGAGTGCCACCAATCTTCAAAAACAAATGATCTATGACTAAGCTTATGTTTTTTTATCATCTATTTTGCTGTTCCAAATGCATATTTCTCAAACCAAGTGAACTGCGAGCTGTCTAGAGGTACCCATTAACTATCTTGAGTGGAATCAAGTGGATTTCTTTCCCAAATAAATCAAAATAATTTGATTAAAATAAATCATAAAATTTTTGCCAAACTTTCAGTACATAATAAAGGAAATCCTAGTTAAAGAAAATTGTTTGAACATGATCTTGGAATCTATTGACTAAACATACACAACACAATAAAAATGAATGTTAAAAATGTCCATAAAGTCCAAATTCAACTTGAAATTTCATATCGAATTCACACAGGATAATATTGTGTAATGAAATATTTCCACAACAGAGAATATGTATTGTTGCTTGCATCACCAGTGCCGCAAGGAAAGGCAGGTGGGATCAGCTGGCTTCCCAAATATAATGTGGACCCTTATGTACTTTGTACACCAAACAGTCAGAGATATATTGACCTTGATCACCATCCATCCATCACAATCACAAGGCTGCATCCAATATCATGTGTTAGACCAATGACTGCTAAATTCTTTTTCTCTGATTTTTGTGTTAGGCATTCATATTCAGTCTGAAAATGTACATATCAACTTATTTATCTTTTTTTGCACTGGCCAAAGTTCACATTTTAGTAATTACAAGTATGTGATACATGAGATATTTGATATCTAATGTATGAAATTGGATTTCATATTGCTTTTCTAGTTAAGATGTGTGTGTGTGAATGGTTCTGAAAGGCAAAATGGAGCCCTAGGAAAGAATTCTCACCATCTAGGGTGCCAGATTCATGTCAATTCCTATCCCTTCAATATTCGCAATTTCTGAAAAAAATCTTCAAATCCAAGGACGCCCAGCTCCTTCAATTCTCGTATTCTTTCATTTGAGCAGCTGGGCTTAAAACATGCATAATAAATGTTGTCTTTTGGACAACCCAGTTGTTCTGCACTGTTTTCTTTTTCCCTTTCAAAATAGTCGGCTTCATCATCTTCCTCACCAGGCTGAAAATTCATGTCCACCTTGTTGAATACTACTTTGATCTCTGATGTGGGAAGGCTTTCTTTAACTTCCTGATACATGTCTTTCTGGCCACTCTTGATATCACCCTGCATAAACCATCTCCAAAAACAGAATTGAATTGACCCTTGTGCCAAAAAACTCAACACTAGTTAGTTGTTAAATTTCTTAAGAAGTACATTGCATTTAAACCATTGATTAATGGTTTTTTGGATACTAAATACTTTAAACTAGGACAACAAATATGCCTCAAAGTAGTCATTTTAACAAAGTAGTCACATATCCATGCAATTGGTCCCAAGAAAAACATTGTTAGATATTGAAAGGCAAATCAAGTACAGGGCTGCCTACAATCCAAGTGTACATGGGGATAAAGCCAATCATTCTTTTTGATAAATTTTGGAAAATTTCTAGTGAACAAGTGTAAGTTCTACTAAAAAATAGAAATATTAGTAGAACTAGTAAAATTTACAAATCGGAAAACCAAACCTTGGTTAGGATGTAGGACATGAAACTTTTAAATGCTTCAAATTGGGGAAAGACAGTGAAAGAGGAAAAGATGATGGTTATGTACCAGGAACTGAAGAACTAGAATGCAGGAATTTGGGAGTTCTTTAAATTGGATCCACTTCTCTGCATTTCCCTGCAAACCATCGCGGCCAGGGAAGTCCACCAACCATACAGAATCTGCAAGTTTGTATGGTTCCACAACCGAGGTGTGAACTGATCTTCCACAGACGGGTAACCTGGGTGGATTCGGAGCGCCAAAACTTTCAAGTGCTTTCTAGGATACCAACCAACACGAACATTATAAGATGTTTGGGCACAT
Organism: Sphagnum contortum; assembly: GCA_963920785.1. Taxonomy (NCBI): domain Eukaryota; kingdom Viridiplantae; phylum Streptophyta; class Sphagnopsida; order Sphagnales; family Sphagnaceae; genus Sphagnum; species Sphagnum contortum. The sequence goes on from OY987286.1 coordinate 4,391,835, forward strand.
GTATATAGAGATGGCTTGTGGTCAGAGTTCAAGGGAAAATTATACAAGCTCTATAGCAAGCTCCAAAATACATAAGAAAACCCAGTCTAACTACAAAAAAATGACTTGAAAGTTGGAAAAGAAATATTCTAGTTGGAAACACCCACTCTCCTTAAGCATTTAATGTTTTTCCTTGACATTGGATAACATTGGAAAATGCCATAGTGACAACAACAGTTTCAAAATTGGCATATACCAATGGTAGATCTTGAATAGTCAAGTAATGCGTTGGGTAAGGATCATGAATCAAGGAGTTCTGGAAATGATGCCCATAAGAGTCCTACTAGACATGAGACCCAAATTCCCAGAATTCCCTTGTTTGAGGTTCTTACTCAACATAAACATCTTGTAGAATTTTAAATGGTTGTGATTTTGTTTGCGAATGAAAAGAGGCACCTTGTGAAGCAAGGTTATCGTTGAGGCAAATGGTTTAATGAGGATAAGGCACTCCACATATACTAAAATTCCACTAGCCTATGTAGTTTTAGGAAAATTTAAACAAGCTTACAAACTGTAAGATGTTCAAGACATGATAACAACTTATGCACCTATTGAAGGGCCTACATGATAAATAGATATGATGCTATGTTGATTAATATTCACCTTGATGAAGGTTGACTTGCCAGCGTCCTCAGCCCCCAAAATTCCCCAAAATTGTTTTTGCCCCACAACTTGGGAGAACAAATGTCTTGTGTCCACTATAATCTTAATCCTTTTCAATAAGTTGATTTTGCACTTGGGATCTGAGTGTTTAGGATACTTGTGCTTCAAGTTCAGAGAATCGTCCGACGGAGAGCCAACACGGTACGAGTGGGCTTTTCGAACCATCTCCTTAAAATTATTGGTACTGTTTTCAACTGAATAAATATTGCACCAAATTTGAAAGAACAATATGTAAGGCTTCATTTTGTAAGTATCAAACTTTAGGAACCTATTTGACTTTGTGAGGTTCTTATCAACATGATACAAATTGTTGTCAGTTTCTTTTTACCTGTCTAGTCCAATAAGAACAAGCCTAATTGCACAGTCTGTCATATACATAACACGCTATGCAATGCCTACTATAGTTCAAAATAAGCTCCCTTAAAGACATTGGTGGACAAGTGCAAAAATCCAAACATGAATGGGCTGACCTTGAATTTGAAGCTCCTTCTCCAATGATTCAAGCTCCAAATTGGTGTGCACATGCAATGTGGGCTCGGATGTAGACCATTTAGATGCCTCTTCACATCCAATAACTAGTATTTGTTTGTAATCATCAACTATGAATTGTGACAATGCAAATGCAGCATAAAAAACACCACCAACTAGTACAGCAGTGAACAAAGATCCTCCTAAAATCATTAGAAACACACTTCCTGTAGAGAACATGGAAGAATATATCTCAGAACCAACGGCACTTAGTGGACCAATAAGATATCGAGAAAGTATGGTGTCGTAAGAAAATAGAAGGCTGTAAAACCACCAATGTAATAATCACAATGTCAGATATTATTAAGGCCATGGACGCACTGACAAGACTAAATGGAACCCGTCACCTAGAACTACCTAGTTTATATAAAAATAAGTGTCATTTAATTTGACCATATGCACAAAGTCCCCTTAAATTTTACATTAGTTCCAAAAATTGTCAAACCCATTCTAGTCTAATAAAGTTTGATTGATTATCTTGTATTTCCTATGGAAAATAGATCACTATGATTGACTACTTACCCACTTAACAAGAAATCTGCCACAGCCTTTGTCATATTATTGGCGTCTTGAATGCGACCTTCAATGAGTATTGGAGATAGTTTCTTGCCTTGTAGACCAGGTGCACCTACAGTGTTCCAACTTCATTACAAAGTACAAAAATACACACTAAATAAGATCTTCTATACTTTGTCTGAATTTGATTATTCTTAGAGATGTTGACATATAAGTACATTCATGTTGCTTGCAATGATGTGAACTCTCAGTTATGTTCCAGATTGATTGTGACATCATTGTATCCAAAACCATGTGGCTAAAAACAATCAACACTCACATTGGATGATCTCATCCAGTTTTGATAGATGATCAGGCAATGGATCACTGCCAAAGTCTTTCATGATCATCATGGTTTGCACAAATTTTGCAAGCTTTCCTGCAATAGTAGGTGGATTCCCCAAGAAGGCCTAGAAACACCCAAGGAATTATGATTAGTAGCACATTTAGGTTTTCAACACCTTCACCCTCACAAATTCTAAACAAGGTTGTAACGAATGCCACCTACTTGCTTATCATAATTTGATATATTGATATGGACAATTAAACTATCAACAAAATCCTCCATAATCACTTGAAAACTTTTGAAGAATAATGCCATTGACTGCTTGCAGATCACCATTTCCTTTATCAATCTGAGCAATTAGATCATCACTAAAATCATACATACTTGTGATGATAAATTTGTAGCTAGATGCATCACACTTCTAGGGGCACCACATATTCTGATTTAGACATTGTTTCAACTACATTCCAACTTGGACATTGCACCTATATTCAAACATAGTTGGGGGATGCTAGATTACCTCCAGGACGATTTTAGATCCTTGCCCGAAAGCCGTCTTGACTGTGACAAAGGAAATGTCGATCTTTGAGTTCTCGTTGAGGCCGCTTGGTCGAAGAACAACAATCTCATTGTCTTCTTGTTTTGTTGTCAACCAAATCTCCATGTCGTTGATCCTGATGGGTTCTAGAAGGAATAGTAGATTTTCCCCTGTGATCTTGATGTATGGTCGAGTAGAGTCAACCATTTTGTATTGTGCCGTTGTGATCTAGCCAAGATGATGACCATTAGAATAAGGAAAGATTGAAATTGAGTATGGGCAATAAAGTCACAAGTTATGTCTGCATATGTGAAACTTGTCTTCAAGCATGGAATCAAATTGCAATAGTCTCTTAGAATTTACAGTGAAATGATTTGTTAGAGCTATATAAGTTTGCCTACCTTTTTATCATCTTGAGTGCAATGTGACTAGAAATATCACAAGTTACACTTGTAATCTAGATTTGAGACTTGAACACAACATTTGCTAACATAACAATTTTTACCAAAGGATGAAAATCTATTCTTAAACCAAGGTGAGACACAAATGCTTTCAATTGGAAAGTTACTGGAAGGCAATAGTTAATTTTGGTTCATTCTTTGGAGAAGGTTAAAGCAATTATATTGTACTTACAATGGGGGTGGGTGTAGAGACAACATTGTTCATTTGATATTGAATAGAAGGAACTTGTGGTGAGTCCATGAAATCAGACTCAATCAATACCGCTTTGTAGCTTCGGAGTTCGTGACGCTCCAAGTCTTCAAATCCAAAGTGCACATCTCCCAACTTCCTTCTCATGTCTGCACTCTTATGATTTATACGATGCACATTGAATCCTGGGCGATCCCCATCACGCCACTTGTCACTTTGTCTCTCAATGAATATGTAAGAGCCAATAGGATAAAAATCTGGCTTATTATACTTGCTTGTTCCTGGCCTAGGGGCTGCTCGTTTTGCTAGCGGGTCAAGCAGGTGCTGAGCAAATATTGTGTCACTTGTGTTAGCAATTTTAGACATGCCTATATCAAAAGTTGCTATCAGTGCTGCACTCGCACCTTGGAGAAAACCACCACGGGTATACCCATCTATGCATCGGCCAAGGAACGTCCCAATCCCTTGAAGTGCAAACTCCTTCCGAACATTCTCATTTGACTTCAAACTTGTTGCAACCACTGCCACAGTGTGGGGAATACTGTGGAGGAGGCGTGGCACAGGGTCTCATTGATTGACAAAGTTCGTGAACCGCCATCTGAGGTTTTTATATTCATTGATTTTTCGAGCAGCATCCTCATCACACACATGAGGTGCTCCAAATGCAATAGAAATCAATGAATCGGGGAATACTCCCTGCAATTCAAAGCTTGGCGGATAATTAGCGTATTTATCTGTAGTTGAATAGATCCACAAAGAACCACTCAAATATGTTTTCTTTATTACAACTATAATCCACGGAACCCCGGAGTTGCAAGTACAAATGCACTTATAACAACTGAATAATTATTTATCTGACTGTAAGTTGAAAACCAATCTTCTGAATAGTGACTTACATCTTCGAAGTTCCAATTGTTCTCCACAAAGAGACGGAATAACACGATGTGTGCCACAGCCCCACCCAAGCTATGACCACAAAAAATTATGCGCTTCTGGAGACTCAACAATCCTAGGATGGGGTTGCAGTCAGGCTTGAAGAAAACATCCGAGCGCTTGAAGAATCCGCAATGAAACGCGCCCCCGAAGCTTGGATCCGTGGCCAACTTTAAGTTGGTGGCAATGTCTTCAAGACTTGTGGTGCCTCGAAAGGCGATGAAGATGGCATCTTCTGCATATGCCACAAGAAACTTCTGTTCTGCAAAGAGGTCGAGTGACATGTGGACCTTTGCAAACGTTATGGTTGGGTAGTCACGCTGGGTGTTTTGGAGCATGATTTCGGCTCTCTCGTTGCTTGATTCATAAACGGCCGCGGAGCAGAAAAATGCGCGAGACAGGTCCTCTCTGCTTGGCATCGACCTATCATCATTACACCCTAACCCGGTATTTGTGGATGACATCCTTCGTGTAGAAAAGGACCTGCCCTTAAGAATGCTCTTAAAAGAATCCTGTAGCAGCACACAAATCAATTAAAGTTCAAGGCACAGATTGAAAGTTCATCTCTGGAACTGAACAGACCAAATTAATAAGGGTTTTCATAGCTTATGAGTGGGAAATTCCCGTCACGAAAGGACTACAGAAAGCTTTCACTTCGGTTTCAAGAACTGCGTGTAGAATATGGAACCTTGACGACTTGAGGATGACATGGCTCGACGCTTGGACCAGAACTGTGTGCAGCCAATACACACAAGAGACCAAAAATTACAAAATTTGCTTAAATGCAGCCTTGTAGATTTGGAAGCACAACAAATTCAGCAAATACTTTGCCATGTGTTCATCATATCACATGAGCAACCGCTTCGAAAAATCTATATTTCCTGCTATGAGGTGAAGCCCCCTCACCCCCCCCCCCGGAAGTACGACAATTATTTCTGAATCACTGCTAGAAAATCTCAAGCTGCAAACTTAAGTTCTCGTAATACCCAAAGAGGATAGCAACTAGACATGCTAATACAAATACATAGCAACGACGCAGGGCCCAAAACAACAAGCCCGGACAGAGCTTGGTTTGGTAAGGAGCGGCCTGGGATAAAGACGGACTGCAATATAGACGGACTCTTGATTTAAGGTCGGGGGAGGTGCGGCAAGACTGCAATGAAAATTGAGGTACCTCTCCATGCACAATTTCGCAAGTTGCCTGGAGGCAAAGCATTTTTTATTAGATATATCCGGAGTCGGAAGAGATGAACCAAGCATTTACGTTGCGTGCAGCGGATTCAACGCTATGGCATGCAAAGTCAACCGTCTACTTTTGTGCATTGGCTGTCCGGGTATTATGCCTTGGATATCTAGTTGCACCACTTTCATAGTAACTGCAGTTAGCTACGTTGCCTTCTGAACTGCACAACATTTGTCGTTAACCACACTAGTTTCCAGCAACTGAAAGTAGCACACCTGAAGTAAACTCGTGGAGCCCATTTTTACTCATAGCCAAGACTAGCCAGTCCCACTGCTCTAGTTTGAGCTCACTGCTAGACATAGTCCCTAAATAAGGTAAATAGTTGTGTTGAATGTCAAGCGTTCATTTATAATATAAGCTTTAAGGAAACCTATTAGTTAACCTATTATTTGTTATGTGTAAGTCCCAGTTTGGGGCCTCAACCACTTGGCGTCAGGGGCTTGTCCCTATTCCCCAATTGGGCAAGTAATGGCCATTTGGGAGGATTGAGTCTCTTGGGGTAGAATCTGCGATCACATTGGCCTAATGGAAAAAGGAGCTAAGTAAGGGCCATTGGTAGGTCCTCAATGAGCAACTGGTGGTTGTGAGCCAAATGTGACCAATGGCCATTATATGAAATTGTAATTAGCAATTATAAATGGGAGAGATTTTGCCACGTGATTTTCATTAGGCACTTTGTAGACTAGGATCTCCCCCCAGGAATTGGATAAAATTTATTACAGGAGGCACCTTACAATTATTGGCAAGTGGGTTCCTATTTGGGGTGCTCAATTTTGGACCCTTACCATAGGGATGATGCCTCCGTGGTACAGGCCCTTTGGGACTTTGGGACTTCAAAAGAGGTTCTGAGTTCAAACCAATGTTGGCCAATTATTGAAACTTTTTCGTCCCTGTCTGGTAGATTATTTTTTTGGAAATTCTTCTTGGACCCGGTTTAGGTTATCAATATCAATAGCCAAATAATGGACCTGGCTATCAATTTATCCAGTTATTATTTGGTAATAACAATCAGTTATGCATAAGGTTAGGTTATCAATAATGAATAGTGTTGCTCAATGTTATGGGCAATATTTAACAAATGTTATGGTGTTCACAACAAATTAATATATTATAAACTCAACTCTGATCAGGTGTTCCCCAATGGTGTTGGTAAATTTGCAATATGTATGCAGTTATGATTTTATTTTTTCCTTTTGGCGCACTAGGGTGATATTGAATTGTACATATATGAACCTGGAAAGTGTGTTTAATATCAAACCCTATATCAAAAGGTTCAAAGACATGCTAAAGAGTTGTTTTTAATTTCTAATTACAATGTTATTTTATTAGTGTTTGGGTAATGTTGAATATGTACGTAATTTGAACCCAGAAAGTGGGTTTAGTATCAACCTAATTCAAAACTTCAAAGACATCTTATAAGGATAAACTAAACTAGATGAGATCTCAATTGGGTGAGTGCATTATATGGATGTGTTTGTGAAGGTAGGTATATTATTGGCAATCCTTGTAGTAAGCATTTTTAATACCCTGCAACAAAGAGGGGAAAAAAAAACCCTAAACTTATTTGAATGCAGAAAAGTTGGAAGGAGTATTATTTATTTATCTGTTGTTGTTGTTGTTGTTATTTTCATGCTTCCTTTTATGTCTTTGAATCAATCTGACTGGCACCTACTCTGGGGAATGAGTTCCCTGTAATTGCACCTCCATTTCATCCCCCCAAAAGGATGGATGAAATAAGGACAATTTTTAGTTCCATAACTCACATGAGTTACTATTGCATAAGATGGTTTCAAAGGACATTGTTCAGGATGCTTCTATGTTTTGGTTGGAAATGTGATGGGTTTCATGGAAGATGTTTAACTTGTCTAATGTATTTTTAATGTTGGATGCATTGATTTATGCAGACGAGCGAAGTGACTAATCTTCAATGTTGGATGATTTTGTGTATGGAATGTCCATCCATCAATGTGGGAACATAGCATGATGAATGGATGGACCAGTTACAACTTTTTAATTCCAAGGTGGTACTTATCCCACAAATGGGTGCATGGATTTACATGGATGTGAAAAATGGGATGTGATTGAATATGATAGTTCTTATAAGCGTTGGCCATCAAATTAGTAGCACACAACACATGAGAGTGAAATAAATATGATGATATAATACCTTACCTATGACTCATGTTTGCCATTGCTTTGTCAAATATTTACTTCTTTCAGAAAATGAGGTTTGGCACTCCCAATTTGATCAATTTTCCAGGAATAAGTACACAAAGTCTACTTTCTGTTTTGCATTTCTAAGAGTAATCTGATGAGACAAGAGTTCAATTTTTTCGAAGAATTTGGCAAATATTGATAAAATTTTCCTTTTTTTTCAACTCAACCTTTCATGAACTATTTTGTGCCAAACATTGAGTCATTCGTAGATCTTTCTGTGGACATATTTTCTGTAGCCGATTCTGAAATTCTCCATACATATGACTTAAAGTCAACCTGAAAAGAATTTGAGAGGTGACCCAATACTACTAAGGTTGTGTGTATTTCAGATCTGATAACATAACAGCAACCCTAGCATGGAAAAGAGGAAACCCACCCCTCATTTGGTACACTCATTTGCATGTTCATGTACACATGTTCATCATCCTTCAAAACCAACACATTTGGTATGGACCACTAACCATAATAATCCCCACTGACTTCATCCACTCCTGCAATAGGTGAAGAATCTTAATGTCAAAACATTAGCCAACATTCTGAGCTCCTTGTCACAAGACCAGCAGTAGGCAAACTTGGCCAAACCCCTAAAGACAGAGGAAGAAGACAATAAGGCAAAAAACAAGAAAGAGGAAGAATGCAAGAGGGAAAGAAAAAAGGACAAGGCAACAAAAAAAAGAGAAAAAAGAAATGCAAACAAGAAATAAGGAAGGAAAAAAAAGAAGAGAGAAATGCAGAACCTTGAGAGCAAGATCTTTTGAGGACAAATTTATGGTACAACAAGACCCATTTCCAGGGTGTGAGTAGCAGCAGAGCTGCCTTGATTGGAACCACCACAAAACACTCTACATCCAAGCCTCCGAAATATTCTGGGAGCAAGGAATCCACACAATCAATAGTCAACAAGGGGTGTGTCACACTGTGGCCTTGCCATTTACATTAAAAAGTATCTTAAGGCGAAAGAAGAAGAATCCTCTAAAAAATCCTCTAAATCTTCAAGGTATATTATAACTCTATAACTAATCTCAAGTTTCAACACAAGCCAAAATATCACCTTTCAAAAATTCTCATGTAAAAATAGACCTATTATTACCGAGGGGCCAAAATCCTTTAAGCTACTGTGCTCTATAATGAATGAATCTAAACACAATATCCTTGCCTTTGTAGGCAAACCCAGGAAAGGATTCTGTCCACACCACCTTTGGCATGCAGCAAGGAATAACCTATTGTTTAAGTGCCTCGAATTTAACTGCAAAATGGTATAGTTGCTACCTGCCCATGTGATGTTCTACAATTTCTTCGTTCACCTGAAGCATATGGAAGTTCAGTTATCTAACCTCAAAGCCATTCCAGGATTGAGGCTGCAAGATGCGCTTCATAAACTCATATGTCATAAACACAATGCTAATACTGGGAATGACTTTGTAGTATTCTGGTACTATTCCCCTGTAGAGCCCAAGAAGACCTTCCTGTTGTATGATCTGTTTGAAAGTCCCTGCCAAGCCTTTCTTGTATATCAGAGCTCGTCCTCCTGCCCCGTCTAACTGCATTCGCTTCCTCACCAAAATCAATTGCCAATGTTGCTGTTTCCCCCAAAACCTCCCCTTTATTAGAACCTAATGTGTGTGTCTACTCTCTTTTCATAACCTTGACTGTCTCCCCATCTCTAACTACCTCACTTACACTGCAACTAGATTCAACATGACATGGGCACATGTGCATTTCTGGGACTTCTATGAACTATCCACTGTGCGCTCAGGCTTTTGGAGTAGGGCAGAGGGACTAAAGCTTTAAGCACAGCAAGCATTACCTGAAGAGGAGCCAATACCCGCAAGTCTGCCACAAGCAAGACTAACAAATATGGGTGACGTATTTGGCCTGCATGCCCAAACAACTCTCTATCAGGAATCAGACAGAAGACATTCACCAGGAAGCAGTCAACCACAAATTACAACCATGCAGAAATAGCCCGAGAGATTATTTCAGCATTTCATTAGCAACTTTGTCAAAGTTGCATTTCAAGCCATGACAGGTCAACCTTCATACATGCTGAAGTAGTTATAGTATCTGAAATAAGCACAAGTTCCCCCTCCAATGAATGCTGAAGTCAAGCATAGAGGGAAGAGAAAGGGCCATCTTCTCAGCTAACCCTAGCAACATCCTGGACCTCCCAAATCTGCATTGTGATAGAATCCAGGAATATATGTAGCAAAATGGAAGCAAAAGTACAGGCCTAAATAGTTCTTCAAAAAGGCAATGCAATTTGCTACACCATTTCTCAATGTCCTACAGGCACACCAGATATCAAATGTCTCCCGAACAAAAGGGAAATTACTTCCTAAACACATTAGTGCAATCGCAAAGCAGAACATAAATTAGCCAATAGGCTGTAAAGACCCCACCTGAAAACTCAGCACCAAAGAACTTCAGGGAACAATTTCAAGGAACAAGAAGAGCATGCATCTGCCAGGGGGGATGGGTTATGAAAATTTGGCATATTTCAAGCCTGCTAGGAAAATTTTCAAGCCTTCAGGATCAAACAACTCACTATAATAAGAAGTAAAGCTACTATGCTGGTCCCGAGCATTTCATGGTACAGAGGAGTCTACAATCACCACTTCAAACTAGTTTAGATCACAAAATACTAGATCAATGGTCCAAACATCCTACCCCAAAATCACAGATTTGTTGGAATATGCATTCTTTCACCAATTTTTGACTGAAAATGATTCAATTAGCTCCGACATAAAGGAGGGAAAATATCTCATAAACACACCACCCAAAAGGGTGAAAAGTGGTAAAAATAAAAATGGACATGCCTTTGAGTGACCCATGTTGCCTTCAAAGGTTTGTAGAAAAGTCATAGCTATATTTGGTCCCACACCCTGTTACAAAGAATTAAGCAGCATCAGACAAGGAGGTTCCCGTTCCTTCGATGACATATAACTGCTCTTAGAAAGAAAGAAAGAAAGTACTAAATCCTGACGCCTTGTGAGAGAGATTGGAATCCAGAACTGGGCAGAGAAAGTGGGCATCCAGTGCTAACTCCCTGCATCCTCATCTAGTTGGATGAGGAGTGCTTAACAAAAGAAAAAGGTGTGATTGGTTAATAAATCAATGTTCACTTGATAGAAAAAGCATTTACAAGTGCACTCCTTCATACCTGGCCTTCCATGCAGGAAAGTCCCAGTTGGGCATTGTTGGAACCCCACCTGTTATGTGGACTTGGGAGCCCTCAGCAATGCCCTACCAATCTTTATCTGCATGCATGCAAAGCGGTAATGAGTTCCTGCATTTCATTGTCAGCTATAACTTTATAAGTGACCCCAACAACTGGAGGTTGCCTAAAGGTGCTATTTCCTACCACCTTGCAATGCAAACTATTGCTACTCCAATCACTTGTCTGATAACAGTTTTAGAATATTAACTCCTTCCAAACCACATCTCTGTTTCAAAGACTCTCCTGGATCATGGAATTACAACTACCTACACAAATCCATTTTCCTCTCACCATTTTTGACTCATAGGCCAATCAATCTGCTTTCAACAGGAGTATCCCAAGCAGCTCTTCAAAAAGAAGTCCTGCAAAGAATTGAGGATTCTCAGACATGCTCCAGAACTTCAAGAGTATAAACCCTAACCCCTGATTCATTCTGCAAATTTTGAGGTCCATGCATCCACACACATCCCACATAATACAAAATCTGTTTGTCTGTCCGTTCCAGGAACTACCTACCCAAGAAACAAATATCAAGAATGGATTTTCTCTAGTGTAGTACATTTTGGTTTCATGTACTGTGGTAGCTTGATTTTGAGGGTAGTCTCTGCATGCTTGTAACTATAAGAATATGACTATAATGATTGATTATTCACAGTTTCCCTCGAGCCATCCACTTTGCACTGGTACACTGATGAATGACTTCACATTCAAGGAAGAAACACTCTCACTGAATGAATGCTGCACAAACTTGCAGATGGGTTTTCCTGGAAAAAAAGGGTCAAGTCAGAAGAATAGAAGGGTCTTTAACTACTCACCATAAGGGTGAGACCTCTGAGCCTTTGTAGAGCCTCCTTATGCCTTCCCAGAGAGAGATTGTCAGAAGTGTATGGATTATACCCCTGTAGTACATGTCTTTTGTCTGCACCAGTTGAGAACACCAAATACATACCATTTTCTCCCAGAGGGAAACCTGGTGATTTTTTGCTGATAATTTTTTTGAGTTTGAAGATGAAATATTTTACAGGCTTCTGGCAATGATTTGGATTGGTCATATCATTTTTTCAAATGCTTTCGAAACTAAATGAGATGAGCAGTAACCCATCCACTAATGATAAAGCCAAACAAAGTCAATGTTCAAAAAACAGCAAGAATGCACTAGCCTGATTGATACCACGCTACCCAAAGAGTATTTTATGAAAAATCTCTGAACACAGCAGAAACAGATCTCCAGTCAAAAGAAATTTCAAGCAGTTTTGTCTATACAATAATTTGTGTCTATACATACAATCTTCAAAATAGATGTAACAGATTGGTAGAGATTTACAGCCGAAGTAAAAAATGTGCAGAGAACTTGCCTGTGCTGCTACATGAGTTTGAACCAAATCCAGAGGATAAATCAAGGATGCTGCCATAATACCAGCTCCCCAACCAACCAACAACCAAGTGGCCACCCCAACTCCAAGGCTCTCTTTGTTTCCCTTCAATCCCCAAAATCTGCCTTAAGGTCTGCCAAACAAAGAAAGGGTGAAATTTGTGCTGCCAAGCTGCACTTCCAACCCCAGACACCAAAGGACTCTCATTTCCCCAGCTACTTGTAATGGTAGAAAGGGCCTCCTCTCCTTACTTGTCGTCATAGTCAAGTAACTATCAAGATGCCATGGCGACAGAGCCTTAAGAGTTGAGAACCTGAACCTCACAACCCACATATTCAATCACCATAACACTACACCACAAAGTGATTTGAACTTTTTTTCACTGTGAAATTAACAGAAACTTTAGTGCTCAGCAGCAGCAGCTTCACACCATTTTATACTGCTCATAGGCAAAAAAGTTGATGGAAGAGTATGGAAGCCAAAATGAACAATAGTGACACTGTTGCCCTTCCAAAATGCTGTCATTCCTCCATCCCTGAAAATTCTTATTGCTTCAGAATACTAGGATGACTCAATTTGGCACCATCCGTGTTCATGCCTTGAACCTACACGCAAACTCATTCTCACAATCAATCCCAACACCTAAATTGCTTTCACAATGAGCACATATACTACTCCCATCAACAAAAAGATTTATGTTCAGCTTAACTGTTACATTCTCAAAAATATAGAACATGGTGCATTACTTGTCTGCAGGAGTGGGACAACTGCCATCTCAAACCCCCAAGATATCTCAACAACACCCTTTCAGGATATGAGTTTGTGAAATGTGAAAAACAATAACAGAAAAGTCTTGAAAGACATCATCAATCAATATTGATGTCAGCTTTCAACAAACAGATGTTGCTTTAACATGAGTTCCCCACAAGTTCAAATCCTCAATAGTGAAAAATCAAAGGTTTTGTAACAAAAAAGGTCACATGTATGACAACTATATTCTATAGTACTCGTGTGTAACTGCAATGTACCCAATTTGCACATGGCAACTAGATGACTACTATGGAATAATTATTATCCAAGTTCATCTATTGATGAACTTAATGCTTGTGTGATTCTTTATTGATTCGTTGACAAACTTAATGTGGCATAATTTTCATTCGTCCATTAACAAACGTAATGTTACATGATTTTCATTCATCGATTAACAAACATAATGTTGCATGATTTTCATTCATCCATTAACAAACCTAATGCTTACATGATTTCTCATCCATCCATTAACAAACAAGGTTTGTTGATATCCTTTGCAACTAAATGTTTAGTTATGGCTTCCAATGTACTTTTATGGCAATTGATAGAAAGAATACTAGACAATCTAATTGCAACTTATAATGCAAATGTGTAAACTTTGCACACACAGTATCATTGTCCAAATTATGATAAATAATGCAAAATTGCATTTCATCACTATTTATAAATATGAAATGAATATGAAATTATATGCATTGACATTCAAAGTTAGAAGATGCATTACAAGAGCATTTTTATTAATTTGATTATAAATTTAAATATATTTCTTAGATCATTCATAACAAAAAATTTCCTCTACCTAAAGAAAAGGTCATCACAAAGATGATGAACCACAACAATCAAATATTATCATCTAAATGGAGCTTGAGCCATAATTTTTCATTCCACCTTGTCTATTTGAACTTGATCATATCATGACATTCAATGCTAAATGTGAAATGAAATCAATAACATATATATAACATTATTTTGCAAGAATATCTAGATGTCCATCCTTTCAACTTAAATAAAAATAATTTACAATTGTAACGTCACTAATAGAATTTAATTATCATTAAAATGCTACATACGTAACAATGCCATGCAAACAATATGTAAATGTTCATCCTTTCATTTGAAATAAAACTAGTTTATGAATGCAATGCCATTAAAAGAACATATTTTTCACTAAAATGCAACAAATAGAACATTAATACAAATTAAATTCCAGTTAACTATATTTGCATACAATGGTGATTTTCAAAATAAAGAAAATCACATACTTGGAATATTGAGGTTTAAATTCACCATGCCTTTGTTGTTTGGATTTTAGTTTTTTGCATATATTAATTCAGATTATTACATAACAAACAACACCTCATTCAATGAGATAGTTATCAATAATCGAACTAAATTATACATCAAATGTGTATGTTCTTTTACTCAAGAATATATTTTTCAAACAAAACCACTATTTATTTTGAAAGACCTTACCATGTATGCACAACTTTAATTTTGATAAATTCAAACATTGTCAAAATTCAATCCTTTAACACAAGAACAACAAAAGTTGTCATAAATGCACAAAAAATACTAAAAAAAACATCTCACAAAACATAAATCACAAACTTTCAAGCTCCAAAAATAAGAACAAGAACCGTCAACCTCCAAGAACAAAAACAAAAACCTTCAACGTCCAATTTTCTAAATTAAAAAAAAAAACTTGTAATGTAACTTTTCAACTTTACTACTAAATTGGAAAAAACTAAAAATTATTTAGCACATGATATGATAATTGCATCACCAAAAAAAATTTAAATGCACAAAATGTTTTTTAAAAAAGACCTACTTTCTAATTCATTTTGAGTTTCTTGACAATAAGCATTAAAGCATGAAAGTTTTTAATGCAAAGAGAGATCTATTGCTTTACTACCATGTATCACTTGCTTAGGGGTTTCCCCTTTGAATTTCATATTTTCAATTTTCAAATTTCAAGTTAAAATTTAATTGCATACTAATTGTCAACATGTTGGCTTAGTTAATTTGGTTATTTCGGCTAACATGGTTACTAGATGTTAATTATTGGAAAAAAAAACAAACATCCTTTGTAATTCATCTTGAATTTCTTTATGCTTGGCATCAACCCATGATTGACTTAAAGGAATTGGCCCTTGTCAATGAAACAAAATAGATGTTTATAATATAAAACATTGAGGTATATAAAGGTAGATCCATATGTACACCCTAATTGAATTTGTAATACACTATATATACTTAATTTCACTTCAAAAGCAGAATTTCACCTTTAATGAATTTCATGGTTTGACATGTTTATGAGGTGACATGATGTTGTGAGTTGCAATGTAGTGAAAAAATAGTAATAAAATAGCTGAACAATAGTTGCAAAATAATGGGAAAAAGGTATTTATGTGATGGCATCCTAATGGCACAACTAGTTGTGCCTATGGGATTCATAATTGACAATTAATTGCAAACAAATTGAAAATGTCATATCTAATGGGTGATGAAAATGCCTACACATGGCATGATCATATGTGTCAAAACCATACCCTAGTTGCAAAATAGTGGTTGATTCGGTGTTACATTTATCCTAATTGTAATGTAGTTGTCAAATGCTACTAAATTGCAACTTGCCAACAAAATCAAACATGACTTATAACAAGCATATTTACAATGAGTACGTTCTACTATATAGATGTCCACCTTATAATTAACCTACAGCCATGGTGCAACTCCTTGATTTTCTAATGTGGCATTTTATTTTTTATTTTTTGTATTTCAATGGGATGGTCATAACATAATTATAATATTAATTGTTTTGAAGGTTTAGTTGCATGCCAATTTAATTGCAACATACTTGATTTCTCATAATGTCAACGTTTACTTTCATCATGGGTAAAAAACTTTTTCAATTGATTTTGTCTATTTTGAAGTAATTAGATTGTGGAGTGTCTTCAAAAAAAAGTAGAATAAAAAAAATTACTCCCACATGAAGATAAATAGGGGTACAATGTCTAGGAAATTTGGTGGTGGTAAAGGTCAATAAGGCATGAAATGTGACAACAAAGAATATATGAGTTGTTAGTATCAAACATACACCAAGTTGTTGCATACACAAATTGGGTATATCATGAAGTAAATTTTTTGTCAAGATATCCATTGTCATTGTTGCAATGACTATGGATTAAAATTGTATTTCATGTTGAAGTACCTTTCTTATTATGAAATGGTATTGTGTATCAATATGCTTACTACATGAATGGTATTTTAGGTTTTCACTCAAAGCAATAGCACTTGACTATCTAAATAAATTAAAGTTGGGGTTGATTGTGGAAATCTTAGTTCATACAATATTTGTTGAAACCAAATAACATCAGCAGTAGGTTTGGCTAAAGCTATATGAATATATAACACTACCGACTATTTTTTTTGCTACCTTGGGAGATTACATTCAACAAGAAGAAAATAATGACCCAATATGGAACAACATGTATCTTTATCACCGACCCAATCCACATTATAATAACCATGTAAGGTATCATCACTCTTTGATTTTGATATTTGATTCCGTATTAAGATATGATTTTTATATATCACATTTTTCTTTTGAATGCTTGTATGTGGGTCTCATTAGGATTAAATAAGTATTGTGCTAAATTTTGACCAAACAAACACAATTTGTTCTTGAATTGACAATGGCATTCATTAAACTACCAACAACTTGAGAATATGGATAAAAAATCATAACTTGTTCAACATCATGAACAAATGGACAATCATCCTTATTTAAATAAACACCAATTTGCATAAATGTAGATATTGGATTGCAGTTGGAGATTTGAAATTCTTCAAGTTTTGATGCTAAATTTTTGCTTGATGTAGGATGATCCAACCTTCTTGACGAATACAAAGTATAACAATGCCAAGGGTATAGTGAATTTCACCCTCATGTGAATTTCAAATTCCTTTTGCAAGGTGATCTTTATTTTTTTGATAAGTGCAAGCTAATCATTTACAATAATACAATCGTCAACATATATTATCAAGATGGTGAATTCATTAGAAGATTGTCTTTTGACATAAATATTAACAACAAATTGTAATCTTGTGAATCCTTGTGGGATCAAAAATTTATCAAAGCATTGATACCATGCACGAGAAGATTGTTCAAGTCCATATAATGATTTGGTAAATTTACATACCAAATGTGTATTGGTTAAGTTGACAAACCTTTTGGGATGCTTATGTATATTTTTTCGTCTAAGTAACCATTCAAAAATGTCATTTTGACATCAAGTTGATGAACTTCCAAGTCATGTTGTGTTGCCAAAACTAACAAAATTTTGATGGAATTTAGTTTAACAACTAGAAAAAAGGTCTTTGTGTAGTCAATGCCTTGCATTTGAGTGAAACCTTGAGCTCTTAGTCAAAATTTATATTTCTTAATGGAGCCATGAATTTTAGTTTTAATTTTAAAGACCCACTTTGATTTGATTGGTTTTTTTATTCGATGGGATTGTTGTTAATTCCCACATTTTATTATGCTTTAAAGAATTAAATTCATCATTAATTGCTATTTGCCATTGTTTAACGTCAACATGTTTTAAAACTTCTTGCATTGTGGTAAGAGCTTATATATTAAGATGAACAAATTTTCCTTAATGTGGATGTTGATGATGACAATGTTTTTTTGTGAAAGTCTTATGTTAAAATTTGTCTTGTATAGTTTCAATTAGCTTCATTTTAGGTGGCTTTATGATTATTTTAGGTCTTGAAGTACTTGATGAAGTACTATGATTTTGTAATATGGAAGTGGCATCATCATGATCAAATAATGTATTTTCATGTTCTATTAACAATTGTGAAAAGGCTTCTACAATGTCATCATGTGAAGTTGAACTACTTGATTGGAATCCAAGCACACTTTGATTTGGTTGTATATCTTCAATGTTATTTGATGTTTGTTGATTTTGTTGTGGCAAAAATTGATCCGGTTGTTTGTTTTGGAAGAGTTAAGTTGCAACTTCAATTTGAAGCTATAAAATAGTTACAACCAATATACTAAAATTGCTTTAGTTACATAAATGAAGTCGCACCTAACATCTAGTTGCAAATCATGACTTACCATGGCATCACCAAATGAATCATAAATGATGTATATGGTCATCTTTGACCATCCGATAACATTTGCAACTAAGTCTTGTTTTTGCAACTATTGTTACACGATCAAATACCCACACATTATTTGCCACATGTATTAGATTAAAGTAATTTCAAAACAATGATTTTAAATGTTGAAAAATTCATGTCATCAAATTCCAATGACTTATAATAGTGCCATTTGGTAATACCAAAATCCACCATTTGGCACTATGAAAAAAATTTGGTGAATTTTTTATTATTATTCAAACATTGACATTGGCCATTCATTATGAACATTCATTTTAGATGGTCTTATATTATGACATGTGGCACAATCGAAATATGTTACATGGCATATTAATTATATTTTGATTTTTAAAATGAATATTTATTTGAAATAAGTAGGTAGGTACATAGGCCTATGTAAGTATGTACATGTAAGTAAAATTAGGTAGGTAGGACATACCTACCTACTTAGGTTACATACTTACTTACCTATTTATATAAATAATTACAACTTATGTACCTACCTTCTTATCTACTTAGGTGGGAAGGTAAGTAGGAAGGTAGGTGAGGTTTTAAAATAGCCATGTAAATGTTTTTATTTCATTTTATATTTTGCTTTTAAAGCTAACCTTCTTTTAGGTCATCCCCAATGGCACATGTTTTTCAATGTGAAAACATAAGAGAATGCACCTTTCTTATATAGTTTCCAAGATGAGATTAAAGAACAAAACATATGGGTTAAATTTTCTAGTTGCTTAGTTGCAAATTGAGTCAACTAGAATATTTTCCCATAGTTTTGGGCTTGTTTTTTATTTTGCAAACTATATAATTATATAACTAGAATAGGTCAATAGGAAATTAATCAACTAACTAATCAATTAATTAGCCACTAACTAATTACCTACCTACCCACCCACTTACAAACCTACCTAGAATTCCCTCCCTACCATTATTTAATTATTTAATCCTAGAACTAATTTCATGTTTTCGACTAACTAATCCATTAATTCATAATCATAATTCATCAAGCAATATTTATTTATTTTATGAAATTAATTAATTTTTATTACTTTAATTCTAATTTTAATCAAATTTTTTTATTAATAATAACATTTTTTACACTTAGTTTTTAATATTTTAGTTATCACCTAAATAAATAAATGATTCACTATCACATTTAATTAATTATTAAATAATAAAAATACTGAATATTCGATATTAACTATTAAATTATGAACTTATTAATTTTTAATCAATAAATATCATTCGAGAAGATAATTAATTTTAATCAGTCGGTAATATTAAGTAAATTATTCAGCTCATGAATAATTAATTAGTATTTAATATCTCACTCACTATTAATTAGTTTTTAGTGAATTCTAAACTTATTAAATAATTATTAATTATTAATTCTGAATTTATGAAATAAATAGAAATTTAAATTAATTAATCATTAATAATAACTAGATAATTGATTTTGTGAAATTTTAATTAATAATTTTAAGCTACATAACTATTAGTTAACTAATACTTATTATCTATTTACCATAACTCTTGATTAGTAAATAAAAATATCAGATAATTCATTGAACATTATTTAATTATTGATTATGAACTTATGCACTAAATAGGAAATAAATTTAATTATTCATTAACAGTGACTAGATAATTGAATTTGTGAAATTTAATTAAAATTTGTATAAGTTACATAACTATTAATTTATAGTTGATTGGTATTTACCATAAATCTTGTTTAGTAAATATTAGTGGTTAAATAGCTAAATGAAAATTAATTAATTAATAATTAACTTATTCAGTATTTATTTATAATTTGCAGCTTAATTAATAGCTCGGAATGGAAATTTTATCAAATAAATATGTAAATATTGCAGATTCTAAATTTGAATATTTAATTTACTAAATATTCAGATTAAATAGTGAATTAAATTATTTTTAAATTATTTATTTATTATCTGATGTTAATTTATTAAATATAATTTATGTTTGATGAACTTGTTAACTTATTAAATTATTAATAATTAAATTTAGTCAATTAATTACTATTAATAAAAGAAAATAATTATTAATTGACTAATCAATAATAAATGTAAATTTTGAACTCATCAATAATCTAGTAAATCAATATTATTTCATTTATTGTTATTCCATACTTTACATTATTCGATCAATTTGTCGATAATATTATTTTATGAGTAATGAATATTGGTTTGATATTAAAATTGTCTCATCTTTATATGATTTTGCCTCATCATACATAAAAATAGACATTGTATATTTGTAAACAAATAATAATATAAAGTCAAAATGAAATTTTTTTATTTTTAATATGTTCATAATATGCAGTAATATGTGTTTAATATAGGTTAAATACATTTAAATATGTTAATTACCAACAAATTATCCAAACATAGATATAATTAAATTATAATACTTCATATGTAATAATGCCTCTTGATGATAAGACATTGAAGATTAGAACATTGATAGAAGGAACAAAGGAACATGTGGGACATTGAACAAAAGTCGTGTTGCTTATACTTATCCTATTTGGACATGTTTTTTTGTGTTTTGCATTTTGAAAATATGTAACATCAAAGAAATCATATGAAAAATTTGCATAGTCATAAGTTGATTAAATGTGATAATGGGTCATGAATGCTTGGTAGTGCAAATATGCATAGGTCTAAGAATTTTACTCCTTGAGTATTTTCAATTTTAGAACATAACTAAATCCCAAAGTGTTGCAAAATAAAATCCATCTCCAAAACCATGAGAACAAATAAATTAACTCATAGAATTCTATAACAAGATTATGTACATAAAATCAGTAATATTTTATGTTGCTGGTTCATACCATTATGAACTTATTCAATCAATTGCTAAAAGCATCTAGAGCAATACAATGAAAAGTAATACCAAGAAGAAATATTTCATATCTCATAGTTGATTAAGCTAACCCTAACATATGCCAAGACTAATTTGTCAAGCTTCTCCAAATACACCTTCGAAAGCCTCTTAAGTCTTTGGACATTATGGTTGCAAAAGAAAAAACCAAGTAATAAATAAAGTTAATCCTTATTTGCTCCAAAGAGCTTTTAAGAGCTTTAAAATTAAAATGAAAAACTTTGATCCTCCCCCCAACATTTCACAAGATGACAATGATTTCACCAATATTGGAATGTTGATGAGTTTTGATGTTATATTTGCTACACCATCGCATTATTGGAACTTGGTGCACAAAATCTATCTTGTTGTCAACAATAGTTATATAGGTTTGGTGCCAACAACTTGTCTAGTTGGGTTTGATGTTATGCTTAAAAATAAACAACACAATGAACCTCTAAATGCCCAAATTTTCACAAAACCAAACCTACCCAAAGGTGGAAATGTGAAAGTCTATTTTTTGTGTGTTTCTTTG
Source organism: Sphagnum contortum (assembly GCA_963920785.1). Lineage (NCBI taxonomy): Eukaryota > Viridiplantae > Streptophyta > Sphagnopsida > Sphagnales > Sphagnaceae > Sphagnum > Sphagnum contortum. The sequence goes on from OY987286.1 coordinate 4,413,475, forward strand.
TGATGTGGATAAAATTTGTTAGAATGGCCAATAAAATGGCCAAAAAAGGGACAATAAGAGCACATGGTCTTAACATCTCATTTAAGATCTTGATTACAAAAGATCTTGAGAACTTTAGGTTTTAGCATCTCGCTTAAAATCTCAATTAAGGATTGGGCAACATGGCTTCGTAAACTTCTAGACAATGCTCAAGGCCTTCTTTTCAAATAATGTTAGAAAAGGTCTGTTGATGCACATATTTTGAAATGGAATCCTTTAGGTGTTGAAACTGCATATATATGTATTGTTCAAAAAGGGAAAAACATGCCCAAATTAGGTGGGCAAGAGGTTGTGAGCTACCAATAAATGTCATTGAAAATGGTGATATTTATTGTGTGCATGCACCAAGGCCTTGAGAAAGAAAGATTGTTAGTTATGCAAAAGAGTAAAGGCCAAAATGGAAATTAGAAGGGCCCAACTACCTATGAATGTACTTGGAATAATGTGGATGGACAACATGAAGCCAACACTTTGTAGAATGATGGGGAAGGATGGTTGACAACAAGGTAATGCCCCTTTGGGATTGTCAAAAGAACTTGGACCTACAAAATGTTCAAAAACTTAAAGCAAGGAAAGGTCAAATGATGATAAGTGAAGTAAAAAATTCAAGGTAGAAAGTGGGGGAAGTGGTACAAGAGGTATGAAAATCATTGTGCAAAACACAATGTTAGAATCTCATGGATTATTTGAGTATCACCCAACCTAAGAGCAATTCTACATATCCAATGTCTTTTAACAAGGAATTTTGGGTGAAAAAGGAAATGAACGAGGAAAACCTTATTAGGATGCCCAAGACTTTGATTCCTTTTTGAATGATGTTAAATGAAAAGGGGGTTTGAAGTCAATTAGGAAATTGAACTACAACCCAAGTTATGCATTTGTGGGGTTCCACCAAAAGATCTATGGCTTGGAGTTGGAAAGCTAAGAAATTCAAAATCTTATGAAGGGCCTATGATATAAATGTCGTCAACTATGATGGGGAACATACAAGATGGGAAAATGAACGATTGTTGCAACCCAAACACATGCTCTAACAAACTAGAACCCACCCACCAAATAGTTAGGTATTTCAATCAATACAAACATATATTATTTGAAAAGGATACTTCCTATGTATTCCTAAAAACATTAGGTGATAAATTTGTAGTGTATTATTTGAAGTGCACCTTACAATACAAGAATAATTTACCTTAAGATGAATTTTTTCATTAAATAATGATTAAAATAATAAAATGAAAATTTATGAAAATATGAAGGTAAGGTGTTGAAAACCATCATAATTATTGGAGGTTAAAATTTAAATAATTTCATTATTCATGCGACAATATCATAGTAGATATGAAATAATAATAATTTCAAATTATAGAAACGATTTTTTTTGAAAAAAACTTAATTATTTGTTTCATCAATGTGGAACCTAACCCTAGGCTACAATACTTTGTATTGTAATTAATTCGTAAAATATATCACCTTACTTATAATATTTTTATGTATGATCTATTGCTCTAAAGTGTATTAGGGTGTTTTGTTATGTAGAATTGTTTAACCATTTTTTATTGGTGGGAAACATTTTTGCAACCAAAAAAAAAAAAAAAAAACTGAATATTCTGTCAATATTTTATATATTTTTGGAAAACCAAAGAATGAATATTTTTGGTCAATTTTATTAAATGTCTATCATGGCTAGTGTAGGCAGTCATGCTATTTTATTTTATTTGGACATGTTATAATAATAGGTTGTCATTTATTGCTAAATCCCTCTTGGGATGTTCAGTACTAATGCTCCAACAAAAAATTCAGGAAAAAAAAAAAAACATTGTTGGCGTTTTAATTGATTGTGTAAGGAGTAACCCTAACCAGTTATTTGTTCACACATGAGGATAGATTAAAATAATATAATGAAATTAATTTAATCATATGTTGAGGAGTTCAAGCTTTAGGGTGGAAAATTGAAAGGACAAAAGTTAGATGACATCTATAATTATAGAGGGAAATATTTTAATTATTTGAAACCAAGGGGTCAAACTAACCTCCTTGTTCCATCTTAACTTCAAGCCAAATCTTATCAAATTATAAATATTTATTCCTAGGGATAAGATATATCAAAACATTCATCCCCTCCTTAATTCCAATGACACATCACTTGATCACTCATTTTTTGGGTAATTTGTTGCCTTTTGTGTGAATGAGTTAGACTTAAGACTAGTTTATTCTTTAGTTCCCCTTTCCACCTTGGTGTGAATTTAGCATATGGTGTTTTGGTAGATTGATTGCCTTGGGTGAACCAGCACCTACACTGGTACCATTGGTAACATGCCTGTTTGACTCAGCATTTTTGCACAGTTTTCTGAGGCTGACCAGCCAAGAAGGGTGTGCTAAATATGATCTCACTGCTGGTCCATATTTTTGCTTGGCCAACCATAATGATTGTTCCAGGTGGTTTGCTGCTAGTAATCTGCCACCTATTTTCAGTCCCAGTTTTAGTTTTATGGGCAACTTTGCCAAAAAGTAAATAATTCAACTTGGATGTGAGAAATATGTTTGCAGGGTCGCATACTCAGCACCATTGTGGATGCTCTAGATGTTACAGCAAATGATTGTCACCTGTTCTGTAGGGGTGTGTCTTTTTTGTGTGAGGCTTTGTTATGAATGATGGTCTTAAGTTTTATGTTAGGTCAAGCCTCCAAGTGGTACGTTCTCGACTTTTGAACCCCTGCTTCTTTCCCAACTTGCATCCCACCTCATTTTGGAGATTTAGTACACTCACTAGGCCTTACCCAGATGAGTGCCATCAATTCTTTGTACAAATTGAAGCTTATGCAGCATTTACCAAAACACACATAAAAATCATTAAAAGATATTTCTCTAATATGTTATTTGTAAAGCAATAGATTTGAATGTACCCACAGTTTGCATAGAATTGAAATGACAATGGAAAGCAACCATGCAATTATGGTTAAAACAAAACATTCACAAACGCAGATTCAACAAATGTATTGCAAACAGAAAATAGTTTTATGCAATGGACATTATTAGCATTGTATTCAAAGTTTAAAATCACAAGTCGTGATAAAAACAATGATGTTCAAGTATTGAAGTATAAGGATACCATGTGAAGTACTAATATTGCAATTAAGGTGCCATTTAATACCATAATGTTCTAGTTATTGATGTTCTTGAAACTTCTGCTCAATGGTATGGGTTTTGAACAACAAGCCTATTTGCGTAACATTTGATATCTTGATTATGAGTTAATAAAATAATCGCAATTGATTCAAGGTCTAGCTTTCGTATTGTCTTTAGTTATTCAAAATCATACAATATGTTCCAATATGCAAAACAGTCATGAATGTGAATAAAGTAAAAACCTATGTTATTTTGACAATTGAAGTTCCATCATACCAACGTGATATATATACTAGCAGTGCAATTAAGGGTGCCATGTAATATTCGTAAGTTTTGGTGATTGAGGAGGGTTCATCTCTCCATTACATCTCTCCATATCTTCTTTCATATCTACACTAAGAAAAATTCAAGATGAAGGTACATACCACCAGTCTTGCAATATGCACACAAACAGAGGTAATAAGTAATAATAACTGGTGTTATGCAGTTATGTGAATTTATAAAGAACTCCAGTATAACTGGATTTTAAATTATTTCAGAATAGGAGAACCACTAATTCGAGTTCTTTGAAAAAATGACAGAAATCAAAGAGCTGTGATGAGTCCTGATTTATATCTGAGACCCTAAAGAAACTGCTGGTTTTCATGAAAATTCACACACATGAACTAGTGGTGGTTTTATGGTCAGTTCTAGACCATGGTTACATACCAGGATTGAGAGTCCTTCTTGATGTTTTTTAGAAGCGTAGTAGTCAGTCCTAAGAGCATCTCCACCCAGGCTCCACTCAGAATGTGACCCTGCAAAAATTATATCTCACACCAAAGTTTTTTTAAGTTACTAACTTTTTTTCCAACCCCACCCATAAAACTGAAGCTGGGATTGCAAATATTTGGCAAACTACTAATAGCAACCCACTTGGACCAATCAAACTATCTAGCCAATCAGAAACAAGGACCAGTCAAGAAGTACGATTTGACAGTGTTTATTAGCCTGTTCCAGGGCTCCTCCAGGGATCTGAAACTTGTGCATGTAGTCACAGTGCTAGCAAGGAGTCTTCCAGTGGATTCACTGATGAATTTCATCCAAGATTTTGCAGTGTAGGGTAACATACTGAGCATTGGTGGAGATACTCTAAGAACCACCCTGATAACTGCCACAGGTCTCTTCATCTTTCTAATAACCATCCTACATTGATACTAAGTAATAACATTGATAGATATGTTGTGTGGTGAAGTTTTTCAAATGTTCAAACTTAGGGCATAATATTCTAACAAAGTTAAGCCCTAGAAATTTGTTAAAGTTTCAAACAAATGTTTAGAACCAATTAATTAAACAAGAATACCAAACCGATGTTCGTTACAAACCCCCCAATTTTTTTTGTTTTATTACCACAATATTGACTTTAAAAACTTGACAAGTTATTAATGTATTTAAAAGGTCATGAGTCTTGACTTGGGTGTTTACCGTTCTTCACAAGGCATAGCCAAGATGTAGAAATTTTGTGGCTATAGAATGGATGTTTACCTTGAAAGTGCAAACAACGATTTTACATTTTGAGTTCTTTCCATTTTCGCATGGGGCAGGTGTAAAATACATGAGAATCATAACATTGTGCATAAATTAATTTTCAACATAAATACCGGGAAAAAGACTCCACTGCACCTGATCAATTGAAGATATCTAAGGAGCCGAGTTACTCTGACTTGGAATGCTTTCCTGGAAGAAAAAAAATGTAATACAACTCAATAACTATCCTCAGCTTATGCACTAATGGGTCCTCACCTGCACTAACTTATACATCACATCTCTGCTTCATAACCAACAGGGATCCCCTCTTCCCACCACATTCTCACCTTTTAAGTTTCACTTCTGGGGAGCATGTCTGGTCAGTGCCCTTCTTGTTCTGCAACTGCATCAACTTCCCATCATGCTAAGAAGACTGCAATCAACAGAGAGTACACATCTTTGGAATGCATCATGACTACAAAATGCATGTAAATGGAATGGCAGTAAAGATAACAGCACACCTTTCTACTGTCTTGATATACGGAACAACTTTGTACATAAAGGGCTGACTGAATACAAAGAAAGGCTTTCAATAGGGAAAAACAAATACCATAATTCCAAGAAACCAAACAATTCAGGCCTGGCCATCAAAGCTGAATGCCAAGCTGAAAGGAATCCAGAACAAAGTTTTACACAATCAAGAGGTGCAGAGAAAGGGAAAGTCAGAACCTGGGACTATATTTGTCCTCACTGGAGCTGAACAAGGGGTTGGTAACAAGCATCAGCAACACTAAACATAAGGCCTAGTGCCAGGCACCACATGTTAAAATCCACATAGAAGGTAATAGCTGTCATGGGGCCCACAAAGACCAGCTCAACCTAACCACAAGAGAAGCAAGACTCACATGGAAGATCCTTTGTCTCGGTGCAAAACATCAAAATCTTCCATGAAGCAAGTGCTATCACTGGCTGCATGGACACTGACCTGATGAGAACCAAAATTACATTGTTCCTGCCCCCAAATTACCTGCAAATCCTCTGCCTAATAAAACAGATACTCTGGATAACTTAATTCACTTGCCCTTTCCCCCATATGGGAGATCACCAGAACATTCGCCCCAGATGACCATGAGCAAGACACTAGCTCTGATGCCAAATCCTGCCACCATTTATGTGTTGATGTCCATATCAACCAATCGAGCAGGAAGCCCAAGAGATGTACATCAAGCAGATGGTCCCCTTTGAGCCTTTGCAATCAATGCCTAGCTGCATGTCCTCAAAGCTACTTCTCTGCTGCAGAAGAGGTATTATGACACAGTCCGCCCATAGCTTACAGCTGCAATGTAAAGATTCTTTGACCACTTTTCCTGCACAGAGGAAATGACATGCTCATAGACATTCAGAACTTCTCCATATTTATGATTTAGCATTTTGTAAAACAACAACATTTCCAAAACACTCCCACTGAATTTGCCAGCTTCTGATTGTGAGTGATGGTCAGTTTCATACAAAAACCAATGTACTGAGTTTCTGTAAAATTACTCACAGTTGTGAAAACAGAGTGAAACATCACAGTTAGGTTTTAAAAGTGTAGATGCACTCAATAATGTACAGTGAAGGACCTTTACAAAAAGAGATTGAAACCAGCAGCACATACCTTGACATGTGTACTCGGAAAAGCTGACGTGCGCAGGGTTTCCTGAGTTTCATCATTTGGTTTTCTGCGTGGTACACTCAATACAAATGCAGCCTGATCCCAAGTTGCAGCTGTAGCAGTGATGCGGTACCCACTATCCCACCGTCTGTGTATCCCTTCACTTGGATACAAGAAGTCGAGCTCCACAACCTACAGCAAAAACACCAAAAGTGAAAGGCAGTTTAACAAACTTCCAGTTGTCTTTGTGACTTGTACCTTAGTCTGGTGAAGAGGAAAGGAAGAATGCTAACCTGGTCTGAGAAGCCTGCATTGCGTGACATGACAACTCCCCAACGGCTGCCAGCAGTAGCCATTGATGTAACATAAAATCCCTCTCTCCACTTTTTGTTGATCCATTTGAAAGGAAATGAATCACTGACTTTGTATGATTGTTGTGTATAAGATGTACCTGAAAGAACAAGTCACACAATTGCAGTTAGTCAAGAGTTTCATAAAGTTTCAAGACATCTACCAATATTGCCTAAAAGAAAACCAATAAATATCATCACCAAAATTAACTGGAATAAAGCCTCTCTAACCTTTTGACATAACAACAAGGGAGCTTCCATTATTGGCACCAGCAATTGCACTGATGTAGTAGTTCTTCTCCCATTGCTCCATGATCCACTCCTGTGGATAAACACAAAGTGTCAGAAAGCCACCTTCACAGACAAGCTGCATACAGAACTACATGAAAGGCTATCAAGCATGCAGTATGACTGTAACTACTGTACAAACCTTGTGGAGGAAGACATGTGAGAGCTCATAAACTTGTGCAGTAAACCCAGTTCCAGCATCCATGATAAGGGCCCACAGATTTGTACAAGAAGCTACACTGCTTATATACAGGCCATCTTCATTGCCCTTCTCCACATGCTGAGTCAACCGTGAATCAGCAACATTATAGTGGTACCTGCAGTTCCAGTTCTGGTGTCAGGTCACTGAAACAACACCATCTCAGGCCTTCTGATACACATACATCAGACTCTGACTACTGAATCAGATTTATGAGATTGCAAAGAAAAATCCCTGTTTACTGCACAAACAAATTTATGTCCAACCATCTCCACGATCCATACACATAGCAGTGACCACAAGCCAGTTAAATTGAAACAGATACTGCATTGGTCTCCACAAGGGCAAATACCAAGCTGTATGGCATATCCATTTACCCTGCAAGGAGTTTGAAAATCATGCTCCAGACCTTACCTCCATGCCAAGAGAAACACTTACTCTTCTTTTCTCCAAATGCACTAATAGCTAAACAATGCAGTGCACAAGATTGAGTTGTCCATGTGCAAAACCACCCAGCACAAAAGATACTTGACACATTAACACTTGTACTGATCAAGCCTCATCTCCCAATCAATACACATACAGGCTGCTGATACTACCATGACTAATCCTCTACACCAGAAAGAAAACTACAATAACAAGGGAAAGCCCTAATCCATAAAAGTTAAGTATACATGGATACTGCATGCAAAATGTAAGAACTAACTATTACACAATACAACCAGAGTTGATAAAGACACATAACATCACCCTCAAAGCACACCATGTCAATAAACAAACAAACCAAACTCAATGATCTTCTGTACCTTTGCTTCATTGGTCGACGGGCATTGTAGACAGTTATCCATTGGGTTGCAGGCATTCCAAGCCGTATCTTCTTCTTTGGTTGGTCATCCTCCTCCTCCTCAACAGTTATCCTTCCCCTCTTTTGCCCAACCTGTCATGACATGCTTGGGGGTCACAAAACTCTTGGGCTACATAGAAGCCCTTACAAAGACCATTGATAAAACACTGTGGCATACATTTCAGCAAATCTGAAGACACCTCCGCACCAAACTAACCTTCTGTGCACCATCAGTGTTGATGGGCCTTACAGCCGGATTTGGACCCAAAATCCCATCGAACAGTGATACAAGCTTGCCATAGTTTGGCTCTTCATCAAACTTCATGTTCACAACAAATTCAAGGAACTGCTTGAATGGCATTGGGCAGAAGCAGCACAACATCTCTGGGGAGGTCGCCATTTTCTTCTTACACACTAGAAACCCCTTGTTGTCACCCTATACAGAAAACGTCACCACACCATACCCAGATTAGAATCCTAGTGAGCATGAACTGACTGCCAACTAACTTCAAAACCAATTAAAATTCCATGAAACAGTAGATTGGCAGAGAGCAATCCAGCTTCTACCTGGTAACCTTGCCAAGGCAAACGACCTCGAAGGAGAAACACCAGTGTATAAGCCAATGACTCCATGTCATCCCTCCTGCTTCCAGTACGACCCAAGTGTGCATGCACACTTGCATATCGAACAGTTCCACTGCCAACGTTCGAATGCAGGAGGTTACAAAATAAAGCAGATTTGGCTTGTCAACTACAATGACTCGGTGACTCTTGACACTGTACGGCTTACTAGATTATTTCATGGTTGTAAATTGTGTTTAACAAATAAAATGACTGAATGACTGTGTTGAGCTTGTTCCTGCATCACTTCATAGCAGTCACTTTCTATGTGCTGTATCAGGGGCACTGGGTTTTCCAAACCCTCCCCCAAAGTTTGACACCAAGATAGCCACATGGTTTTCTGGTGAGTAGTTAAACCTGTTGACCCCTACTACAGGTGGGTTGCCTATAGTAGGTGACATTGGAATGACTTAGATGTGAATTGAACCAACAAACACATGCCAAATGACCATCAGTCCCAATCATTTGGGATAATTGACTTGGTGCTCCACCAAGTTACAACGAGCTAATAACTTCTATTCTGGGCAGCCACCACCCTATGCTGATTTGCACACTCAGATGAAAATGATTACCGAAACACATCAGGCCTTTGATCGTACTCCACATGCTGACCAGTAGTCCCATCCCTCCACCTTGTGGCTGCCAAGACAAACCATTTACACAACTTCAAATTCACCCTCAATAGAAATTGATTTAACAGTTGAATAAATTGGAAAGAAGTACAGATAATTTCCTTTCAGCTCAGCTTCATGTGCAAACCTGAAAGAATTGTGGGTGTCATTCAGACATAGCATCAGAAATATAATTCAGGGAAAAAGAAGAAGAAAGGTGCCAAAACAAAATGGACATTTGAAAACACTTTTCACTAACCTAGCCCAAGATCAACAAGGAATAGCTTTTTTTCTTCAGAAGTTCCAGGCTGTCCCAAGAGAAAATTTTCTGGCTTCACATCTCCATGAACATAGCTGCAGTCAAAACACCACTTTAAATCCATGTCCATACATCTACACACTCCATTCTCAATAGAAAACATAAGGTGCACAACATAAATATGTTCACATCAGCTCAACACAGATGAATTGGGCCCAGATACTAGGAAATACCCTCGAGAATGCATCTTCTCCAGGATAGAAATGGCCTCTACTGCAATGCACGCCACCATTTCAGTAGACATCCTGCACAGAACAAACCAAAACAGTATTCAGATTTGGGACAGACATCAATACATAATTAAAAGTAGAATGTCCCTTGCCCCCCATATCTTCAAACAAAGCAGAAAATAACCAGAAGCATGAGGAACATCTTACGCCTGGCCTGACGAGTTCCAAACATCCCACAGGCTGGGCCCAAGCATATCCATGACCTGTGAATGGCCAAAGGTTCCAGAACATGTCAGCATCATGCATTCACAGGTAATAGACCACCAAGCAAAAGGTACACACCAGATGATGAGCAATCAAGCAACAACTGGCAGAGAAGATTACCATAACATAGTAGTCACCTTGCCGACCTTTAAAATGAGCGCGGGGCACCCCATGGCTGCCACCAAGTGTGCTGCAAAAAGACATGCAATACTGAAACTTACTACATATGTCATAAGAAACAGACACAAGAAAACAAACCAAAACATAAGAGGTAACTGGTCACAAAACTTTTTGCATAGGGGAAGAACATCAAAAAGCTCACAATGCAATCATAAGAATTGGGATCTAGACATTTAACCCACTTGTAAACCTGCCATTCATATGGGGGACCATAATTGCAGCCTTTACTACTCCGGTGCTCAAACTTCAATGCAACCTGCCAAAGACAACATTTCAATCTGCAATGTTCAGTTCCAACACATAACACTAGCAGCAGATAGTGATGTCAGTTATGCAACATCTGTCTCTGAAAAGGCAACAGACCGATCCTAGACTCCATCAGAGTTTGTCTCCACAGTGCAGGACTTGCTCTAAACCATCTCCTGCATGCAGATTTTACCTCTACAGCTTGTGGACCTGTCCGCTCCGTGCCTCCACTTACGCGACGACCTACGTAGACTTGTCCAAAACCTCCCTTCCCAAGTTTCCTTTCTATCTTGTAAACTGGTGAGCCACCAACTTGCACCTGTTTGGCATATATTATAAAATGTTTCAAGAGATCATCAATCAAACCCTTGAGAACAATAACAGAAGCCAAGCACACACATGCATGCATGCCACAAACAGCAACCTTCCAACAACAGTAGCGTTGGTGCTCGGGTGACAGACGAGCATAGTGCATATAACCTTTCCATCTCTCCATTGTGCGGGGAATATCATCAGACTCATCAGAACTCCATTCCAAAACTAAGTACTGCCCTTCTACAACATGTGTGCTAATTGGGAAGTGCAACATAAACCACAATTTATGATGAAGAAAGATGTGCAGAAGAAGCATCCACAGAAGAAAAATTACCCTCTCGGGGAGAGGTGCGGTACTGCCATCGTCCTCTGCACCGGGTATCTTCTCTCCACTACGTCCAGCGCTCTCTTCCTCCATATTTCTGACTTCGGCTACTTCCACTGGTCTGTCTTTAGGCAGGTCAGTGTCCACTTCAACGCGTTCCTCGGGAAGGGCAGGACGATGAGGAGCAGGAGGAAGAGGATCTTGAGGTAGCTTGGGAGACGGATGAAGATCTTGAAGAGGTGCCTCGGGATGAGACGGAGAAGGATCTTGAGGAGATGGAGGAAGAGGATCTTGAGCAGACGGCTGAGGCTCTTGGGAACGGGATCTAGGAGAAACCTGTTTCCCTCGCCCAGTACCTTTCTGTCTAGGTCGAGTGGCAGCAGCTTTTGGTTGAGCACGAGGTTTCTTATTCCGATTCTGCTTGGCAGGCCGACCGCTCGCGGTCCGTCCTCCCTTGGCACGGCCGACGACCTTAGTGGTATTAGTAGTAGTAGTAACAACAACTGCTGCTGCTGCTTCTTCTTTCGCAACTGCAGCACGAGTCCTCACACGATTCTTCAACGGACACGAATCCCCTATCACCACAACACCCGCACGTCTCCGGGGAGGAGCCGCAGCAGTTCGTCTAACTACAGTCGTCGTTTCCGGAGGAGGAGGACAGCCAGCAATAGCTACTGCCGGAACTACGGATGGAGCAGAGCGGTGCTGTCGCGCTCCACTACGCAGCTCTGGCATCCTTCACCCATACAAACCTCTAGCCTCTGTAATCCCCCTCTCCGTGCAATCATATCTTGTCTAGGGCTCGCTCTCTCTTTTTCTCTCTCCCTCTCCTTCTTCCCCTCTTTCCCTTTGCCCCCCCCCGGTTCTTCCTCACTCTCTGTAACTATTCTCTCAGATACCTCCTCTCTAGAACTATCCAGACAACAAAATAGGTAACCAAAACGGTGCGATCTCTCACAATGTGAGCATCTCGGCAGCAAATTGTGTTGCTACGTACGCGTCATGGATGAGTCGTCGCGCTTTGCTTCTCGTCCTCGGAGTCTCCTTTCTTCCTCCTTTTTCTAAGACTATCACTTTGGTGCTTCGGTGAAGCTCGCCGTTAGGTTCGGTTCAGCTTCGGGTCTGGCTGGCCGTAGTCACGAACTCTCGATGATAGGTTCAGTGCAGCTTCGGGGTCGCGGTGGCCTAAGAAACAAAAGGCTTGCGTTGAAGTAAAAGATTCACATCTTCAGACTCACAGCGGCCGTAGGAGCCAAGCCTCGTGGTTAGGTTCGATTCAGCCTCGGGATCACTCGCTGTGGCCTTCGGAACAGGTTAAGTTCGTTTCAGCTTCGGGATCGCTATGGCGTAAGGAAAAAATCCGATTTGGTTAGGTTCGGTACAGGTTCGTTTGGTTGTAGCCCTAGGAACAACGGCTCGCGGTTTGGTTCGGTTCATTGCGGCCTTATGAACAAAGGCTTCTTGTTAGGTTCGGAAGAGCTTTGGGTTTGCCGTGGCACTAGGAAAACAAAGGCTCGGTAAAGGGGTACACGTAGCTCTTTCACGGCGGCAAAGGGCAGCCAGATGCGCGGGAGAAAGTTGCAGCCCGCGCAAATGCCATGCCCATGTTCTCACCCAGCCCACTGCCCCGGTTTCCCCCCCCCCCCCTTCCCTCTTTACGCCCTAGCCCACCATCTTATGCCTGTTAACTAGACCAGTAAATCATTATTGCAGTTCCACCTAGGAACGTGAAGACCCCAGTTAGCAAAGATCCCGTTCCGTAAATTGGTAACGGGTACTACCACAGCGTGTTCCAGAACAGGGAAGTGGGCTCGACGATCTTGGGTCCAGATGGTAACGTTTTCAACCACAGCCTCCTAGAGCATAACCGGTATTCCCCACCTTTGAAAGACACTTTAAGTGGAACTGGCAGAAATTAAAAGTGGAGTCAGCAGATTATCGCCTGTCTGCCACAGTTGGTGGGCACTTTACTTCTGCCCGGCTTCCTTCAAGAACTCCCCCCAACTCCCCCAAGTGTGAAACTGAATGTTAAAAATCGACACAATTCTTTTTTTACAATTTTTTTTTTCTCCATGAGACACGTACCCTTTGGGGGCATCACAGGAAAATAATTTTAAAAATGACGCCCAAGGCATTTCGCAAAACGAAATGCCCCGAATTTTGTTTATTTATTTATTTATTTATTTATTTATTTTCCGATTCGCCCGGTGGTATTTAATATGCTCCAATAAGCGCACTTCCAAAATACATTAAGCCCAAATCTTTGAGGGTTTTACAACGCATGCGAGAAAATTGGGGGCGGAAGTTAGTGTTTTATTATTATCTTGTTTTGGTCCATAAAAAATATAAATTTTTGCCCAAAAATTTCAAAAAGTTTGACCCTCTAGTCCATTTTTTTTTTCAAATTCCGTGATGTCTAAAGTGGTCTTCATCACTTTGCTAGTCCTGGGGATGGTTCAAATTGTTCCGGCCCCCAACTTGTGCCCTTTTTATAATGTGTTCTTTTAACACCAGTTTTGGATTTTTATTTTTTTGGGTCCCGAGTAACGATCATGCATAAGAAGATTTAGCCACATTTGATTCTAAATACATAAATAAACTAATTTAGGTTGGCTATCTACTAGAACCTACTACCCTATCATAGCCTAGGGTCAGCTTTTTGCATTGAGAACATGAGTAATTTAATTTGTTTTCAAACAAAACCAATTCCTTTCATAGCTTTGAATTTTTATTTTTATTTTTATTTTTGGTGTTTTTAAATAGTTTAATAATATTTTCTTATTATGATTAGTCAAATTATACATACATATTATACAACGACTATAATGGTCTTGATCAGCACCTTAATACCATGATTTTATTTTATTTCCTTAATATTTAAATTATTTCTAATGACCAAAACCGACCCTAGGGTGAGATATCGAAAATCTTGTCATTCCTATTAAATTCGTTGGGTGATTAAATAAAAAACATCATGAATTTATTTTATTCACATGTTTTGTTATTATTAAATTCACGAGGAAAAACTTTAAAAACTTGTTAAAAAAATGTAAGTGAATGAAAACCTCTTACCTTTGGCAAACCCACCCCCTAGAAAAGTTTGACCTTCCATTGTATGGACATTCTTCACATTATTGATTCCTCTAGAAGATGGACTCTATGATGATGTAGTGTGTTTGTTGTTTGTTTCTTCTCAACAAACTTTCACCATTTTTCAACAAAAAAAAAGTTGGGAATTTTTTGGAATTTTTTTTTCCTTAGTGTAAAATTCAACTAATTTCGCTACCTTTTTTTGGGTTAAATTTGACCGGATTTTTGTATCAAAAAATGAATAAATGAAGAAATAAATCATTTGGCTATGTTATTTGCTAATGAAACCACTAACCCAAATTAGTTTTTTCAACATACCATGTTTAACTTAATTTCAAGTTCAAATGAGAGCTTTGTCCATCTTGGTAGTGATGCACATTTCAAGGCTCTTGTTAATATTTGAATTGTTGGTTGTGTGTGTACATGTGCCTCCAATTTGTCATCCGAGCTAGTTCTATGATAATTGAGGTGTGCATCATACATATTTCACCCAAGCATGGAATAATGTATATTGATTGATTTCTTGTGTTATTTTGTGGGGAACCTTTTTTTGATTCTTAACAATGATATTTACAAACAAAATTTTTTTGGGGGGGTTTCTTGTGAATTATACATGATTAATTTCATCCATCTCATATGTTGTTGTGGGCATACATTGTTTGATTCAATTTCATGTGAATTCATTTCATCCATGTTATTTTGAGATTTATTGAATATCATCCTTCAAAAAGGTTCCCAGAAAAAAAACAATATCTTAAATAGCCTTGTAAGTATTATTTCATTGGTGTTATTTTTGTCTGTAACTTTGTTGATAATATATAACTTTCATTAGAGTTCATGTTGTTTCATGTTCATAAATTACACATGCCAACATGCATTAACTCCCTTAATTCCTTGCAACTAGTTTTTGAACTCATCAATGGCATATTGTTTATTAAGATGAAACCTTTGAACCCTCGCTTATATCTAATGAACCAAAAAAAAAAAATCAATTTTATTTAACCTAGTTTTAAATTGTCATTTAATTTAATTGTAGCTCCTATGGGCCTAAATTCCTAATTGAAACTCTTATATCATGAGTAAATCCAAAACATGTGACCATAGGTGTCTTGGCCTTTTGAAAGCTTACATCATGTCCAAAAAGTTCCATTTTCTTTCTTGGATGACAATTCAAATAAACAAAATTTCTTTCATCCAAAGCTTTGGAATAACAAAAACACTTTTCTATTCAAGTTTGATTTTTTTTGCAAATCATGTTGTAAAATGTTTGAAAAATTTTATGTGTTGCATGAAACGACATAAGGAAAAAAAATTCAAATTTGATGATAACTTGAAAGCTTTTCCCTTTAATTTCAATGTTTTACACTGTATATCCCAAAGTTTTAGGTTATGTTCTCATTCATCTTATGCAATGTAAAATCTCAAATACTTACTGAAATTCATACATGTTGATGTTTTGATTTTGGGCCCAAAGTTAACACAATTTTTGATACATTGTAAATGGGCCATCTTCACAAATTATTATGGAAGCCCCCCATTATGACTCACATTGTTATCACACCTAAAGTTCAAGTTAACATTTTTTTTTTTCCAATATAGGGTGAAAGCATATTTAAAAGGACTATTTTTTGCATTTTTTAATTGTATATGAACTTAAGATGTAAAGTAATATTCAACATTAACATTATTATCATAAATACTTTAAAAATTAATCATGTTAATGTTAAAATTCATCCATATATAAGGTTTTGTATTTTTAAATATGAATAAATTTATTTTTTGAGTGAATCCATAATGTATTTTTGAAATGATAACATTACATTTGTCACACAAATAAAATGAAAAATATGATTTCAAAATAGATGTCATAATAATTTCAAAATAGAATTTAAAAATATACCACCATCAAATGAAATTTTTCACAATATGATGCATTGAAATTTTTTTAATATACTTTTAAATATATATTTTTTAATTTTTAATTTGTTTACAATGCCATGAATTTATTTATTTTATCATTTGTAGTCCATTTCACATTGAAATATTCAAATTTTCATATGGTTTTTAAAATGAATAACATGTCTACTCGGTGCAATCATGGTTAAAGAAATCACCCAAATGGGTGGACAAGATTGCTTAAAATTACATTAAAGTTTCAACTTTGAACAAACATCATTGGAACGCAATAATTTGGATTGTCTTTTTTTTGGGGAATAGGTTCCATTACTTGCAATGTTGTGCAAATATAAAACTTTTTTTATATCCTATGATTTTGATTATCTACCTATTCGTTATCCACCACTTTTGGTGATTATTTTTATTTTAAAAATTCATTTGTAATATCCTTTAAGGATATCAAAAAAATATTATTGGCAGATTTTTGTATGGCATGATATCCGTCACCATTAATATTTGTCGAATATTTCAGCATTATAAATAATACAATTTTTTCTCAAAAATATTTTCAAGTATAATTACAAGTCCAAAAGTTCATCTTGTTCAAATTCACCTTCATATTGCTCTATTTTTTTTCTTCTAAAGTAGCATCAACCTTAATCAACTCTATCAAACTAGAAGGTGAACTACAACCCACTCTAAGATCATTAACCTGATTTTTACTAACAAAAAATATTTTATCTAAATTATTGGATTGCAAGCGTCATCTCTTCAAATTTGTAAGAATTTCATTTAATGAAAAAAAATCTCAATTTATATTTGAAAACCAACAATGCCACAATTGGAAACATAGACTCATGTTTTGCCCACCACTCAAAAGGACATTTGATGTCATCCACTTAGGACCTTTTAAACATTTGTAACTCCTTGTTCATCACCTACTTTGTTGGGTCACTAGTTCTAGCAAACATTTAAAAAATGTCTAGGTTACTTTCTTCATTAGTTTGCATATCTACCATAAATCAAAATTATGCCATAAGGTGGAATAGGTGGTAGCATCTCAAAAACATAGGAAATAAGGAACATTGATCATATTGTTCCATAATGGAAATAGCTTGCTCTTGACCAATAAAAGATGAAACCAACCTTAGACTTTTAAATCTAAGGTCTAACATAAAGGATAACATGTGTTTTATTTTTTTCATATTTCATAGATAATGAAAAACCATCTAAACCCCACTTTTTTTTTTTTCTAATGTTAGATGTAAGTAATGACAATTCCAAAGCTACAACAGAATCGTCATCAAATAAATCTTTCAAATTAGATAAAATTCCAAATTTTTTTTTTAAGTTTCAAACTCATAATGGTTGTTACATTCAAAAGATCAAAAAGTAACCAATGCCCACAAGATTGGTTCAACACACAAACACTTACAACTACAAACAAAAATCAACAATTATTTGAGATTTGTGCCAAACTAAAGGTGGAGGGACATGGCCAATAATCTTCACTATAGTTTGTTGACTATAACAAAAAGCAATTGTTGCCCTAAATCATAATGCCTCTTGAAACAAGATGATTTTACTTGCAAATTTGTAGAAGTAGATCATGGAACAACAAAACAACTTACAATTAAAAAAAACAAAAAATAAAATACTTGCAAAAATGAAACAAATAGTTAAATGACTAAAAACAAAACTAACTTTGTTTTCATTAGAATGTTTATTTTTTTGGGCTTCAAACCAAGTTCAATGCAAGCTTTGTTCCATTTTTTACAACCTTTCCCAAATTTCTTTAACTAAATAATGCATTTCTACAAATCTACCTAGGCAAATCTAATAGACACATTTTTAAGTTCTTACAAAATTTGTCATTAGTTGTGGCATGTTAACATTTTGGAGAAATCATGACCAAAATAGGCTCCCTAAAAGTTTTCCTCCAAACTTAAAATATCACATTAACAATGAACTTCAAAGCACTAGTCAATGTATTTAAATTTGAACCTTCATCTTTCACATATGTTATTATCTTATTTCTCAAGCCATATGCATCCATAAAATCAATAAAAAATTGAACCAACATGTCATGTAATTTTAATAGCTTCAAACAAACCAAGAATAACATGTTATGGTTTCCAATCAAGTCCCAAAAAAATTATGACCAAGACAAACACATCATGTGCACCTTTGGACATCCATAGATAAAAAACTGGTAGTAGCACAATAACAATCATTTAGCAAAGGCAAACACATATGTTTCCTTAGTTTTCTCCACATTTTAAGCAAAATGGTGTGTGAAAACAATTTTTGAAAACAAAGTTGCACACTAAATGTTTTAATCACACATTTTCCACAAATTGCAAAAGCAAGCGATTTCTCACTATTAAGAATGTATCACAAGAACAAAAGTGTGAATAAGAGAGCAACAACGCCAAAAGGAAGAAAATAGTAATGTGAATAGGAGGAGAGCATCAATGCAAAAAAGGAGAGGATAATAACATTGCAAACAAGAAAACAACAACACAAAAAGGAAAAGAGCACCATCGTGAAGAAAAGAAGAAAGCAACCAAAAACAAAAACAAAAACGAACAACACGAAAAGGAACGACCTAAATCCTATGGCCTAAACCTAAACCCCCTTCATATCCATATCCGGGTAGGATCTAATGTCCACCTTTGATATCAAATTTTCGAAAACAATTTATCATGTTTGAATATTATATGACTAGACTTCAATATTTTGAGATTTAAAGATAAGGATATCATTTCAAATATCAAAAAAATTAATATCCAAAGGATTTCAAAAGTGAGATAAAAATTTCATGCAAATCAAATGTCCCTTTTATATGTGAAAAGTCTTCATAATATTATAATGGACAAGGTTTTTCAATGTCAAAAGTCTTTTTTGCATATCAAATGTGCACCATTTGCTTTCACAATTTAGCCACAACTTCATGTTGATAATTAGAAGGGCAACATGAATTGAAATGTTGAAATTTTGGTTTGTAATGAAATTTGGCATCACTACTAAAATTTGTGATTTTTCAAACCATAAATTATAGTAAAAAATAAAAATGAACAAGGGTAAAAAAATTCCCCTATCATTTTAACATGTCCAATGTGATTGGGGTGATCTTTTTTATTAATAGAGTAAGGATGAGTTGAGTAACCATTTTGACTAGTGAATAGTGGACCATTTAACTAGTCAAATTATTTAAATAATTAAATATATATTATCCAAAAAATATATAGGTAGGTAGGTGGTAGCCTAGCCTTAGCCTATCCTATCCTATCCTATCCTACCTAATTCACCTAACTTAACCTAACATAGTATAACCTATTTAATTAGCCTAACCTACCTACCTTAACCACTAAACATGTTCATATGTTGCAACTATTGGGAATTGACCACCTCAATGATAAACAAAGTTTTTAACCAATGGACCACACCATCAAAAGGTGTTCAACTTTTATCAATTTTTTTATTTTACATGTTTATTTCAACACATGACTACAAGACTATGAGGTACATAGGTAGGTGGGTGCATGGGTAGGTAGGTGGTTATGTAGGTTATACATAGTAGGTAATTAATTAGTATGTGGGTGGGTGGGTAGGTAATAATTAAAAGGTAAGTGGGTAGGTAGTGGGTAAGTGAATAAATAGGTATGTTGTAGTAGGTTAATGGGTGGGTAGGTAGGTAGGTATGTAGTAATAACATTGGTCATCTTGATTAAATCTTTAGTGGCCATTTTGAATAAATGTTATCATGTGTTTCTTTCCAACTTGACTAAATATTCCATTTGACCAATTGTCATTGAACATTTTGATCAAGGTTATAAATGTTTTAGTTCAATTTAACTAGATGTTTAATTAACAAATAGTCAAATAGGTCATTTCAACCATGTTGATTAGTCAAAAGATACACATATCATTCAAGCCCTTAGTCTTTAATCAAATGTACATGTTCATTAATTAAGAAAAACCAATAAGTCAACTTAGACCATTTGAAAAACCAAAAATTTTAGTAGTGCATATTAGGTTCAAAAGCAAGCCAAAAAAATATGAAATTTAAAAATGTTCGTTTAACAAAAGTTTTTCATTTTTATGTAATAAAAACATTGATGGTGTATGATCACATTTTAGTATGCAAATTAATATAGGTTTAATAACCATGAGCATATATCCCATAAAGAGGTTTTATATTGCTAATTAAATTTATAATCATGTAGGAATTAATATGTAACCTTGCCATGTATGCTTCATGTTGCAAATGTAGGTGGAAGAAACATATTGTAATCATGTTTGTTGAACATTCATAAATGAACAAAGTTGGACATCATTGTTGAATGTTGGATGAAAAACTTAGGTCATCCATTAATTTAGATTCATGAAATGGGTGACCATAGTGTTGAAGTTGGATTCATTTGTGACGTTCAATGTTCAAAATCCAAACCCTATATAACCTATAGTTTTTTACTTCGCTCTAGAACCCAATTTTCATTCACCATGGTTCCTTTTTCTCTCCCACCCAATACTTGTGCACCATGCTCCATCGCCCCATGCCTATCGCTTTTGTAATTTGTTCTTCATTGCTTTATGTTATCAATTTTGTTGCATCACTAATTTGTGTTTGGTTTCATCACTCTCATGTACAAATGTTCACATTTTGCAATGGAATGTGATGCATTGAACATTATTGTAGGTTTACATTTCACTAAGTTTATAAGACCTATAAGATATTTTACTAAACCTTATAGCATGCATGGAAATAAGTAAAAAATATTTTTAAAAATATTTTTTAGCACTCAAAACTTGTGGGGTTGTGGATGAAGAATGGTGGCCTTTGAATGATAAATAAGGTTTTTCAAGATGAGGTTGCATTTTAGGTCTTGAATCTTTGAATGTTGGAATCCAATTATCAATGGCAAATGCAAATAGGTCATGTGGTTAGTTTCCTTGTGGGCATGTAAACTTTGGAAAATAAACGAAAACAAGTTCTTTTCCACCCTCCTAAACCTAAACAAGAATGTTTTGAACCTTGTCAGTACTAAGTTTTGGTTATGGTTAAGATGTTGAGTTGGTATAAACACAAGACGATGGTAGAAATGAAGGTGTGGGAGTTGTGGTACATAATGTTGGATTGAGGATTTGTTTCTGGAAGGTGAATAAGATGTTTTAAATCCTTTGAGAGAAGGTGAGCTTATGAGAAAGTATATTAACATAGATGTAAATGTCATCTTGCAACTTTGCAAGCAACCAAAAAGGGTTTTAACACGTGTAGAAGTTGCATGCATAAATTTGTAGTTGATAACCCTATACAAGTTTAACAACATTTTGCCATTTTGGCAATGACAATTTCAATGTTCATTGTTTATTTCTTAAAAAGTAATGATTATTATTTCCAAAGTGTAATTGTTCAAAAGGTTTTGGGGCACAACTTGTTGTGACATTATATTCTTGAATATTACAAAAATCCAAGAAGAATTAAAGAGAATCATCTTGTTGTTGAAATTTTGAAATGTGAGTTGTTAAGCCATTTAATAAGCCACAAGTCTTGGTCCTTTTGCCAAAACAAAAGACATTGTCTACATTTTACCAACATTTGATAAGGCCAACAACAATAGGCAAATTGTTCAATTGTTAGGATGGACTATAAAAACATTTGGAAAACAATCAAAAATCAAAGTTTTACAAATATTATTGGAGATTTTTCTAGTTGAACAAAAAGACAAAAAAACACGGTAATTATTTGTGTAAATATATAATTTAATAGGTTATGGAATTTGGGACTTCAAATGCTACGATTTCACCAAATGCAAAATCCACATTGCCTAGAGGGGAATTGTAATGAAGAAATATGATGTACATGCCATGCATTACCTTCAAGTTTCTCAAATATTTATTCACATCAATTCCTATATCATATAATTGATGTTAAATTGATCCCATGTATTTTTCATTTTAGTTGAAATGTTTGTTGTGAGGGTTTATTTATTTATTTATTATTATTTTCAATCTAGTTTTAAAATAAATGTCATGAAGTATGTTATTGCATAAGTGCTAAAAATAAGTATGTTAATTACAAAAAAAAATTAGGTTTGAGTTTGTGAAAAAGGGATGCATAGTGTCAATCCACATAGATTGTGGTCTATGTGGGTTGTTAGGCGATGGGTTATCATCAAAGTACGTAGGTTAGATTATGTTTGCCAAATGTGAAATGAAGTTCAATCTCATTTCAGTGATAGAGAGGTAGAATTCAAATGATATTTTAAATGCCAAGTTTTTAATGTCCATGATGTGAAACAACCCATGTCCCATTAAAAGGAGGATGAGGAATTGATTGAATCCATTGAGTGTTCAATTGAGAGGATGGTTCAAGGAAAAGTGACAAATTTAGTTCATTTTGTGAAGTTGTGAATGAAATTGAAAAATGTGAATATAATTTTTTTATAAATCTTCCCTTTTTCAAGAGTGTCATTAATAAGCAATTGTCTATTGTCGAAGCATTTATTATTTAGTTACAAGTGATCATCATTGTGTGAACAATGAAAAATAAATGAAGGTGGGAAATTTCAAGCTTAAATTTGAGTACAAATGGTAAAAATTTAGTATTTGCAAAAAAATTGGTCCTTTGAATCCAAGGTGCCTATGTTTTGTTAAGTAATTGTTATTGATTTTAAAAGTATGTGTTGTTCATTAATGAGGAATGTTTGTTTGTAAAACCACCAAGTGGTCATGGAACAAGTGTTGCGAGTACAAGTGGTACGAGTCAATCCTTGCAATGTTTTTGATCTTTTGAGTTTAAGGCACTTTTGTTTTGTGAGGCAATTTTTATTAATATCAAAAGTATAAGTTGTTGATTCATACATAATGTTTGTCTGTAAAACCACCACGTGGTCACATAATAAATATTGTGGGTGTAAGTGATAAAAGGTGAATCCTTGCAAAGTTTTTGGTCTATTAAATCCAAGGTGTTTTTGTTTTGTGAAATAGTTTAAACTAATTTTGAGAATATGGGTTATTGATTTGTAAGAGACGTTTGTTAGTAAAACCACCAAGTGGTTGTGGAATTAATGATATGGGTTTTAGGACCAACAACTCATGTCCTTTACAATATTTGGTCATTGAGGTAAATGGGTATGTGTTTTGTAAAACAATTATAACATGGGGAGGTTATTACTTGTATATTTTTAAAAACACTTGAAATTAAAAGGTATTTTTAAATTTGCTAGAAAATAACAACATATTTTGAATACATTGTAAGTATATTATAAGTATATATCATAATGAATTATAGGCACCTTATTGACATTTACGTAATTATTCCTTTTTTAAATCCAATAAATTGCACCTTACATGTTTCTGCACACCATTTGGAATAAAATGCAAGTGACCTCCCCAATAGTTCCAAATGCAATTGACAATTTGTATTGTTAAATCTTCAACTTGATGTTTGGGAACAAAACCATGTTTGGTGGTCATTGAATAATAAATATATGATAAAAAGGTCTTTGCACAATTTTCTATCCATTTAGTGATGGGCTTTTGTGTTTTATGAAACCATCATGAATGTCATTTTAAATTATTTTGTTGTTGAATCATGATGAATATTTATTTAGCTAACATTTACATGGTCATTAAACAAGTGGTAGCTAGTAATGCCTTTTGAAATTTTGTGATTTATAAAATTTATGGTTTATGTGATTTGTGACACAATTTTCAATTCAATTTAAAATACATGTTGAACCATGGTTAATTATTAGTTGCAAAACCAATAGGTGGTCCTAGAAATATGGCATAATTTTGGACTTCTTATAATATTTATTCATTAAATTATTCATGGTTTTGTGTTTTTGCAATGTGAAAAATTATGTTCATGATGTTTAAAACCTATTGTTGGTTGAAACTTGATCACTATTTACTTGGGAAATTTGTATGTTGTTGGAGTTGAAGCCCTTCCTTCATTCTTTTCCCATTAATGTATAAACTTTTACAATTTGTGTTTAGTGGAACATTTTGAAATGTAGTAGTAAATATTAGTTGTTGAATGAAGTGATCCCATTTCAAGGAGGTAGAGCCTTACAAATCGAAAAACCTTTGAAATTATTTTCTGAATGTACTTAATGGTGGGCTTCTATGTATTATTAAATAATTTAAAATGTTGTTCAAAACATGGTAGTAATTATTCAATATGATTTTTTTTTTTTGGACATCTTATAAACTTGACCATGGATCAAATGGAAAAGCTAAAACATTTTTGAATAGTTGTGCCATTTGATTTATTACTTATGTGTTTTGTGACATTCATGAATTCAATGGAAGCATGTTTTAATGATGATCAACGTTTGTTTGCAAAAAAAACAATAAATCATAAAAAAAGAAAAGTTGGATTTTTTTGTCCTTTTTGTTTAGATGGTTGCATGATAGTGTTGTTCATTTTCAATGAATGCAACATTCCCAAAAATACATATTTTAAGACTAAAGTGAAAAAAACCCTACAAAACCAATGTTAAATGTGGATTATACGGTGATTAATGAACTAAGAAAGTACAATTTAAAAACTATTTGATCATCATCAATCCAACAAAAAATGATTGAGATGGGGACTTTTGAAAATAATGTTCAAATTTGATAAATTAAAGGTCCATAACTATTTGTTGATTCAAGTTTTTGTATTTTTTTTGGAATTCATATTTATTAATTTTCTAACATCTATTGCATATTTCATCTTTACAAGACATTTTGAAATGAAATCATATTCAAAAGTGCATTTGAATCTTCATGTAAATTCGAAACTAGGTTCCATGATTCCATTTCAAAAGTCCATTATTATATGTTTGGTGTATATTTTAAAATTTTCATCATTATGTACATATTTTTATTCAAATGGACATATATATATATATATATATATATATATAATTTTTTTTTTAATTTTATTTTTTTGTCACGCTAATACCATACATGTGTGGCATTCAACTAAAGTGCATTTTGTAAAAAGTATGATGTGATGCAAAAAGTGACTCACCCTATCTTGCAACTACCCAATCCACTAAAGTTATTTGGTTTTCTATTTTGAATATTGTGAATACTTCTAAAATTGGTTTTTAAAGCATGTAGATTATTGAGTCGTGATTATTATGTATGTGGAAAACTTGTAGACTTGATCAATGAAAAAGGCAGTTTAAATGTTGAAACCTCTTTTGATTTATTTATTTACATAATCTATGTTTTTTTGACAATTTTGGATTTTCAAGTCTAGGAGGTTTGTGTTTCATGAAATAATTTCATTGAAACCTATTAAGACTATAAGTTGTTGGACTAAATGAATGTTTGCATAGAAAACCTTTAAGCAAGGTGATGAAAATTTGATGAACAAATACAAATTGTAAGAATTCATATTCGTTGAATTTGAATGTGGATAAGAAGGAAATATTGCTTTTTAAAAAAAGTAAAAAGAACATAAAACCACTTGTTTACATGCAAGTTTTTGTTATGACAATGTGTGGCAATTGTAAAATGTTACCTCAAATGTACCATTTGTTGAATATTTATTCACAAATCACATTTTATTGTTATTTTTTGCTTTGAGTTCTTCACTTTGTTCAAGAAAAAATATCTTGAAATTCAAGTGATGTTTACAAATTTTCAATCCTCAAAGATTTATTTTATAAAAAAACTATGAGGATGGAACATTTGTTGTAATCACACCAAAATCTATGAGTTAAAGGAAGGTTTAACAATATCACCTAGAGTCAAAGGAAAGGGGTTATGGTCAATGTAATTATCCTTGCGTAAAAATTTACCATCGAGTATTGGAATTGGTGTTGACCCAACAAGATGGTCTCAAGCCCATGTCAACTATTGTGAGATATTAATGTCCTTATGGTCTTCCATTTGATGCCCCAAAAACTCGGTTTGCAATAGTTTGTTGAAGAGAATGTTTGTTTGGTTGATGTCTAAACTACATGTTTCAACCTTGAAAATCTATTTGAATCGAATTCAAATAGGCTTGTGGCTTGACACATAATTAACTATGTGGTTGAGAAAAACAATGATGGTCAAAACATGAAAGTGTTGAAGGTTGAATATTGTGAAACAAAATTGAATGTGTTAATAAAATACATAAAACCCATATTTGAAGAATTTTTCATACAAAAATTTATAGCCAAACACTTGGCAAGAAAAGGATTTCAAGGCTTATGTACAAAGTCTACCACCTAAAATTGTGTTGTCTTGTATTTTGTTTGGAAAATTATGCCTTGAAAGTGTAGAATGAGATCCAAGACTTACATTAATTCTCGTTTAAAATTACAATATTTGTGCACATCATATATTGTCATGACCTTGCATTTGATTCAACACATTTGAAATCAAAAATCTTTAAGGCCATCTTTTTAATGAAAACCAACATGACATTTTGTATGTCCAATTTTCTTTCAAGTTGAATTAAGAGTTTTTAAGGGAGAATGCCATATGAATGCCATATTGCATGGAAGGATGGATGCAATTGTTAGTTCAATAATGCAAAATGTTTTAGTATTTTATGATATAGTATCACAACATGCTTGTTTGTGAGCAATGTTTTTATGATTATCAAATGGTTGAAAATCATTCCAAAATTGGTCATCGTAATGTAGAAGTGGATGGGGTTGGGGCTTTATTGAAAAGGTAGATCCAAAAAAAAAAATCAAACCTAATGCAAGACATTTTTAATTTGTATTTGATGTGATGACATTTTTTTGAAAGAAGAATCTACAATACAATATTTTGCCAACCTTGATGCGAAGAGGCTTATTTTCAAGTATCTTTGGGAGGTAAAGGTAGATGACGTGGATATATTGCATTTTTTAAAATGGTAGATGGTACACAACAACTACAAATCACATGAGGTTGGGTTTTTATTTTTTCAAGATTTGATTTTAGTTGAATTTTAAAATATCTTTTGCCATTGTCCCAATTGCAAATATGAAGATGCAAAGTTTGTGTGCAAATCGTTCAACCATGTCCAACCCTGGTGTTTATAAGCTAGGTTGAAACCTATCAACTATTGTGAGGTGAAACAAGTTATGCATAATGTAGATGCATAAGTGGTATATGGTAATGGCAGGGAGGAAATGGCCGATGAGATTGTTGTGGTTTATAACATAACAATGTTGAACTTTGCATAAAAAGGTTTTTGGATTATCTTAGTTGGTACATTGATTGACATGGTCAAAGGTCATTCCCCATATGAGTTTAAGGAAATTATGTTTTATGGGGTTTATTGTATGAAAGATTATGCCCAATATGTAGGGGAATTTATTACTTATTGGAAGACTCATCACTTGCACATGTACTTCCATTTAATTATGGCTTTCAAAATTTTGATGCCACCTGTGACACATTTAATAAGACTTTCTTTGTGCACTTATGAGTTTTGTAATGAAGTATTAACAATTATTCATGAAGGTATTAACTCTTAAGAATTACTAGATGAATACGACGGTTGAATTTAATATTGTTTACTTTTCAAACTAAAGTTGTTGATAGATGCATGGATGATAGTTTGAGTTGTTTAAAAAATACTTTGAAACTATTATAATCCCATGAATCGTGGTAAGATTTGATGAGTGTTGATTGTAAATTTTTAAAAAAATTGTATACATTAGCATTCATTCTATTTTGGTAATGTTGCAAGAAGATGGATATTTACGACAAAATGGTTTCCTTATTTTGGTTGTTTGTTGTTGTATGTTATTACAACTGAGTTATAAATTTGAAATGTTTGATTGGAAATTAGTGGGAGATGGTTTTTTGGGTCACTACAATTTATTATTTATGGTTTTTAATGAAGAACATTGGATGATGTTGGTGATAAAAGCCTATTGTTCGGATGGTGGGTGTAATGAAGACATGTGGGGAAATAGAAGATAAGAAGGCATTTGAAAGATATGTGAAAAGAAAATTGAACAAAACTTTGAAATCAATAAAGTTGTTTTTTCTGTGTGCGAGTATTTGATGTGTAAGGACTTTAGTAGTGTAAGATGGATGTTTTTTCTTTTGATGTGTGGCAAGCATGAGGAGATTTTCTAAATTTTTTTGGTGAATGTAAAAAATTTAATATAGGTGGGAAAAAAATGTGGAGTTTAAAGGAGGTAATTGATAGTGGATTTGTGTGTTGGTTTGATTTAGGTTTGAAAGGAGCTTATATACCATAATTTAGAGAGATGACAAAAATATTAACTACGTGTAAATAATGATAGAGTGCATATGGAAATGATGAAAACAATCAAGGATGTTAAGGCAAAATAAATGTAAGTTATTTGTGTAAAAAGGTAAGATGGTATAAAACATTCCTTTTTGGTCACAATAAATGTTTTAGACCTTGGAATAAATTTTATATGCATGTGTGTTATCTTGTCATCTCCATTTGATTTTGTTGACCATGTAGTAGAAGTCCAATGTATTATGAACATGTTTTCTTGGGTGTTTAATTCAATTTTTTTTTTGTAAAGGATCCCACTTTATTTGCAATTCAAAATAATAAACAAACATCATTTGCTTCCATTACAAATCAATTAAATAAGGAGTTACATAAAGTAGTTGCAACTAATGTGTTTGATTAATAAATGTTATTTGTCTTGCAAAAACAAGGGATCATTTAATTTTCAATCTATTTTACCATGTTTTCACCCACTCTAATGTTGTTTCCACAAATGTGTTCCATGTTTTCATATGAATACCCCACTTCCTTCACTTGCCTTTTCAATTGAAATATTTTAACCTTCTAGCTAATGCAGTTTCTGATGATATGAAAAAGTT
The DNA here is from genome assembly GCA_963920785.1 of Sphagnum contortum. Classification (NCBI taxonomy): domain Eukaryota; kingdom Viridiplantae; phylum Streptophyta; class Sphagnopsida; order Sphagnales; family Sphagnaceae; genus Sphagnum; species Sphagnum contortum. The sequence continues at coordinate 4,442,322 of OY987286.1, forward strand.
GCAATCTCATGTGATAGTGCATTAAGGTGGCAACATTGACAAGTTCATATCTTTTGTTGGTTGTATTTGTGCAAATTTTCCTTTCATTGTGAAGATTGTGATTTCATGTGGTTTGTTTTGATTTTTTCTATAAAAATTGAATAATTTAAGAAGAAAATTTTAAGGGTTTTGTTACATTTATTATTTTGATTTTGTTTCCAAATGAAGACAGGTGGGGGGGGGGGGGGGGGGGACACTCGTTTTGAATTTACAAAATACACAAGTAAAAATATAAGGTTTCATATATTGTTGTTGGATAAATTTAATCAGTACTATATTAGGATTATGTTTATTGTGAAAATAAGATAAAATCGTTATGGGGTATGCATTAATCCCTAGTATTATTTTAAAAATAATTCTTTAAAAAAAAGTTGAAGTTTAATTAGTGATTAGTAAGTGAACTAATACTAAGATTTAATTAATTAATATCCAATTGCGTGGAAAAACATGAAGTGAAAAATTCCTTTGCATCTTTGAAAGTTGTATCATTTAAAATAAACTTACATTTTAAATGCATATTTTGTTTTGTTCCTTCCCAATTAGTGCTCCAATTAATGATTAGTTAATGAACTAATACTAATATTTAATGAATTAATAACTGAACATGGAAGAACACGAAGTGAAAAATTCCTTCACATCTTTGAAAGTTGAATCAATTAAAAAAATCTTACATTTTAAATCGATATTTTGCATTGCTCCTTTCTAATTATTTACTTCGAAGATATGTTGAATACATATAGTATGCAAAAAAATAATAATACATGATCTTATCATGTGCAATTGCATCCTCATCACTCCTCATAACTTCAAGTATTAAAACTAAACATGTAAATAAATATACGGTATCAATTAAAATTTGATGCAAACAAAATAAAATAAAATTCACAAGTGGTTTAAATATGTGCACATTAGAAAATGAGGTAATAATGGGGTGGGAAAAAATGCCTCTTCACGTAATCCCCCCGAAACAATACCTTGTTTAAAAAAAGTAGTGTAAAACTTAAATATTTATATCATTTTTGGTTTGGAAACAATAAGACTTCATTCTAAAAAAATAACACCATCATGTTTTATTATTGTTATAATTAGTTCAACAAAATCTCTCTTTCTTGCAAGTGTGCATAGTCATGTACTTTTAGAAAAAAAACAACACAATCCATTATTGAATTGTTCTACTTGTGTTGATTTAAATGTTCAAACACATATGAATACAAAGTGAAGGAGGAGGGTATGCCTTTCCTTTCATTGAAGTTCATTTTTAAGAATGTCAATGATAGTTATTTGGTGTTCATATAATGATGCTTAAATTGTTGATTTATCATTACATTTTGATTGAACTACTATGCAACTATGGTGTTTTGGAGTTCATGATTAAATACTCGTGGTTTTGTTTTATTGGTTCTTGTTTGTGAAATGATTTTGATGCGCTTTTTAGGTTTGTGAAATGGTAATGGGGTAGAAAACTAGTCAATTTTTAGTTTTGCAATGAAATGCAAACTTAAGATGTGTTTAAAAATTCTCCAAAGGAAAGATGGGGAATGGTAGTAGGAGACTAAGATGATTTCATAAATATGGGTTGAAAATGAAATCAATTTGCACAAACCAAAAAATAAGGTAATTAATGTATGAACATGAAGTTATAAACAACACACATTTGCATGATTCACTATGACTTGGACTTGGGAGGAGTCATCACTTTCTTTTTTTATAATATATTATGTGATTGGTGATAAAGATTGCATTGAAATGATTAAATTTCCTAAGATATCCAAAATGAAAAATTCATAATTTCACAAAATTATGAATCGTAGAAATTTTGAGCTCATAACTTTCACATATAAACTTTGATTCAAAATTTTGCAAAGGAAAAATTGTAGGCTTTGAACAGACCTTCCCAATGCCATATTGCACATTCCAATTAGAGGTTATTTGACACCTTTGTTAGATTTTTGATGGTCAAAAACTAAATTATCAATTTTATTCCCCACCATTCTTTTGGCCATATCTTATAATTCTAATTTTCAAATGAGAATTATAATCCTACTTTGTGTATTTATTTTTCAAAGATTTTCTAATAATCTAAAAATGACTTAATTTGGACAAGGTCTAGTATTTCAAACATGGTTTCATTCAAAACATTATAAGATTTTAACCTTCAAAGAGACAATCCACTTGAAAATGTTCAGATTCACTCTCTTGCTATCCCCATTCTTCCACACTTGTGAAAGAGTGCTTAATTCTTTTACATTCTTTTGACCCACTTTTTTTTTTGGGTCATGATTTAATTGTTGATCATAATTTTGGCCAAGGTTGCAATATTTTTAATGTGCATTATTAATTCTAATGGGTTGTTGAGAACAAGGTTCCAACGTGCAAAAACACTATCACATGTGTGAATGATGATGAAAACGATTTTAAGGTTTACATTAAATATAGTGGTTAATTCATACTTAACATCACATGTATGAATGCCTACCAATGAAACTAATTACCCATCATGTTAGATGTGTGTCATGTGATTTCTAGAAAATTAAGTTTGTGTTAGGATACTTACCACTAAGGTCCTTAACATCAAGTGTGAAGTTTATGGTTCTAAATTTCATTCCAAAATCTACAATGTTTTCTAGATTAGGTGGAAGCTATTAGTACCTAGATTATGTGCTACCTTTGAGTCAAATGTGTACACCATGTAAACGTTCACATTACATGTAATGCTACCTAACACTGGATATGAGCACGAGATTAAAATTATCATTTTTGGCTAAGTTGTATAGACCTCCTTTGATTTCTCTAGTGTTAAAAGCCTAAAATCTTGTCAAGCTTTTGAAAAATGGAAAAAAAAATTCACTAGTATAAGCATTCCATTTGCATAAATCTCGACATCATCTTTAATTTTTTTATCACATGGTATCCAATGGGTACCATGGGATAAATGGGAGATAAATAGGGCCTGAGATGGTAATAATGCTCTTGCCCTTGTGCTTAACCTAACAAATACTTTCGGGCTTTCATTTAACTATGGTTCACCTCTACATGCATGGCCCCACTTTTATTTTAAATAGGGCATTACAAATGGAGATAGGAGACCCATACAGACTATTTCCCCGAAAGACTTTTCGCCAAATTTCAACCTGAAAACTATGATTTTTTTGACCTATACAAAGGATTTTCCATGGAAAAAAAAGACCCAAATTCGCTAAATTTTTGAATTTTTTGAATTTTGAATCACAATTGCCCAATTTTTATGATAAATTTCAGCAGGTAGCCAAGAATATAGAAGGATTCTGTTCCGTTTAATTTTAAAATATTTTTACTTTCGCATCTAGTAAGTAACCAAATTTGGCTAAAATAATTTTTTATGAATGATCGCCACTTTGGCCACGTCACAAAATCCTTAAACGAAACCCTGGAGAACTTGAGGGCCACGCGTGGTGTCTCTTTTATTTCTTTTATAAAACGAGGGATGTGGTGAAAGCATTTGGGTCCTCGCCATCGTCGTCGTCGTTGTCACCGCAGTCGTGTTTCTTCTACTCTGGCGTTTCGCATGCTGCGGCTTCGCGGGATCGGAAGACGCTGCTCGTGGGAGATGAGGCTATCTTCATGATTGGACAAAGAAGGCGAGACGGGAAAGGAAATCGGCCGGCGGCGGCGGCGGCGGAGAGTTACGTTTCGACTCCGTCTGGCAATGACAATGGCAATGCCTACCCCGGTGCTGCTGCGGCTGCTGCTTTCTACCGAGAAGGTTTGTGTCGCCTATTTTTTTTCATTTTGTTGCTTTTAGCGAACTAGAAACCGCTTCGCTGCGCAAACTCATGGATAACTTATAGCTTTACCATTTGTTGATTGTGTTTTCATGTTACTAGTCCCCTCTTGGAAGCAACCTTATATGACACGGGGATAAAACACTCTGGATTTCTTAGGTTCATTTCATTATGTCTGAAGAAGTTCGATCACCATCTCTGAAGCTCTCACTTCTTCCATAGCCTTTTTTCTTGTGCGATGATCGTGGTTCTTCATCCGTGTTTTGCTTTTTATAATGGCTGCTACTTATGGTGGTTTTAGGGCACCGTCGGTCCTTCGATTGGCAGGAATCTTTGTAAATCAGATACTCACTCACAGAGGAACATGGAACTGTTTTTGAATTAATATGTAGTAAATGATGTCGGTGTGAATCTGATCATACAGGAGACATGAGGGAAGGAGGTTCCAAGATTCAAGCAGAGCAGATCAGCAAGGAAGCGCCGCTGCAGGGAACAAACAATTATGCCTCTCTACTTTCAAGCCCTGGACCAAGTTCCATTCCTAGTCCTTCCTTCAAGAAAAAGCTCTCTAATGACGTTGTGGACTCCCTCTTAAGTGATTTTTCAGTGTCGGTTTCCCAGCCTTTGAGAAGACTTGAGGGCAACCCTGTACAGTTCATTAGGTGCCCTCCATCTCCTGGATCAGAGTCCTCCCAGATTTTGGATGTGAAATATGTAGACAATGCTTCTCCTGTTGTGGCAGTCTCAAGCATGCCAGAAGAGTCCTTGATATTCGATTTGCAAAGTCCAGAGGGCTTTAGCCAACCGGTGTCACTGCAGGAGCTTGAAGACTTGATGGGAGATCAAAGCCCTGAGACAGAGGCATCCACTCCTCCTGGCATTGAATTGTCAGACTCTTCTTCTGCAAGGAATTTTGTGGAGCATGTGCAATTGATGTCCATTGTGAAAGCAGAGCAAAAGGAGTCAAGCAACTATAATCTACTTTCAAAAGAGGGGAGTGCTGTAAGTCCTGCTGTGCCAAGAATTCATTCCCATGAGGCAAAGAAAAGTGAAAATGCTCAAGCCAGGATGATCAGAGAGCCTCCACCTCTTGGAATGGCAAGGCGAAAGCTTAAACACACAGATGCGGAAACCACAGAAGTGGCTGCATTGAAAAGACTGGGGGGAGCACATGTCACAGGGCCAAGGCAAATCCCTGTTGGAAAGGGTCCAAAGAGAGCATCATCACCAGGCAATGCAGGATCATCACAATCACAACCCCAGTCTACTGGGAAACCATTACATTGGAAGGCTGTGCCAGGGCTGCGAAGCAAAGAAGGTTTAGTCTCTCCACATAGGGGAGTCCCAAGCATAGGATCCACTGGAGATAGACTTCTTGGGAGTCCTCACTCATGGCCAGGACCAGAATCGACCTTGCTTGGTTCTCCTTTTCAAGCTCCCTCAATGTCTGGGGTTGAGAGTATGGCTGGTCAAGGGATAAGGAATGCTTGTACATATCCAAAGACTAAAGTGTTTCCTGAGCATTGGTCCCCTCAGGAAGTGAGCAAGGCTATGGAGGTGGGATCTGGACATTTGAGTTCTCAGATTTTTTGTTTTCTCAAAGGTGTTAGGCTGTTGCATGTTTTCCCAGGGTTGTAGTCATGCTCAGAATTATTTATACCTTCAGCAGAAGGCTTGTGAGAATATCTTTTTGGAGGTATGTCTAAAATAAGCCCACGTCTCTGCTTTGCAGGCTGGACAAGTGTTCAAGGCATCTTTCCGGATCAATTCTCACAACCGCAGTGAGGTGACTGTGGCTCTGTTTTGCAATCTCTACTGTAATGATCAGGCCTTTAGATTCTATTCTTCTCTCTTGTGCTTCACCTTTTTTAGGTTGAATGACTCTTGCATAACATGAGCAATGGAGTTGTCTAGTTGACTCTTCTGGGTTTCTATCTTGTGCAGGCATATGTGACAATTGAAGGCATCCCTTTGGACATTCTCATTTATGGAGTTGCGGCCCAAAATCGAGCAGTACATTTTCACAACATGCTCTTTCTTTTCCTGAATTTTATTTGAGCCATTTGCATCAGAAATCCAAAGGAGCTCAATTCCATATGAGAAGATCAATTTGAGTCCTTCCTCTTCCCAGAGTTTCACACATCAAGCAATGATTCTGGGTGCAGATGGAAGGAGATTTTGTAGCTATCACATTGGAGCCAACATCATCATGGCCCAGGCTCAAGGGCTCTCTTAACAAGCAGGCCAACAGTGAGTCTAGCTCTTCCAAGCAGGGTGCAATGGAGTCTGGGAAAACTATCAACATAGATGCCCATTCTTCACAGGAAATTGTTATTGATGACCACACTGAAGCACAATTTCAGGATGTAGATGCTGGAGCAAATGCCAGAGTTTTGCATGAAGGAGAGATGCCTTTGGAAGCTCATCATCAACACTTTGTGCAGGACACAGCTAGTAACAATCAAATGCACATGCAGCAAGAGACTCACGTGCTCCCAGTCGAAGTGTCATGTGATGACAGTAGTCAAGCCTTTGAAAAGCATACAGAAGGATCCTCTAATACTGTCATTCAAATCTTGAAACTACAAGGCAGTGGATTGACTCCAGGTGTGGGCTTGCAGAGTTTGGCACAATCAAATGTGGAGAAGGAAGAGGGGTCTCACCCTAGACCAGGCAAGGTTGCAACGGCCATTACCAGCCTTGCATTGCTTGTCATGTCGTGTCCTGGGAGAAGGCCTACAGGGAAAGTTGTTGCGATTCTTGAAAAGTCTCCTCGGCGGGAAAGTGTGGTAGGGTTTCTTGAGACACTGCAGCACTCTGGTAACAAACCCGGTAGGAGAGGACAGCAGGAAAACCACTCACAAAGGAGAAGAAGTTTGGGCACAATGCTTTTGGTGCCTGTGGACAACCGATATCCTAAGATGCTTGTGTTTTCCGCTTGCTTGCCAGATGATTTATATGAGCGACTCAAGGAAGGTGATGCCACAATGCTGACAGAGCTTGTTGCTGCCCAGGTAGATGGATGGCCTTCTGACAGCCATCTTCCAAATGCAGTTGTAAAAAGGAGCTTGGGTCAAGGAGGGCAGATTGAGGCCCAGTTAAAGGCAATATTGTTTGAGCATGGGGTACATAGTGCACCATTCTCACAAGAGTCACTAGGTTGCCTTCCCAAAATACCCTGGAAGATCTCCAAACATGAAATAAAGAGGAGAGTAGACTTGCGGGGCCAGCGCATCTTCTCAATTGATCCACCCACAGCAAAAGACTTAGATGATGCACTCTCCTTTGAATGCTTAGAGAATGGGGTGGTCAGAGTTGGTGTGCATATTGCAGATGTATCTTACTTTGTTAGCCCCAACACTGCACTTGACAAAGAGGCTCAGTCTAGGTCAACAAGTGTCTACCTTGAGCAGCAAGTTGTTCCAATGTTGCCACACCTTCTTTGTGAAGAGCTATGTTCTTTGAACCCTGGGGTTGATCGGTTAGCATTCTCTATTATCTGGAGCATAAGCCCAGCAGGTGATATTCTAGACCAGTGGATTGGCAAAACGGTAATCCAGTCATGTGCGAAGCTTACATATGGACATGCACAAAACATGATTGATGGGGTTTCCACAGATCTGGAAGAAGTGCAGGCCCCCAGAGATATGCAGGAAACTGAGTCATCGTTACCAAAAGTTCATGGCAAGCATACTTGGCAAGAGGTAGTGGCTGATGTCCAAGCACTGTATAATGTGGCAAAGAAACTAAGAGATGGTCGTTTTGAAAAAGGGGCACTGAAACTCAACAACTCCAAGCTCATGTTTTCACTTGATGAAGATGGGGCTCCATATGAGAGCACCATGTACAAAACAAAAGATTCAAATTTTGTTGTTGAAGAGTTCATGCTTTTGGCCAACATGAGTGTAGCTCGTGTGATTTCAAATGCTTTTCCAGACAGTGCTCTATTGCGGAGACATCCAGAGCCTAACATGCGGAAGCTGAAGGAGTTTGAAGATTTTTGTGACAAGAATGGGTTGGAGCTGAATGCATCCTCTTCAGGTGCTCTGCACATCTCACTGGAGAAAATGCAAGAACGTTTTAAACATGACCCTGCAGTTTTCAACATTTTGATGTTGTTAGCCACTAAGCCCATGCAGCTGGCAAAGTACTTCTGCACTGGAGAGTTAAAAGACAAAGAGGAAGAATGGAGTCACTATGCTCTTGCAACACCCTTCTACACACATTTCACATCACCGATTCGTAGGTACCCAGACATTTTAGTTCACCGCATGTTAGCTGCAGCTCTTGAGGCAGAGGAGGTGATAATTCAGGGTGAAAGCTCTCTACCCTGCAGGAGAGGTAAAAGTTCTCAGGCACTGTCTTTGGGTCAGAGCAACCAGTTGGCCAGCAAGTGCTTTTCAGGTGCCAAGGCAACTAAGGAAGCGACTTTTATGCCATCTGCTCAGCAGGCACTGGCTTCAGCTGCAATCAAGCACAAGCTTCCTGGAATTGCAGATCTTGCTGTCATAGCTACACACTGCAATGAAAGGAAGCTGGCCAGCCGGAATGTGAAGGATGCGAGTGATAAGCTGTATCTCTGGACCATGTTGAAAAAGAAACAGGTATATTTTTTGTATAAGCTCATTTTCAGGGCCATTCCTGGTTCATGGTATCACAACTTGAGTTTGTCTTTCAGTGCTGGGCATCAATATGCATGAATTGCTATTATGGAAGGTGATCATGCCAGAATTGGAAGAACAGTGAGTAATAAGAAGTAGAAGAACCAGCATGATTCTAGCATTGTAGAGAGATGTATATAATCCACAACTGATGAGTTGTGTCCCTATGTCTTGTATTTTCAGGGTTTGCTTTCAGATGCTAGGGTACTGGCATTGGGCTCAAAGTTCATGTCCCTTTATATCTGCAAAGTTGCTGTAAGTATGATCTCTCAGTCTCTCTGCCAGATCCAGATGGCCGTGGAGATTCTTTGACAGAAGTTCTCATGTATTGTCTTTGTTACTGGGAGCTTTGTTGGCTGAATTATCTAGGACACATATCTGGAAGTGTTGAATTGCTTTACTATGAAGTCATTGCATGATATGCTTAATGAACAGCAGTGGTGAAATCTTCAGATGGAGCGGCGGATATACTATGAGGAAATAGAAGGAGTGAATGCAGAGTGGTTTGCAGCAACAGGGACACTTGTCCTTGACATCTCTCCACCAACTGTTCCCAAAAAATGGTCAAATGACAACAAACCTGGAAGGCAGCAAAGAACAGTGGCTGATATAGCTACAGTTGTGAATCCAACAGACAGTATTGGCAGTAGTCCAGAGGAAGAGTCTTATGAGGACATTATTCGTGAAGTAGAGGAGAGGTTGGCTGGAAAGATATACACAGATGATATCTCAGCAAATTTTTTCTTGGGTGAAAATCATCTCTCAAGTGAGGTCAAGGTAGAACCTGCTGTCTTACCCTTAACTTTGCGGTTATTCTCCATGGTTCCAGTCTCCTTGCATGCAGCTGGAGGTGGCAATCAACCTCTAGAGATCACAGTGAAACTGTACATCAGTTCGTATGTCACTGCCTAGCAGAGGCTTTTGATTCACCCTATTTCAGCTGTTGGATTGTCTCGTGTTTTTTCCTTGGGGTGACAATTACTGTTAGGCTGTGTGTTTATTCCTTGAAATGTTTAGCAGCCACCTCAACTGCCATGCCTTCCATCATAGGTCAATTGTAGCTTACCAGCTCTAGATCTTCCTTCAATGCACACTGCTTTACTGTCAGATTACTAGTTGTGTTTTGGCTTGTTTATATGGCTTTCCATCTGCATACAGAGGTTTCACATCTTGCCTCTTGACCAGTGATTTTGTTCTTGGTAAAGGCAATACCAAAGTTTTGAAAAAATAGTATTGCCTTGTGGAAAGACTGAAAAGTTGGCATGCCGAAATTTGAAGTTTATTTTGCACATTTGCTCACAATTCTGTGATGACATGTCGCTTCCTTGCCTGGTTCCTTCCTCTTCTGTGTCTTTGATATTTATGTTTTGTTTTCAAGGGGAATCTATGTAGCATTTAACTGAGGATTTGATCATTTCTGTTTTAGTGGACAAAACATCCAAAAGTCCTTGATGATGCATTAAAGCTTTTTGTAAAAGACGCAAAAAGTATGCAGTAGGAAATTAAAAGTATTCCTTACGAAAAGTACACAGAGCTTGAAATGGGTATAAAATTGCTTTCATCCCCCACTAGTGGTAAAACAAGTTTTATCCTGTATGCAAAATCATGTGCAATAAATGAAAGGCAAGGGTGAACATACACTGATACCTTTACCTTCTTGATTTAAGGCCTTTTAGAGCTCATAATTTAATGGAAGAAATGTTAAATTTTGATTCCCAGTCCCCAGATGGAATGTTTCTAATGTTTGGAAGTAACCTATAATAGAATTGGGGTTAGGACCAAAGAAGATGGAGGAGCTGTTGGTCTAAATAACTTCATGTAAGCCTTTATCCCCAAACTTTATCTTATAATTGCCTCATGCGTTTTTACATTACAATGAAGCTATGATTACAAAAACCTGGCAACCAAGTGAAGCTTCATTTGGTTAATGTTAAAACAGAATTCACCTTGCACTTACTTGTCTTCACCTAGTGCACATGAGATATTAGTCTCAATTGATGATTACCTTTGTATTGTGGTCCTCAAAACACTGACGAATCTGGAGGCCTTGATGAATAATTTGCTTATTGATTCCCAAAATGCCAAAAAGTTGTGCACATGGGAAGATAACCCCTTTGATGGGCATCAAATCTTACAAAATTTCTATCACTTTCCCATTATTATGGCCATATGCTACAAGTTGTGCACCCTTGGCAAGTCAGTTCACATGGTGGCCGCCAAGTCATAAAAACAATTTTAAGCAACCCACAAAACTTCCCATCAATGGGTTCTCCTGCAATGAACAGATGGAAGGTTACATGGGGTGAGAGATTAAGGAAACTAGGGAGCAAGGGCTAAAGTGGGGGAAGAGAAAAAAGATTGGGGACTCAAGGTTTGGAGAGGTGCTTTGAATACTGCTTCTCTTGAATAGCATTATCAAACTCTAATGCTATTCAAAAGAAGCAGCATTCAAAGCACCCCCAAAAAAAGAAACAGCTTTCCCCTTCAAAAGAGTGAAGGCAGTGCAAAGCCTAGAACATAAAAGGAAGTAACTCAAACTATTTCTCTTACTAGACAAGCCTGAGAGTATGCGAACTGGTTTCAAACCTTGAGGTAGGACAAAAGCTAAAATATCATCCACAAAACCTCTTGCTAAGTCCTTACCAAGGTTCACAGAGAAAGAAAAACTAGACAGGAACTAGACTTACAATCCCGAAAACAAAACCCATAGAAGAAGAGGTAGTAGTTAGCTAAAAGGATTGCACAATTGGCACTCCAATGGGATACTAATTAGAAAACCCAACCCACAACCGAGAACACCTACACCAATTGCCATTAGTGTACCTAACATTGCTGATAGGTCCCAAATAGCTAAAACTCTAAGCATGATGTAATCTGGCTATCTAGCTTATCAACCACATCCCCAGAATTATGCTAGCCTCAAAGCCAACCCCTTGTACAGTTAAACTATCTGTTAATCATTCAACAGCAGAGCGTCCTTGTATAATAGTGGTTGAACAGGAATAGGTCTGTGCAGTCTATTTAGCACCTAAATCCCAACTGATCACATTCTGTCATCCAAACACAGTTCTTCATCTAGACCTTTACTTCTCACTGAGTAACAAATCACAAGTTGCCCTCTAATGGAATGCCTTTGAGACACATCATCGTATGTGTATTCCATAAACTGCTCAGGTCTAAGCTCTGAAATATTGACAGTGGTACATGTTTGCAGTTTGCAAAGATTTTTAGTGCCAAAACTGGGCTGTCATTTTATACCAGAAATGCCAACCTGTGAAATTGAGCAAGAGCAGGAGTACAAAGGGGGGCATAATCAAATACTGAAAAAGGGCAGGAACTACACACTTTCCAGAATACAAACTTGTTTGAATTACTAATATCTCACAGTCTACCTGTCATCATCTCTGTCCGCATCTTCTTCAGCATTTTCTACCTCAGCATCAGATGCAGCTCCACCCCTTTCATGTACTCGATGATCACCCTCAGAGACCTCCCTCTGATCCCCAGCTGTGTCTTCTTCCTCATCACTGTTGTGATGGCGATCTCCACTGCCTTGCTGGCTATGGTGGTCCTTCTCTTTATCAATAGAGTGTGTCAGAGAGAAAGCAGCATGGTGGTGTCTCCTATCATCACTCCCAGCTTCATCAGATGACTCTCCCACTTCCACCAAAGCTCTGTGGAGCATTTCTTCATGTTCTTTAGCTTTGAGTCTCACACTCTCCAGCTTTTCAAGATCTTCTTCCTGATCCAGGTCATCCGTCTCCTTAACAAATGCTGCCAAGTCTGGAATCTGTATTGTGACTGTATGGCCAGTTTTCCAGTCAGAACCATTGGTCTCAGCTCCGGCAGCTGCCCCTCCCCTCCCTGGCCTGGTTGGTAGGGCAGAAGAAACAGGAGCCATTTTCTCATGCAAGCCAGCTGGCCTCCCTTGCTGGCTGCTCTTGACTCTCCCTGCTCCAGCCAATAAACCACCTCTTCCCCCATGTTTGAGGCCCTGCCCAGCACCCCTGCCTGCTGATAATGCTGCTGTTGTAGGAGGTGCCTTCCCATCAAGCAAAATAGGAGGTCCCTCAATCCACTTGACATCCTTCTTGTCCATTCCCTTCAGGTCAATCCACTCCCATGTTTCCCGCGGTGTACCCATATCATAAACAAGTGAGTGCAAGTGCTTCACTCTGTCATAATCGGTCACCACTGCCTCATAGAAGGTGTTATCATCTGGCCATCGTGTCATAACTCTGTGGCCAACCCATGGATCAATATGCGAATCCGAAGGGCCTGCACCTATGTGGTTGCTCCAAGGAGCAGTGACCTTCACTGCATTACTCCCTCTTCCTGTTGTGACCCCTACAGGTGCAGAAGGTCTTGGTGTGGTCACTGGAGGACCCACTGACCCTTTACTCCTGGATTTCTTCCCTTTTAGACCTGTTCCAGTGCCAGGAGCAGGAGCAGGAGAAGGCAAGGCACCTCCAGTGGTGGGTGCTAGTTTGAGTAAAGGTGGTGGCAGTGGTGGGGGTAGGGTTTGAACAGCAAGACCTGTTTTTGGCTTCTTCCGGGACTGTGACACAGCAGGGCTTGGAGCTGGGTCATGGGAGAGGGTTGGAAGGCCTGGATCTTCTCCAAATTGCCTCCACTCCCGGATATGCCGCAATGTATCATCCGATGCCACTCTCCCAAGAAGCTCACGGTGCTGTTCATCAGCAACTCGAAGCTCCTTTCGCAAATCTGACATAAGCCGTTCTTTGGTCCATGTAATGACCTCTGACTGAGCCCCAAATGCCCGAAGAATTGCTGTGTATGCATCAAGCTCTAGTTTGCGGATCTGCTGTTCAATAGAGGCAGCAGTCCCCCCAGATCTTCCATTTCCTCTTGGGCAACCTTTTCTTGTCATTGAACCCAAGTGTGTTGGTGGTGGGAGGTCCTCATCATCTGTGCCATCACTCTCAGACTTATTATAACCCATGCTCCCAATGGTCATAGTTGAGTCCAAATTTTGTTGCACTCTTTCTGTCAAGTCCATGAGGTGCCCATAAGTTAGAGCATGACCACTTCATCTCTCAACTTTACCATTTTTGATAGTACCTACTTTTTGCCTTCAAATTGACAGGGTAATTGAGTCCCATGCATCTGAAGTTGCCAGAATCTCTTCATTTTTCCATTTTCACATCTTCACACATCTGATTTATTCAGTGGCCTGGTCATAGCTTTAACTCCAATATAGGACTTGTTTTTTGTCAGGTTCACAGTGCAATACCCCTATATAGACATAAATAATATTGCAGACTTCTTATCCAACACTCAATTCAGGAGAGCTGGAGTTACTCTGGAAAAATCATGAAAGCTTTGCATGGGATGGGAGGAAATCTCCACAACAGCACTGTCATAATAACTGATAACTTCCCAACAAGTGCTGCCAGTTTCTGAAAGCAGAACTATTGCTTCCTTTTTTTTTGGGGTATACACTAGAAAAAGCCATCACATGATGAGCTGAGACAGAAAAACGTTGTGCACACAAGAAAGTATCGAACAATCCACACAATTTCAGTGCAAAACCATTATACAAACATCAGTGTGACCTGCATTTCTGTCACTATTTTTGGATACAACAGTGAGCAACCCTCCAAGTGATAATCATGTTGGCTAGCACTGAAGGGACGTAACAGTTAAGTAAAAAGTCAAATAGTGCATATCCCCCAATTGTTCAAGCTGCAAAAAGCTTGTGAGGGTAGTAAGCTTGAATTCACTTTAGCTTGTCCCTGTAGGAGAAGCATGCATCTAAACCCTAAGCATAGATAGAGAGACTGGCCAACAAACAAGGGTAGCGATTGGAATGTTCAGCACATCCTTTAGGGTAAACACCAGAGTGGGTTCACTCTCTCTACATTGGCTGCAGAACATCATCCATGTTGTAATGTTATCTATGAGCTTTGTAGAGTGTGTACTCCACAACGAGAACAATCCTTTGAAGCAAACCCAAAAACTAAACACAAAAAGAATGAGTGCTGTGTGCAAGAGCATAACATAAACATAGGGTTCTTCTTCATCAACTGCTTCATGAGAGAGTGTAATGTTGAACCCTAGTAATGTGAAGAAAAAAGAAACCCATAGGGAGGAGGATGATGGGAGTATGTGTGTGCTGCTCACCTTTGATCCTTGCTGAAAAAGAGAATAAAAGAAGCTGCTCCCTTGTCGTCACTCTCAGAGCTTCCTCCACTCATCACACAAGCTAAATAAGGGAAAGGGGTTTACACCACCACAAGTAGGATTTCATCGCACATAGAGACACACCCCAACCTGCTTCTCGCAAGTCTCTTTCCATAAAGTCAGTCGGTTGGACCTGACCCCGCCGAAGGAAGGCTTTTCCCAGTGTGAGGAGGAGGCTCAAGAAGAAGAAGAAGGAAAACAAATAAAATCATGTGAGCTCGCTTCTCCACAGTCAAGAGAGGAGAGACGCAAGAGTCATCATAAAAACAAAACCCTCAGTAGTAAAATGCATGCATGGCCACAAGATGAAAAAGACCATGGCCTCCCTCCCACAGAAGAAGAGAGCATTACTAGTGTTTCTTCTTCTTCATCAGCTGCTTCAGACTACTACTAGTACTACTGCCACCAAGACACAAAACCCTAATAACTCTGGTACCCACGTACCGCCCCAATAGGAGTTACTACTGATTCCAGGGCAGCGGATCTCCGGATTCATACAAAGGAGCTCGCGCGGGGTAGAAGAAGAATCAAACCAAATGGGCGTCTCCAATCTGAACATCGTCTTGGAAATCGGGCACCGCATTGTTACAGCGGAAGCTCGGCTGGGTCGAATCATCAGAACAGCGCCATCGCTCTCTCTCGCCTCGCCTGGATGGCTGCAAAGCGCGCGCTCTCTCCTTCTCTTCTGTTGCCGCCCCCGGCCCGGCCCGGCCCACTGGTTTGCACACCCTTTCCCTCGTGTGGATGAGCATTTTTCCTCATCCGTCAGAATATTGTCTCATCCATCCGTTCAAAGATTCTGTCATCCCATCCATCCGAACATCCTCTCATCCATCCATCTGAAGATTATCTCATTCCATCCGTCCAAAGATTCTTTCATCCATCTGGTTTCCACAACTTATTGATCCATTGCACTCTTTGTTGTCAGATGGATGTCAACCATGGTGTTCCTCATCCAAGATATTCATGAAAATAAGGTACCCTTCATGTACACTTAGGTATTTTTCATTGAGTGTTTTAAAGATATGAAAAACAAGGCTATTGATTGCGTCATAGTTCACATGCCCTTTTTGTTTTGGCAAGCAAAGTTCAAACAAAACTATGAAAGATGATGCATTGGTGTTTTACATAATTTGAATGATGATTGAATTCGATCAACAACTGATTTTTTGTCAATGCTCATTCATAACCCGCTTGCAAGGTGGAGGAATAATTGCATTGTATAACATGCTTTCCAATTACACTACAACAAAATGGCACAAGTAATGTATTCGAACCTTATCTGTATATCAATAGCTACCATTACACATAGAAATGTGAGTTCTTCAAGATAACTGAGAAAACAAATTTAAACCACTTGAAAGAAACATAAAATTGTAGAGGTTTGCTTTACTGCAATTCAAAGCATAGTAGTAAGGCATGGAACCCATGTTTGATATCAACTATTTATATAGTTAATTGCATGGTGGTTATGTGTTCATAAACAGTGGAGACATGCGAGATTGGTTGTCACCATATTCTACAAATTTCCCTTTGTAAGTTTCAGTGACCTTGTTATTGTCAACGGCTTTCTACTATTTCAATGTCCTAATTAAGTCAAGAGTCAAAACACATCCAACTAGCATTGTTTTATGAGACTAAATGTGTAACTACTTGTTGTTGTGTTTATAGAAAGAACATTATTTTCACCACCCCGTCTCATTCCCAATTTTCTATCTTATATATAAAGTCACTTGTTGTGTGCGTGCGTGCATGCATGCATGTGTCTGTCTGTGACCACTGGACGCAGAGAAAAGTGACAGTGGACACAGAGAAAAGTGATGGGAAAAAGATAAGACGACCATAGGATGGAAAGCTTTCGGCATCCTATATCTGCATCCAGTCGAGGTCCTAAAACCTAGGTCCTGAGAGCCAGGTCCTAAAAGCCAAATGCAGCAACACGGCAGCAATAGAAGAAGAGAGTCGTGGCTCCTAATAGGACTTGCATGGCTTCTAAAATTAGGTTTTTTGCGTAGGTATCAATATATCAAGAATTTGTTGAAAAAAAAAAGAAAAGGGTATTAGGCTTCAAATTTTTAGGTTTTTTGGAGGATGGGTTTGGGGTGAAGGGTAGAGTGGGGGTTTGGGTTGTGGTTCTTTCACCTTCTTTTGTATCCCACCATCAATTCTTGCAACCCATTTAACTATGGTTTGAGTATATATGGGAGGAATAAAGATAATTACCCAATACAATTGAGTTACTTTGTTGCTTGAATTCTTGGAAATAATATAAAATATATGGGAGTCTTAAGACCATCCAAGTGAAGGAAAAAAAAAAGGCAGGCACGGGCGGATTGTGTCCGATCGTCACGGGTACCCACTAGTCCTAAGAATTCAACTGAGTGAAGACTATAATGAATACTATTCAAAAAATATGACTCTTAGATTAAATGTGAAGAACCAAGAATAAAATTGACCAGTAGGTCAAGTTGATGAATTAGGTAACAATCTCAAATTTGACTCGTTTCTATTAGTAAAAAATCTTAAATAGTCTAAGGGTTTAGTGAGAAAATCAACTTGTTGTATTACAATAAAATCATAGCTCGTTAGAATGTCATTCGCTTGTATTCATTCTCAAATAAAATGGTATTGTATTTTGATGTGTTTGATGCATGTGTGTAGAATTAGATTGTGTAATAATCGAATGCATGATTGATTATCACTTAATAATTATGTTGTTGTATTACAAATTTCAAGTTTTGTTAATAGTTGTTGAAGGTGTACAATGTCCTTTGTGGCTTAACTGAATGCTTGAGATTCCATTTCAATGATTGAAAGAAATTCAATTGGTTGAGGTTTGTTGGTCTAGTTGATGGGAACAACCCCAAGTTTGTGGTATATCCATGTAGTTGATCTCCTTGTTTATAGATGATGTCCATAATTTACATTAGTGAAAGTAAGCATAATATTTTGGTCATGAAGTATGTGTTGCCTTTTTGGATAGAACAATGCATATGATTGAGTGATGTGCATGTATTACATAATATGTTTCACTATTTTCAAATGTGCCTTCTCAAGTTCAAATGGACAATGATTTGTCACACTCAAAGCATATCCAATGTCAAATCGAGTTTTAAAGATAGAATGCAAACTTTCAACCATATATTGGTACAATGTGGCATCAATTATGCACATACCCATCTCCTTTTGAAGTTTCAATCTAAGGTCCATTGAAATATTAATAGGTGTGCATTTATTGAATCTGAATTTCTTCGGCATAAGCTAAATTTATAGGCATTGGTGGAGTCACATCCTTTCACTAGTTTGAATGATTTCAACTCCAAGGTACAATGAAACATTTTAAAACAAGGTCATTTCAAATGTATTGGTGAAAGTCTCCTTTATTCTCTCAAGTTCTTAAATGTAAGTCATTTATATAAAATAACAATATGACATATTTCCCCTTTCTCACCGAGTTGAAGTTTATTGAACATTTTTTATGTCCGATTAATGTCAGCTCTTCATCAATATGATTGTACCAAGCTTGTGGTGGTTGATGCAAACCATATATCGCCCTTCTCAACTTGTAAACCAAATATGGATTGCCATGGCCTTCAAATCCTTCAAGTATTTCCATAAACACATTCTTTTCCAATTTTCCATTAAGGAAGGTTGTATTGACATCCATTTGCTTCACTTTCCAATCTTTTGCTCTTGTTAATGTTAAGATGGTTCATGTTGTAAGCCATTGCACGATTGGAACATAAATCTTGTAATAATTAATTCCCTTTGTTTGGTCAAAGCTTCAAGCAACAATTTTTACTTTCGATTTTTGCATTACTCTTAATGTGATAAATGTGGTTTATAAATCCACTTTGCAGTGATTAGCTCCTTGTTTACAGGATTAGGTATATTGACCCATGTTTAATTCTTCTTGATTGATTCAATATCCTTAGCCATTGTTTTTTTCCAACCTTGATGTGGTTCTACTTTAACATATGTGATGTGATCTTCAATCTCAATAAATAAGGCATAAAATTCTTTCAATCAAATTAATTGTGTTCACATTATTGGTGGATTTTTTCATGGAACAAATGTGATCAGTGGTGATCCTTTCATGGATGTAAAAGCTAGAACTAGTACATCATTTGACCCTTGCTCTCTTTTATTTGACCTAGCTTCTACTCCTTTTCAACATGTGCTTGTTGATTATCTTCAACATATGTAGATGTTTGTTCCTATGATTGAATAGGTTCTCAAAATGTATCTTGCATTAAAGGTAGTTCATTAGTATTATTGAAATTAGTTTAAATACCAACTATTCCAATGGTATTAATGGTTGTTCTAATTAGTCATAACCTATTTTGGACTTTTTAAAAACTACATCACAATTCAACAATATTTTCTTCGTGCTCAATTATACATCCTATGCATTTTATTTTGTTCATCATAGCCTAAAAATAAACATTTTTTTGCTTTATTATCAAACTTATTATGTTGTTGTTTTGGCACATGAACTAGCCTGAGCACCCAAATGTTCATGAATTATTAACTTTAGGCCTTTTGTTAATGTGTATCAATTTTGTTGTTTCCCATTATTCGTTTTCATGGGACTTCAATTGACTAAATATGTTGCTATGTTTATAGTTTCATTCCATAGGAATCTTAGAAGTTTGCTATCAAATGCCAAGCTTCTTATCCATCCTACAATGGTTTAGTTTTAGCATTCAATGACCCTATTTTGTTGGGGTGTCAATGTTTAAGTCAATTGTTGTTTGATACCATATTATTGTAGTATAAGATGAATTCCTTCAACAAGAATTCACACCCTTTGTCAATCTACAAGGTACATATTTTCATTTGCTTCCATTCACTCCTTGAATTTTTTTAATTTCGTGAAAGTTTCACTTTGCTTTTCTTGAACAACACCCAAGTTTTTTGATTGAAGTGAAATGTGAAGACAACAAAATAATTGGGTCCTTTGAGAAAATTGTGACAAAATGGTCCCACAATATCTACTTGAATTAATTCAATTCAATTTGTCATTTTGGCTTTCAAATTTCTTGTGAAATCTTTCTTTGTGCTAATGTCCTACTAAGCAATGCTCACATATAACATCCTTGTCATCAACATGTAATAAATTAATTACACAATTTTGATGCAACATGTGATGCAAACTCTTGTAAGGTATGTGTCCCAACTCTATGCCATAATTAGGCTTGTGGTGACATTCTTCTCTCCGCTTTCTCTACAATGTTAACTACTTGCACTTTTGGTGAGAATTGATACAAGCCATTACTCCTATCTCTATTACCAACTACAATCACATTTTGACTACTCATGTTGTTTAGGATCCAACAATACTCGTTGAAAACATCATAATGTTATTAATATTTCTTAAAACACCTACATACATCAAACTTTTCATGAGAATAAGTACATAGAGAACATTAAAAATATTTATTTCATTGGAATTGTGTGACACAATATGTGTTCCTTTTCCTTGAATGTCATGAGGTTCACCTTTGGTAGTTTGTAATTTCTTTTGTACTTCTTGATCAACATTAATAAATTTTGTTCTTTTTTTGGTAACATGGTTGGAACAACCACTATCCATGTACCAAAGTTGGTTCTTTTATATATAATCCATGATTTCTATAATTGTTACATAAAGTAATTCTAAAAGATTTGAGTAACTTTCTTCTCCTAGGTCCTATTTCTCCACATAATGAGTTGTTTTGTCCAAGTCTCCAATCTTAAGGTGCCAACATTATATAGCTTGATGGTTGGGCTTGCCACACATGTAACATAGTGGTTGATGGTGTGTACGGTGTTGCATAATTTGTGCAATTCCTCCATGTCCATAGTTGTTTTCAAAACCACATCCTTCAACTCCCTTTCTTTGTAGTTGGAAATGAAATCCTTGATTAGCAAACTGAAATTGTGACTCATCATGTACTCTTCACTAGTTGTTGTAAGTTAGTACAAAGATTATGTGTCACATCATGTGAATAACTAATGTTTCTTCTTGTGTATTTTGCATGTGAGATTCTTAATGATGGCCTTGTATTGACCAAACAACCGATACCTTTCAATTGAAGGTGTTTCAAAGAGGCTAAGCCTTTGCATATATTTTCATAAGATTTAAGAAGGCCTTGTAACAACAATTACACCATCATCTTGTCAGGTACCTTTTTTCCTATTTTTGCTAATCAATTTTTCGATTGTCATATTTTCTTAACATTTCCTCCATTAATCCTTCTGTCAGTTTCAAGTTGTGGAGTTATTTAGTCATCATTTGCATTATCGAAAAAAATTTAACTTGAAAGGCATCTTCCAATGTCTTCCATGCCTTTGCTAAATTTTCATTTTCACATACCATGTCAACAAAATCATCCTTGATGAACAAAGTCAAGGTCAAATATGTTTTCTGCTTCTTTTCTTTAAAGGTTTTTTCTAAAGATTCTCTTACAACTATCACAGGGAAGTTTGTTGAAATAACCTTGCAATTAATTAGATCCCATATACATTTTTTCTTCAAAATAACAATCATTTTCAACTTTCACACAAAATAATTTTGTTGACCTTTTAGTTTGTTAACCTCACCAATATACAATGTTTGATTCACCCACCATGATAACTTTCTAACCTAGGAATTTATGTTCAATTAGGTGACCCCTTTCTTCTTTTGCTAATATTTTCTACCTTGCTTTGATACCATGAAAAAACCAAAAATAAAGTTGGGTGTATTAATGATTGGGGTACCAAAAAGGAGTGACCTATTTTTAAAGGACTACAAAAAACAACTTTGGATTTTTGTTTATCTTACATTATTATAATTGTACTAAATTGTTGTATGCCAATAAACAAAATGATGTCTTGTCAAATTAATAAAATTATTTAAAAAGAATTTGGATATTATGTAAATGTCAGTTTGAGTTTGAAAATATATCAAATGTCGTAACTGCATTTTCTTTTAACAAGTCAAAAGGAATGCATAAAATCACATAATTGATTTCAAATTTTTTGTACAACAAAAACATGCCTCTTTTTATGAAAGTACATGTTCATTTGATCAACTTCATGAAAAACTAAATTATTAAAAAGTTTCACAATCTTGAAATTTTGAAGGAAAGAGCTACAAGGCAAAGGACTCATTTTTTTAACCATTTGATAATCAATGGGCTCACAATGTCTAGCTTTAGATGTAGGTCACATGTGCAGGAAATAATCTTGTCAAAAAACATGTTTGTTGTTTATTGAAACTCATGTTTTTGCATTTTTGGCTATAAATCAAAATATTGATACACAATTATGTATGATGAAAACTCACCATCATCACATGAATTATTTTAAATTGGAATTAAAAAAAAATTCTCATAAATTTACTTCAAATAAATGTTATTTCCAAAAGTAGCCCCACAAAAGTTTTGGAGTCCTTTTTCTTATTTTTGAAACCCCAACTATAAATGAGCCCAATTGTAGAAGTCTACAATATTACAATTCAAATTATAACAATAAAGTAAGGAACCCATGTTTGGGTACCAACTATTTGTATAGATAATTGCATGGTGATGACATACTCGTAAACGGTGGAAACACATGAAATTGGTTGTCATTGTATTCTACTAGTTTCCCTTTGTACCTTGCAATGACCTTGTTACTATTGACGCCTTTCTACTACTTTAGTGTCCTTATAATCAAATCAAGAGTCAAAACACATCCAACTAAGATTGTCTTATGAAACCAAATGTGTAACTATTTGCCGTTGTCTTTATAGAGGCAACATTATCTCCAACACCATAAAATCCGTTAATCCCATTGGCTTGAAGCTCCTACACATAACCTTATTCTATTGAACATTGAAAATAATGGTCCCTTTCTAGCATTTCCATCGGTCCTTTAAATTTCTCCCACACCTACAATACCCTACTACACATTTAATTGTTAGTTCACTCAAGATAATTACAGAAAAAAACTTAATCCACCAAATCCATGAATTTCACTATCCATAACATGTTTTTTTGGCACACCTACGCACAAGAAGGAATATTATTTTGTGAGCATGAGTTGTGTAACACGAATGTTATTAGCTTGTGAGCGTGAGCAAGTGAGCGTGAGCATAAGTTGTGTAAAACGAATGTTATTAGCTTGTGAGCATGAGCAAGTGAGCGTGAGCATGTGCACACATAGGCCACTCATTGAACACATGAGGACTTAGAGAGGAAAGGTGCATTGGTCATAGCTTTTCTGATCACGAGGTTTCAAAAGAACTTGTGGCTCATCTTTGGACACACTCATAGCTCTTTAGATAAGGGCATTTGGTGGAGACATGACAAAGATATGCTCCTCAAAAGAAAGGGGTTCCCTTGCTGATTAACAAAAAACAATTAAACATGTTTTAAAATGTCAACATTGTCAATTTACTTTGTTTTATAATTAGGGATGATATATTTGAGTGAGGAGAAAATTTCATGAAAAGCCAAAGTGCAAATGTGGTAAAAGATCAAACTCATTCTTTCTAGGCATGCATGTATGTTTTGCTGAAGCTTCACTAATGTGGCTCTTTTTCTTATCTTTTTTTCTTGAGCAAGCAAATACTCACATCCATGCAAATCCAAAACTCGAGGATGTCAAGCTCTGGGAGGTATATCGCATCTCTCTTCCCTTCTGTGTCCAAATTCTATGAAATTATATCATTAGTTCAAGCTCTAAAATAGAGTAGTGTGAAATCTTCTAAGAGCTTCAAATGAGGTTCTTGCGAGTTTAGGGTTTTCCCGGGTTTATTTCATGTGAAATGTATTTTCTTGAAGGCTTGCTCCAGACACACCTTGAGTAGTGTTTTGTCATAATTTACAGAAGGGCAATAAATAGTCATGGAAATGTTTTTGACAAGTTTTGTACTCCAATTTGACTGGATGTTCGTGTGATTCAATTACTTCTTCTGGATGGACTTTGTGTGCCAGTGTTGTTGACATTGATTTTTTCTTTTTTGGCTGTCAAGTTTTGTTGGCTTCCAACATTCGGAAGGTTTTGGAAGGTCCAAGTTTTGTCCACTCCCCAAGTGTTTGTAAAAAGTAATGGAACTTGGTGCTTCAGAAATGGTTGTTGTATAATAATGTTATGTGCATTTCACATGGTGATTCTGTTTTCACAATTGACATGGGAAGATGATTGTGCATGTGACAGTGCTTTTTAAGTATTCTCTGTTGGCATCAGGGATGGTGGACTCAGCTCATTCCTAGCTGATGATGACTGACCCACTTAGCATATTACACCCAACCAGCAAGCTATCCCACATCAACTGCCTCTGGTATGGTGATTTTGCTCCCATTTCTTTCAAGCTTAATGATATTACATATGACGAAACAAGCTGCCTCAAACATACGATAAAACTCAGTATTTGTGGCCCTTCAAAAACATGTAAAGAATTTCCTGCCCAGTGTCCCAGAGTACCAACTATGATGTGTCTGAATGCACTTAAAAGAGGGTTTAGAATTTTAGGGTTTACTCTGCATTTTGCTTTAGAGTTGAGCCCAGATTGTGAAATGAAACTGTATTTGATCTCTTATGTTTTTTGACAATTGATAGTAGAGGTTTTGTAATTGCAGTTGTGCTTACTCACAGGTTGCTAGAGTGCAAGGAATTGATGCTTTGGTGGAGCAGCAGAGACAGCACATGGACACAAAGAGCAATCAAACCTCTTATTGCCAACTGAACTTGTGATTTTGTTGGCACTATTTGACTGCATCTTCTACAGAGGTTTGACGAACTGGGTACCTTTTTTTTCCACTCATACATTTTTCGTCCATCATTGATAGATTGCATATGTACCTTTGCATAGCTGCCTTTGATAAGACACCCATTAGTCCTCCTCAAATGCATGATGGATAGGTCCATGAGTCTGCATCCTGGTTTTTGTAAACTAGAGGCCCCATGCCCTCAAACTGTAGATCCTAGAGTGATCTTCTACCTTGATAGAATTTGAGCACAAACCCACCATCATCAAAAAAGAGCTATGCTTTGATGAATTTCATGTAACTTTGTCATTACACATCCATTGCTGTTCCCATCTCAACAAGAATAACAAAAGTTTAATACATTCCAATGGCAAGTACAAAACAAAAGCACACAACATATTTTGTGATACAAGATCATGACCTCATGTTCATCATCGTCTCACCTCTTTTCTCCACAAGGGCTTGGGAAGCTAATCATCATGCATTTGCAGATTGTCTTAAAGGCTCAGTTGTCCTTTTAAAGGAGTAAGTTCATATCATAACAGTCTTAGGAAGCATGAAAACCCAGTCATAGGGTGTGTACAGAAACACTGGACAACCTAATAACTGAGATTCCTTCCCAGCAGCGGAAGCACCTGTTAAAGTGAGCAAAACCAAAAATCTTACATCGGCAGACTGCTGACTTATATATATATATATATATCTAACTGTATATATATATATACCTGAGAAGAAAAGGATAGTCCTATTTCACATATCTGTTTTGCTAAAATGGGGCCTATGACCCAACTATGCTTAATACAATTCAATTTGTTCCCTGTAATGGCATGTCAGAATGAGCACAAATGGGGAGTCATAAATTCCTAATGCCCAGAGTTTAATGGAGTGAAAGGTTGTTTTCACCCATCACCTCTGTCCAGATTTAGATTTGACTCACATATTGGCCCTCATAACAGAATGCGAAAACACAAAAGTGGAATGAAGAGAAAACCCACCCACCCACCACAAAGTGGCCTTCATCACAGGTATTCTTCACTTACAAGCCTGGATGTTGTCGAATCCGTTGAGTTCTTCATCTGTTTTTGGGTACTGATCACCAAGAACTTTTGGAAAGAACTCATCTCAAAGGGGATTCTGCCTCCTGAGTATGTATCTTGGCTTGATTCTTTAATGATTTCATGTGAGTGATCGACAGTAGAAAACTTCGTGTCTGATTGCACTTCCATACCTCCATTAGTTTGTGAGAGCCTCAATTCTGAAGAGTCTGTTGGTGGTGGGGGCACTTGAAGCTGTCCAGTCTTTTGAAACAGTGCTGTCTTGGGGCTGGGGATGTCCTGAAGCCATAATAGAACTGCATTCCTTGAAGCCTCCATTCTCATTGCAGTTTGCTCTTGCTGGAATATCTCATCTGGAATTCCCTCCACCACGCCCCTCGGATAAGTAGTTTCCAAGTTGGGGATCAATTTGGCTTGCTGAGAATACTTGGTAGCATCTTGCTTTGGTTCCTGCAATGTCTCTAAGCTCTGATGACACATTGTAAGCAACTCCCTTTTTTGCTTACTCTCATCTGCTGCCACTTTGAGCTCATGACCTATTTGAGGTGGTGCAACAACTCTGGACTCTGAATCAGCTGCAATGTACTTGCTCCAAGAAACCTTGGCCATGAAATCCTCTCTAGACTTGCTGGGGAAAACCTTGCTACTTGAGATAATCGGGTTCACTAAAACCTTCACCCAATTCGATTTGGGGAGCTTTCCTTGCCGTGCAGGGCTGAAACAAGCTGCTGCATCATCATCATCATCATGCTTTTCTTCTTCCACAACATGGGTGGTGTAAAGCTCATCTGCATCTCTGAAGAACTCTGATGCCCCAAACAAGATGCCATCTTCTTCTTCCCCCTCAACTAATGCCTGCTTGTTATTCATCTCTTCTGCTGTCACTCTGAGAGCTGTTTCTTTTGCAATGGTATCCACCAATGGATGGGACCTTTGCCGCAGGTCACAGGTTCCCACAGTAGTGGAGTCCACAGTAGAGAACTTATTAGCCTCTTCTACTACTACTGAAGATTGCTCAGCTGCTTTAGACATCTCCTTCTTCTTTAAGGCAGCTCTGGACCTTCGATTGGCATGCAATAAAGCCCACTCTTCCATAATAGATTTGATATCATTGGAGCTGCTGCTGCTGACGGGTCTGAGTTTCTGAGGAGGAGAGTGAAGAAGAACTCTTTGATCACCTGGGAGGAGTTGTTGTTCACCTACTTCTTCTTGTGTGCTTTCTCTGATGCCTGAACAATCGTCAGCAGCAGCAGCAGCAGCAGCAATAACATCATCACTGCCATTGGGGGGTGCTTCTTGTCTCTTGCCAAGCTGTGAAACGGATACTGTGGAGGAGTCCCCCCCCTCTTGCGCAGCTGAACAGTCAGAAGTCTCTGGTAAGGCGACGGCGGCGGCAACGGCAGCAGTAGCAGACGATGATGACACCGCCACTTGCTGCACATGATGATGATGATCTCCTCCTCTCCCATTGCTACGAAAACTCTCTCCTCTCCATAAGAGCATCAATCTCTCTTGCAAGCATTGGGTGCACACTCCTCCTCCACCGGTTGTGGGTTGATCTAGAACGTGTCGCTTACACTCCCGCATGGTTCCTAACTCAAACCCCAGCAGCCCATCAAACACACACACACACACACACACAAGAAAAACAGCCTCCTAAAACAAAACCCGCTCGCAACAACAACAACAACGACGACAGCTCAGGATCGACGACGACGACGACTACGACGACCCATCCGCAGCAGCAAAAACACACACACACACAACAACAACAACAACTGCTTACGAAAACCCTGAAAATAAAATAATAATTAAAAAAAAATCCTGAAAAATTATCAGCAGATCTCTACATCAACTATAGATCTTCTACAGCAGAAGAGTGCGGACTGCAGGAAGGAAGGAAGGAAGGAAGGAGTCTCCATCGCTGCTCTCTGTCTCTCTCTGTGTCTCTATCTTCAAACTCTGCAGCTGCAGCAGGAGCTTCTAACCCTAACTCTCTGACAGAGATAAAGTACGACCCTTTACAACAGGAAAGCACGTTCGACTCTTTTCCACAGAGCAGCCCTTTTTTTCCGGCTCTATATATATATAGCCAAAATAGTATACCCAAAAAAATTAAAAGTGCTAAAATTATGTGGTTTTAAAGATTTTAATAGCCATAATTAAAAAATATTTAGTTTCTAAATAGCCATATTTCAACACATTGTTCAAGTAGGTGGCAAAAAAAATAGAAGGACCTTTTTTTTATTTAAAAAATTACTTTCATAGTTTTAAAAAAAAAGCCAAATATATAGCTAAATCTTCCTGCTGACCATCGCCACTTTGGCGACTCCATAAAATTGGCGAAAACGAAAAAAAACACTGCTACACAGGCTTATTATCCAAGGTGTGTGTCCCTTAGGTGGGTCCCTAAGTGTGGGGTCCCTAGCCCCCCACTAAGTACAAAGCCTGGAGAACGTGCTGGCTGACTGACTGACTGACTGACTAACCCTTGAAGTGGTCCTGGTCAAGGTTGTTATTGTTGTTGGTTTTTTCCTTTTTTTTTCATTCACATAATTTTATATTATTTTAATAATAATAATAATAACAATAATAATAATAATATTATTATTATTATTAATGGTTCATGTAGATAGCCAAAGTTCACACTAGGGGTTTTTATTTATTTATATTGATTTATAAATCTGATCTTGTGATATCAAAAATTTGGAGATTTTTTTTTACCAAAATTTTTTTGGAAACATTTGTTAATTTTCTTACACTAGTAAAAAGAAAATTATCCAAAAACATTTTTTGAAGTGGTCCTGGTCAAGGAGGTTGTTTTTGTCATCATTTTTATTTAATTTATTTACTTTTTAATTTTTATTTTGTAGTGATGTAGGTATAGCCAAACCAGGGATTTTAATTTATTTTTAATTTATTTGATTTTTTAATGTCGAAAATTTGGAGATTTTGTCCAAAACATTTAGCAAAATGAGTCAGAAAATTTGGAGAATTGTCTTTCCCAAAATATTAGCGAAATCAGTCAAATAAATTTACACTAGTAAAAACAAATTCTCCAAAATTATCCCAATTTGATTTTTGTTTTCAGAAAAACCATCTCAGAGCCAAAACTGGCGAGTAGGTTCCAACCTGTTGGCTAAAATCCAGGATTGGCTCCAAGATTTAATTTAACAACCTACCTACTGGAACCTGTTGGCTGGCTACAAATCCAGGATTGGCTAAATCATCCATCGAGGATTTTATATATTTGGCTACCTACTAGAACGTATTTGTTTATAGAAATATGAGGATTTTGTTAATAAAAAATTTCGAAATCTTGCGGTATAAGAGCCTTTTTTTTTCTTTTTTTCCTCAGAAAAATTCCTCTGTTTGTCTTGAAACCATATTTTCCAGAATTAAAAAAAGCCAAAAAAGGGTTCTAATATACCCTTGGATTAAGATATATTAAAAACAGTATACCCTGCATAACACTAATTTATTAGTTAATGTCAAATCCTTATTAGGATAGATACTCACCAAATTGATGCAATAGCGGAAAATTAATATTAAAATTAATTATATATTAAAAATATTATACATATTAAAAAACCCTAATTTCAATATGA
Organism: Sphagnum contortum; assembly: GCA_963920785.1. NCBI lineage: Eukaryota > Viridiplantae > Streptophyta > Sphagnopsida > Sphagnales > Sphagnaceae > Sphagnum > Sphagnum contortum. The sequence goes on from OY987286.1 coordinate 4,471,369, forward strand.
AGGTTTATAATATTTTTGGGGCTATTAAAAATATATATGAAGATTTATTTTTTTCTAAAGCATGTTCCACCTTTTCCTAACATTACACAGGCTTATTTAAGGTGTGTCCCTAAGGAGGGTCCCTTAATGTGGGTCCCTATTCCCCACTAAGGACAACGCCGCCTGGAGAACGTGCTGCTGACTGATCACCCTTGAAGTAGTCTTGGTTTGCACTTCATTTTATTTTTCTTTTTTATTTCTTTTTTTATAAAAATATTTCTTTTGTGATATAGCCAAAAATGGTGATGAATTTCAATATGAAGATGTGTTAGACAATTTTTGGGGGCATAATGTATAAAAGAGAAATGAAAGTAATTTTTAAAAAAAAAATCATGTTGGAGCTTGTCCTAAGATTACAACCTTATCTAAGGTATGTCCCTAAGGTGGGGTCCCTATTCCCCACCAAGGACAAGCCTGGAGAACATGCTGACTGATCATTCTTGAAGTGGTACTGATTTGTTTTTTTTTTTTGTTTTTTTTTTCGGTCAATTTAATAAATAAAATTTTGTGGTATAGCCAAAAATGGTCATGAATTTCAATATGAATATTTTAGACAAATTTCTGGCTATGAACGAGATATAAGGTTTAAAAAATTAAAAGGATGTTTGACATTGTGCTAAAAATTACAGTCCCTTAGTACCTAAGGTGAGTCCTTAATGTGCAGCCCTTTTCCGCCACTAAAGACAAGCCCGGAGAATGTGCTAACTGGTCGCCCTTGAAGGGGTCCGTGTTTTTTATTAAAAATTTTAATAAATAATTTTTTGTGATGTAGCCAATTGGTGATGAATTCCAATATGAAGATTTTAAACTGGACTTTTGGGGGTATAATAAGTCCAATTTTCTATTTGGAAATGAACCTTCAGTTCCATATTTATATTTTATTATTATTATTATTATTATAAAATTGATCGATCCTCTCACATTGCATTCAACTCAAACTAATAACTTTGCATAATAAATAGGTAGGGATGTTCATGGAGTGGAATTAGGGTTTTTATAAATCTATAAAAATTTTAATTTTTTGTGGCTAAAGTGGTGATCATCCATAAGAGGATTTAGCTAAATTTGGTTACATACTAAATATGAAAGTAAAAAATTAATTAATTAAAAAATATAATCTTGGCTACCTACTGAAACATATCATAAAAATAAATAAGATGATTTGGATTTGATTTTTTAAAAAAAATTGATGAATTTGGGTCAATTTTTTTTCCATGAAAAGTCTTTTGGAAGGTCAAAATTATATTTTTCAGCTTGAAATTTGGTGAGAGGGATATTAGTGTAAGATAAAAGTGAAAAAAGGAACCCATTCATGAGAAAGAAATCATAATACGCAATCCATTTGTGCCAAAAATAATTTAAAAAAAAATCATAATAATAGGCAATGAGACAAGGCAACAAGCAAAGAAGAGGCCTACCTTTTTTTTCTTTTTCCCTTTGGACCATGCTTGAGAAGAATGGGGGGGGGGTGGGTGGAGGGCACTCATTTTATTTTTGTGAATGAGGAAGTCATAAGTTGGCAACTACCAACACCATAATCCATAAACAAATTTTTTTGACTATTTATGAGATATCAAGGTAACATTTTAAACCATTCTTCTAGAGTTTCGGTTACCTACCACTTCACCTTGATGAAGTTCAATAACTTGAGAACACGCCCAAAATCTAAAGTCTAGAGGTGCCTCTCTTTGGCCCACCTTCATAATTTGTGTGTGTGTGTATCTCGAAAGTTCAACTTTGGGATAACAATGTGGTGTTATTGGGAACATTTTGAGGAACACATAGGGAACTTAATGGGAACAACAACACAAAACCTCTCTTCCTCCTCTCCTCCCCCCCCCCAAATCAGCCCTTTTGAATGCATGTTGAGCCTTTTCATTGGTTGTGCACAAATTATGGTCCTATAAGTGTTTATCACCATTTTCAGCATGGGCTTATTATACCCATACTTAATTGAGAGGGTGCCTATTGAAAATGTTTTTCTGTTGCAAGGACAAAAAAGCAAAGGAGCTTGGGCAAACCATGTAAAGAATTGCTGAAAAAATTCTATTGTATTTTGATGGCACATTCCAAATGAAATTTGAATTTCGAGGAATGCCATGGCCTTCCATTTTCAACTAGAAGAGCAATTTCACTAGGTATTCTATGGCATGGAAGTTTTTTCTATTTTGTGAGAGGTATCTATCATTTGTTTGAAAAAATCTTGCGTTTTTGATGAATTTAGAGAGTTGATAAGGAAATTTCTTAAATAATCTCGTTTGTTCAACATTTCTAACAAATTATTATTTTCATTTGGTAACGTTTGATCAAGGGCATTACCTAAAGTGGGCTTGTGCAAATCCTTCTTTTGGTAATGCCCTTAACTTTGGGCCTTACCCTACATGTAAAGAACTTGTAGATTTTTTGAGTGTATGTGGAGGGCACCTTACCTTTACTAAATTTTTTGCCATGAGAAATGATGGCACCTTACATGTAAAATACCTCTTATCCTCCTCTCCTTCTCAAACATAATCGGAACAATTTTTAAATTCTACCAAATCTTTAAGTTGAGCAAGGACTTCAAAGGGGACAATCTAAGAATTTGTTTCCCACTCTCAATTCATGTCTCATGTATCATGTATCATTCCCACAATGGCCCCATTCTTAGTTCATTGTTCTTTTTCTTTAAAATACACATAGGTCTTACAACATTGTTCATGAGCAAGTTCAATTGCTACTTGACCATGCAAAAGCTAGTCAACATATGCAACATCCATAGCCTTTGTAACGTTTAAATTTATAATTCAATCTTGTATGGCACATATGCAAGTATGTCATCATCAACTCCCTTATTTTACTCCACAAAATTTTGTACATTGGGACCCTTTCTTGCTTCAAGATGGATGTCAACAACTAAATCAATTAAATATACATGGAATGTCAACATATGATGATGATGTTATGGTGATCATAGTGACAAACTTGGAAGGGTTGATCTTGGTTGTCTAATTATATTAATCTAGTTCCAATTTGAATTTGTATTCAAGCTTAGATTTACAACAATTGTTCATGGCTTGCCTTTGGAAAGCCACATCCAAACTGGCATAATGTGCTTTTAGCCATAAGTTGGCATCTTACATTACTGACAAAGAAGGCAACTTGTCACAAACTATTTTGTGGTTTTGTTTGCATAGTCCCAAAATCCCATGCAATGGTAAAAACTTGCAATGATTTTGTTTATGGATGCATAAAAATGCAATGATTTCAACAACTAGACATAAATGCCTTATATGAACAAATTAGTTTTTCCAAGCTTGCACACGTGGTGGCAAGTGGGTCCAAATGGGACAATAACAAAATTAATAATTCAAAAAGGCATGGATGTCATCATAAGACAATATCAATAACATTCAACAAAATAAACATTGATGACACAAGAATGTAAATTTGATGAAGATGGGTGAGGGTCTAAGAATGTCCCTATGAAGATCAAAGGTCAATATTTTGACAAAATATTTATTTTGTCAAGGACAACACACAATTGTATACCAAAAAAAAATTGTGTGCATTCACACACATCTTGTGAAAACTAATCCAAATAGGTAATCAATTTGCAAATTATGAAAATCATGGACCATTTTTAGCACAAGGATCTCAATAATTGGAAATTCTTGTTCCATGTGAATTATATTGAACTCTATATGTATAAAACCCAACATTTACATGCAACAATTCATATACATCTTCCATTATTCAATGTAAATTTCTTGGGGATCAATTGCTTGAAAAAGCATGGATGTGCATTCTTAATGTGGTATTTAAACATGTAATGTTCATGATGTTTTTCATCATTGAATTCATTGTTTGTTAAAAATACAAAAGGATTAAGTTTGGGGCTCCAAGGTGTGTTGGGCAATTGCAAAGCCTTAGCTTTGGAGAAGTTGGTCTTGTAGTTTAAAGGTGACCTTCATGATTTTTTCCCAAGAAAAAAATCGCCATTCATATAAAGAAAATTGAATGACCTATTATCAATTTGGAGGAAAAAGGTACAATTGATGGACCTAATAGCAAAGCCCCACGTCATTTCTCTTGTCCTTCATCAATTCATTCACAATTACCCTTTTATATTCCTACATCATGAACATTATTACGTATAAATTAAAAACATTCATTGATAAAACCTTATAATTTCAACTTTTCATTCGATTCATCATTGAATGACATTGCATGCAACATGGATTGAAATTCGAATACATTGAATGGAATTCAAATTAAATTAATTAATTTTTTTTTGAAATTCAATTGGATCAAAAATTCAAACGCAGTGAATAGAATTCAAATTCATTGGATTCCGATTCAATTGAAGAGAAAAGAAATGAAAATTGGTGCATCAGGTATTGAAAATATTTGTTTGTCATTTCCATATGCATTAGTCGTGACTATGATGTTGAAATTTTCCAATTCAAAACAAATTCCAAACCAAAACCTATTTTGGTAGGACAAGATGACTAACGAATTCTAAACCTATGAACCTTATATTAGGGTCAATGTTACCATCATCACTAGAATTATCTACAAACATGACATACTTAGATATTATTTTATTTGACATTTTATAGTTTTAGATCCCATGTTTTGAACATGAATGCATAATATCCACTTTGACGATGTCATTTAACATCACCAATGGGAACAATAATTCAAAGGGAGGGAGGTTAGCTAGTAACAAGTCTATAACAATACATGATTTAATAATTTGGTGGAAACTTTTCAATAGATTTTTGAAGGTTAGGTTTTCATGTTTTCAACAAATGTATCACTTTATAGCCTGGTAATAAAACTTGGCTGCATGTGAAAGAATAAAACATTAAATGCTTCATCAAATGTTAATATCAAAATTCAAGATTATTTGGATCTCAATATAACGCATTAGGAATTATGTTGTCTTTGCTACATTTTCCATACATTGACATTGTTCTAAAATTGAACATTGATGTATGCACATGACAAAGTTCACTACCATATACATTGCTTTAAAACTTGCAAATCTCGACACTTTTCACCCATTTTACTTTACAACAATGTGATGGCAATTTGTACCCCGCTCCCCCACCCCCCTATTAAAGACACAAGATAACATAATTAATAAGGCCTCAACACAAATACATTTGTAGTTTCATTATATGTTCAACCACACTTTACACATTGACAAGAATTTTGCACAACTTTTTTGCTATAATGTTGGCTAATCAAACAAGTAATTGCTTGTCACTTGAAAAATCCATTTCACAAGGAAGTAAAAACATTTAAAATCCAATAAACAAAAGAAAAAGAAAAAAAGGAACAACATCTTAAGAAAAAGTTACATTTATATGTTCAATTAAGTTTTTAAATCATCAAGTTTCATAATTGTATTGCTTAAAGTTTTTCATTTTCCATGTTGCTATCTATTTTGTCTCATGATGAATAGTAGTATGTTTACCAACCTATTTACATCTCTTATGCTTCCCATTTATTAGTGACATTTTAAACATGATTGTTAAGCCTAGGATCTACATGTTGAAAATCAAGTTGTTTAAATTATTTCCTTTAATGGTTACAATGATTCCATGATGTTCCAAAAACAAAAGAAAACCAATAAAATGAAATAAAAACCTAATTTAGCAAAAGTGGTTGATCATTCTTTTTTATACACATAGCAGGAAAGAGCAAGAGATTTATCTTTTACCCTATGACCAGCCCTTTACTTTCTGCTGGCTATATATAGCCAAAAATCGAAATTAAAAATTAAAAATGCTAAAATTGAAATGATTTTTGAGATTTTTAGTGGTAAAAATTTGACAAAATTTAATGAAAAAAAAATCCATATTTCTTTTACATGGTACAAAAAGGTAGCCAAAAATATAGAACTACATTTTTTTTAAAAACTACTTTCATATTTAGCTCATTAAAAGGTTTCATAACCTATCATAGCAAAACCAAAAATGATTCAGAATTCATCAGTGCACAACTTCTTCCTTTTAAGTACTTTTGAGTCTGAAATTGAGATATGTAACTGAGAATTGCTTCCACAAACTACAATTTAGAGTGCTAGTCTATATCTGTCTCAGACTCCACAGAAAGGTACAACACATTGAGGTGCATCAATGTCCCCTGTTTATATAGACTGGTGTTGAGAGTTTTCATCATATCTGACAACAGATGCAGCAAAGGAGCACTCTTCTTTGACCAAACAAAGCAATACTCAGAATTTCAACCAACCATCATATGAGCTGCATAAATTCATGTTTGGAAGGGAAATAATAACTGAAAGTCAGCCCTGGAGAAGATGAATTGGCATCAATTAACAACCACATACCTGAATCATACAAGGGTGCCAAACAGCAGACTGTTGGACAAAGAGGGAAGCTGTTAAAACCATAGGCTGCATATGATGGCTATTGGAAGTGGACAAGCTTCCTTCTGAATCAGTCCTTGACCCAGGACCTTCCAACACAGCATGAGGAGAGCACCTGGCTTTCACACCTTTCAACTCCCGCCATGTGATTTGAGTAGCTACGGGCTCAATGATGTCATTAGCAGGCTTACATTACCAAGTTGCTCCGTCTATCAGGACTATGTGATCATCAGCATGTGGTCCTGCTGAGGATACGAAATGCTTTGGAAAGGTACCCAATGAGGTTGAACTACTTCGACATCCCTGTTGTTCTGAGTCCTGTGTTTCTGCCATGGAAAAAACCAACATGGAGTGCTACATTAGACTGTGGATTTCAGAGGAACCCATGCAGATCTGTTCCAACCACTACCCAAGTTGGGAAAAACCTTGCAAATATCCAGCATGTCATTGACCTTAGCGTAATTCAGGCAACTCTACAGTGGTGCATTTCCTCACATGGAATAAAACATTAACTTCAACAAAGTGCTGACATTGAAATCACTCTTGATGAGGTATCATGGAGAAGGGGATAATCTAGAAGAGGTTCATTGATTTAATACCTTCATGTAGAACAGTTTCATGATGATGTTAGCTTTACTTGCTGAAGATTGTTGAGCTATGCTATTACTGCATAGGAAGGCAGAGATCTGATGTTCACAACCTCTCAGAATTATTGTATAATTTTTTTAGGGATTAAACAAAATGTAGCCTAGGGTAACATATCTAGTGCCCACCCACAAAGGAAGCCTTGGTAGTGTGTTTTTTCAAATAAAAGTGTAGAACAAAGCCCAACACCGCAGCCACAGCGACCCAGCACCCACTACCTCACCATGGAAGATGGATGATAAATGGTCATGAAACAGTTTTCTGTTGGGTTTCAGTTCCCTAGCTAACCATGGTGGTTAGCCCAGTTTTTTTTTCCTTACTACCTACCTACTAGAAGGTTGTTAGTAGGTAGGTAGTAAAACCAGCACTTACTTATGTATAAAGTATAAACCATCTACTTACCTAGTTGTTATTTATTATCTTTTATATATATATAACTGGTACCAAAATAGTAAAATGGGGCCTTTTAGCCTAGTTTGTTTTATTTTATAGCAGAGCAGTCTATATATATATATATATATATATATATATATAAGAAAATAGATAACAACTAGGTAAGTAGATGGTTTAGATATATACAAGCCTTCTAAAATTTGAGAAATCTAAAGTTTAATAAAACTAGCTTGGTTTTGCAACGACACGTGTTGTTTTTGAATGTCGTGTATTCAACGAAGAAGCGTCCACAGGAACACACGTTGTATCAGCGTAGTGCAGTTATCGTCCATCTCCCATTTCAAGATGGAAAAGTTCGACTCGACGAACGTAGTGTTGGCGAACATGGTCGCCAAACCACCACAGAACGAGCGCATGCGCTCGAATCGACATGGGGTGCAAGCCCAGGCGTTGTTGAACGTCGTCTTATTATTGTGATTGTCGATCATGTTGCGCACGATCGTGTCAGCATTGTACAGTTTGAGTAGCTTGCGGTGCTCCGCCCCGATCTGCTCAATGTTCTCATCGGACCAAATTTTAGATACGTGCTTTTGGAATGGGTCAAACACTTCATTGAAGAATTGACCATGGTGCAGCTTGACTAGCTAAGCAGCACATTCTTCTCTGAAACACAATTGGCATCGTCCCGTTCGACCTTGACAGAATGCAGACCGGTGAACAGTGCCAACATGTACTTGGTGATGTGATTGACCACGTCGTGTTGATCAACTGCTTCTAAGCGACAGTAGTAGTGTGGCAGGAACGATCCCTGATTCTTGATGTGGTGAACGATCGCCATGGTTAGGACGCACAGAGAGCTGTCTTCATCATCGTCGTGTGGCAGGACGATTTCGATGCCAAACATGGCAATGATCCTTCCAAACAATTTTTGCATGAGAATCTCTTGTTGGACGATCAGAAATGATTTGGCCTACAGCTCGGCGAACGTGACGTTGATCGAGTTGATAATAGGCAACACTGCGTACGTAATGACCCACCATTGGTCTATCAATATCATGTCGATGCGCTTATCCTTGGTGTGTTTTAAGATTAATCGATGTTACAACTTGTAGAAGTTAAGTAGGCGACCAAGGTGCACCCATCAATTTGTCTTCTTGGGGCACTTGATGTTCATGTTGATGATTAGGTTGTCTTGCGCGCGTAAGTACACAGAATACTTGTAGGCGAACTTGACCCAGATGCCGTCGTCAATGCCCTCGACTACCGCCATGACGACAATATTGATCTGATGCGGTGCGCACCAAATGCGCAACACCTCGTTTTCGGCGCATGTGACGATTCGGATGACCACGCTAGCATGATGGCCTGTCATGGTGTTCTTACTATCTGATGACATGCTGATCAGCTTGGCGCGCCATTTGATGTAGAACATGTCCATGAACTTGGCAATCAGGTTGAAAATGTTAAGTGTTAAATGGTATTCGAACATCAAAATCGCGATGAAATGCAGTTGATTAACTCGCCGTGATAGCAGACCTACAAGCACAGGTCAAAGAATAACTGACCGCGATGCGTGCTTCCGTCGCCAACCAACGACATGGCCCAAATGGACTCATCGTCGAGGATGGTCGCGATCTCATGTAACACGACGGCAACTAGGACGCGTGTGTATTGGCCGACAATGGCATCATTGATGCAAGTTAGCTTTGTAGTCTTCGTGCGATCCTTGGCCTTTTGGATGGCCTCCGCCGTCTGTCGGAATGATATGCCGATGTTGATGTTGTCCATAGCGAGTTTGAACCACAAGATGTTCTTGATTGTCACCGTGTAGACGACCTCGCCATCTGCCTTAGAGAACAACTGCATCGCATTCTTCTTCTGGTTCTGTTTCTTGACGAGCTTTTTGTGGACCCGTCTCCCATGTTTTGCTCTTCCTGATCATCCTGGTCGTCGTCAATGTCGTTGAATTGCTCATCGTCGCGAAAAAACAAGTCGCAAACAATCGTTTCGACGATATTGAAATTGATTGAGAATTGAAGCGTGTCAACGTCCAGGTCGAAGTGATGGTGGAGCATGTTGGTGAGCTTGACACGCCCAGCAAAGTACTACTTCTTTTGATCGATCGACAGGCCTTGATATTCCATCTAGGACGACGTGTGTTGCCCCTCATGATGGTTGTAGTACTTGAATGGAGCAAATGACTTCGTGAAGTACTTGATGTTGTTGCACTGCTTGTGTTTATAGCCCGCCACCCCGACCTCAACAACATCGCGATCCTCGTGTAGGCAGAACATGCAGCAGATGGTCACTATGCCATTACCAATCATCGAGACAACCTCCAAGGCGAATTCCAAGGCATGTGGCTTCTGGAATGGTGTCGCCTTCTTGCACTTGCTCTTACTCGTCATCCTCTTAGTTTTGAGACTGCTGCAGATTTGATTTGGAGAAATCTGTGGCTATTTTTAGCTTATTTAAAAACTTATGAGGCCTAGATATATATGACCTATTTCCTATAGAATTGGTTACCAAGGTGGAACCAAATATTAACTCAGTTGGAGGTTCATCCACAACTGAGTAATAACGGGTATCCAGAGGATGGTGCACTGGTGGGTACTGGTTCAGTGTGGGTAGACCTAGGAGTGTGGAAGCACCTTATGCCTACCTTATGCTTAGTAGTGTGAAAGCACCGTACACCTTGTTTATGCCTCCTAGTGTGTGGGAGTACCTTATGCCTACTATTATATGCAAAAGTGTTTGTCAGACAAAGTTGAATCAAAATTATTATAATAAAGATATGAGTGACATGAGTTTTAGGTGAAGCCCAAGAAGTTGGTTCTCCATCTCACAAAATTGTTTAAAATATAAGCCAAGAGAACTTATCAATGCGATCATTATTCTTGCAACAATTTTAGAGAGTTCATACATACTTACTTGCACATAAGCATTTCAATGGGTTGCAAATTGGAGGTTTGTACATTCTATTCCTAGAAACTAAACAACCAAAAACCTTTTCAAAGAAGCACAACGTTTTGGGTACTTATTAATGTCAAATTGTAGTGTTCAGTACAAAATACATGCGCTTACCATTATGTACAAAACATAATTACTAGTTAAATTTTCAATACACTAAGTTATAACTATACAGTGGACCTTATTCATGTTAGAGTGAAAAATTCAAATGGATTAGAGCAGCTCAAGCAGTGCTCAGGAGTGAGTTTGTGATCCTGCAAACTAAATTGGATGAAGAAAAGTCAAAACATGCTGGTTGGACTCAACAAATGATTTTGGACCAACATGTTGGCAAAGTTTTCTGAGGCTAGTAAAATGTACAGCAAAGCCTTACAACTACCAGAGAAGAGTGTAATAAATATGATATGACTGTCATAGTTTTTATGATCTCTCTATTTCTCATTGGCTAATCATTGGTCCAGATGGGTTGGTAATAGTCGTCTCCCACCTATTTGCAGTCCCAATTTTGGTGTTATCGATGGGGTTAGAAAAAGGTAAAATAACTGAACTTGGATGTGAGAAATATTTTGGCAGGGTCACATACTGAGCAACTCTGGAGCTACTCTTATAAACATGGCTTGTCAAAAAGGTATTGTTTAGGATGACATGCTATTGAACATGATACAGGCTATGATGACTCGGATTGGATTGTTAGGATACAGAATTATCAATGTTATAAATGGAATTAAACAACATGGTGCACAAAATGACTTGGCCATTCTATGTTCATCACATACCATTCAACACTTCATTGTACCGCATCATTTCATGTGTTGTGTAATTCCCAATGTTATAATGACAACATTGGCACAAACATTTTACAATGTAGTATCCTACAATTAATATTACTTCACAAGCAATGATGTTGAAGTTTCACTCATTTTATGTTTTTTCCTCCTTTTGTTATGAATTTGATTTATATGCATATTGTTGTGATGCACAAACCAACTTTGCTACAAGATTAAAAGCAGTTTTTATTAGGGAGAAGTACAATTTAGAGAACAGTTCCTTTCCTATTCAAAACAAAGGATTTGTTGCAACTTTAACATTTGTGTTCTATTTGAGTTCTTCTTAAATGCATTTTGCTAATATGAAACTTCAGCAATACTGGATATGGATTTGTCATGAATGATGGCATCTTTAGATTTTCCTTTTTTTTTTTGAAATGGTGTAGTTCATTTTCCTACAATATTGTTTTTTTCTTTTTGTTCCCCATTCTTTATTGTCATCCTCACGGTGTTATGCACCTTCTTATCAATCAAGCAAGTCCTCTACATGGATGATGAACATTCTCCTTATAATAGTAATGAGGTTGATGATACATATTTAAAAAATCCCCATGAATCAACTTCATAGGATGTATCATGTCACCTTAGGATGTTCATTAAATTGTCTCCCCTTTTGAGAAGTAAAATTGATTCCCTCATGTGTTGCATGAATGTTGTTTATGTAAGGGACTATCTTTTGCAACAACATCAAATGTCAAGTGTTGTTAGATTCTAACTCCTTCAAGTTTGCAGAAGTCCTAAAAATTCCAATCAATTTTGTGGGTTCCCCTTTAAGTTGCATCACCCACCCAATTTCTAATTGTTTAGATCTAATTCTTTTGCTTCTTTTGCATGTTTGTCCCAAATGTAAAAGACTGGACAAGCATCCTTTAGCCTGCACATTGAATCACATTTCATTACTAATGAGCACAATAATATATATATATATATATATATATATGTACAAGATCTAGGCATGTGTTATGAGTGCAAAGCCACTAAGAGATGACTTTTTTAACATGGCAAAGAATATGAAAGTGACTGATGTAAAAAAAAATTGGTTTTGTTTTAAAACATTTATAATGTCTAGACTTTCTTATAGATTGTTTTGTTGTGCCCTATCACAATTTGAAGCTATGAGCTAAAAATTATGATGAAAATAAGAACCAAGGGTCAAAATTTCCAAGCTTTTTTTTCTTCTGGGAAAAAGGGATTATGTTCTTTCGAAGAGCAAGTTCCTAGATGTTTGACAAGAAATTACAAGGGGTAAGATTTGTCCAAATTAAATGTTCTCAATTTGAAGGTATGAGTTAAAAGTTATGACAAAAGAATAGTCGGAGATCAAATTTCCCCTCGGGAGCTTTTTCCCTTTGGGAGAAGGGAAAATTTGACCTTCAACTATTCTTTTCATCATAACTTTTAGCTCATGCCTTCAAATAAAAAATGCAAGATCATTTTGGAAATCTACGCTTTGAGAGCATTCCAATGGTACAAAGAACATTTGATTTGAACAAATTTTATTCCTTGTTTTCTTTTCAAACATTCGGTAATTTGCTCTCTAAGGGAATATAGTCCCTTTCTCCTTTAGGGAAATTGTTCCACATGGGAACTTAATTCCTTTCTCTTAGGGGGAGAAGACAACTTGGAAATTTTGAAGCCAAACTTTTTTTCATCATAACTTTTAGTTCATAGCTTCAAGTTGAAAATGCAAGATCATTTTAGATATTTATGTTTTTAGAGTTTTTCAATGATGGAAAGGACATTATTTGGACAAATTTTATCTCTTGTATTTTCTTATGAAACATTTAAGAACTTGCTTTTTAGGAAAAATTGTTCCCCATGGCAACTTAATCCTTTTATCCTCCTTGGGGGAAGTTGTTCCTGGAACAACTTAGACCCCTTCTCCTTAGGGGAACATGTTTGGGGCTACCATTTTGTCTCCTCACCAGGAAAATCCTTTTTTAGTTTAAGTAGTGAAAAATTTCAAAAATATTTTTCTTGTTGGGCATTGTCATGCTACTATATCAAGATGTCAAGACTAGTGCCACATTTAATTTGTTGTTCCTATTTAGTGTTAATGAGTTGCCCTAAACTTAACCCTAATTGCAGCCTCCTCTAGATATGAAATGGTTATTGATTCAGGTTTTTGAAAAACACCTTACATTGGTATTTTCCCTGGGTTGCATCCAATTATGAATATTTGAAAATATAAAACCGGTTATGAGGTTGGGGGTGGGTGTTAACTTTCAAAAAATGTGAAGGGGTCCGGGTTTTTGAAAAAGTAAGACTTAACAATATATATTCATATATCCAATTTGATGTTTGATTAATACCCAACACAAAAACAAATACCCACCCCCACATTGGTTATAAACATTAATAAATTGATTTGACATGAACTGTAGATCGATCAATTGTGAAAGTGACAACAATTATTACAAATTCTAAAACATTTGCTATAAACAATGTCAATGAATTTGCACAACCCTTCCATACAAAATGGCTAACAAGATGCAAGTTAAATTCAAACTTCTTACAGAAAAAACAAGATTACCACATTTGTTGTAAGTGTGTTCATCAACAATGAGAACTTTTTATGAAGTTCTCAACACCCAAAGAACCTTCCTTTTACACATATGTCACACTTTGTCACAACAATTGTTGAGATATACATAAATGTTGGGGTGCAATAAAATATGTTATAGTCTATGAGTTGATGATGATTGTGTTCACATGAATTATAAGCTACTCTACTATATGAGTACTTATCGTGAACACTAATGGGTGAGGAGTAGCATGTGACTGATTTAACAAACAAGGGGTAAAGTGTGTTGACAGACCGTGTAAAGGTGAAGAGATTGGTTGAGGCAAAGTAAAGGGGATGGGAACGATAGGATGACAAAGTAAAGTTGGATTGTAATGATCATTGGGGCCATCTTGACATTAGATTCTAGCTATGTTGTCCATCAATGCTTCGGGGTTGATGAAAATGTGAGGTCTGCCATTCTCAACAATGCCCAAACCACTCCGCATGATCAAACCCTAAATCCTTGTCTCACCTAACCTTAACCCTAAACATTAAACCTAAGCCCAACAAAAGAAGCTAGTATTGAAAGACTTGACAAAACCAACCCTATGCACACCACCTACCATACAACTTTCTAAAAGATGTTTGATTGGTGTTCCTTTGACATGTCCACCTTAAACCCTAAGCAGCAAGAGCTATTGTTCAACTCGGGATTTGTTGCACAATTTTTTCTCCTACATACTCACAGCTCTCTGCCACTGCCCATTCACACTTCCTCCTCCTCCTCCTCCAAGAAACCAAAAGGAAAGATGAAAAGCAGTTCATCATCATAACATTTGACACCCACTGAATTTCTGACTAAACTCTGACAAGCTTTACACCAAATGGTAGAAACATCTGTGAGGAAAATATAATTGCCTGGCATTTGCAAACATAAGCTTCATGGGTTGTTTATGGACCAATGTCAATGCATATCCACTTCAACAAATCTCTTTGGACAACAATCAGAGCTGCTCTGCTCTGCAACACTCTCTTCTGCAACTTTGACATGCCATTTTGTAAAAGGGACCTATGAGACTACAGAAGTGGCTTGCAATTCAAAAAATTCAGGCTCTTTTGCAAGACTTCTGCAACTCAAATTCTGTTCCAACAGATGGCACCATGTGGTCAAACCCTTCAAGTATCTATTTAGTCTGGAATCTATGGCACACAACCCATACCAACACAGTTCATACATTTTTCTACAAAGCACCAAGCTCCTGATGTGGATCTAGAGACTAAAGATCATCTCAGCTCGCTCGCACCAAAGCTCCAAAAATACATTACCTTAGACCTAGGGGTAGGAATACAGGGGTGGAGATCTATGCGATCCAGTTGCTCCAAATTCTCCCCCTCCAAGAGTACATTCAGAAACCCAAAAAAGCAAGAGTTCAATTTGTAATATTCACAGACAGGGTTCTTGCACATTTACTTGTGCACTTTGTTTTTCTTACAATTTTTTCAAATTTGTGCAGGAGTGCTCATCATCCACAAGAGGAATGAGCCAAATTTGGCTGGAGGTTAGACAATAAATTATATATATTTTAAAATGCTGCACTTTTCATGCTTCCTGTTGCCATCATTTTCATCTGATTTTTTGCTTCTGTTTTGCATTTCTTCTGTTGTTTTGTGTTCTTTTTTTCTTTTGCAGGTTGATGATGTTCTTATAACATCATCTGTTGTTGTGTTTTTTTTGTGTTTTGTGCAAGCATTACACTTTTACATGGTTCCAATGTGTGCATTAGCACTGGCATCTTCAAGCTGCCTCTATTGTTAGATCCTTGATACTGCATCTCTTGTTTTTGGTGGCATCATCAAGCTCGGTCCATTGTTCACATTTTCAAACAGTGGCTCGTTCTTGTTTTGTGCCTACAGCTTGTTCACTACCATCAATTCTGGTTATGCACTTTTGTGCTGGTAACTTTGTCAATTTGTGGGATTATATTGTATGTTGCAAACATCGTTGTAGAGCTATGGTGTTGCTTTCCATGATGGAGCTCATTTGTTGGTTCTATTTCTTTTGTATCTAGTGTTGTTTCAAAAAACACTTGGTTCAGTGTTTTAAGCTTTGTTCACTTTTTAAATTTTTTTGTGTTTGTCTTGTGCAGCAGCTTTCTCTTGTATCCTCTCATGAGCCGCTTGGTCTAGGAAAAGAAATTTTGGGCACAAGAAAAGAGATTTTCTACATATCACCAAATTTAGCTCAATATCCTTATGGATTGATCACCAGATTCACCACTTCAGCAAGTAAAAACACTGCCTGTATCTAGAGTTGTCTTATTTTTGAAGCCTCAAACTTGGCAGAACCAGTTGTAATAAAAGACTAGTTTACATTTTGGCTTCATTAGATTACAATCATCAAACACTAAAAACATCAGAAATTCTGCAGACCCTTTTGGGCTTTTATTGTGAGCTATTTAAGCCCAGTCATCCTAAAGTGCCCAATAAGCTTCACCCTCAACAGTGATGATTTCTCAGCTCTCAATCAGTTTCATTGATATTTTACTCTAGATACCTTGCAGAATAGTGAACATATTGTCCTTAGTTTCAAGTGCAAGTCACAGAGCAGGGGGTTCTTTTTTCCTTTTATATTGACGAGGCAATTTTCTCCAAGTTCTGGTAAAAATTGCAAAATATACAAAATTGATGAATGTCTGAAACTTACAAATGTCACTGATCCCGTTGGTTCCTCATCTCTAGTTGGCAATTCACATTACAGAGCCTTTGTGACAAATGCCAATGCGAAATGTATTGAGCTAGGCCAACATGTCAGGCATTGCTGCCCAAAAGAGATACACCTCCAGTTCCATGCTCTCTTCAGTTAGGACATGTACTTGAGCTTCCATTCTCCAGTCCCTATTCCAAGTTCTGTGAGAACACATGAACAAGGAAAAGTCTCCATGCATTCAGGGTTGTCCTCAATGCTCAATGACAAAAAGTCCTGATACTTTTGGGGTTGTACTTGATGCTCCACATTCTGCGCTTACATCATTGGCGTTATCTATTATCACCCCAGATTCCTGTGGTTTAGATCTCACATCCTTCCAAGGATGTTCTTTCTCTGCAAACCTGCAAGGATCAGAGGTACACTGGGAACCTGTTTGAGCATCACCTTAAGCTGATATCTTGCAGACTGTTGGTTCCTCTACCAAGCATGCCCATCAAAATCACAGCCCCCCAATCTGGTTCAGCTAAATCAACCTACTCAATAGCAGGATCGTATGGGAGATTCTTGTCTCTTTGAGAAATTGCTGTGATTTTCTCTAATGCAACCAGTAGTTGGCTGGGATCCCCAGTTGGTACCATTGTCAGTTATGACCTGTTTGCCTTGCTCCCAGAGCAGCAGCAGCCTTCTCAATATGATAGGATCATGATCACACATCTGTGATTTTTTAAACACATGCTGTAGCTCTTTCAACAATTCCTCCTCAGACAGATCCACCACCTTGTCTGTAATCTCCTTTTTGTCATTGCACTCAAATGCAAGCTCCAGCTGTGCAGATCGAGAACCTGCCCGTTGCAAGATGGACTCTGGCATGCCAGCAAGTCGTGCAACATTGACCCCATAGCTCTTAGGGCAAGCTCCCATTACAAGCTTGTACAGGAATGTCACTTCTTCAGACCCTCCAGGTGTGCTTGCAACTTCACATGCCATATGATACAGTTCCACCTGTACACAATATGCAATTGCCAGGAAACTTCCTTCTGAGCAAGTGCATCCCCAATTGCATCCAGTGGCTGTTACTGGCTAATTGTACTGCATTCTCACTCAGGAAAACTCATTGATTTTAGCATAGGGGTCAGAGGATCCAATTACTAGCATCAAACTGATGATTACAGCCTTTGCCAAGGAAGCATGTTACTTACAGTAGGATCTGCAGAGTGATCTGTTGCGAGGTGATGATAGTGTGTAGAAAACATGCCCCGACAGCAAACCTCATGAGCCAGTTTATGCAACACTGCATGTCTGCAGATGAAGTTCAGATTGAGAAATTAAACTTGAACCCAGTTTTGTGTCAAACCTCCCTCAACTTCCACAATGGACTTCCTTACTGGCTATATTATTGTCCAGCCAAGCTCACCTGAGATCTAGACTTACCTGTAAAGTAAGGCCATGGCACAATTTTGGAATGAAGGATGTTGGATCACTACAGGGCAGATGGCAATGTTACACAAGGTGCTGTGTATGTAATATGAAAGATCAGGAGTATAGGAGAATCATCAGAATGAAGCCTTACGCAATGGCTTGCCCATCTGAGGTTGCAGTCCCTCGTCCCAGCTCATCTAGAGCAACTAGGGAGTGCTTTGTTGCAGAGCGCTGCCATCATCCACAACATCCACAGGTTTACATAATCATTTTTCCTCACAAGATGTGATCAAATCATTGCAGTACAATTAGAAGCCAAAGCTATGCAAACATTCTTTTGAGATTATGTGGTCATTAAAAATGAAGGATTAACACCCACCAGCATAGATGCTGTTTCTAGAAGCTCTACAAGGAAGGTACTTTGGCCTGCCATTATCTGATCTCGGGCTCCCATGCGAACAAACATTTGATCCACTGGTGATAGCTCTAACCTCTCTGCTGGAACATCTGATCCAACCTGTGTAATCTCACCCATCAGAAATGAACCACTGGCCACAGCCAAATGATGTCACTGACTGGACTAGACCATTATCAACATCTGTCCATTCACACTCCCAGAACTGGAATTCATTTCTGCAAGAAAATGAAATGATACATGCATTGAAAAGACTAAGGTGTTTCAAAGTAAACACTATGAGAAAATTGACAAGAGGATACCTGGGCCAAAATGACAGCAAGACAAACTTGGCGAAGTAGGGTAGACTTTCCACCCATATTGGGTCCTGTCAGCAGCATGAATGGACTGTGGTTTGTCCCACCAAGTTTGACATCATTGGGTACAAAGGAGGTCCCACCAGCAAAAGTATCTCCAAGTGTTGGATGACGTAAGCCCTTAGCATCAAACCAAGGAGCAACCTGCTCAGCCTCCTTAAATGTGGGTGTGCAGGTGGGACCATCTCCATATGTGCCAGCTGAAGCAATGCTTACCAACACATCCACCTCTGTGCATGCATGGCAACTTTCAGCCCCTGCCTTTTGTCATATATTATGCTATAAGCATCTTCATGCTTGGCTTATACCATCAGCCCACTTACCACCTGATGTGGGGTCTTCACCAGAAGGTTTTGGAGTGGGGATTAGGGTTGCTTGCTATAAAACTTGCAAGAACCCAGCATGAGCTTCTGAGTTTCTCACATGAGGAGAAGGCAACTGTAAACTCAGCTCAGAAGTTTAAAGTCCTATCCAGTAGCTGAAAAGCCATGGTCTCACAGTTTGTACATTAGGTTGATGATAACGGGAAACTTTTGGGTGTGGAGACTTTAAGTACCTGCAACAGCTTGCACTGCAGAAAGCCAGATAGGATAATTCTTGCAGAACTTTTGCACCAAGCGCAGAAGAATTCCTCGTAGTGCAAGTTCCCGATGCTCATGTCCAGTGGCCAACTCTTGTACAAGCTCTTTTATCTGTGGACTCCAATATCTTCGGAATCCCTAGAGTTTCAGCACAACACTGTTTCAGAGGAAGCTCTTATCACCCAACGCAGATACAGATGAGATTGGTGATACAGGGTATGTGCAACTAAGGCTACAATGAGAAGATTACCTGCAAAGTGAAAAGGCAATTTGCATTAGGTTGCATAGGACAAACCTTGCGTGAGGACCGCACTTCAAAGTCAGCAGGAACCTTGTCAAGGAAGCGATCTGGTACTTCCATTTGATATGTATCCTTCCCAACAGTAAGGTAGACAATCTGACCTCCCACTAGCCCTGAATCAGTATGGCAGATACAAGAGTCCACAAAAGCTGCAAAAGGAATCATTGCAATGCTGCACAGAAGTATTGAATAGAAGGAGACTAACCTCTGATGAATTGTTGAAGTGCTTACGCTGCTGTTCCAGGTAAGCAGCCAATTTTTTCTCAACTTCAGTGATGGTGGTTGCAGCTGCATCAAAGTCATCATCCACACCTTCATGTGGCATAATCCGCCCTGACTTCTCTGCCTCAGCCCAATCAAATGCTCTTTCTAAGTGCTGAAGAAGTGACTTCATCTTTGGCACCCCTTTTCCTGTAACATCAAAGGATCATGAACAAGCCTGAGAGTTTGACACATGAATGCACTTTCATATGTATTGTAAGGTTGATCCCTTTGCACACCCATATCTTATGACATAGGACTCTTCAAGTCGTTTGCCCATTGACTTTCATGGTAAGATGCACTTCTCCTGTGCATAGCAAACCTAAGTGTGCTTAACTTACTGACCACCTCCAGAACTCTGTTCTTAACGTACATTTGCTGGCAATTGGTGTTCAAGAGCATGAGAATGCAGCTCAAATGGTCAGTCTTGAACAAGAAATGATCTGGGCATAAAGGTGAATGCCAATAATTGCTCAACTAGAAGGTAAATGCAGCAAAAAGATACCATGTGCTCAGAAAAGAAGACCACAAAAACCAAAGACAGTGTCAGAAAGGTTGAACCCACCAAGTGTAAGAAGATCTCTCAGGTAAGGACAGAGAAAACTTGGTAGACAGGTACTGAAGGCAGTGACTGCCTGCAGCATTGCCCTGCAGCCCCGTAAGGCTGCTGTAAACTGATGCACCTGCCTCTTGCTGACATCTTCATACATCACCACATTTGCAGCATTTCTCCCCTTTGCTCCACTGCCATGCCAATGCTTCTGTTTGTGAGCATGACTGTTCTACTGTGATATAACAGACATAACAAATCCACTTACATGGAGAGGAAAGGCACAAACCTGCTTCCATGCAGCTGTGCTAGTAGGCGTTCCATGTCAGGTACTCCTGCCAATGCCTTCTTGAAAGATATTACTGCCTCTGCTCCCACCCCCTAAAACCCTCAACACTGTTAGAATCTGAGTGCACCTGCACCCCTCTCACGACAAGTTGGAGATATGTCATTTAAAGATTTGCAACAGACTAATCATAATATTTACAACTTGGCTAGCTGAGTGAGAAGGAAAAAACACCACTTACACTAGGACTGTAAGTTCAGCATGCACAAAAACAACTCCTCTGATTTCAAAGACCGCACCAACAGACTTGCACCAGTATATCAGAACTATCATAGTTCAGCATCAAACTCATGAGTGTCACAGACAGGACAGTGATGCAAGGTATGCCATTCTGTTGTGATGACAGAGACTGCCCAATAATATTAGCCCTGGACAAAATAAAACAGACCAACACTAACCTTCAGATCCTTGATTGCAGTTTGTCGCTGTTGAATTGACTTCACCTGCAGCAATGGTCTTGCAAGCCAGCTCCGCAGCAACCTCCGACCAAAGCGAGTAGCACAATGGTCTAACCGTGCCAGCAATGTCCTGCAGTAGTACAATTTGAATATTACCAACAACCAAGACAAACACAAGGCAAAAAGCTCACTGAGAAGACAGCTCAATAAAAAGACATCCAAGACACCAACCCTATAGTGACATGCTAAATCAGACTCACCCAGAAGTCCCACCATCACGATTCTCAAGGACCTCCAAATTCTCCAAAGCTGCAGCATCAAGTACCATGTGTGGCTCCACCTTCCTTGTGCTGAGATCAATTTCCCCTCTCATCAACTCATGGCTCTCTTTGCTTGAAGCAGTGGAAACAATATCATTACGTCCTGGTAGCAGCTCAATTCGGCGCACTGCTAACAATGTCTGGTCAAGTAATGCCTGACGTAAGTAGTAGACAGATGCCCCCATTGCCGATAGTGCCAACTCTCCCTTCTTTCCTGCCTCCACCACATGTCTGAGAACTTCTGGTAAAACATCCTCCTGGGCAGCCACCTTCTCGTTCAAACTACGAAGATGAGTGTACACCTTCATGATTTCCTCGAGAGATTTTTGAGCATCCCAGAACTCAGAACCAGTAGTGAGATCATTAACAAGTGGTTGCCTGCTGTGGTCCCGCAGTGCACGTAGGGTGGGGCTGCTCAGTTGACCACGTGGGGTGATAAGCTCCACTGGCCTCAGCTCTGAAAGGAGAGAGCATAGACGTGTTCTTGTAGCATCATCCTCAAACTGTAAGATGGCCAAATCTAGTCAGCAGGAGTCATCATGAAGGCCATGAAACACTTAACCAAAACAGGAATCCGATTGGAGGGCCACAGTGACCAACTTGCCACCATAAGAACAGTGATAGAGAAGCATAATGCTACTGCAACTGTCTGACGATTCCCACCTTCCTAAAGTAATGGAAAATTCTCTCTTGTAGCTGTTTGGCTTGTAAACAGCCAAGAATTTTTCAACTAAAGCACCAACATATGTTCTCCAGAAGGGATTCGAAATTGCAGATAATGAACAATATCAAATACAGATATGATTTAATCAAGGTTTATAGAAGCACCTGGCCCAACTGGAAGCAACTTGTGGATGCATCAACCACACATACACCTATCATAGATGCACCCTCTGGTAAACAGCATTCTGTAAGGGAAAACATAAGCAATGGTGCTGAGCTCACAGCCACCATATCACCATCGACCAGAGTTCCCTTTGTTATCACTGCACACACTTCACGCATCACTACCTGCACCAACAAAAATGTAAGTTAATGACCTGACTCTCAAGAATACAGGTATTCTTGGTATACATCAAGAATACAGATATTAGTTCTACCTTGTCCTTGGATCCTGTCTCCTTCCGCCGCCTCTCCAACTGATCAGGTGTTTCTGTCTGCTCCACTACCAAAACCCGGTGACCCTGCTCCCATTCACCATCCAGCCTACTTAGGCTAGGCACGTATCCAGGAAAACAACCATGTTGCCACACATCAGCTTCTACCAAGCCCCTGTTTCAAAAAACCTGTTGATTCTTCATTCTTGAGGTCACATTTATGATGTTGAGTTAGAGAGCGACCTATGGAGAATACTGTGTACCTGGTGAGATAAGAATATATCTATCAGATTGCAGAGCAAACTCCACAAAAACAATCTCAAAGTAACTGTTTTCTCACTTCTTGGCCAAATCAAAACACAAACAACAAGAATGTGCCGTCATAACCTTGAGAGTGTCACTTGGAATCAGACCATCACCTTCATCATGAATGACAGTGAGAAGCTGTCATTAATCAGTGATGAATCATTACCTCACAAGAGTGCATACTAATCTGTTAAAAATTTGAGGGATAAAATTGTATGATATTTGAGTCCTCCCTAAGTTTCTGTCACGTTTCCAAAGAAACAGCAAGACTCAGTCGTGATGTCACTTAGCACTCAAGAGGCAGGGCTAATACAAAAGTCCATCACATCCTCAATCACCCCACAAAAAGCTTGCAAGGGTAAGCTCCATTTAATTTTAGCTTGCCCCTGTACAAGCAAGCATCTAAGCCTAAGGCATAGATGGGTCTACATATAGGGTAGTGACTGGGGGCTTCTGGGCCCTGAACATTCATTCCTTCAGCACACCACTTGGATGCAGTACATCACTTTAGCCAGCGGAGAAAATACCTATGAAATTGCAGAGAAAAACTCCACAAAACAATTTGAAGATAAGCATTGTGTCAGTTCTGGCCAGACCAAACAAACACCACAGAAGGAGTCTGGACATAACCTTGAGAGTGTCACTCCCAAAGTATCAGCCCATCAGCATCAGAGAAGTTGGAAGTTACATCTTTTCGCTTGGCTGCCATGGGAACAAGTGTCTGCAAATGTCAGCTATGCAAATAATTCAGCTACAACTCCATTCCGCTTTGACTAGAGGGTCACAAACCCATCATGTACCTTGCGAGCCAACTTCTCTGCATTGTCTGAGAAGTTCTTTTCTGGGAAGCCACAGTGGGGTTGCTCACCCTGCACAAATAACATGTTGAAAACTCAGGTGCAATGATTCAAGCCTATCTCTACATACCATCAAAAAAAACAACCAGATTCACAGATACACACCTTCATGTATTGCAGGTCCAGATCCTTTGCACCAATGTGAGCATCCATCTCAAACATCTCATAGAACTTCCCCATCTGCAAAATATAGGTTTGCCAACCTGGTTAGACTAAAAGAAAGGGTCAACTTGGGCAAAGTTCCCACTTTCCACAAATCAATCATGACAACAGCTCTTTTTCTCACCTTGAAAAGCAGCACCTTATCCATGTGCTTGGCCTTGAATTCCCACCATTGCCGCTGCACAAGTTATCACATTTGCATTGGTGCATGAAGCAAGTATACTCATATGCTTCGAAAAGCATGATAATCCCCCATTTACTGTGCATAAGAGATCCCTTATTCATTGAAAAGGTTCATACCTGACCCCCTGACAGTTTATTGACGAACTCTGTAGGCAGATGTAGAGTGCGGGAATCATAAGCAGGGTCTGAGGGTCTCCTACCTGCAGCATCTTTTCGATCTCTGCAGGCAACAAGCATCAATACCATACAATGTCTACAGTGCTTCACAATGATGACTGGTCTGATTACACTACCAGTGATTGGTCACATAGTGATTTTAACCATCTGCAGGGAGTAAATCTACACTGAACTTACTCCTGAACATGCTTTCCTGGTCACCAGCCACACATTGCAACCATAAAATCTGACAGGATCTAAGAATGCCAGGTCTCTGGTTATAAGAACCAACACAAATAGGCACTCAGCTGCAAGAAGGAAAAACTCACTTTCCAAGAAACTTGAATTTTGTGGCATTGCGGCCACCAAAGCGCTCAGCTGCCTCTCCACACAGAGGAATTGGAGTCCCCACTAGTAGTACATCTGTACCTGCAAGATGACACCACTTGCCATGACACACATGAGAAGACTGGAGGCTTGATCTGACCCCAAATGTCTGAATCTCAGAAGCACTTACAATTCAGATCAAATGACACAAATGAGAGGAGTTGTTGAAAACCAGAGCTGTTACTTGAAAGCAATCCATTCATTGCAAATAGAATGTCAAGCTGGAGCCACGACAAGCCCAGACACTGTTTCAATCTTCCAGCATTCTCCTAAGAACTTCATTTTGACATGTGTGGAATGTGGACCCCTAAACCCTACGCATGCAAATGGATGCAGGTGCAATTTACTTAGCTTCGTTGACCAACTTTGAATGTGCAAACCCTAAACCCTACTGTGCATGCAAAATGGATGCAGGGTGCAACTTACTTGTTTTACAACCTCCAGGCTTAAGCTCTCTTTGGGACAATTTTGTGGCACCATTGGCAGGAGTCTCTGATTTTCCCTGAACGTCGACAGCCCCTCCTGCAATAGTAGGCAATGCTGCGCCGCTCTTCTTGATAAGTCGTCGTTTCCTCTTCACAGGCGGAGGAGTAGTCTGCTTGGCTAGCCTCTTGGGCTTCTTGTGCGCTGCAAGATCCTCATCATCCTCATCACTATTTTCACCATCAGTGTCTCCATCACTCGCACTGTCATTATCTTCGTCGTCGTCACTCTCTTCCGTCTCCTTCTGAAAGTCAATGTCATCCTCATCATCATCATCATCATCATCACTTGCATCTTCTTCATCGTCTGTGCCCTTGTCGTCGTCATAGGTCACTTGTCCCCGTGTCTTCCGCAGCGACGACCTGCATCCTTTGAGCTGTCCTCCTCCTTTCTTCCCTCCCTCGCCCCCATCATCCTTGGGCTCCTGCGATTGGCGTCGTCGTTGACCTTTTCCAGACAATCTGAAGCCACTGCCATTCCCAACTCCCCTGGATTCGTCGTCGTCTCCTGACAGCCAAATCACTTTCTCATCGTCGAGAACCAGGCTCTCTTCCTCTCCATCCTCATACTCCACAACATGCTTTCCTAGCTTTGCATTGTAAGACTTGATACAACCCGTATACCACCTTTTGTCCAAAGGCCAGTAGACCTGAAGCTTCTTCCCGATCACTAACTCAGGCCTACTACCAGTCGTAGTCCCCTGTAATAACGCCTCAGAAGTCGTCGACGACTCTACCAGAGATGCTCTAGAACCATTTTGCACGGCAATTTGCAATTCATGATCAATGAAAGGCCCATCAAGCTCTGAAGTCATCGATCTTGTGCCATCAGATGAATGTGCAACCCGTAAATCTGGTTTTGGAGAGGTGAAGAAGGAAGCAATGGTACGCTGCTGTTGTGCCACCGCAGCTCCAGTCACTCGCTTCTTCAATGGCGCCATTCAAACTATCAGCAGTCTAAAGCTTGGCGTTTCCTAGTTGACTACAGGGTAAGCTCGATCTTCCGACGAATTCCGACGAAATTCTCAACACCAAAAACAACTGGGGTTCTCAGAGGATTCCGCAGCAAAAACAGATTTGCAAGGATCACCCGCAAATATGGATCGATTGTACTTGACCTCGATGGCAGGGTTGTTGGCGGGAACATTGATATGAGTCCCGGCAGATAGGGGTAGGCTAAGCATCTCTCTTTTTTTCTCTCTCTCTCTCTCTCTCTTGCTGCCTCTTTCTTTACGGCAATTCGTCTGAGCAATGGCTCTCTGTCGTTCCCGTAGTCGATTCCGTCTTCCCGTCCGTCAAGCTCTAGGTGACGGAGGAACGTTAGGGCGGCGGATAATCAATGCGACGTTGCTCCACCACTGCCGACCTTCTTCACAACACTGCACCACTATTTTATTTTATTTTAAATTATTCTTCGATATCGAAATTTTGGCGAAATTAACATCCACTCCCCGCCCAAAAAAGAAATTTTAGTTTAATTACACTTTGAAAGCTAAATTTTCCCAATTTCCTTGTCGAAAAATGGCGAAATTTTGCCAGGAATAAAAAAAACACTGCTCCATTCTCCATACCAGTGTTGGCAGGGTAACGAAAATTCCCCCCTATAATTTGGGTATCACACGGGTATTATCATCTAACTTATTATCAGGATATCATTTTGAGTGATACTCTGACTGAAAACCTGTCACCGGTTCTCGTTTACGTAATAGGGTGAGAACCGGATGGGAGGAACTGGATATATATAGACCCGAGTGAGATAAAAAAACCCCTTACCCGGGTCAGGTTCTCAGGTACAGTGTACAAGGTCTAATGCTCAAGGTTGGCAATATAGTAGTTTTGCTAGGAGCAGTGAAAATATATGTAGCAGCAGTGGAGGCGCTCCGGAAAAGGGAAAGACAGGATGAAACTCAGTTTAGCCTACCACAAAACAATAGATGGTTTTCTGAGTTTCACCCCTCTTTAATGCTAATGTACTTTTTTTTTGCAAGTTTTTTTTTTGAATCTCATCTCATATATGTCCAAACTCAGGGTTCAGGGTGCTGTGCTTTTTCCTTGCTTTATGGATAATTATGATTTTTAAATTTTTTTAAATGAATAAAATTAATTAATATTTTGTAATTTTGATTTTATTTATTTTTAAAGTAATAACCTGTTGATGAGAACTGTTGAATGACAATTGACTGTTCTAAAATGTATGAGATTTGACATCATGAGGAATGGTTAAATTTTTTAATTATATTATTGATACCCTAACTTGTGATACCTGACAAGTACCAGAAGGATATCTGCCAGATAAAAATGAAACAAATCTGTGATACCCTGAAGGTACCTGCTGGGTATCACAGTAAAAAGAATTTACTGCAACACATTTTATGCCAGTTAAAGGCAGGGCAATCCCAAAATAACCAGCCCTCGGCATTCGGCCTCAGAAGAAATGGTAATTATATTGAGAATTTACAAAACATTCAAGAAACAGGAAAATGGCTAAGGGGGGAGAAGCTCCACCATTGCTAAAGAGAAAAAATGCCAAGAAATTATCAATCTTGAAGGCCTCTTGACAAAACCATTAAATAAAACTTAATTTTAAGATTGCTCACACGCACAAGCAAAAATTGAATGAGTTAAAATAATTTAAATTTAAAAATCTTCAATGTCTCTTGACAAATTTGAAAAATAACACCAGATTTAAAATTGCCTGAAAAAACTCTACATATAAAATAGCACAGCTTTAAATGATAACAACAAACAAGGCCTCATGGCCAAAGCATGGAACCTTGAATGGCAAGGCTAGCTCAAATTTTGTGATATGGGGGTTGTGATGGGGAATCAACAAATCTTTCAGACCTTTTACCACTGCAGTAGTTACCTACTTTAACTTCTTTTTTTCATCCTCGGGTTGTGACAACTTCTAAGTTAACTATTTTTTTTCATCCTCGGGTTGTGACAACCTGTAAGTTAACTATTTTTTTTCATCCTCGGGTTGTGACAACCTGTAAGTTAACTTTTTTTTTTTCATCCTCGGGTTGTGACAACCTCTAAGTTAACTATTTTTTTCATCCTCGGGTTGTGACAACCTCTAAGTTAACTAGCTTCGGCAAAGGATCAATATGGCGCACCCCTAGTCACCACTTGGTGTAGTTAGTGACGTTTTAGTGCCAAAAAATTTTAGTGGTAGAAGGTCTGAAATCTTTCCTCATTAAGTTGTCATCGAAGAACCAAATAATGTCCTACGATGGAGATGTTTCTAGCTTTGCTTTTATTTGTTTTGAACTTGCTTTTAAATTGCTTTGAATACTTAAAGTGGTGTCATGTTCAACACATATTAATTATATTTACAACGCTGAAATTTTTGAGAAAATTCTCTCAATATGTTTGAAATTTTAATTATACTTATAAAACTACTTTGTCTAATGATGAAACTTTTTGTATGTAAAGAGCCATTGCATGTTACAATACAAAAAAGAAACCATTTGGACTAGCATCATTGTCATAGGCTTGAGTTTGGACTTACCATAAAAACATTATTCACTTCTTGAATTGGGGGTTTTGGAATTTTGGGATGTTTTTTATTATAATCTAGAGTGACCTAAAGATAATTGTTTGTGAAAGGATTCGAGAGGATTATATTCAACAATGTAAATTAAGATCTTGTATGGCAATGTAAAAAAAAATGGATGACATGTTATTTGTTCAAGCAATTTCTTTCTTTCTTTATTCGATCAATACCAGGAGGTTTGTCTCAATAGAATAGGCACCTTTTAATTCTAGACGAACATGGATCACATGCTACTTTAGAAACAATCAAGCAAACATATGAGGCAGGGCTAGATATGATTACCTTTCCATCCCACACTTCCCACGCTCTATAACCTTTGGATGTTAAATGCTTTAGGCCATTCAAGTCTACTTTTAGAAAGGAAAGAAATGAGTCCTTGTTCGTCATAGAGAGCTGTACAAGGTTACATTGGCAAGTTGGGTGGATAGAACACTCAATCAGTCACTATCCAAGCAAAACATCAAACTAAGGTTCAAAACCACAAGGATATGGCCTTGAAAGCCTAGGGCAATGGACAATCGAAATAAACCCAATGTATTGTATACAATATACTCAAATATGGGCATATCAAATGATGAAGATGGACAATCAAAAATAGTAGTAGATGGCTATTAATGGGGCAAAGATATAGCTGCAACAAAACTAATCAACATCACTACAACTTCGCAAAATGAAAGTGAATTTATCTAAGATGATCCTATGCAATCAACAACATGATACTATGTCCATGAACCTAAATATGAACATGTTACAACATGAGTACACATGTCAAGTGAAACCAACATGGAAGCTGAAATTGTTTATCTTGCTAACCTTACCCAAAAACTAACAATTGAAGCCAACCCTGCCCAAGAACTAGAAGCTGAAATCAGTTATGCCCAATAGCCAGTAACTGAAACAATTGAAGTTCAAAATGCAATAGCCCGAAATCTACAAGTGCTCCTTATTACCAACATGTTGTTGTTACCAAGCTTGCTTATAAGGATAACAAGAGGGATAAAACCATTAGTAGACTACTCCAAGTCTCATGTTGTTACATCAAACCAATAATCGGGCATTTTACGTAGAAAATTATGCAAAAAAAATAGCATACAAAGAAAAGGAAATTAGAAAGCAAAAGAAGGAAATCGAAACCACACAACAAACAACTATAGTAGCCAATGCAAATATCATGAGGATCCAAAGGCATGTTGAGAGAGGAGAAATAACAATCTTCAATAGTGATTGGTCACTTACAAATGTGAAGGAAGTGATAGATAGACTACACATGTAGATTGTGCTAATGTGCTAGCCTAGGTGCCTCTTTTCCAATAATTTGAATTTTGGTAATACAACACCAGAACATAAGGAAACTAGAGCAAAGGCAAAAGCTTGGATGTTGGGTAGGAGATGTGTTACAACAAGAATGTAGTAACCAACTGTTGTAGGATAACATGAACTTCTTGCATGAATGCAATAACAACAACAAAGAGAGCAAGAAGCTTAAGTAGGAAGGCAATAGCTAAGAGAATAATAACCACCTACAAGAGAACATGAAGAGCCTAAACTTGCTACCATGAATGCATCAACCAATTTCTAAGTTTTAGAGGATCACAACAAGCGCTTGGAAGAAGGGATCACAATAGCAAAAGGATCAAGAGGCAACAATTTTTGGAAACAAGGCAAAACACAACAAGTTTTGGGAAGGCTTGAAACATGGTAGCAAATTTTTGGAAGGTTGGAAATACATAGGATCATAAGAGGATCACACATCACGCTAGTGTCTTCTTATACATATGTGCATTAATGTAGCATCATGTTGGTGTAGCACATTGGTGTCTTCTTACACACACCCAAAAACATCATGTGCATTGGTGTCTTTTCGCACGCACACAGAAAATTGTGGCATCATGTGCGTTGTTGCTATTGCTCTTCCTTTGAGATGCTACAATACAACAGCAATGAAATATGGTAATAAAACAAGGTCACAAAGAAGGACAAGAAGAGCTTTCTAAACAATTCTTCAAAGCTTGGAAGAGATTGGAAAAGCTTGGAAGACAGAGTACTTTAGAGAGGTTGGAAGTGAAAAGAGGAAGACACTTCATTCCAAACCCCAAAGCCTATAAAATGATGGTGCCTCTAGCTACTCATTTAGTTATTATTACCCATTCAATATTTTAAAGTTAATAAGCTAATGCATTCCTAAGACCGTAGATTGAAAAGTTTTTTTTCAAGTTTGATCATAGCTATTGGTGTATGATGAACCATTTTGAACAAGAAGTTAAATGTTTTTAACATTCATCCAATTTGGTTATAAGTGAAAACTTGACATGGGTCAAGTTCACATTGTTCATCATAGGTGTGCATGTGTTTGTTCATGAGTGGTTTTAATGTTTGATAAGATTTTGTATTTAAAGAAAAAAGGTTTTTCACTTAGAAAAATCATAACCTTTTTGTTTCATTACCAAATTGAATGATTCAAATGGCAAAAGGTGCGCAATTAGATGGAGCACAATTTTGTTTTGGATATCAAAACTAGAAAAAGAACACCAAAGGTGCTAGAAAGCTCCAATCTCTTATGTGTTTAATGATAGGCATTTTTACCCTAACACCAAATTTGCTACTAAATTGAGTTTCATGCCTTGTTGAAACCCGATGTATTATTTTCTCCTATTTTTTAAATCTCATCCCCTATGTGACCAAATAGGGGGTTATGGTGCCATCTTTGCTTGACTTTACCAATAACTTTATTGTATTCAATGTTTTATGATGTCATTTGAATTTGGAAATACTATTATAAAATTAAATGTTGTTCAAGAAAAGGCCACATATAACAAAATTTCCATGTTTAATTAGATTTGTGCAATACAAATTATTGACAAAGAAATAATGTTTATTTTTATTTCCTCATTCTACATTTCTTACTTGTCAATTGTTTTATATTTTATCAACCCATATGGTTGTGTTTTCCATTGTTCAAATTTTTGCTTCTTTTTTTATTTGCTTCTTGAATAATTCATAAATGTGAAACAACATGAGTCAAGAAACACGTAGTTTGAAATGGACCGTCTTTTATTACATTGATGCTCCTTATGGATAAATGAACAACACAAAACACAAGAATGCACATTCAAAAACACCTCATTGGAAAAAATATTTCTCCAACATTTCACTCCTTTTTTTCAATTTCTTGAGGTTCCTAAGTTTCATAACTTTTTAAGTTTTCTCTTTCAATTTTTCAAGCACAAGTTTCTCAAGTTTCTTAAGTTCTTGAGTTTAAGGTTTAGTTCTTCATGCAACATCTTGATGTCTTATTCCATTTTCTTCTTTCCTCCTTTCCCTCTCCTCACTTATATGTTTTTCCCTTTTTTTCACAATTATGTTTATCTTTTTGTTTGACTTGTGATTTCCTGTTTTCCAATGATTTTTCTTTCCTTTGAGATGCTAAGCACACACATTTCATTTATGTCTTGAACTAACACTTTTATATTGGTGATAATATTATTTTATTGAAATTTATGTGCTACAAATAGTTATACAATCTAGCAAGGTTTGCAAATATTCTCTTCCATTCTATTTTTTTCACTTCTGTCTTGTACATCTAATCTAGTTTTAGTCATGGACTTTGAACTTCTGTCAATCTTCTACATTTCGTATGATTTCAAACCTCTATAATTCAACTTTTATTAGTCCACTACATTTCATTTTACTTTAGTCCTCTACATTTTCCAACATTCTCATTAAAGTTCCATTCCTCATCTATATTCAATGTTTATCTTCTTGTTTGTGTAAATCTTTAAGTAATCACACCCCAACACGAAGAAGAAAGAGAATGCATTCCATGACACATGTTTAATGGTAGAGACCTTAACCAAGTTAGTATTTTAAACCCTAAACCTTAAATCACAATTAAAATTTTATTATTCAATCACATGAATTGGCAAGAATGGTCAACAAGAATTCTCAACCAAATTGGCAAGAATGGTCGGCAAAAGCTTTTCAAATATGTGATTAATGAAAGCCTTCTAAAGCATGTAATCATTGAAAGTTTTTAGAAGGTTAATAATCTCTTAAAAAGTTCCCTTAAATAATATAAAACTTTTGATTCAAAGGGCATTGCCCCTTAATTGTGTTATCACAAGTTGTGGTTTTTGTACTCTTAGTCCATTTCTTGTTTAACTTGCATCATGCCTTGTTCAAACAATAAAATTGTTTAATTATTATTCATTGTAAAATTCCTCATTTGTAAAAGTTCAAGCTAGTTTTCTTTAAGTTATATATTTGTCGTGTCTTTCAAAATGATTTGGTTATAACCATTGCAACAATCCCTTAAATTATTATGGTTAATTTTTATTTTAAATTTTCATAATGTATGAAATTGAGTGACAATCCATATTATAATCAAGTTTCAACAAAAAAATTAAAACCCACTTAAACCACTTCAAGTTTTTTCTTGGCACAATTAATTTGACCTTTAGAAAAAATTTGTTCTATTGTGAAAAGAATAATTGGATTTGTTTGTTTTGAATTTTAATAAAATATTTCATTGATTCTATATTGAGCAATGATTAATTTTTTATAAAATTTTCCCAATCACCATTTTTGACACCTCATAGATTGTGACGAAAATGCGTGATGATAATTTTTTTTAGTATTTTGAAAATCCCTTGTTCTTTTATTGTTTTGCTTTGCCAACTAATTCAAAACCTTTGATCTTTGAAAATTCCAACTCATCGTAATTGAGTGACCGCATTAATAGGTGCAACATAATGTTTCCAAATTTACATGGAATCCATTGTTTATTTATTTAATTAGCCTTAATTGATAAACAATGAAACCTTGCATCCCAAATTTCATTGTACCTTATGATTTCTTGGATAATTTCATTAATCAAAAAAATTCAAAAGGTCTTTACATTTGATAATGCCTTCAACTAAAAGTAGTACCAAAAGTGGGTTTGCATTTAACTCCCACCTCATGTTGGCCCTTATTTTGGTAATGCCTTCAACCTTGAGCCCTTTGTTACGTGACTGACATCCCCAAGCACAATAACCCTATCCTTAGGGTTCATATATAAACCATAAAGTATATTAGATGTAATATCCTTCCCACAAGATAAAAAAGCCCTAAGGTTTTCATATCTTTTGTTTATTGTTTATTGAAGTAAAAAAATATCGTTTTTCCTTTGTGTTATAAATAAGTTGTAAATGAGGTTCATGTATAAATGGGTTCTCTTGAAGGACAACCACCTAAGGGCATGAGTCAAAGGGTGTTCCCAAACCTCAAAAAAACCCATGAATATAAGAACTTCCACACACATAAATGACTCTCTTTCTATGGGAAGATGGTAACATATAAGAATAAAGGGACCTCCCTTGGGATAAGGCCCTAGGGTTTTTCTCCTAAAGGAGATCCCTCAAAGTACAAAGAAATAAAAAATAGTCATTTACATATGGAATTAAGAGAAAAATTTGAAATATAATTCATCAAATAAATGAAAATGAATCTTGAAGCAAAGGTATTGGTATTCAAAGATTGAAATTAACAACAATCAAATGCTTCTTAAAAAATGGCCAATGTTTTGTGTTAAACCTATATACATATCAACTATTACTTTTAGCTATTTGCAATGCAAATCAAGTCAATAATGTTATGAAAGAATGTTGCCAATTTAGCCAATAATGTGAAAAAACATTACAAATCTAGCCTTGAACATGCCATTCCCCATGTGTTTCAATGTCAAATATGATAGTATGCAAATGTCCAAATAAGTGGGTAAAAACATTCATTTCCTTATATGATGTCAAAAGGTGACAATGCACATGTCAAAATGCATCCTTTATGATTATATACATCATTGAGTCATAATCATATATAACATACATGATTACATGCGATTGTACATTATTGTTTAATCAAATAAGATATGTCGCAAAGGACATCAAGTTGTGCACTTGCAACCATGTATATATCTATAGCTTTAGTGACTACAATTGTGAAAAACAATGGAAAACAAAAAGTTCATACATTTATGGTCACTTGGTTAAATATGAAATTATATATATTGAAAGCCCATGTTGTGTGGATACGAAACAATTGAAAATATGTTCACAAGATGTCACATAATTGAACCTAGCCTAGGTAGCTTACACCACCTAAGGCTAGGTAGTTTATGCCACATAAATTATGCCATTTTTGGGCACCTAGGGCTAAGTAGGCTATGCTTAAACTTCCTTATGTCACTTACACCACCCCATGTTTTGTTAGGTGCATGGACAATCTAGTTACAAGTACAAGGACTTGAATTCCTTACATCCATGATGAGAAATCAAGTCTTAATTAATTAATGAACTAGACTTTCATAAGGTGTGGTTTTTTGTCAACATATAATATATGAACATTTAATTTTTTTTTACAAGTTTATTTATAAAGGTAGGGAACTTAACCTAGGTAGGTAGGTTAGGTATGTAAACAACTAACCTTAGCCTATGTAACCAAATAGATAGGTAGTTTTGGATGTATATAGGTGGTTTAGGCTAATTTAGGTAGGTGGGTAACTTGTGTAACCTATGTAGGTATCATAACCCAACTTAAGTAACCATTCAATCACATGTAGTCTATAGTTGTAATGTAATCACAACAATGATGTGTAACAAAATACAAAGGACATATGATTACATGATTAGATTTAAAACATCTAGTCATAAAATGTTTTTGTCATGAATACTGTTTTTGGCAAAGTGATGGCAAATAGGGCAAATAAAATGGCCAATGGGAAATTCCCCATGCATTTTCTTATGTGATATATATGTGAAAGGGCAAACACAAATGTTAATTTGATGAACATGTATTAAGATTAGTTGAAATAATTTAAGCAACTTGGATGATCAATGGAAAAATTCCCCATGCATTGACCCATGTGATGTAAAAGGGTAAATATAAAAGCCAATATGATGAAGAAGCATTGATTGTATGAAATGGTTCAAGTGTCATTGGCCAATGTGTGAAACAAGTGTGAACATGACCCTTCATTGACCCATGTGTGAATTCAAACATCATTGGTTCAAGTGTTAAAGGTTTAGGAAAGTTAAAATGGGGTCACAAGCAATTAATTTTTAGACAATGATGGAAAAATCATTTGTGTAATTCTTAATTAATTTTCAATAAAAAAACACTTTAAATTCATTAACTATACAAATAAGATATTTCAGGAATGAAATCATCCATTATCATTCATGTTTATTTACAATTGATGAAATTGATCCATCATGTTATTCATTTTTCACCCATAAAAACATTTTAAATTTTATTTTCAACAAGATTTTTTGGATAATTGACCATGTAGAAAGCTTCCTTGGACTAGATCCCCACATGGATATAAATAAAATTAGCTTTCTTCCCCCCTCCCTTGCCTCCTTTCAAATTTATAAATTTGTTTCTTCAATATGTTCAAAATCAATATAAAATATAACATTATATTTTACCCTTGTTCTTTTTGTTTTATGTTTCAAACCGTTCCATGTTACAAATTATAAACCTTTCTTTGAATACATTCTTGCATGTTTCATGGCCTTTTTTGAAGTTATTTCTGTATGTGTGTAATATTTAGGTTTAACTTTTTTTTAGTATAATTTTCCTAGCTCAAATTCACATTGATAATTCTTTGGACATGGGAGATTTTCATGCATTGTCATGTCAATTTTGTCAATTTAATCAAACACCTTTGTTCATGATGTTCAATGCTACATTGTTATGGATCTTGCAAAAGATAATAATGGGACACCTTTCATTGGCTAAAGGTGATTTGCAAGATCTACTTGTTATTATTTGCATGTTTATTGTGTTCAATTGTTCTAGAAAGCTCATAATGTGGTCAACACATTATCTTATTTGTTATTGGAATTGAGAAAAGGATTACAAGTTGACCTAATGTGTTTTGAAATGATAGTGAGTTACACAATCTCAATAACCAACTAATGACTTGAAGCTTGCTAGTGATTTTAGAAAGCTATTTCTTTAATTTGTAAATCATGTTCTATTGTTGGATTCAACGAAGTTTGGAGTGATTGGTTATTTCATTCTTAATTTTTTGTGACAATTAGGAAAGATTTGATTTTAGATTAAAATTTAATCTTGACCTTGTTTTATTATTTCACACACAACAACTATGACGTGTTGGTACAACACTAGACTTTAAGTGAATTTGGTGTCATGATTTCATTTTCCTCACTAAAATATGAATGCTTTGATGATTCATGATAACACAACCAAATGCCAACCTTATACAATATAAGGTTTGCACTTGTGTGGTTTTCATTGCATGGTTCTTGAATATTGTAATACATTGGTGTCTTGGACAATTTATTGATATCATTTGTAGGAATGATGAAATTTTCAAAAAGTATTTTTTTCAAAGAACATACCCTTTTACTGGGTATTATCAAATTTATTTTATCTTTCATTGGAACTTTACATTATTCTTCTAAAATGATAACATAATACCCGTTTGATCCTTTGCACATTTGTTGTTGTTAATGGCTTTGGAAGTTATAGAGTGATATTTGTCATAGATTTGTCATGCAAGGTACATGCATAAATAGATGTAAATGATTGAACTTGGGAGGCAGCTCATCTAAATGAATAGGAGAGGTGAATGACACTTGGCAAACCATCCTCAAAATGTGGGACTCACCAAGATGAAAACTACATACCTAATTCCATAGTCTTAGAGTAACACCTATGTTGTGAACAATCCTCAAAATGTGGGACCAAGATGAAAACTATATGCCTAGTTCCATATTCTTAGAGTAACACACCTCTTAAGTGAACAATCCACAAAATGTGGAACCCAAATGAAAAATTGCATAATTTCATAGTCTAGCCACCAAGATTTTCTTTCCATTAGGCTGGTGTGATCCCCCTTACACATAATAAGCATGATCTTGTGATTGCAGAAGCCACTAAATGGAGCCCTTGTTATTTGTTGCATGGACATGCACTTTTCATGGAAGATTAATTGCAACTAGGCTCGAAATATGTAAGTAATTATTATTAGCAACCTAATGAAAAAGCCACTAAAATGGAGCGCCCTTGTTATTTGTTGCATGGACATGCACTTTTCATTGAAGATTAGTTGCAACTAGGCTGGAAATATGTAAATAATTATTATTAAGAATGATAGGAACATCTCATAGTGAGAAAGGGGACTTTCTAGAGAACTTAAAAAGAACACATGTTCTCATCACCTCTGTGATCATAGTAGTGTAATGGAAAGAGGCCCTAATTAACACTTAATGAACAATCCTCAAAATGGGAGACCAGATGAAGAAGCACATTGTTTGGTAGTCTCTCCTCTAGAGCCAATAACAAACTACCCACCCTTAGCATAGGGTCAGTTTACACATGGACGAAAGTGTCTATCTATGAAGGAAGGTAGTTTGTTTTGTTTTGTTTTGTAGTTATGAGATCCTCTGCACTGGGATGCTTCAGATTGTGTTGTTGGTGTCTTTGGAAAACTCTCAATGAGGAGGGGTGCATGGGCTTGGTTCCATGGCATTTGGACTTGCCATGCAAAAGTTCATGAATATTGAATGATTTTTTCACTGAAAATTAAATTAAATTAAAATTGTAGCTGAAAATTTCGGAGGAATTGGAATGTGCCTTTGGTGTTATTAGAAAGATCTTGTTTAGCAGGATTTAATGGAATTTGTTTGGCAAAATTTGGATTCAGAATGTGAGAGATATTGATTTTTAAGTGATTTCTGTCGCTGAAAATTCAAATAAATTCCAAAAAACCAGGTTTTGGAAGGAAAAATCAGTTGAGGGCGTGGTAACACTTGGGCCAAGGGCACAGGCCACACACTAGTACACATGAAAGAAAGAAAGAAAAAGAAAAAGAAAAATTAAAAATCCTTTAAAAAAATTATATATAAAATAAAATCTGATCAAAGAATTGGCGGAGATTATTATAACTTAAACGTTGTTCTGGATTTTTAACCGCTTCCATGTGAACAGGGGTTGCGCGGCGCGGGCGACGATACTACGGGTGGCTTCATCTCTCCCGCCCGCCGGCGTTTGTGAAGCTCGTTGGCCTCTCTACGCCATCAACTCTCTCTCTCTCTCTCAAGCTTGCGACGCAAGAGGTAAAAAACCACCACGGCTTCTTCCAGACGCCAAGGCACAAGCTTAGAGAGAGTCTCCCTTCTGTCTTCTTCTTTGTATCACCATAATTTGTCTGTGGAAAAGAAGGGCTGTGTTATTTACACGGGGTCGGTCATCACAGACATTCAATTTTGGCCTTGTACAGTAGTAGTAATAATAATGGCAGGTTTTGGGACACCATAAAAGCGCCAAACCCTAAATCCGGTGCACTTGGAACGAAGGAATAAATTCGTTGGGTTTCTCTTCTGAGGTTTTTGACATCCGTGGAAGATCGACCATGAGGGAGGAGATATCATTATTGTTCCTGGTGCTGTATTGGAAAATAAAAAAACAAAGAGGAAGATATTATTATTGTTCTTCCTGGTGCTGTAGTTAGTGGTGGATTTTCTTTTGAGGTTGTGTGTGTGTGTGTGTGTGTGTGTGTGAGAGAGAGAGAGAGAGAGAGAGAGAGAGAGAATGTAGCTCCAGGAGGCGTTTGTGAAATTGCTTGCAAGAAACTTGCAGAGGTAGTAGTATGCGGAACGAGGGAAGAGATGAGTGGCAGTTTCGTGAGACAAGTGACGGGGATATTCCTACTGGAATGTGGGAGAGGAAGAAGAAGAGGGAATTTGCTCGGACTCAGCAGATAGCCAGAGACTTTAGCCTGATTTGGAAGAGGCCGATATTAGAAAG
This sequence comes from Sphagnum contortum, assembly GCA_963920785.1. NCBI lineage: Eukaryota > Viridiplantae > Streptophyta > Sphagnopsida > Sphagnales > Sphagnaceae > Sphagnum > Sphagnum contortum. Next base: position 4,510,777 of record OY987286.1, read on the forward strand.
GAACAGCAGCAGCGTTCTCATGAACTGGCAGAGGGAGCCAAAAGTATTAGAAGGCTGGGCAAGCAACGCTATTATTGCAAATCATTCGACGTATTTGAAGAAAGCGGGAGGAGAAACGGAGAAAGGTGAGAAAAGAATGGGTTTCAACAACGAGTTATTGTTGCGAGGCGGCTCCAAAATAGGTAGCAATGACAAGGATAGGGAACCAAACGAGCAGAGGAATAAGGAAGAAGAGACTGAAACTCCCATTGAAGACCTTCAAGAACTTGTTTCTCAGTACAAGTCCGCACTGATGGAGCTCACTTTCAACTCGAAGCCAATTATTACTAATCTCACAATCATCGCTGGAGAGAATGCTCACGCAGCGCAAGGCATATCTGCCGTTATTTGTGATCACATTGTTATGGTAAGACATTACGGCGTTTATGTTCTCTCCTTCCTTCTTCCTCGGGACTTTTTGTGTCTGTTCACAACATTGCTCTTATCAAGCTTGCAACCTTTACAAGCTGGGCTGCATTTGCAACATAAATCCACACGAATGCAACAAAAAAAAAACCCTGCTGAGGACTATGTTTTAGCAGAAGAAATGGGTTCTTCAGACAGGAAGAAGCATCAACATGAACCAACACGCATTGCAGAATTTACACTTAGGGTTTTGGCATGCTTATTTTTTGACCATTGAAGTACCTAATGTCTCTCCCTTTGGAGCACTGTCATTTATTACCAATTTTTTTCAGGTACATTTTTTTGTGGGCATATTTGAAGTTTTATTGTGTATATGTTAATAGGTGCCAAAGGAACAGAAGCTTCCATCATTGTATCTTCTTGACAGCATTGTAAAGAATATTGGAGGCGAGTATGTGAAATATTTTTCTGCACGTCTTCCTGAGGTATCTATCTTGTCAGGGTTTCCTTAACTGAATTCCTCTTAGTGACCTTTTATACTAGATATGTCCTTTGTTTGGTGTTCACTTCAATAGTCCAATTGCTTAAGACTGTTACTGTTGCCTTATCTGGCTGGTCATCAGTACTTGAGTCCAAGAGCCTGCAATTACTAACCTTAGATGGGAATGCAGGTGTTCTGTAAGGCATATCGCCAAGTAGACTCTGTCACCTACACTGCCATGCAGCATTTATTTTGGACATGGCGGGGTGTTTTCCCATCAGGCCCCTTGCATGTCATTGAAGCGGAGCTGGAATTCAGTCTTCAGTCAAAGGAGCCTGTGATGTCCTCCCAGCCATCACGGCCCATTGAATTGGCTGTTCTTCGTTCTGGGCATGGCATTCATGTCAACCCCAAGTACTTGGAAGCTCAACGCCAACTTTTACTACAATCCTCAAGAAGCAGGGTATGCTACCTTTGATCCATCTTGTCACATGGGGCCCCAATGTTTCCTTCTTCCCATAAGCTTGAGTACTTTCTCACTTTGTTTTTCAGGTGAAGTTTAAGCACCTGATGGAAGTGTTCTAGTATGTGCTATTTGTATGGCAGGCTGATGGAGTTGTTGCTGAGAGCAATGGAATCGCTCAGATGAGAGATGTAGATAGGCCCTTACTGCACGAGAATGCAAAAGGATGGCCTGATGCTCAACCACAAAGACTACCTGTATGTTTCTGTGATTGTAACCCTCGTGTTCCTCTTCTTGATATATTTGGTCAGAAATTTTGACAACAAATCAAGAGATAAATCCTCATTGGCTTCAATGTTCTTGTTGCAGACCATGCAGCCAGGTCAGCAAGGTCGATTTGAGAAAACAGGTTATGGTCAGAGGCCTGTTTACGACTTCCCAGAGTATGAGCATGAAAGATGGGGAGGCCCTGAGTCTGACATGGGTGGACGCCCAGGTGCAGAGAGAATTGATCAAAGTGGGTGGTACAGAGAACGAGAGATGCAGAGGCAAAGTAATGGAGGTCCTGATGATGGGGGACTTTACTCCCAACCAAATGGATATAACATGAGGCACCAGTCAGGTCCAAGGCTCTCTGGTGTTGACAGCCATGGACACAGGAACATGGCCTCTGGACCTTGGAGAGGAGGTCCTGTCCTGCTTCCTCAAGCAATGGAGATGAATAAACGAGGGACTGGAGGGGATGGGGGTCCCCTTAAGGTTCTGGGGCCAGAACCCCAGTCCTTTGGGTCACATATGCAAGGAATCAAGAACTGGCAAAATGCTGATGAGGAAGAGTATGTCTGGGAGGAGCTGACACCACATGCTCAGGAGCCAGGAGTAGGCAGTGGAAACTCAAGAATGGATAATTGGATTCCTGGGGAGAGGAATCTGGGGAAAGGTCAGATGCATGGATTACATTCTCCTGGAGCTTCTTATGATCTGGGTTGGCAAAGTCCTAGAGGCACTCCTCGGTCTCAACAGTTCTCATCATCTGCAGATAATCAATCGGTTCTCCACCAGGTGAGTTTGTGATTCAAAAATGATGAGTGCTTCAGTAAATCAGTATGGTTCCATGTATTTGTCAGTTTTCTTGCAAAATTCATCCATGCAGAATTCCCTGGTCTGCAGGTATCTGTCCCAGCTCGCATCATGCCATTAGCTTCATCCAATGTACCACCTTTCTCCACAACCCTAATCCCTTCACCCAGCAGAGGAGGTGCTACAGCAGGCCCCTTTGGTATCAGGCCAAACTTTCCTTCAAAGCTAGGACAAGCACATAGCAATTCACCTTCTACACCAGATTCAAATGTGACCTTTCAGCAAAGTGAAAGGCAGCCTGGCCTTGGTTCTCGCTACCTGCCAAATCAGCCACATCACATCCTCAATGAGCGGGCTGGCCTAGTTCGGCCCCCTCTGCATCAGGACCCAACATTGCCTGCTCAGTTAGCAATAAATCCTCGGACTCTCCAGTCCTCTCAAGGAATGTCCCTTGATTTCTCCAGCATGTCTCCTCAGTTCAGGCCACCAAGCTCAAGCAGTTCTCTACAGCACTCTTCCCAGCAAGCTCAACCTGTATCCTCATTAGGTCAAGTCCAACAAGGTCAGTTGACTCAGTTCCAGCAAGGCACAATGTCAGGTTTGATGGCAAATGGGCAGACTGAGATGCAAGGCACAGAGACAGTTGCTTTAGTAGCCTTGTTGAAATCAGGTCTCCTACCCACTGTACAAAGCCCATTGGTGCCACAGCCACAGTCTCAGCCTCAAAGTGTTCCACTGCAACAACCTTCTTCAGGACTTGGTGAAGTCCAGCAATTGATTTCAGGGCAATCCCCTTTGCCAAGCAGGCCCCCACCACCACATCTACCAGTTTCAGCTATCAGCCCCTTGTCTATGCAAGCAGGAGCCCATGGAGGACAGTATCCAACAACAGTTTCAGGGCAAGGGAATCCAATACTTTCTGCCCTGCCTAACTATCCCCCTCAGCAACAACAATCCCATCATGGGCAGCCCCCTCTTCCCCCTGGTCCCCCACCTCTTTCTGCTGTGAGAGCAAATTCCACCTCTTTGCCTTTGCCTGGAGTAACACCATTGCCTGCACCAATGGGTCAAATAGACTCACTTCTTAAGTCTCTCGTTGCCAAGGGTCTTATTGCCCCAGTGCCAACTGCTACATCAAATGATGCCGTTTCCACTCATGGTCTCTTATGGACTCCTCCGGGTGCTTCTAGCTCAAAACCTGGTTTTTTCAACTCAGGGAACCCAGAAGTCCTTCCTGATGGGCAGTCAAATTCTTCTTCATCAGCACTCACAGCCACACTTGTCACTGTCTCTGGAGGTATGACTAGTTTTTCAGAGGTGGCTGCTGTTACAAGTCAGTCAAAGCCAAAGGAAGACATTACCGGTATTGAATTCAAGCCAAAAGTTCTGAAGGGAGGGCATGAGGTTGTGCTCAATGCTCTCTATTATAACTTACCCAGGCAGTGTAAAACATGTGGGTTGCGATTCAAGGAACAAGAGGTGCACAGCAAGCATATGGACTGGCATGTCTCTAGAAATCGTCTACAGAAAGCACAAAAGAAGCTCTCCCGGAAGTGGTTTGTGACTCTGAAGGAATGGCTTAGTGGCACAGGAGCATCAACAACACAGCTGGCACCTTCTTTCTTTGCTGCAGAGGTTGTGGCTATATCTTCAGAGACTGATGATGGTGAGAGCATTGCTGTGCCAGCTGATGAAAATCAAAGTGCTTGTGCCCTTTGTGGGGAGCCATTTGAAGACTTCTATAGTGATGAGAAAGATGAATGGATGTATAAGGGAACTGTCTATATGAATGCTTCCACTGGTGGAATTATGGAGGGTCTTGATAGTGGAGCTTTGGGCCCAATTGTTCATATCAAATGTCAGACAGAGTCTGCAGCAAGAGCAGACTTGAGTGAAGACAACGAAGAGGTACAAGATGATATTGTTGGCTTCACTTGAATAATGTGAGCATGTTATGATTGCATATGTGCAACAACAGTGTCTCAATTCAAGAAAGTTCTATTGTTTTGGCAAGATTTGTCTGCAAATTGAATCAGCATGCCCACACAACTGTAGCTTAAATTGCAGTTAACAGCAGGACTATCACCTGACCTTGCAACTTTGATGTGAAGGTACAACCAGAGCTGCTGGCAGCTGATAGTGTTCGCATGGAAGTTGATGGACAAGGAGGCAATGATATCTTGCCTTTGCTTGATGATTTTCATCCCTTGGAGACTACGGTATGCATCTCTTTGTTGCTTGGAAGCAATTGTCGGTTCCAATCATGCCTCAGGATTTAGAGGGCTACATACTTTCACTAACCTGTTGCAATCTCTTTTGACCCAGATTTAGTCTTATGACCAGGTTGATGGTGCTCATGACTGCTCATAGATGTTTTTTCCACTGATTTGCAGTGCATTGTTAGGCTTTGCATGACATAGCAAGGGGTTTGTATATGTTGTCTTGATATGTTATGTGGGCCCTGGAAACATCCACTCAGAACTATTTCATTCAGGTTGTAATCCATTCTTGGTGGTTCTCAGACCTTTCCCTAGTTGACCCAACTTTGCACACACCTCCAAAAAAATCTCTGCAGCTCACAGTATCCTTTTGCAATAATTCATTATAGCAACTAACAAAGCTAGCAAGGGTTTGTGGCAGGATGAACGTGATGAAGTTGGGAGCCAAAGAAAACGAGTTCGGTACTAAAACTAGATGGTCCTGGTGTAAAAACCAGACACCCTGATCTCTGTGAGATGCCCAAATTTTAGAAATTCTGGAGGAGAAGGTCATAAAAAATGACCTCAGCCTTTGTGGATGGAATGAATATCAAAATCCAGCAACCTGAGCGAAAAGCTTGGCCCCATCTTCAAAGAAAGGTGTCTCTCTTGCTTTCCCAGTCATGTAAACCATGGCCAATGCAAGTCATCATAGCAGTAACCCACATTTTACTGGTTTGGAGGAATTCATAGTTTTGTGACCTCCAAAGGGGGGCTGGGGGTGTTGAGAGTCTTCCAGCAAATGATCAAAGAATAGGCGATGGACATTGTGCATGCTTTCCAAAGCAGAATGGCAACTAGAGTGGCAGGCAAATCATGAAAAACACCATTCAGCAGCATGTTCACAGTTTGTGCAGATGCATCAGATTTAGAGTTGTAAAATTTCAGTTTTTTAGATTACCTTGTAGCATTCATGATTTGTGGTGGTGCTGCACAGCACACACCTCTTCTCTGTCATTAGTCAAACTACAGATCTGATACATGGGTCATGCCTTTCATGTCACTTTGGAGATGTTTGTGTTCAAGGGGTAGACGTTCTTCATGCCTCATTTAGGCAAAGCAGGCAGCTGTCAAACATCATCAGGTTTCAGCCTTAGAATTCAAGCAATGTCTTCTCTTCTGGCTTTCAGCAGGACTCGTTGTACTTAATCTCTTGATGTCGTTGGCAAGATACAGAATGTTATTATATCTGCGTTTCAAGGGCTGTGCTCATGTCAGAGAGACCCTGGACATTTGGTTTCGTTCATTGTGGGTATGGCCAACAAAAATTACCCCAGGCTTCCTTTGATGGCCTCCCTTGCCATTCTCTGTCAAGCCCACCTTGCGAAGTGAAGGATTTGACCTAATACAGGATGCACACGAATGAAATCCATGCAATGTTGAGGGTTTATAAATGGAGGTGTGTTATGTAGTGTACAGCACAGATGAATCAATGAATGTTGGGTGGGTATCTAATTTTGTTGTTAACTGCTGGCTCCAGTTTTTGATGTTCCAGAATCGGAGAACCATGGATTCTCGTCTTTTTAGTTTTAAGAAACACAATAAAAGAACCATGGGTTGTGGTCATTTCAAAAACCTCTAAGAACTGGCAGTTTTCCTCATAGAACCAGTGATTTTATAGGCCATCTTTTTCTATCTTTCAAAAATTTGAGAACTATACATATGTATATATATTTTGGCTCCATGATGCTTCGCACTACTAGTGATGATGATTAAATTATTTTATGTGCACATAATAGTTTTGTTGTAATTAATTTTGTCCTTTCAAAAGATAAAATTTTATAAATTTCATTATATGTCATTTTTTTTATTAATATTTTTTTACATTCTTAATTTGGTAAGCAAAATGCCAATGATACAAAGAGACCCAAAAAATAAATTGAAAATTTGAAAAAATGGAAAACAAACACCAAGATACAAAAATAGATAAAAACATTGAAAGAGTGCACGACAAGCAATCAGATACAAACAGACCCAAGAAAAAAAGACAATTCTGAAATAAAATTTGATCTATGACAAATTATAATTCAAAATGACTTTGAAATTGTTGTAGTGACAATCACCAAAATACCCATCTTACATAAACCAGTCTTGATGAAACATCATCACTGAAATTAGAATTGGTTCTTTGATTTTTCAAGTATGGATAGCTCTTTGTTTGGCAAAATATTTAGTTAATTTGTACATATTTTTCAGAAGCTTCAGAAGTGAGAACAATTCTCATGAATCCTTGAAACAGCTTCAGATGAAAGATCTAATGGATAATTCCTTTTTCTCTCAAAATATGGCAACTTGTGCACATTTTTTTCAAATCCCTTTGTACACTTCATACCATTGTTTGTTTGTTTTTGTTTCCACTGCCCCCCCCCCCACCCCCCATCCCCTTCTCCCCCCAATTTTGTGCATATGAGTATTTGGCCAAATTTGGTGATATATGAAAGTCAAAAAACTCTTAAGCACCCTCATTCAAACACATATATCACTTGACAAAGAAACATGCATTGAATATAGCAGAATTTTCACTTTTCTAAAAAAATTGTGCAATTGAATGAAAGCGATGTAAGGGTTTTTTTTTTTTTTTTTTTCCAAAACATCTTTTGACACAAAATCTCACTTGCTCCACAAAATTTGCATCTTCTCTTTGAATGAAAATTATACATATATTAGAGTTATCTGTAAAGTCACCCTCTGTTTCACCCCCTATCTCCTCCGCTTTTTCCCCCTATCCCTCTTTCAGTGGTATCTGCAAAGTAAGAAATTTTTATTAAATCTGGGTATGAAATGGTAAAACTCAGCATTTAATGCTCAAGGTTCGAGAGTAATTATAGTAGTTGTACAGGTAGGAGCAGTGAAAATATATGTAATGGCAGTGCAGGCGCTCAGGAAAAAGGAAACACAGGATGAAACTCAATTTACCACCAGAACTGATGGAAAAACTAGTTTGGGTCCCAGTTATTTCCTTTTGTAAAATTTTCATTCCCAGTTCCACATTTGATGCCCTGTTATGCCGAAACTGGCCGTTCTCGCCCCCTAATCGCCTGACTTTACGGATAACTCTATTGTCTACTTTGAAAAAATCAGCAAGCTCAAAAGTGTAACTCCAATATTCTAACTTGAAAATTTTCCACATTGTAATGCTTTGGGCATCTAGATAGCCAATAACATGATTATTGTCAACGCAATCAACAAGATCATGTTGATTGCGTGTTTGTGCCAACAATGATTGGGTAATGGAAGGCCTAGAAGGTCCCCCTCCGTCCTCACTTTCTTCAAACAACATATCAAAAAATTCAACTCAATGTAATTCTTAGTTGATCAAGAACATCACATTCTAATTCTCAACTTCTGTAGCTTTTGGACCACTTGCCTACTGCCACTTCAAATATTCTATATGCTATTGGTAGCTAAAGGATGATTTCTAGAGCATCAAGATTTTGAACTTAGTATTGATGTTTGAGTCATGTCCTTCTCCACATTTTCTTCCTTGTACTCTTTCCTTTTCTTCTTGGAATAAAGTCTTGCAGATTCACATCATTTCCTCTTGACCCTTGTTCACTTGTAGCTTTTATAATCCATGTCCCAAAAATTAAACTTACACACATCTTCCAAATTAAAAATCCACCCAACTCCAATTCTTAGGTTGCTCCATGACAAAAAGTGCCTGAAATGCATCTTCCAAATTAAGAACCCAGCCAACTCCATCTCTTAGGTTGCTCTATGCCAAAATGCATCTTCCAAATTAGGAACCCAACCAAATCCACCTCTTAGGTTGCTCCATGCCAAATGGTGTCAACAATGCTAGACATGTATGTTGTGCTCCACAAACTCCAAAAAGATTGCTCCATGCCGAACAATGCCAAAAATGCTAGTCATGTATGTTGTGCTTGACAAATTCCACCTCTTTGGTTTTGCTCCATGCCATATAGTGCCAAAAATGCTAGTCATGCATGTTGTGCTCGACAAATTCCACCTCTTTGGTTGCTCCATGCCAAATAGTGCCAACAATGCTAGTCATGTATGGTGTGCTCAACACCTCCACAGTACATACACAATCCAAACACAATATTTGCAAAACTAAAGCAACAACGAAATTTTTAAAAGGCTTCAAATGTAAGCCCAAAGAAATTTGTATATATATATTTTAACATTGACCCTAAAACCCTAAACCCTAACTGCACAATCTTTTTGGCATTGACCCTAAATTCATAAACCTTAAACCCTAAATGCCCAATCATTTTTGCGTTGACCCTAAAAGTTTGCATTGACCAATAGCACTTGTTAACAATGAAACCCATAATGTACATTTCTGAATTGGGTCATGCAAAACCAGTTCAAAATGCTCAATCAGAATCATCCTGAAAACCATTCCAGTCAAGTAAGTTCTCAAGCAATTGGTGATCCATTTCATTATATTGCACTAGCCTATCTAGAATGAAATTTTTACTCTACAGATGATTACTGCCTAAAATAAGCAGTCAACCATGCACCATTATAAAACTCTAAACCCCATGAATGTAAATATTCAGCAGAAAAAAACCCGACTATCTATTTGATATCCCACTGCCATGTTGTAACCTTGGGACTCTGTAATTGAGGTTGGTATTCATATAACTCCATATGTATCCGCGTGGGAACTGCAGTGCAGTTGCTCCTTTCCTGTGTAATAGGTGCTCAAATCTCTAAAAGCTACATTCACTAGTCTCTGTTAACTTAATCTAATCAGACTTTCATTTCTCACAAGTGCATCCTTTTCCACTTCACCAAAAACTCAGGACAATCTTGGTACCTGAAAAAGAGAGATAAAAACCTGAAAAATGAGCATTTCAGGGAATGTCACTTGACACCTAATTAAGTTGACAGAACCTAGCCACTCCCAGTTTTAACTAGAGAAGCTATTCAGCATTGTTCCTTATCAAAGTCCTCTTCTATCAGTAGACTGAATCTAAAACTATCAATACACAAAACACACATGATTATGGAACCAGCATGTCAGGGAACAGAACTCTGAATAGCTCTGCAGTGCAACCCTCCTTAGCAGCTTCACAGATTAAAAAGCTGTCTTCCCTAGTAATCCTTCTAATAAGCAGCAACTTAACCTAATCAGAAGACATTTACAAGTTTTCTGTAATGACAACAGCCAGTCCAAGCCCACAAAGAATCAAAGCCCACATGACATAGGAATGGGTTTGTGTGAACGTGATGCCTTTTGGTCAGAGAGAGGATCAGAAGCTCACATTCATGTCTGCTGCACAGTCACAACAGTCTCTCTGGTACAAAAAAGCTGTGTCTATGAAAATAATCAAACCTCAGTCTCAATGTGCTCTAGATCCACCAGTCCCCCTCACACCCACTCCAATCAGTCATCACTCTGACATGCTTTGCATCTGCAACCAACAACTGCTGATGTTTCAGTTCTTGCCTATTTTTCTCTCCCATGTACAACCATCACCGTCAGCACTCTAGCACGTACCTACTCTCCTGCTGGGAGATACTCACCAGCACACAGAGCAAAACTCCCTAAACTGATTCCAAGTGATAGTCCAGTGGGATGCCATAAGGCTGATGATGCAACAAGAAACTTGCAGGACTTATACAACTAAGGAGAAGATGAAGTTATCTTTACAGCACAACTTCTAAACCCTGCTCCCCTGTATACTATGATGAACCAGAAGCCCTTTCCTCCCCATCAGACATACACCTAACCCACTCTGCTCCTCAAAGCATCCAACCTGTCTGGGACTTTGCTGGCATGGTGGGATGAATTGCTTCAGTGCCTCCCTTCACCTAGTTTAGGAGCAAAGAAATGAATTTGTGAAGCCTTCAGATCTGTAATGGGACATTTTTGGGTTGCAATATCCAATGACAAAAGTAATCACTGGCAACTCTATGGTTCCACAGCACTAGCTGTTGGCACAACACCTACAGCCACCATTGAGAGAGATGATGTTGGGTGCACTTGATTTGAATTCAATGTTCCTTGTTGTACTGTTGCAGAACTACCCGACAACAAAGGTAGCCGCACATCTGACACAATATGTCCATTTGAGATATTGTTATTTGCCAAGCAGTTTGGTAAATTGCTGATAGTAGATGAAGGCACCACTGATTTCATCACATGGCTTCGGGATGACATATTATCACCATCATTGCTTCCTGATAACTGCCCATTGCTTGATTTTTCATGAATTGGGCTGCCAGTTTGTTGCACCGAAGAAGGCTGAGGGATTGGAGAGGGGCCAGCAGCTGATGAGGAAGTAGCTATCCTCACAGATGCTGGAACTTGCATTGGTCTGATGCTGTCAAGCTGTTCTGGGTTGCTTAATTCTGCAAAAAAACATTTACATAGCAGTGTTAAAAACTGAATCAACTTGAGATCCATGACCTGCTGAAGTTTTCACATCACTTGGTTTCCCACATGACCTCCAACACCAGCAGCGGACTGAATGAGGAGAAAAGCTGTTGTGCTCTATGACTGAAAGTAGGACTGGATGACTGGATGCCAAACCTTCTGAATTGAACTGAGGATGCAAAGAAGCAGGACCTGGACTGCTTCCCCTCTGTGATCCAGATCCAGGCAAAGGTGATGCTGAGATTTTAGATGGAGCTGGCCTTACATTTGTAGCCTGTGAGTTACCTATGTTTTCTGAACCAGAGCTCTTACCTGAATTTGCAATGTTGCCACTGTTGCTATGTCCTGAAATGGCGGTAGAAGTCAGCAACAAACTGCCATTTGCATTAGAACCAGAAAATGAGGAAGCTAACTGCTGTTGCTGTTGCTGTTGCTGTTGATTGGATTGCTGTGCTGGTTGTTGGTTAGTGGGATTTTGCTGTGGCTGTGGCTGTATCAAAGGAGGACTACATTGTGGCTGTTGCTGCAATTGCTGAGGATGCTGTTGTGGAGGTGACGGCAAGGGCTGAGACTGAGACTGTGGGTGTTGAAGCTGCTGGAACATCTGGGTCTGTTGCTGCGGCAAAAGCTGTGGCTGTTGCCGCATTTGCATTTGCTGCTGTTGGGAATCATGCTGCTTATGTGTCTGTGAGGGCTGCTGGTGTTGCTGCTGCATTGATGGTGCATGTTGCTGAGGAACTTGTGGCTGCACCATTGGGTGAGAGTTCTGGGTCACCAGCTGTTGTGGCTGCTGTTGAGGCAGTTTTGCTGAAACACTCTGATTTCCAAGATTGGTACTGGGACCCAGAATGACATGCTGAGAAAGTGCAGATGAGGAATTGCGTCTGCCTGAGGCAGGCCCCACTGACTTTTGTGAGGTTGGAAAGGCAGTAGAACCCTTCACATAAGACCCCTGTTTGGCCCCAACTCCTCCTGATGACTGTGGCCCTGTTGGAAGTGGATAGAATGGAGTAGGACTTGAAGATGCAGGAGGCCCTGAAACTGCAGAGGATGCCCAGGATGCTGATCCTGTGTGTGGAGCCACTTGTGGCAAGTGTGATTGTTGCAGCTGAGATTGTGGGCTTTGCACCTTTGCCATGGCAGCAGCAAGCACCACCTTTGGATCAGTTCCCGGAGCAGTTGGCATTGAACTGATTGGGGTCCTATGTGAAAGCTTCGATTGTGCGTGCTGTGCAGTTGAAGTCTGTCTTGCTCCTTGGATGGCAGGTATGGCAGTTTGCCCTGCTATTGATAATCCTGGCCCAGATAACTTGGTAGTCGAAGCAGGAGCTACTTGTGGATGACAATCAATATAGATATTCATATTTGACTGAGTCAAGGCAGCTGAGATTGCAGTGTTTGGACCTGTCATTCCTTTTGAGCGGACTGTAGAGTGCTTAGGGGCCTGACTTGCCTGTGCAAAAGGTGGTGGCACACCACCTTCAGCAATATGGCCAGTTGGACGGGTGGACATGATTGCACTTGTGGAATTGGTAAAATTCACTGCTGGTGCCAAATAGTGAGTGTTTCCTGTTATTGGCGAGCTGTCCAAGGTGATTCGAGACGTTGGAGAAGATAAACCAATTGTTCGTTTTGAACTCATCTTCCTGTCATCACCAGGATCTTGCTCCAGTCCACCACTAGTATTGGTAGTATAGTTGTTGGCATCAGCAACCATGCGTCCTTCCTCCACACCCTGTGGCCCTCTTTGCATCTGACTGGATCTATGCTGCCGTTGCTGCTGGTGCTGTTGTTGCTGGTGCTGCTGCTGCTGGTATTGGAGTTGGTGCATCTGTAGCTGCTGCCGCTGACTAAGAGATGGGTGAGCACTAGAGCCTGATGAGTTATGAGGGGACTGAGGGGGATGGCTGTGCACAACCTCAGCCATGCTCTGCAGCATAGCATGCCCCTGGGGTGCCATTACAGCAGCTACTGGTGCAAGCCCCAATGGTCCAGGACCAACTTGGCCTCTGTTCATTGTAGCCGTCATTGCCATGGACGAGAATGCCTGAGAAGCCTCAGCATCCAGTCCTTTCAAATTAGTTTGCAGCTGCTGTGCAACAGCTTGCTGCTGTTGTTGCATTTGAGAGGATATAGAAGACTGTGCCTGAGATGCTTGAAGCTGATGTACAGAGGCATGCCGCTGTTGCTGCTGCTGCTGCTGATGACGATCCTGCTTATTTTGCTTCCCTAAAGCACCAAAAATGCTGAAATCCTGATGCGAGGAGAGACTCTGCACTGAGGCTGGGGGAATGCTCACATTTGCAACAGTGGTATTAGGATACCCTTGACTATATGGAGGTCTGTGTAAGGTTGGGAATTTGCTCTCAGCCATAGAGCCACTGTCTCCTCCAGAAGGCCCATCTTGAAAATCTCTGTCAGATTGAGGTTGAAGCTGCTGCTGCTGTGAAGAGGAATGGGATGGGGATTGTGGTGGGGGCTGTTGTGGTTGTGGCGATCCTGCTGGTGGGAATCTATGTAACCCCTGTTGTTGTTGCTGTTGCTTCTGTAGAGGCACAGATCCACCATTTGCAACAACTGATGTATGATGCACAGGCTGTTGTGAAGGTGAAAGTAAATGCTGCCCAAAGAAGGGGGAACCAGCAAAATACTGTGCTGCAACCTGCACATCACAGAACTCAAGTTCAAATAGCAGTTATCTAGTGCCTTCACAAGTTGAGAAAGAGCCTTTTCCAGGAGAGCAAAGCTTGATCAAGAGAGATTGAAGTATCCTGACCTGTTGGGTACCCATGAGTGCAGGAGAACCACTGAAACTCGGAGGACCAAAATGGGGCCCTGGATACTGATGGTATGAGAAACCTGGGTTCTGCATCATGGCATGCAAATTCTGCTCCTGTACAGAGGGAGCACTGGCAGCAACCTGGTTGTTTGCCCCTGACCCAGACCCTGCTCCTGGTGGACCACTGTTCCTTGCCATTAGAGAGCTTGTTCTTGGACTGGAGGTGCCACCTGGCAATGCTGGGTTTCCCATATTCAAAGCACCACTGACAACACCATTAACTCCAGTACTCGAATTGTTGCTGCTGACCATCATAATTGTTCCAGCTTGTGCCCCAGAAAATCCAAATGCTGCTCCCGCCTATATAGCAAGCTCCCACATATTATCAGCAAAACTTTGCAGAGGCCTTGTTCATCCCTATGAGTCTACACAAAACTTCAGCGAACAACATCACTGGAAAAATAACAGCAGATTGTTAAAACTATTGATCGGGAAGGTGAGGAAGCATGAGTGTGAAAGGAAAAGCAGCATTTACAACAGTTAAAAGTCCAAACTGAACCTGCAGGCAAAGAGTTTGCTGTTGCTGTTGTGGAGCCAGACTCCAATTTAGACCTTCCATGAAAGTGGGTCCTGCTATCCTCTCCTTCTCCCTCTCTTTGGTGCCTGGGATGGTAGTGGCACCTAGACCTTGGTGTCTGACTCCAAGACCTGCACCCAATGCAATACCAGAGCTCCTTGGAGGACTTGCTACTGCAGCCACCTGGGTTCCTCCTGCTCCACTATTTCCACAGAGAGCATCGGGAGGTGGAAGTGACATGTTTGACAAATTGGCATTGTATGACTTTCCTCCATAAAGTCCTGCCGAAAAGAAATGATGTCGGTTAACCTGCTGCTGTGTATCAATGAAATGTGCAATCCGCACATGAGATGCACAGCGCTTCCATGGCTGCTGTGGTGGCAACCTCAAGAAAGGAGACACCTGCATCAACAAATCCCTCTCTGTCAAAGGGCTCCAAGAACTTGAGAACCAACACCCAAATAGCACAATCCCAAACACCCTTGTGGATTGTAGTCCCTGCTTCAATGACATCATACTTCTGAAGAGCTTAAACTCTGAGTATATAACAAAATGTAGCATAAGAGTTTACCCTTGGTAGTGGGTTCTCATCTACTGAAGAAGCACCACTCACAGCAGCTGCAGGCCAAGCAGCTGCCAGTGCAGCGGCAGCAGCTGCTCCTGCTGCTGCTGATGGGAAGTATCTGCACAATTGCAAGAAATATTCAACATAGGATTGATTGCTTGTGTTGACACAAGAATGAACAAAACAAGGTTGCCCACAGAATTGCAATATGAAGCAGACCACCGTAACTTACCCCAGGGAAGGCATAACTCCTGGCCAACCGGGCATTCCTGGAGAAATGGGTGAAGCTGCTGTTGGTGCCAGAAGAGAACCTGCCACTGTAGTACCCACATATGCAGCTGCATATAACCAGCCCATCTCAAGTCACTTGACAATGGCAAAGCTTATCAAGTAATCTCAAAGCAAGCTGCCATACTGTTCTCTAGAAAGAAGATAAGTTTGAAGCAACTCACAAGTGTTTTCAGATTTTTGAGGTCTTAGCTCAGGCTTAACACCTTCGCTTGCCTGTGGCAGTGGCAGTTTGGTCAAATCAGTTCTTTCTCTGTCCTCACTTTCTTGTTCCTTTGGCATCTCTGTCTCTGTCTCTTCTCTTTCTTGCTGCTCTGTCTCTTGCCTCTTATCAGAGCTCTCTTTTTCTATCCAACCATTAGCAACTGGAGAGATGACACTTGAATCTTCCTGTGCAAGAAAACCCATTTGCAAAATCAGATAATTACAAATCAACGAACAAATATGATTCCACAAAGAGAAACAAAGAATGTCACAAACTGAAAAAGCATGCAGCCAGTTTGTACTCTGACTTCATATGTTGGCATACCAGAGGGTTCTCTGGCCCTTCTTCCACTGGCATTTCAGCAACATTGTTACTTCTCTCACTTAATGAACCCAATGCTGGCTTGGACGGAGGGGCCTGCAGAGAAAGCACACGCCTACTCAGATATGTGACACAACCTATATGGCACACAAAACTGATATAGAGACTTGTAAACAGGGAACAAGAAGATGGAAGCTCAACTCACCATTAAATCAATGTCAAGTTTCTTGACTTGAGCACCCTCACCTGCAGGAGCTGGTTGCACAGATCTGAAACAGATTTGAATCCCCAGTTAACCAGAGAGAATACAGAACTTTGCTTGATCATCACATGCATTGAGTAGAGCAATCTAACCAACTCAATGCACACAGATATGCATCTATGTGTATATCACCAAATTGACCAGGACTAACCTTTTTGCAATATCCACTTCAGTTGCAGCATCACTAGGGACAGGGCTGGTGATGGTGGCTGCATCCACCTCCTGGATGCCTGTAGTTGGACTATCCAATTTGAGAGCTGCAGGTTTTTTATCTATGGGTACTACAGAGTCAGATTTGTTCTCATCAGATATAGTCCTGGTCACGTCTCCATTGGCCATTTTTTTCTCCAGTTTCTCATTCTCCTGTTCCACACTACTGTCATGTTGTGTTGAAGCAGCTGGTACTGGCAGAACTGGTGCCCCAATAGGAATACTGGAAGCAGGGCCTGGATTTGTCATAGTTGCACTTGTAGTGGGTTCTATTTTCACAGAATCTTCATCTACAACACCTACTGGATGGTCTTCAGCTACCAGGCAGACTTCACTTTGGTCAATCTCTTTAGACTGTGGAGCAGCCAACCCATGAGAACTTGACACTGCACTAGGAGTGCTTGTAATTAAACCAGCTTGTAGATGTGCTCCCTCATCCGGGTGAGTTCTGATGCGAGGTCGTTTTTTCTTTGGAGCTGCCAACACAACTGTCACAATATAAGGCTCTAGAATGACTGTTAGCATTTGCAAGCTTGGAGGTACGCAAGAATGACTAAAAGCATGATGGAAACACTTGAGCAACAGGCCACTGGCTTGCAGATTCCGAAGGTAGTTCATCAATCTACCCATGCTAAGTCGATACTAAGTACAACACCAGATGTACCACTGTCTAGGCCTTTTGTTGGGGAAACAGTGTCATGCCATGGATGACTCAGCCCAAGAATGACTCTGATGAGAAAATTCATGTCAGAATCCTAACTGCACATATCTGCAGCAGGCATGTGTTCACATGCAAAAGCACATGGCATAACACAGTGCCAGATTTGAGAAGTCTCATCCCATGGTTCACCACAGAACAAGGTTGAAGCCATTGATCTGTTGGAAGTGCGTATGTCTAAGCTCCTAGAGACTGCACAGGCATGGAGGATAAGTAGAACAAAAAAAAATTCAACCCATGTTGAAATTAGCTGAAAACAGATGTAAGGGCATACCCTCAGCAAGGGGTGGAGCCACCACAGATGAAGGGGAGGAAGAGGCAACAGGGGATGCTGCTGGTGAAGGGCTGGATAGCTCTGTAGACACAGTATTAGGAGCGAGAATGTTTGAAGGAGGAGCAGTTCCATTTGAAGGCTGGGCTGAACGAGATATGAATTGCACTGACCCAGAAGCCAATGACTTTGCCTCTGGCTTGGATTCAGGTTTCAAATCCATTCTTCGATTGAACACAGAAGGATGGGGGGCAAGTCTTGCAAGATCAAATAAGGCCTCTGCCACTTCAACCTCCTCTGAGACAGTAGGTGGAGATACCTGTCATCAAGACATTACTACCCAACATGAGTTCTTTGAGCTCACCAGAGGAACTGCAAATCATAATGCAAACTGCTTTTCAACCCCTTTCCCAAACTTTTCCTGAGCTGAACCTTGTGGACCTCCCCATGAAGTTCTTGAGTACGCATAGACCAGAACACATTTCCAACACGTGCAGTAACATGACCACTCTTCGTCAGACTACCACAGTTGGGAGAAGATACAGACACTGAGGCACTCCTGTTACCTTGAGCAGCTTAGAAGCCTTGGGTTTTGGTCCACTTGGTTTCTGCAGGAAAAAGAAAATGCTGCAATCAGTACTAGCATCCAGTGCTAAAGTTGAGGAGATGCGATGAGGACAAAGAATAAGAAGTTGTGGAGCTGTGATAAATAAGAATTACCATTCTTCTTCTGGGCTTCAGGGTAACAGCAGATGATAATGAAAGAGTGCTTGATGGTGCAGGAGTGGGAGAAGCAACTGGGGGAGGTGGGTGAGATGGAGTCTCCACAACTGGAGGCGGGGGGAGGGACTCATGTGCCCGTTTGGGAACTGCTGCAGTTGTGTATCAGAAAGTCAAAACAACTCCAAAAATCAACATTGACAGAACTTCCAATCGCACAGGGCAGCAACAATACTTTATAAGTCTACACACACCTGAGCGAGCCTTCCTGGGCACAGTTGGAAGATCATTCCTGATGCTGAAATCCTCAACACCCTGCAAATCCTGAAAAATGACAGTCAAAATGCCTGGAAGAAAAGCCTTACCTGAGTTGCCAATATGGTGGTCAATCCAAAGAGAGGTACAAATGAGAAATCTGCTCACTGTCAGCTTGAAGACACATAGCTCAGTGCTGACTACTATCATGAAAAAAAGGGATAGAAGACATGCCAAAGATGTCCCTGTACACAAGGCAACTGAGAGAAAAGATAACTCCAGCTTAGGGGTTACTATGACTAGCTGAAATCTCACCTTCACTTGTGACCTTGATTTGGGAGGGCGTCGAGGAATAGGGGGAGGTGGAAGATCATCATCATCCTCATCATCATCGTCATCATCGTCATCATCTTCTTCTTCAGAACCCACCATATCCAAATCATGGGTCACATCCTCCGACTCATCAGCAGCAATAGCACCACAAACTTGCACCTGTATCTCATGTAATCCCTGCTGTTTTCTTCTCTTAATACGAGAAAGCGAAACTACACCGGTGGTTGAAACCAATGCTGCTTTCCCAGACATGAGACCGTTACTACTACTAATAATAATGCTATTCTTCTTGGGTGGTCTCTCCCGCAGTCTTGCATTGCTGTTGTTGTGGCCATCATCCATAGTGTTGTCATCACAATCATCACTAACTGTGGAAAACAGATTCCCACAAAATCCACATACACCACCCCCCCCCAACACACACACACAATAATCAAACAATCAGTCAGATGTCTGCCTGCACAATTGAACAAATCTGATGCCTGCACAAAATCAAACAGTCAGAAATGTCTGTCTGCGTCATCAAGTTTTAAACCCTTCTGACAAGGAGGACCAATCTTCTTCATGTCATAGATAGATAAAGATCCTATCTGCAGAGCTTGTTGCAAGTAGTGAAGTCATGTGTTTTGTCTGCAACCATGAATTGCATGATGCTTCTACTACCTTGAATGGGTAGTGTATAAAGCACCATGAGAGCTTGGATGCTTATGTGATAGAAATTGTGCAATTCCAAACTCTGGTCATATGACTTTTGACAAAATGCTGTTGGATGAAACAGAAGGTGGAGCAAGGAGATCATCATCACAGAGCTATATTCCTCAACAATCCGTATGGCAAGCAAGTTCCCCTGCAACATTGAATGAATTCAATTGATAGCAAAAAAGCAGCAAGTGTAGACACCTCCTCTCTTGCACCACAACAATTCTATCACAACCTTCTGTTGTTGTTTGATGATGATGCAGACATCTCTGACTGACTGTTTGATTTTGTGGCATCAAAAAACACATCTTTTGTCTCCTAAAAACAAAAGGGATCTTCTTGTCAAGCAAGCAAGCAAGCTCTGTCTCTCTGTTCAAAAGTCTGCAGAGTTTTTCTACATTCTGCTGGGTGGGTTGCTGGTGGTACAGACAGATCGGGGGAAATCAGATTGCTAGCATGTGTGTTGTGATGGGACTTTCCAACAAGAAAGCCCTGTGGCATGGGGCTTAACCTGCTGCTACTGCGGCGGCGTCTTTGAATCCGCTCGTGCGAGGGCGGCGAGGTGCAGACACGGGACCTCCTCGGTCTGCTGCACCACTACGCCGGCCCTCTTGCCCTCTATCCATCAGGCGGAGGAGGAGGAGGAGGAGGGCGGCGCAGAACTTAGACCATCTGCCTTGGTCCGCACACTTGGGTACACCATACCATACGGATATCCTTGCGCTAACGGATCCTCTTCTTCCCCCCCCCACCCTCGATGCACAGACAGAAAGATGGAAAATTCTCTTGTGCCCCGCGGAGAGCAGACGCAAACAACAAACACGTGCTGCACCGAGGAATCAATCTCTCGAAGCTTGCAAACAAGCTAGAGACAGAAGCCGTACTCTAGAAGCAACGCTTGTGTATCAAGACTCTCTCACAGCTGCAAATACAATATAGCATTGATGGATGCGAGGGATTGCCGCACACATCCCCTTTGCATCTTCTGGAACACGAATGAGGATTACTGTCGGTCGTCATTTCACTCAAGCACTTTACCGCGCTGAATGGATTCAAGCCCCTGCGTGATTGTCAAGAAAACATTGGCTTCTTCTCCCTCTTCTTTTGTACACAAATGAGCACAACACACCAGGAGTTTCCCAACAATAAGGAAGATGAGAGTCGGTCCAATAACAAGCTACAACAACAAGGAATGCAAAGGAGGATACACAAGAAAACTGAAGAACTCCTAGCCAGCAGCAGCAAACGGAGGGGAAATACAAAAACAAAAAACAAGAGTAACTAGTAGCAAGCACAAAGGCGAAGAAGAAGAAGAAGAAGAAGAAGCAGAGCCACAACAAAAACAGCCCAAAACAGAAATGAAAGCCCAACTTTCAATCAATCACATGGGTATGTATGCGGAGAAACAACAAGCACAGAGAAGAGAAACCAGAGGAGATGCAAACGGAGGGAACTTTGTAAAGGTACAGATGCACCTCAAAATGAACACAGACTCCGCACACCAACAACAATCAGAATCCACCAACAACAAGAGCAGCACCAACAACAACAACAACAAACAACACCAGCAGCAGAGGACAAGCTAGCTCTTGTGCACCCCATGAGCTTTCCACATTCATCCACATCCTTACGCATCCATCATATACATATACCCATTCTATCCCATTCCATGCACATAGGTACATCCACACCAACCCCTTCCATACATCCACCACACCCATGGGAACCATCCATGCACACACGCACACCACTCACATGTAGTTCATCCATTAACATCCATCTATCTATCCATCCATCCTTATTCACATCCATCAGCACAACCTTCCATCCGCCATGGCATGATGAGGCCCATCGTAGTCAGTAAAAAAACAAAACCAAAAATAATAAATAAATAAATAAATAAAAGAAATAAAAAGAAATACATCATTATTCCCCACCCAACTAATCATCCACCATGATTCATCATCCTTTTGAACTAAGCTGAAGTTTTTACCTTTTCGAAGTTACCTTCCTTTACCTAATTTACTTAAGTTATTTTTTTACTGAGCAACTTTTGCATGTGCTCAAACGCTTCCCGCCACGTGTATGTACGGTCTTGCTTTAAGTACCTACCAGCTTATCTTTGGTTTCTTTCTGTCTCTATTATCAACGTGTTCGTTGTGTCGTACATTCATACCACATTAAATACGTATATTATACGAAATGAAGGTATGTAAATACCTACCCACCTACCTACCTACCTACCTGCTTGACCGTTGATTTTTAACTTACATTCCTCCTCCGTGTTGGGCTTCCTTGCCTGCCCTAAAACCAAATTTTTTCTTTTTTTTGGGCGGGGGGGTAAAAAAACGGGTGAGCACCAACACTTTCACAGGTACATCCAAAACCGGGCAGAAAGCTATGCGAATATTAATTTCTGGGCAGTGTGGGATGCAAACTTTCCCAATCGGTCAGCTTAGAAAACTTACAGCTGCTACCCGTGTATGTGAAGGCACTGAGAACAACCATGTCTGCCTTTTAGGCATTAAAAGGGGAGGCTTATGTGGCAAGCAAGCCAAGTCACTTTTTATTATTATTATAAAGCTGCCCAAATTGTCCGGTCAAAGCCAAGACCCCGCAAAGTGAATCCCAAATCAAGTGGACTGGACCTAACCGCTAACTAGGAATTGGTCAAATAATTTGGGAGTGAGTTGGATTCTGCATGGTCCACCACGAGTCACATCCATCTGGAACCGGACCCTGAACTAGACCCAGTGTTGTTGTGTGGCTCTTTGCAACTTCAAAGAACCGGCGGTTCTGGTTCTCTGGGGGGCCCGCCTCAAACTCGAAGAACCGCCGATCCTAGTGATTTCAAAACCGTTTGTAAAGAACCAGCATGAAAGAACCGGTGGTTCTTTGACCTGTTCTGTGACCTTTTGTCATGCTCTTTTCACAATCACAAGTATATATATATATAACTACCAAAACTGATTTTTTGGAATATTTTGAGAACTGAGAGGGAAGCAAGAGTATATGCCCAGGATGGTAACCGGCGGGTATCTATAGGGTCCTGACACACACGCATAGCAGCAAGCATCACTCTTGCCAATCTAGAAGAAACCAGAACTGGACTTAGTCTTGAAATCATTTTGGACCCAAGACCATCCCACCGATCCCGTCAATCTGGAATTGCAATCTGAATAGAATAGTACCTTGATAATACCTTGGCCAATTCGATACTAATTATATTATTTTTCAGCAATGTTTGAAATTTTCAAAAATTATTTCTTCCAAAATCAAAAAAATATTGTGAAGGACTATAATGGACATTTAAGAATGTTTTCAGAAATTAATTAATTATTCCACAAACATGTGTTGAAATGGCCAAGGTACTACAATATACATGGTCTTGAAAGTGTTGTGAAAAACCCCAATGGGAACTGTGCCACAATATATTTATATATTATTTATTTATTTATTTATTTTCTAGAATCAGAACTCACTTGGAAAGGCAAAGCGAATTTTCCATTCTTTGGTTGAGCGAGTACGGAAACCCTAATTGTGTAAAACAAAGGCATCAAAGGAAGTGGGAGAACCAAAGAAAGGAAGGAAGGAAGAGAAAAAGTGTTGCTTTTAGAGTCACACATTTCTCCTGTTTGATCATAATGGGTGTCATGCTCACCTCCCTCATAGCTTCTTAGGTTAATCGTTTTGATGGAGAATAGAGAGTCCATCATCACATTTTGAATAAGGCCTTTCGAGTTAGGGTTTTGCAAAGAGGATGTGTTTTGTAAAGTAGAGAAGATTATACTGGGAGATCAAGGGCAAATGCTCGTTTCTTGTTTTTGTTAGACCTTGTGGAATCAAGTATATATGAAGAATACAATTGCAAGTCGTTTTGAAAGGAACAATTGGAAAACATTCATAGATGTTATAAAGGTAGATTTCTCACATGAGATGTTAGTGCAATTTGAACCAAGTTCAAAACAAGAGGAACAAAATGAAGATCTACAAAATAAATAAAAAAGAAAAAGAGTGAAAGTAATTCATGGATCTCCATCAAATTGACCTTCGTTTGAACCTTTTTGACAAGTTTTTTTGTGGTATTGCTAAAACAAATGGCATGCTTCATGTTCAATATCATGGTGTGCATGATATGCATTCACAATTAGTTTAGTTGTGAATGTTAATGATGAAGAGGATGTTTTTGTTTGCATATGCAGTGAAAAGGCAAGGACCATAATAATGGTAGTGGTAGTAACAATAATTGATTTTTAAAAAAAATTAAATAGTTCATCATATCAATAAGTATTTTTATTTTGCATTATGTTTGAGTGGTTTTTATTTACATTTGTATTTTGTGTATGAAAATATTTGGATTTCAATAAATGAATCATTTTGTATGAACTCGTCATGGTACAATTTGTATTATCAATCATTCATTATTAAATAAGAGTTCATTAAAATTTCACCCTTTTTTTTTTAATAAATTTTCCTTTTTTAATAATAGGTAATCTACTTATACCAAACTCTATTAGGTTGTCACTTTTTGCTTTTACATTTGTCAATCCAAATTTTGGTGCATCTCACATTTCACAACAATTTGTGAAAGAGATTTGATAAATAATTGTAATTCATGTTGTTCTATCAACTTTGGAATTGGAAATGTTTCAAAAATATGCCATCATTTTTTCAAATAATCAAATGCATTATTTATCACCACCTAGTTGGTTTTTTCAATTTCCTAATGGGGTCAAAGTGGGGAACATCCTTAGGTAGATTTCAACTTAATTAGCAACATGTTTCCAAAGAACTTTTTAATATTATAGCCAAAATATATGAATATGGTGACACCCGTCCTAAAAAAAACATTTACAATCACAATTTGCCATTTTTTTACAAAATAAAATAAAATCCCATTTCAAAAACTCGTGTCATTTTGTGGCAAACTTTTAGCCCAAAAAAGAATAATTGCTAATTCTTGAAGGATTTCATGAAACTTTAATTATGCATATAAGTTAAGTGTTTTGAATTGTTCACCATTGTGAACGTTTCTAGGTTGGCTAACACAAATGTTCCAAAATATTTTTATGTGCAATATCACACACAAACTTGAATCACAATATCGTGGAATTTTTTCCTATTAAAAAATCAAAAATAACACATGTAACAAAATCTCATTCGAAAGATTCATCAAAGAAATGTGGGTCCCATCCATTGCTCCACAGATGTTGAATAAACCTATAATATTTTCAATACAAACAATGATGTTTTTCAAATGTTGATTGGAATAAATATTAATGTATGTATTAAACAATGTTTTTTGTTAACACATCATAAAAAATGCCAACATATTTTTTAATGGGTAAAAATGAGCTATTAGAAGCCAATGAGATTATTTAATAAAGGAATGGTAAATCCTATTATATAATCATTTTGATTTTTTGATAAAAAAGAGATTTCTAATGACATCTTTTGCAACTTGTTATTAAAAGTATTTATAGTTGCCTCAATAGATTGCATGTCTTGTGTTATTGCCAAAACAAATTTTAATGTGCAAATTTTGCAAGATTTTGCATTTTGTTTTGAAAAATGGTCATAATCTCAAATTATTCCAATATATATTAATTAACTTGATCTTTTTTTCACATAATAAACCACAAGTTTGTTTCATATTTCATGTACTTACAACCCCATTTACACGTGACAAATGAAAATTCTTGAGATAAAAAATAAATTAAACATATTTTGAGTTTTTAAATTTTTATAATTCCACATCTTTTAATTGTGATTTATTTTTTAATGTGAGTATTATGTTACTATCATTCATCTTTTTACCATAAAACTTTCTTTTATTAAAATAATCCTTAGGCATAATCCTGGACAAATTTTACTACCTTTGACAAAAATATTTTTTTAATTCAAAAGTGTTAATTTACTAAAACCAAAGCTCAAAATTTTATTTTATTTTTAAAATTTTGAATTCCTCAACATTCACATTAGCATAACAACACAACTTGGAATAATTATCGTAACTTTTAATTCCAAAACAAAAACATATATATTGTACTTTATATTTTCAATTTTTTTGACACATTTTTGGTTCCCATTTTTTTTTTTTTGACCCGAATGGTTGATGCACCCACATTGAACCATTGAGCCATATGGGTAACATTATATCCATAAAAAATTTGATAAACAATATTGGCTACAATCTTTTTAATATTTAATTGTGGCCTAACATTATTTCAGCAATTTCATTGCAAAAAAAGGTGTCAATTCCAAAATTAGGTTGTTGAATGTTTCAATTTTCATTTTATAATGCATCCAAATAACAAATTCATGTCAAGTGTGGTATATGGGTACATCACACATTGGTTTCCACAAGGTGGCAATGTGTGTATTGTTTAGGTTCCTTCCACCACAAAACAAGGTAGCTCCCTCTTTCTTTCATAATGACCCATAACATCAAAAATTATGTTGACATTATTGAACTTATGTCTAAACTCAAACACATTCTTGACACAATTTTAATTTAAATGTTACACAATTTCCAAGCATAACAAAGAGGATTATGAAAATTCTAAAAACCTCCCAATTGAAATCAAATCCATGAACACAAATTTTAAGCAACAATAAACTAAACTTATGAACTACACTAGGGAAAAAAAATTAATTATGCAAAAAAAAACCCAATTATGTTTTAAAAATCAAAGTAAATTGCCCAAAACATCCTCCACAAAGTAACCCCCAAAAAAAGTGGAAAAACCAGTACCCATAATATAAAATTGAAGCAAACAATCTTTGTAAAAATACAATTTAATGCACAAGGTGAACTCCTTGGTTTGTGGTTTTAGACTCTAGTCTTTGGTTTTTGTTTATGGTTTCAAGCCTATGTTCCTTGTTGATCCAATTTATCTATCTTTGTAGTCTTGTCATGACCAATAAATAAATGTATATATTGATAGTATTCTCAAAATACATAAGCAAATGAGGGAAAAGGTGGCCAAGGTTAACCAACACTTACATTGGTACCTTCATTTTTTTAATTCCTCTTCTTATTATAAGGGAAAGTTGTAGCTTTAACCCTTTCCATAAATCAAGGTGCAATTGTGAAGTTGATGGAGGCACCATAACTTTCAAAAAGGTCAAGATTTAAACCCTTCACTTGTGTAAAGAAATAGAAAGATTTTTTTCCCAAATTTCTCATTTTTGAATGCTTTCACACTAATGTGAACCAACCTTACACATGATTCTATTGTGACAAATTGTTTTTGACTACTTTAAAAAAAATGGGGTTGATTACCCAAAAAGATGTGATTAATTATGATTAATTACAAAAGGTGATGAATTAATTAAAAATTCATGATTTTTATAGTGTTCAAAAAGTAAATTGTCACGAGATATTATATTATTATGTAAATGTCTACATAATTATTGTACATGATCATGTCATTCTAAATCATTTCAAGTCTTTTAAAATTTCCACCCCCCTCAAAATGAAAACATTGGATATAATGTTTTAAGTATTATCTTATTATTTTATATTCATTAGATTCAATCAAAATTATTCCACATGTTTCCATAATATATTTTAAATGGCATCATTTTTTTACACTACAAACATTTAAAAAAACATTTGTTACACATTTATTGCTCATGTTGTCACAATCATGAAAACAACAAAAACAAAAGGATTTCTCAAAGGATACAAACCAACCATGACAAAGGCAACTTATTTAGTTCTAACTCCATACATGGAACACAAAAATCAAATACAATAACACAAAATATGCTAAATGTAGGTTCAATTGAAACTTTATTATGAAAACATGAAAAGAGCAAAACAAGTTCATGATGCAAGATCATACCTTCAATTGGTATTGAATAAAGGTGACATGAAGAAAATTACCTTTATATATACATGTCATGAAACCTAGCTCTTGAAAAAAATATTTCAAAATATTTCAATGAACCTTTTTAAATACCTTTATAATTACATACTGAATGTACAATGGATGAGAGGTTGACATTCATGGATGATTTCCATCTATGATGATGTTGGCAATAATTTTGGACACGATGTTAGCAATGTCACCTATGACACTTGTTATTGTGGCTACACTTTTTCTTTTCTTTTTCTCGCTGTTTTATTTTCCTTAAAGAATTCATCATTGCACTCAAGTTCTTTCTTTTCCAATTGTTGTTATTGTTTTCTTGGTGCTCAAAAGTTCCTTTGTCACATTCATTCCATTTTGTTTTTTTTGTTGTTATTCATGTTTGATGAATTTTGCATTGCACTTGCCAATACCACCAATATAATGTAATTGCTCTAACCACTTTTAGTTATCCACAAATCCAATTGTAATGTATTCACATGTGTTCGTTATTTTTGTAGTTAAGAATTAGTTATTCATATGTGTAAAAAATATTTTTTTCTTCATCATTCACTTAGTTATCTCTTCATGCTACAATTGGTTTTGTTATCTTCCAACTTGTCGTTGTCATGAAAGAATCTTAAAAAATTCAAAGTTCTATTCATGAGGTTGAAAAATAATCTAAAACCTTTTGCCGAAGTTTTTTCAAGTTCTTGTTCTTTTCCATGTAATTGGTATGTAATAAGATTCTTATAGTGAAAAAGGCAACCCAAGTTTTTCTTGCTCATTGAATTAAAAAAATTCATGTCTTATGGTTGTGCGTGTAGGAGATTTTTTGAATATGAGAATTGTTCTCAACAAGTTTTATGGATAATTGCAGTACTATTGTGGTATGCCTTGATTTTCAATGGCAATATATGGTATCATAAGCATTTTGCAAGATTGTTTTACATAATCATGGTTTTTGTTAGGTTTTAAGAAGGTGCATTTTTTAGATAATCATTTCATGAGAGATCCTATTATTGATATGATTGAAAATATTGTGACATTTTGTGAATATTCCCCTTGTGTAATTATTTGGAATTAGAAGATGCAAGCACATGGTTTATTGTTTTTGTCAATTTTGACTCAAGGAGTTTTGTAGGTGTTATGGTTGCACATGAAGGAATGTGACAAGCAAGTCTAGTGTTGTGATTAATTCTAATTTTTTAAAATATGACTTTTAAAGCTCTTAGGAATATTCATGTAATAAAATTCTTGTACACACGAAAATGAAGCCTAAATATACACATGGGAAACTTGACCGATTTTCTATGAATAGCATAATGGTCTATTTTTATACCCTTATGAAATTTAAGGTAACAGTCATGATGAGGTCAACAAGTAATGAGGTTAACATGTCAAGTGTTGTTGCCAAAAATTCAAAAGATGTCAAAAGGTAGACCTTTCTTTAGTTTAACGATTTTTATTTTTTTAAAATTTCACATCTTTCTTTTTGTTCAAATTTCTTCTTTGCTTTATTGTGTCATTGTAAGGTCCCATCTAACATTGTGCTAACATCTAAAAGTTCACAATTGGTATAAGAAAAAATTGAATGAAAAAAAAAAAAAAAAAACCAACAAGGTTTGTACAATTTTGAAAAAATATTGTAAAAACATTTTTGAAAGAAGAAATTTACAAAAATTGTAAATTCATTTTCCATGTTGACCGCAGGTTGATTGACACCTTGTGTACACTATAAGGTCCCGTGCAAAATTATGTTGCAAGAGTAAGCTAAAAATACATTATGAAAATATTAACTTCTTTTTACATGGCCATATTGAAATCAATAAATGCTAGATTTGGACTTAGAACCTTGATTTAATTTTATCATGAGACATTTATAAATATTTATAAATAATTTGTATGAATTTTGCAGTTGTTAATTTTTACCATGATATTACTAGATGTGTTAGTTCACCCAAGAGGTGACCCTTTATGCTCACTCAATGTTAATACTTCATGTGCTTGGCAAGTGAAATTGAATTACATTAAAGTGGAACACTTTGGATGTCTAAAAGTTCATTTAAACAATTTTCAGATTTTCAATAGTAGTTAATTCCAATTTGTATGTATGAGTGATGGAGTGGGACTCCCATCAACAATGAATTCATTTATCCAAACACAATGTAAAAATTTCATGGAAAAATCATTATCCAATATGTTATAAACTTTAAGTTTGTGCAAATTTGTTTAGGTCAAGAATAAATGAATATGGACTCAATAAATCTTCATATAATGCCCTTTAAATGAATAAAATATTCAATGATAATATGGTGTGGTGACATTGATAATAAGAAACTAAATTTGAAATGTTTTTAATGATCAAAATTTTAAGATGTACACATCATGCCAAAAGAATGACTAAGTAGTTTTGTGATTATGTTTCAAACATGGCACTACTATAAAAATTGGGTGTAGTTCACTACCCTAAATCACTACAGGACCTTAAAAGTGAAAAGTTCACTATATTGTAGTGATTTCACCCAAGTGAAAGTTATTTCATTATAGTATCACTATGTAAACATTGTTTTTCACTACTAGTTGACATAATTCACTATTATAATTTATTGTGATAAATAGGTTTATTTCTATGTTGTTTTAAATACGATATATATACAACTTTATGATATATCTTATATTATTTTAGGCTACCTTAGTTATTGTAATTTATACCCAAGCAACACAAGGATAAACAAAGTTGGTGCAAGCAACAATCACCTCATTTTCGCACTTTCATACAAAGTAGCTTGAAAATAAGGGTACATAATTTATTTTGTAATTATTGCACACAACCAGATTTAGTTGAATGTTTTGAACACATTTGGTTTAAAACTCTAATTCTTCAAAAACATCTCATGACAAAAAATTTCATTCATTGCCCATGTCAAATTTTGAGCTTAAAGATGAACCAAAATGTTTACCATTGCATTAACCTGAGCTTGATAACTCCTTGAAAACCATTACGTTATGCTTGCAATGCAAAATATGGCATATTGCAATATTGTGAACCCTCAATGCAATGGCCCTTCATCATTAATCCTTTCTTGGATGTTGTGCAAATGTTGCAAGACAAACAAACAACATAATTCAAATAAACTATATTTACATTATGAACAAACCACCTTAAAAGCACAAAGTGGGGTTGGATGTCCATAGCCTTTCACCTAGGGATAAGAGGAGTGAGGTCAAGAGATGCAAGGGATGCTTCGTTGTGTGATATTTTCTTTACTCGGACCCTATCATATTCACATTCATAAGAGACAACTACTTTCGTCTTCATCGTCATGGTATTGGCCCCACATCTAGCCATCAACACCACATTTATTCACATCTAACCCTCAACCCACCCTATCACATCCATCCCTTAAACATGTTTGTGCTAATGAATGTATGGAAAAATCAATTCCATTTGGTCAAAATACGCACATCCATGACCATATGCTTGCAACACGTCAATTTAGGTCACTTAAAAAATACACCGTATATTGACCTAATTCATCCACGAGTGGATGTCCTAAAACTTATATTGACCTAATTCATCCACGAATGGACATCCTAACTTAAACTAACATAATTCATCCATGAATGGACTTGCCAAACAACATATTTCATCCATGAATGGATGCCCAAGCATAACCTATTTCATCCATTAATGGATGTCCCAAAACAACATATCCGTCCAATAATGGATGTCCCAAAGTGACATACTTCATCCTTGAATGGATGCCCAAAAATGACCTACTTCATCCATTAATGGATGTCCCAAACAACCTATCCCATCCAATAATGGATGTCCCAAAGAGAAATATTTCATCCCTGATGGATGCCCAAGAGTAAACTATTTCATCCATTAATGGATGTCCTAAAATGACATATTTCATCGTTGAATGGATGCCCAAGAGTAACCTATTTCATTTGTTAATGAATGTCCCAAAGTGACATATTTTGAATCAATGAATGGATGTCCCAACACAACCCAATTCATCCATGGATGGATGTCCCAAAGCCTCTTCCATCGAGGTCACAATGTATCAAAACCTAATTCATCCATGCTCAAGTGCCCTCAAGGTTTGAGGAGGGCCTCTTTGTTGTCAACATTTTTATTGCGCTTATAGATGTTGTTGGACAACAATTCTACGAAGATTGTCAACATTTTCTACACATTATGTTGAAAATGATGTGCAAGGTCTGTAGACAATTTCTGCTTCATTTTGATCCTCTTGAAATCGGTGTATTCGTTTATTCATATGTAAGTTCAGTCATTTTTTGTGTTGGTAGGTAGTTGATCATCTATATATTGTGTGACACGGTAGCCTTTGTGTGCAATTGTGTTTGAGCAAGAAATCAATGCAAGTAAGTTGGCAAACCTAAGCTTATTTTTGTAAGCTTTCAATGTGGCAGTTGGGGAGGGCTCCATAGAAACCAAATAATGTTCCATTGCTTGTTGTTGTGCACGTAGAAAGTTATACATTTGTTTGCAGTGCCCCATAACTTATCTACAACAAACATTACTTTTTGTGTTTGCTCCAACTTATTTATGCAAAATTTGCTATAGACATTATATAACACCCCCCCCCCCCCCCAAAGGCATAATTCCATGGTTGTCAAGTTTTGTGAAATCGATCACCATACCCAATAGTCATTGGGTTAGCTTGTCTCAACCAATTGTAATGAGGTACAATTGACTACATGTGTCAAGAATTGTTATATTTGTGTATCAATATGTATACCAACAAGTTTTAAACCGTGTTAGGAAATTGGTACTTGTTGGGATCCCCTTTGTGGCAAGAAAGAAAACATGGCTAGATGTCTAGGTGAATCCCTTCTTTTTGAATTGGGGAACTATCAAGCTATATCATGGATTCCACATTTTCACTTTATGGATTTATTCACTCATGGGGTAGTTGTGGCATGGCTTATGTATCTAATAAGATGTAGTTGCACCTCTTGCCATGGTGTTGGGCCTCACTAAAATTTGATGTTATCAATAACTTAATAGCCAATGCCTAATAACTAGTACTCATCCCACCTTGTTGTAGCCCGTGGAGTGGGATAAATGGGTCATTGCTTTAATGTAATTGTGAGCTTATAAAAGGGGATCTTATAAACTAGAAGTTGGGTGCAAGTCAAAAGCATTTTGGATTTGTGAATGAAAACCACAACAATAAATGCATGCTTTTACCATTTAATCTATCTTTACTGCCAAGTTCTTGTTGTTGTTTACCAACATACCAATACCATGTTAATTGACATTTAGACATCTTGCTAACACTTTTAGCATCTTCTTGCAAGGTCTATTGATTGCAAATCAATACTGAAGGTAATATGGAAATATCCCAAGAAGTGAAGGGGCCAATTGTCATACCACAAAATTGAAACTTCCTCACAAAATGTGTCATCATTTCCAATGTCCTTCCCACATATCTCTAAAGACGAAATATAATTTCATGAAAATAGATTATGAAAACCCATCATGTGTTCACTTCTAAACATCAAACTACACACTTGTCTTTTCAAAAGCTAATAAGTTTTGGGTTTGCAGATGGTTTAATGGATAATTAATATTCATTGACCATGTGCAAGGGTGTCTAAGAGATTAATTTTTAGTAAAAGACTAGAAAGCACATTATTGCCCATGTACAAATCAAATGCCCAAATAATGCATTATCCTTTTGCTTGTGATATGATAGAATCACTAAATGGTAGGTGTTGCACAACTAGATAATTAAGCTTGAATTGAAACTCGATAGGGTTTGGTTTAATTTGGCAGTAATCACATAATAATAATTTTATGTCAACCACATGGTCAAACGTTTTTGTTGGTGTAATATTTGTGAATATGATGACATTTACTTATTTATTCAAAGTTGAAAAGCCCAAGTGGCACAATTTCATAAACACACATAAGGCAAGACAACAAGCCGAGAAGAATTTAGACCCCTCATAGTGTTTTATATGCTAGGTGTAAATTGTCCAACCCACTTGAAAATTTTCTAACATGCAAAGTTTGTGAATGAATTGTCACTTCTCATGACTACACCCCTTTTTGAATGCAACACACAATGATACATGACTACAAGCTTTTGATCATGGATTCATGAAGTTTGGCCAAGTTGATGTGCCATTGTCTGCACGTGACATTGAGGTTGCCTGAGTACTATTGAATTCGATGGGGTGTGATGTTGGACTCAAGGACTTTACTTGGAAATGATTGCATATCATTCATTGCACTATCATTATGCAATCAAACAATGATAACATTCGTTACCAAAAGATCTTTTTAATAGGATCAAACCAAGAGGAAACATGTCTAATGTTATGTGAGGATTGGTACTAGGTAAATGGCACATGTATGATTTTGTAGTTTGATGGATTGGGGTGCCTTGAATGAATTTGCCTTGCTGTTGTTGAACATTGTTTGAGTGTTATAACTTTTGTCAATCTCTCATTTAATGCAATGTATTCTTTCCTTCTACAACCATACCAAAGCTCTAAATCTTGCCCAAACTTTCAGCGAAAATATAATCCCATACTTGAGCATAGGGTTGAACAAGAATCAGGCCCAACATCTTAAGTGACTTATATGCACTCCATGTTAATTATATATGGTAGTAAAGGCTACAACACATAGGTGTGTATAGTAAACAATCAGACCATGCATTTGCTTTATTACGACATTATGGATATTGTTATGCATTGATGTTTCTAACATGGCAACTACTAGCTAAATGATTAGCTTACATGATTAGACATCGTGTCTTCCTTCCATTTTGTAATAGAACATTCAAATTGGATGACGCATGCCTCTTTACATGGTTTGTTGAGTGGTCAAGATTAAAATTTGTTTGTTATCTTTTTAGTCAAATGTCTAATGTTATTACTCATTTGTTTTGTGGCATTTTCTTCTCAATGGACATAATCAATTGGGTCAAAAAACATTCCCATTTTTGCAATCAAATGCCAAGTGCATTACTGATCTATTTTTCCCTTCTAGCTTGATTTAACAAAACCATTTGTTCAAACTCCGCTTCTCATTTTCAAGTTAAAACCTTAACCTTATTCTCATCTATTTTGTCTTATTTGTTTCTAATGATTAAATCAATTGGGTCAAAATATATCTGCCATTTTTGCAATCAAATGCTAAGTGCATTTACCATTTTGTTTTGCCCTTGTGTTTGGGTTTGTTCAATCTATGCTTGCCGTGTTCAAATCAAAGCCTAACCCTATTACTTTGTTTTGTTATTTGTTTCCAATGGCTAGGATCAATTAAGTCAAAATCTAATTATCATTTGTCTAGTCAAATGTTAAGTGCATTAACCATTATGTTTTCCCCTTTTTATTTTGAATGAACAAAACCATTTGTTCAAACTCCGACCATTTTCAAGTCAAAAGCCTAACCCTATTATTTTTATTTATTTATTGTCTTATTTGTTTCCAATGGCTAGGATTAATTAGCTCCAAATTTAATTGCCATTTTTATAGTCAAATGTCTTGTGTAGTTACCTTTATGATTATAACTTTTTATCTTGAATGAACAAAACCAATTGTTCAAAATTTGCCATTTTCCCAATCAAATGACCAATGTATTATTATCCATTTTTTAATTTTATTTTATTGTTTTAAATGGGAAAAATAAAGTAGTTCTAGTTGTGTTTGCCATTTTTCCAATCAAATGTTAAATGCATTTACTTTGTTGTTTTGTGTTTTATCACTAGTAGAAAAACCCCCCTTTTACAACTATGTTTCCAACTGTATTTTAATTACAAAACATAGTTGAAAAGAAGTGTAATTGCAAAGTACTTTTTGCAACTAAAAATTTATTTTTTCAACTACAAATATTTTTTTTGAAATTTACAAGTCAAAAATGACTTTTTAGTTGAAAGTGTCAACCACATGTCAACACCACAACAATAGCCACTACTTACCATTTTAGTTGTAAACTACATACCACTATAGTTGAAAATTGTTGTTAACTACTTTTGACTAGTGGATGAATTTCATCCATTAACTAGGCATGACGTCAACCAAAAATATAATTACAACTATGTAAATTGAACATTTTGACTATGTTGCAACTTTGAACATTTGGTTAGTGATTTGGTGACACATGGCACATTCATAAAATTTGGGATCAACGTATAATTAAATGACATGTGGGATGTTCACAAAAATTGGGGTCAATAAACAGTTAAATGACACGTGGCACATCCAAATCAATAGGCTAGGCCATATGGTGCCTAAGCATAGGTTAGGTTTAAACTTGGGCACTAGGCTAAACCTAAACATAGGCCATTTAACTTAGGCTTAAGCTTAAGTTAGGGCTATACCTAAGTACCTATGTTAGGCTTAGACCTAGGCCACATGACAATTAATAAATGAAATCCCATTTCATTTAGTTAAACCTTTAGGTTGAACCTTTTTGATTGCCTCATCCCAAATGGCTACTACATTTTCATGTTTATTGTGTTCTCCAACAATTTTAGTGCATTCTTTATATAGTTTGGATTCATGGAATGAAATCCAAACAATATGAGATAAAAATTAATTGTAACTTAGTTGTAATATAGTTGCAACCTAATTATAATTCAAATAGTTGTAATCTAATTGTATAAGCTAGTTTAAAATTAATTAGGCCTTGGCCTAAATTAATAATCTACTTAGCCTAGGTCTAGCTACTTACCTTAATTACTTGTAGTGATTATTCATAAACTATTTTTAATTGTATAGTTGTATAATTAAAAAAAACACATATTGTCATCATTTATTAAATAATATGGCGATTACTTAATTTTTAAAAATCAGTAATTAAATATAATTTCTATTAAATAATTAATTTTTAATTAATTTTTAAAATCCAGTTTCATTATAACTTCTTATTAACATTTCATAAACAAATAATTAACTCAACTATAGACATTAAACAATAAGATTTAATTAAAATAATGATTATAATATAATGATAATTAATAATTGGTTATAGTTACAACAACAACATTAATAATAATATTGTAGGTAATAGTTGGGCTAGGCTAGTTATTTAACTATTATTATTTGTATTTTTATCTAACTTGTTGGAACTATTATGAACTTATACAATAATTATTAGATAATAAAATTAAAGAAATTTGAATTGAATTGAATTTAAATAAATAAATTTCTGAAATCATATAATAATTTATTAAATATCTTAACTTATAATTATAATCATTATTCTAATTTAATAATAAATTAAAAATATATAATAATAAAATTGGAACTAATATCCAACACTAAATAGAAATTAAAATTCCAAAAAATATTAATTATGTATCATTACATGATATGTTGTAAACTAAAATTGAATCTTCATGGAAATAATAAACTAGATACATTTTGAACATATTAAAAAAAAATTTAATTAAATATGATTACTCAATATGTTGTAAATTAAAATAGAATCTACATAGAAATAATAAAGTATGCATGTATTGAACATACAAATTATTAAGTTGATTTACATTTCAAAAAAATATTAATTTTTTTTCAAATCAAAATATAATATTTATATGCACAAAAAAATTCATCGTACATAATTATTCATGTATACAAAAAAACCATTTACATGTAGCTCAATTGATAACTAATAATTAATTATTTAAAAAATTGGTTGATTCAAAGAGTTAGTCTCTCTTTAAACTTCAACCTACACCTTTTTTTTCACATCCCAACCCCACAAAAATGATGTTTCAAACCTTTCAACATATGGCAACACTTCAATTGTTCGATGAATTGTTGCCCAAATCAAGAGTTGGCAAATGGCCAACACTACAATTTGTCTACATTTGAAATATATATTTCCACTTTCATATATTGATGTACCAACATGACATAAAAATGGTCTTAAATGTGTAGCACATGGTTGTGAACACTTGGCATTCTCAACACCTCAAACCATGAAATAAAAATACAACATGTACTTGTCATACCATGTTTGTTGTTGTACCATGTTTGGAACTAATAGGCCATAATAAAAACCAAATTTCATATCATGGTAGCACAAAAAAATTACTTGAAATTCTATTTAAATGAATCTTGTTTTATTCATTAAAAATGAATAAAGTTGACAAGATGTTTGCAACTTAAACAAACCCTAGCAAAATCTTGGGTCCTAGTGCAAGCCCCCCCTCCTAAACCAAATTATTGGGAAATTGAATGTTTTGAACACAATAATAGTTCATTTTTACTATGATGATAATATGTGGTTAGAATCTACCAAAATTGAAAACTTTTAGTGTTTATGCCTGATATTTTAATTTTCACAAAGTTAATGTTATCTAATATTATTTGAAAAAAATCAAGGAATAAT
The DNA here is from genome assembly GCA_963920785.1 of Sphagnum contortum. Lineage (NCBI taxonomy): Eukaryota > Viridiplantae > Streptophyta > Sphagnopsida > Sphagnales > Sphagnaceae > Sphagnum > Sphagnum contortum. Next base: position 4,548,259 of record OY987286.1, read on the forward strand.
GGTATATTTATGGTATATGTAATATAATATGGTTCATTTTTTTTGGGATTGAATTAGGTTTTGGTTTGAATTAGTCAACCAAAAAAATTTGAAATGAAAATTAAAAAAATGGTCCACCTCAGATATCTTGTCGTCTTCCATTTGAAATTGATTTTTTGTTACAACATTAATTTACCACATACTTATGGTTGTAACCTTAAAAAATTCAATTTGTGAGATAATAATTACCAAAAAAAAATCATGGTTCACAAAATTATTTTAATCATATGGACTCACAATCTTTAATAAATACTACAAATTTCATAAAGTCTATAAATGATTTCAATCCTTTTTTTAATATATTTGCATTGTTTAGTACATTGTGATGTATTTTTTTTGGCACAAATGTACTTTAACATCACATCATATGAAATAAAAAAGTGTAGTTTCTTTGCCATTTGACTTCTTTAAGTTTTGACTTACCATAATATGCAAAAACATTGTGAAAACCCTTCAAAATAATGACATGGTTGAAGTTCAAACATGGGACCTTTGAAAATAGTACAACGTGACAACAATATTGGCCTCCCCCCTTGTGTGCTTTCACATTGAATTATGTTAAGTAATATTGAAACATGATGATACATGTTGACCTTATAGTGACATAATTTTAGTTGAGGTGAAATGATTAGGGTGTGGTGAGCCTATTTCATTTAAAAATCCCACAATGATTTAAATTAGTGACCTACACCCCATTTTTGTACTAGATTTAGTTCACTACAACATTCATTTGCAATATGACCTATCTTCTTGCAATCGTGGCACAATGACTTTAGAATATGATTGGGCAAGCAATAACAATATGATTGTCCCAAAACAAAAAAATATCAAACATGTAAATATACCAACATTTTGAAATGAACTTGCATTCCATAATTTTCCTTCTCATCACAATGCTCTGTTGGATGCCATATGAGACTTAAAATATATATAGAGCTACAAAAATTCATTTGTGGATCACATAGATATTTCATCCTTCATGTCAATAAATAATGTGAAAAATGTTAGGATGTGGAATTGTTTACCTTTTAAAATGTTAGTATAAACAAATTACCTTTATGCATCAACAACTCCTTAAATGGGCAAATGTGAAACACAAAAAAAAACAAATTACTTTGAAATACCACAATTGTTACAAATAGGTCAATTGGGGTAGTCATGGGCAAAATGGCTTACACATCTGCATTTGTTCAATAGGACCAACTTTGGAAATGATCACAATTAGGCATCCATATATATATCATGGTTAGTTTTACTTGACCCATCCCTAAAAAGGTTTGGATAATTTTGTAGTACACCAACCCCTTGACCTATAGGAATGATATTTGCAAAAGTTCTTGTTACAATTATTATTAATTATGGGATATGTAACTACATTAACATGTTGAACCATGTCCTTTTATCATTATTTTCATCTATTCTTCTATCTTTTTTCTAAAATTATGGCTTTGGCCATGCATTCACCACTACCAAAGTTGGACAAAAAGAGACCAAAATTAAACCATGCTTGATACCGTGGTTGTTCCATCAAACTCCATCAACAACTTTTTCCACCCCATGTATCATCCATTTCACAACTCATCAAAATCCACATGCATACACTTGTTTTTAGTTCCTTTTAAGCATCCAACTCATGTTTTTTCCCCTTCCAACAACCATATCACACCTTTTCCTGAAAACCCTACTTCCTTTTTCACATATGTCCAACAACTCAAATGTTATCCCCTTTAACCCCCCCTTCACCACCACCTTCTATATGATCACCACCTCATTACTGTCATCCCCACTAATCCCTCGCTTTCTCCCTTCTCCTTCACCCCTTTCAATTTTTTCTTCTTTTCATGCTTTCATATGCTTCATCATCATCATCGTCATCACCTAGTCGAAGCCAAACCAATACCAATTTCAACTTCTTCATATAATTCATGATCTACTCATTCAAGTGCCTTGTTGCCAACAAACCCCAATGAATTTCAAGTTGGAATCAATGAAATACATGCATGCATTAAAAAGGTTGTAGTTTGCAAACTTCCTTTTGCACTTATGATTGGAATTAGTTTGGACTATCAAGAATTTTAAAGCCCATTCTTCCTACATTTCATTATGCTTTTAATTGCTCCAAATTCACAAAATCAATATAATCCAAAAACCACATTCCCAAATGATTATATTCGAGCCAATAACATATTTTACTATAAAAACATTATTCACAATATTGGCCACTAAATTAAAAGGTGGTTTTGCCTTACCTAATCAGCCACTGGCATAAATCATGGTTTTCCAATGACAATAAAACATTCAACATGACTTTATACTACAACAAATGGACCTCACATCTATGTTATGGGGCTCAATTGAAACTTTTAAACTTTAATTTCAATCTAAACTCTTTAATTATAATTCAATTATAAACTTATAACCATTCGGCTATCTTTTAAAGACACGATCGAAAAAATTCTCTAAAGTTAGTCAACCATGTCCTTTCCTTTTGCAACATGCATGTGTCATAATCTAAGATCATATAAAGTGAATGCTCATAATGCACGATCAAGATTAATGTTTGAATAATAAAAGAATTTTCATCCAAAATTCTTCACAAAACCACATGGTGGACTTTGGTATTGCCAAATGGCACCATCGCAAGCTTTTGAATTCAATGGCATGGATTTTTTCAACATATAAAATCATTGTTTTTTTAATTTTCAGAATCTAAGATGTGGCAAATAATGTGTGGATATTTGATAGTTGTAAAAATAGTTACAAAAAAAAAAAACCTAATTGCAAATATTATACGAATGGTCAAAGGATGAACATGTATATGTTGAGAGTATACATCATTCATGGTGCATTTGATGACATCATGTTAAGTCATGATTTATGACTACATGTTGGGTGTTACTTCATTCATGCAACTATGGCATATTTTGTTGTAAATGTTGAAATTGCAACTATTAAATAATTGTAAATGGAAGTTGCAACTTGACAATTTTCTTCTAGTGCAAGGGATTGGAAGTCTCAACATAAGAAAAAATTCAAAAAATTCAAAGTAATAATTATCTCTTTGAAATTTATAGAGATAGATTACCACCTACAACAAACTTCAAGAATGAAAATAAAAACACATTGAAAGGTGTTACATGGTTTATAACTATTGTTGCAACCCTATAAATCACCTACTACTTACCACCTACCACCATGTTGCAAGCCAACAAAGGTAGTAAAAATGATTTAAGAACATGAAAAAGGCATTGTAGGCCATGTTGTAGTGCCACCTAAAGATTACCACATGTTGCTTGTAAACTTACTACCTACCTTCTTGCTTGCTAATTACAACATTTATAGCTTGCTAAAATATTATTTACCTTCATGTAACATTATTTCCAAGAACAAAGAGACCTATTTGCACAATTCCATAGGTAAGAAAACATAAGCAAATTAGTAATGAATGTATAAGGAAATAACTTTTCCATAAACCCACAAATTCTTATTCCCAATCTCCAAGTACAACATACACAAAACTTCCTTTAACTTTAATTTCCTTTATAATTATTTTCAAAAATTCTTCCAAGAACAACACCACACACACACATAAATGGGGAAGATAACATGAGAAGATGATGATCCGCAAAGGATTTCCCCTCCTCCAAATATCTTAGTCTTCCAACCTTCCTTTTCTTATAAATTAGTTGAACTCCCCAAATAAACCCTTTCTTACTGATAGCCAATTGGCTAACTAACTAACCAATTTTTTACCTACCACCTTTTCTGACCTAGCTAGAAATGTGGTTAAATTCAATCCAAATCTCATCCTTCAAATTAGTAAAAATGTCGAGGCAAGTTAGTTGCCACCACATCCTTTTAGAATTAGCTAAGTCTAGTTCATTACCTAGGTAATTAGAAAGTGATAAATGTTTTCATATACCACCAATATCAATTAGGAATTACTAGGATACTATCTAAATCTTAATTAATCTTAAAGGTTAACTTGCCCACTAACACATCACTTGACAAAATCCAAACCTGCAAAAACTTGATCCATCATCCTTTGAAATTTTATAAATGCATTTTTCAACCCAAAAGGTAGGAATTTCCATTGATACAAATACTCTTTCCTATTTGGGTTAATGCCCCAAAATGAAATATTCACTTTTTCAATTTCAGAAAGAGTAATTGGGGTATCTAAATAATAAATCCAAAGTGTTAAACACCTCGACCTAGCCAATATAATCAAAATATTTTATTATCAATGGTCAAATCCAAGAAATGCCTACAACACCAACCTAAGTTTATAGCCTTGACCTTTTAACAATCTAATCAATATGTTTGGGCAATTAAAGAGTGAAATATTACCTATTCAATTGTTATAATTGATGGGTAACATTGTGCCATGCCCAACCATTAACCATGCCAATTATAACATTAAGGTTCATTATGGCAATCAACATGTGTTCTCATGTTCATAGCTTTTCACCTTGGGTTTTCCATTGAATAGCATGGAAATTTTTTCAATATATCAACCCACAAGTGTGTGCTTGCTTTAGGTTGTCAACCAATGGCACAAAATTTGACATACCCACCTACCTCTTGAAAAATAAATTGCAACCCAACCAACATAATGATAAGAAACAAACACATAATCCAACAACACTAATGAAGGGATTTACATGACAAACATGTTGTTAACATGCATTACTTTCCTTCACTTTGTAGGCCAAAATTGTTTGACTTATTGCAACAAATTATTTTAGGAAAAAAAAAAGTTGATGGTGTGGCACTCCTTGTTCATTGATGGCGTGGCATTCCACCACATTTGGTAAATAGTTTTTTCTCCTAGTTCTTACCCACACACTTACATTTGGTTATCAAAAACTTGTTGCCCACCTACCATATCTTGCACCCACTTTAGTTTGCACAAGCCATACCCAAGTAAAACCTCCAAAAACTTTTTTTTAAACAAGTTGAAATCTCCCACATGTGTAATCCTTTTTCCTATGACTCCAACAATGTAGAAAGCTTGTCAATTTGACCCAATATGAAGTCATAGTGAATTTCCAAAGGAAATTCCCAAAAACAAATCCAAAATTGAATTGAGATTTTGAGTTTTAATTGATTTATTTTTTATACCTAGGGTTATTTTCTTTCACAATATGGTATCCTCTAGATACCCATCTACAATCCTTTGATACTTTGTGTACCTTTGAGGCTTGGAAATTAACTTAAAAAACCAAAAGCAATGGCAATGGTACCCATTGTGGACCTACAACATTGTTCCTTCCTCTTATAGCTTGTAACTCTTATTATAGTTGATGTTGTTATTATTGTATTTGCTATTGCTTAGCATGATGGTGACGACGATAGGGATAGGCTTCAATTTTAAAAAACAACAAACTATAAGTTCTAACGTTGATGGTGATCAAAATCAGTGGTAGGAGCTATTGAGTTGTTGTTATTGTTGGATGGTGCTTAAACAACCATCACATTTCGAGCTTAACACACCTCCCCTCATTGAACTTGTTGTCACAACAATGCCATGCAATGCCTTTTCACCTATTCATGACCTTGCAAAATGAAACGAATAAGTTATTACACAACAACCTAAATGTCATGTATGTTGTTATGTCATTATGGTGAAAATGGTACAAAAATCCAGTATTCTTAAACACCCATGGTTAAACCATGTTCGGGGTTCAACTCCCCATTGGGCAATAAACAAAAATCAACACCAAAAACATCAAGTCGAGAGAGTCATTCTATGGAGATCAAGTCGAGCAACAACTTTACCATTATTACAACGCCTTCTTCATGTAACCTTTTTTCTAATGCAAAATGAAAACAAACTTAACTACAATATCATTAAACCAAATGATCTTTCATATTTCAAGAAATTTCACTTGTAAACCACAGGGATCCAAGTTTAAAAATGCACAAAACACAAGCTTGTTTTTTTTTTTTTTTTAACGTCTTGTGAAATATCAAAACATGAAAAATGAGACTCCAAAATCACACCATGAAAGCAATCCCCCCAAAATCAAAAAATTCAAACTGAATTAAATTCCAATCACAAATACCAAACTCCATCCCATTTACACATAAGAGTGTAAGTGGATTTCAAGTGGGTTATGGTTTACAGTGTGTGAAGAACATAGTCTGGGTGATCACTATTAAATGTACTAGCCACAATAGCCATGGCAGTTTGTTGGTTTCCCTAAATAGCCAGGGCACCCCTTTTCACAACAACCATGGGATATAAAAATTTAGAAATTAATTAAGAAAAAAAACCCCAGCACCCATCCATGGTGCTTGAAATTACTCCCATTTCATTGCCCTTGGTGGTGATTTAAAAATAAAAATAAAAATAAAAATTCAATGGGTATCATTCATTGTGGAAGGGTGCCTGCCTGGCTATTGGAGGATGGATAGCAGCTGCCATGGCTATTGCACCAATGCGCATTTAATAGTGATCACCCAAACTATGTTTGCCAATGTGCACCCATTTACTATGTGTGTACTACTAGCCTCACCTTAAGAAACACTCTCTATTTCTAGAGGGGTCAATGTATTTTAGTTTTTAGAACTTGTCAAAATGGTTACAAAAACTAGTTCAGAAAATGTTACAAAACTAAAATCAGAGTCCAATTGTGATGATTTTTTTTTTCCATTAAAAAAAAATTGAGCTTTTTTTTTCCCAAAAAAGATGAGAATATTTTGATAGAATATTTCCATTTTTTATTTTTATTTTTCACATTTTGGCGAAATTTTGCACACAAACAAAACTCTGATGTGAAGTCTACTAGTTTGTTTTTTATCATGAAAATTTTAATTTTCCTATGTGAATTTTGTCTCTATTATTATTATTTATTCAGTTTTCTTTTTTTCATTTCTTATTTTGTTTTGCTTTTGTGTTTCTCTTTCTTCTTGAGAATTTTGGTTTGTCTTTTTTAGGTCTGGTTGGGTTAGCCAATATAATGACTAAAACATTTCCCATTATTTTACTAGTCTTGTAATAGAAACACAATATGGAGATTGCACATTAATTTCCACCATGAACTAAATAGGGATGTTGATGATAATGTAATCAAATACCATACATGTCAAAGGTCTTTGAACATGTTGTGAAATCATGGTTACTATACAAAATTGTTCCTCAATGTTGTATTGTGGGTCTCTTTCTCTCTTTTCATTAGGATTAGGTTTCCTCATTTTCATTGCTTGCTGATTGTTCACTAATTAAGTTATTAGATGTGAAATATTCATAACCCTTATTAGTACATCATCTCTCTCTCATAAAGCACTTTGAGAAATTGACTATTGTGCGCGGAGGGCACCTTATGTATGTGAATATCTTTCGTAGAAAAGAGAAGGGATCTTATGCTTATTATTTAGGCTTGGGAGAGACCTTATATTTACTTATAGGACTTTAAGGTGTGTTCACACTTTGGGTTAGGGACTCTAGTGTTAAGTCCCTTAACACCATACTAGTCATTTAAGACTTAAACTTTACTTATCATGAAAATTTTACATTAAATTAACATTCACTTAACATCCGCCTTGTCCAAAGTGTAGGGCCTTATGTGACCCAGCACCCACCAGTGCACCTGAAAACTCATTAAGGTGCATTCACACCTAATGTTAAGTCAGTGTTAAGTGAAAATCTAAGTGGCATCTTAGGTGGCAGCCAATGTTAAATGGGTTATTGTTTAATATTAAGTAAATGTTAACTTAAGATAAAATCTTCATGCTAAAACGGTTTAGGTCCTAAATGACTAGCTTAGTGTTAGGGACTTAATACTAAAGTCCTTAACACCAAGTGTGAATGCACCTTTAGGCTATGATTCGGTTGTGGATGAACCACCACTACCGAGTTACCTCTAGGTTTCACCTTGATAACCCATCCTGTTAACCCTCCTATTCACCTCATATTATCAAGGTTACTACCTATATAAGTGGGTAACTTGTATCATAAGTAGGTAGGTAATGTGAGTGATTACTATTTATGTAGGTATGTAAGACATTTGATAGGCACCTTACTTATGATTGATGTTTAACACAAAATTATTTGCAAAATGTTGAACTGAAAAAAAGGAAAATTTTATTGATACTTGTTAAAATTGTTGAGAATTGAACTCCCAACTTGTGAAAAAACATTAATTGTCCCAAACCCTTGAGGTTACTAATGCCAATACACAACATGAGGTACACTTTGCATACTTCTTTCTCAACTATTGAAATTCTACAAAATTAAATTTGAGACTACCTTCACTCATTTGATAAAAAAATAAAATAAAAATTCGACAAAGAAGTGACCAATATTAGTCAATACTAGCTAGGTACATAGATATAGGTATAAGTGGTGGTTAAATAGGTTAACCACTGTAGTTAGCTATGTGACAGGAATACAAAGCAAAAAAGAAAAAAAAGGGTGTCTTGCTGGGCCACATACATTATTCCATCATCATCCATCCTGCATGGTGCATTGCTGGTGGATGCTGGAAGGAAGTGCAGGTGTCATATGTGAAAGAAATCAGCTTGTGTTTTGTGTAAAGTAAGTAGCCTATGCCACCTAATGTGGCTGGAGATCGGATTTTGTTTTTGCCAATTGCTCTTGACATGTGGCCAGATCAAATCTGTTTTGTTGTTGTTGTTGTTGGTGATGATAAAACTGTTTTTCATTTTGTTTGGTATCCACAAAAGTAATGAAATTTGATTAAATCTGGGTATGAAATGCCAAGTTTCAGCATTTCATGCCACAAAGGTTTGAGACTAATTATAGTACATGTACTTGTCCTTGTTGTTGTTGGTGATGATAAAACTGTTTTTCATTTTGTTTGGTATTCGCAAAGTAATGAAATTTGATTAAATCTGGGTATGAAATGCCAAGTTTCAGCATTTCATGCACAAAGGTTTGAGACTAATTATAGTACCTGTACACGTAAGAGCAGTGAAAATATATGTAACAGCCGTGGAGGCACTCCTGAAAAAGAAAGAGGCGGGGGGGGGCTGAAGACAGGATGAAACTAAGTTTACAAACAAAAATAAGTTACTGAATTCAATTTCAGCTGCAATAATAATAATAATAATAAGCCAATTTTTTTTTCGGAACATTGCTTATTACAATAACCTGCAATGGGGTATATACTAATCTACTTACCTACATAAAGATTATTTATTTATTTATTTATTCATATTTTCCTGGGGTTATCACCCTCTTCAAGCTATCAGAGCTTCAAAAAAAAATTATTTTATATTATTTTATTATTTTTGGTGGCCCCTCAATTGCCATCAACTACATGCAACCAAGTCATCCACATAAAATAACCCTTTGTTAAGTGGGAATAGGGTTTACAAATAAAATCGCTAGATTATAGCGCGTGAAATTAAAGCCTGTCCCCAACAATAGTACAGCTGTCGCTGGTTAATTGGCCTCTGGTCACTTCCACGTCATCTGACTACCTATAGCCCGTATTAAAGGAGAATAGCCCCCCCCCCCAAAAAAAAAAAAAACCATAATTTCTACGCACTTTCCATTTTGCTTCTCAATCTTTCCCCTTATCCACCGCGTCTTTACACACGGACGGCTCAGATGTGGGGCAAAATAACGCGCAAACCTATCGCCAGCAAATAGGCTAGCTAAAGTCCAGCGTTTCGAAACAGAGGAGGAAAGCCGAAAAGAAAAAGCCAAAAAGAAAGGACTCAGACAAGTTCTAGTGTTTTCTAGATTTAACGAAAGAAAACGAACATAAATAAATAAATAAATAAAAATAAATAAAGATAATGCATTTTTAAATTATAAAGTTAATATCTTCTGTTCGAAAAAAAGAAAAGAAAAAAATACCACCAGGGAATATTCCGCGCAAAGCCCGGGGAATGTTTGGAAGCTCCCCCGGGGCGACACCTACCACCATGGCTAAGGGCTGTGTACGCGTATTCTCATTCAGTACGTATTGACGTAGTAGTAGATACCGTATAAAATACGGATGTCGTCAGCGCGCTTGCTGGAACTCTGTGTGCGGTCTAGTTCTCACGTAGCTTCTGCTGCTCTCGAGTAGGTTCTAATTTTTTGCAACAGCGAGTGTGATTGCTCGCAGAGCGCCATCTGGAGTACCTTCTTCTGGAGTTTCTGTGAAGAATATTTTTATATCTTTTTGGACCCTATAGAAGCGCAATCGACTTGCATTCATTGATCAATTTTGTTAGATCTCTCTTTCTCTAGTTCATTTTCACACCAATTCATTTGAAGAGAAAAGTTTCGTTTGCGGTGCCCCTTGAAGGAAAGGGAGAAAGGATTGAAGGGCTTTTGACGAGCAAGTGAGAGAGGGTTTTGGTTGTTGAGAGTGTCTGCTATATAAAATTCAAGAGTTCAGATTCCTGAATTGAATTCCACAGCATTGATTTTTTTTTTGTTCTTCCTTTGTCTCAGAGAGATTGTGATTCGTGAGGTTTTTTAGGTTTTCAATCGGAGTGAAAAAGCGTGGCGTTGGGAGTTTTGAGCAGATTGAAGTGCGAGTGGTTTTTGTGAGTTTTGGAGATTGAAATTCTTAGTAGATGGTCGAGAAGCAAAGGACGCAAGCAGCAGCGAGCAGTAGGCGTAGGGGGACGAAACTACTGGGGTCTGTGAAGAAGGAGGGAGGAGAAGGAGGATTCAGCAAGCATCATGGCGTTGCTGCAGCAGCGAGTCCTAAACCGTCGCCTTACAGGGGAGTGCGTATGAGGCAGTGGGGGAAATGGGTATCAGAGATCAGAGAACCCAACAAGAGGTCCAGGATTTGGCTTGGTTCCTTCCCTACGGCAGAGATGGCGGCTCGTGCATACGATGCTGCTGTCGTCTGCTTGAGAGGTCCGTCAGCAACATTGAATTTCCCTGATTCTCCTTCCCTCGCACTCCCGAAGATATCTTCTCCTAAAGACATTCAAGCTGCGGCTGCCGCTGCTGCGGCCGCGGTGGACCCGTGCGCTCCGTTGTCGTTGACGAAACCAGTCGCTGTCTCGCTTAGAGCACAGCTGCTGGATCACATTGATGATCCACTTGCGGCAAGTGATGAAGCAGAATCTCAAGCATCAGGTACTTCTGGCGACGTATCTTCTACTATGTTGGGGAAAAACTCCAGGGCACAAGGCGAATCTGTAGTACCATTTGCACAAAAAACAGATTCTACTGCTTTGCTGAAGAAGCTTGACGACGACATCGAATGCACAGGGGAATCGGCATCACCACCATCACCACTGGAAGAGCAGAATAGTGGACAAGATTTCAACATGTGGGATCCGGGAATGTTCCCTGATCTTGAAGAAGTTCGTTTGCTAGATCTGCCTCCTCTCCCCGATTTCGAACAATCTCAAGTCTTGGACTCTGAACTCTCAGCTGCTGCTCCTGCTGCTGATGATACTGCTGCATTCTGGTCGAGTCTGGATTACAACTGGTGGTGACATAGTTCAGAGCTGCTGCTGGTGTTGCCGTTGCTGGACGTTGCACTTCCAGTCAAAGAATCTGAAGAAATCTGAAACTAACTTACTTAGTTTCGAGTTGGATTCTTTTGAAGCAAATTTGAAACCAACTTAGTTTTGAGTTGAATTCCTCTGAAGAAAATTTGAAACTAACTTAGTTTTGAGTTGAATTCTTTGAAAAAATATCCAAAACTAACTTAGTTTCGAGTGGAATTCCTCTGAAGAAAATCAGAAACTAACTTTGTTTCGAGTTGAAATTCTTGGAGCTTTCAAGTGTGGATTCTGTGAGAGACCAATCACAAGTGATTGACTCTGAGTACCTCTGGATCCAGAGATACATATCCCAAAACAAAACACATTATTTGAAAATGCAAAACCCCGAATTTGGGGACTCTGTAGGACTGGGGGGAATTCCATTGTACACCCAAGAACCATTGCAAATTGGGTTCACCAATTTTGAGTAAGAATCTTTAGAAAGTAGATCAAATTTTCTGCACTCATCAGCGCACTGCACAAATTATTTATTACTGCCAAATTCATGCCCATTTTTTAATTTCAGGGGGCTCAATCACACTCTCTGTCTGTGCATAAGAACGACAGAGCACTTTGTACAAACAGAAAAGTAAAGCTTTAATGGAGGTTCTGTTTGTGGACAGAAGTGTGTCCACTTTTTGAGCTGCTATTTGAGATCTTTGTGTTTTCAAACTTCCCATTTGCACCAAAAAGAGGTCTCCTTTTGTGAACCTGAACTTTCTTTTGCAGAGTTTTATTTACTTATTTGGGCATAGTACACTGAGTATTTATGTGGGAAAAAGTCTCGTAAGCAGCTTTTTTGGTTTTGATTTTGTAAAAAGATCTTTTATGGCCTGCAACAGATCATCAAAAGCTGAAAATTATTTTGCAAAAGCCCTATTAAAAACTTCTTTGTAGAAAGTTTTTGTAGGTTGCAACAGATCATCATAAGCTTCACCTTCTTCTTCCCCTTTGAAATGGGAACTGAAAAGCAGGAACCTAGTCAGTTTTTGATGTTATTTTTGGGAACCCAATTTAGGTTTTGCTTATTGGGTCACCCTCCTGTGCTAAGATCAGCTCTTTCAAGTAGTGAGCATATGAGTCCAGATGATGTCACACCCTTCCCTCTATGCTGAGATCTATAGCTATAGTTGCAATCCAACATCCCTGATGTGGAACTGGAGGAGTAGAGAAGCAATTTGCTCTCCCTTCCCAATTCAAGTATAAGTAAAGTGCATCCATATTATGTGAATTCGTTCTTCAGTTTTGAATTCCATGACAATGTAATCTTGGCATTTAAAATCCTTGTTTCAATGCTTGCACGAACTTTTGGGATTTTTAAGGTGGTGAGAATCAATCGTGAAAGTGTTGAAGATATTTGTAACACTAGTAGTAGATGTCGGGATTCACCAAGATGCTTTGCAAGTAGAAGCACAAATGTTAGTTATGCAATTAGTATTTATCTTCAATATTGAATTTATTTTAAGTAATGTATTGTAACTAATTGAATGCTTATTAGTTTTCTTCTGGAATCGTTCGATTTTATTAGATTATTAATCATGTTACTTATCAAACCCCTAAATGTTTGCAAACTTGTTAATTGTTTGGTTTGTCTTAGGATTGATAAGAGCAAGTAGTAGAAACTTTGGAAATATGTATATAAAAAAACCAAGATGACTATCAACACCATCCAAAAAATTCCAAACTAGCAATCAAACTATAATAGTACGTGTCTAGCTAGTTGATGAACATAGTTGAACTTGAAGTTAAGAGGGTCAAATGCATATAAAGAAGAATGTTCCGTTGTTGAAATGTAGGAGCAAAAAGGCTTTGACTATTATCAATCTATTTGTGAAAGACAAGATTATTCTTCACATAGTTAGATCACTAACCTTCCAAAGATGTGGTAGACTTTGAAAGACTTGTTTGAATAAAGTAATGTTAGATGTCTATTGTTGAAAACAAGGCTTACTAACCTTAAGTTAGAAGAAGGGCGCCTTTGTAATAAATTTCTTCAATTAATTGAAGGACACAATCGACTAGCTTGCAAATATTGATGAACAAGTACAAGAAGATGATTTTATTGGGGAAATCTTTAATTCCTTTCCTAAGAACTATGAATCATTCACGAGTACTCTAATTTATCACCTTAATAACCTTCTTACTCTTGGTGAGTTGATTGGGATTTTGTTACACGATGAAACCAAGAAGAAACACACTCAAAAAAATGAAGAATGAACATTTGTTTTTCAAGACTAGGTTTGATAAAGCCAAGATTCATGGCCATAAGAAGAATTGAAACATTGGTGAAGCCAAGTGAAAAGGAGGTTATAACCATTTGAAATATTGCACATTAATTTGTGACGATGTTTTTTACCAAGTCTCTTTTATGAGCCTTTTACATTTTAATTTTCAAATTCACAATCATAGTCATTATGACCATGTCTATTTATTGCCAAAATAAAGAACCTTCATTCAATTCAATAACTTTTACTTTAAATGAAGAATCATTTCAATAGGTTTATAAAGGTTTTACAATTAAACAAAAGTGGTAAATATAATTTTAACTTCATCTCAAACTTTTGAAATGAAGAATGTGTTATTTAATAGTTCATTCGAACAAACATTCCTCACCAAAATGGAGTGGCTAAAAGAAAATTCAAACAATTCTAAGAAAACTATAAACCTTTAATGTTCACATCTTAGCCCATCTTTGGGTAAATGTACTAAACATTGAAATTATTTATTTAACATTTCACTTACTAGGGCAAATGATGTGATGATTATATTCTAGAAACTTTTTGATGTTCTTCCAAATGTCAAGCATCTTTTAAGTGTTCAATTGTGAATGTTTTATTTACATAAACATTAAAATAACTAAATGGTTTCCTAAATGTTTTTTTTTTGGTAGGACATTGCCACTAAAAGCTAATATAAATGTAATCATTTTGAAAGGGAGGAAACAACTTTTCTATAACAATTGAAATGTTAGCTAGCTAATCCATGTTCTACCAAACACAATAGTTGTTCACACATTTTTCTCCTTAGAAGGCAAATCATCCATAAGACAAATAAGAGCATTTACCAAATAGATAACCATTCTACTCCTTAGACCTTCATTGCTTCTATTCTTGGGTTAGCCATCAAAAGGAAATGCTCACTTGGAATTTGACAATTTGATTCCAAGTTGGGGGGGGGGAGGGTTGGGTTCATGTTGAAGATATTTATGAGGCTACTAGAAGATGTTATGATTCACTCATATGCTTTGTTGGTAGAAGGACAATACTTAGTTATGCAATTTTTAGTTACACCCACTATTAGATATATTGTAAGTAGTGTATTGTAACTAATCAAATGTTTATTAGTTTCCCCCCAAAGTCTATTGAATTTGTTAAATTATTAATCATGTTAGATAATGGACATGTAATCTTTGCATATTTGTTTAGTTTATTAATTTTGTTTGTTTGGCACATTTGTAAATTAAATTGAGAATATAGGTTTTAGGAACATTTCAATTATCTTCAATTCCCTTCCTTGGTCCATTTCACAAAAAAATCAAAATGTGCAAGTTTTCCAAATCTTGGATGTGGAGGCATGAATCAAAAACTAATGTCCTTAGTGAAAGCATAGTTATTCGATGGATACATATTCACTATTCGTTTCTTTTTGGTTCTTAGCACAATGTCCATTACACTAATTTTGTGAGCACCTAAACTTTGTGCATTTGAAGCTTAATAAACAAGTGCCATAGTCTCATCCCACCTCCAACAATGAAATATGTTCCAAGATAATATTTCAAAATGAATTGTGAATGCCAATGGATTTAATTAGTTGCTATGCTATAGGCTACATAGTAATTTTGATTTGTTATGTTTAACCATATATTGCGCAATTTTAAGTTATAACCTACTAAATTTCTAAAAATGGTGAAGTATGTAAGAATGGTGTAAATTTTTTTTTAATAGTGAATTGATTATTTATTTGTGAAAAACTGGATGGTTTTCTATAGTGTAAATTTAGGATGCTCCCTTGCCTTAGTCTAACCAAATATCGTCAATTGTAACTTACAAATTTTGGAAGGTCCAATATGGCATGTACTAGGCATTTTGACATTTGTAAGTTGGAATTTCATTTTTTCCATCTTTTCAAATAAATAAATAAAATTCTTTTATCTTTTCCCATCGTTTATTCCAACTGATTTTTTTTTTCAACATCCTTGTTCCCCCTTTTATATTTCTTTAAACAATTCAGAAGTACAGCTTAAGAAAAATCCCGAAAAATCTAAAATGTAATTTTTTTTAATTTTTAATTTTTAATTTTTCAAAATCATTATAAAACGAGAAGAGATTTTGCAAAATTAAAATTCAAAGTGAATGATAATTGTCCGTCCAATTAAAACACTAAAAAATATTTGCAAATTGGTAATAAATGAGAACCTAAATCCACATCTCAAAAATGAATGTGCAAATGAAGAATATGTAAATGTATGTAAGTAGAAATCTAGTGCAAATGTAAGTCGAATCGAAAAATGACGAGTCTAAAAATTAGTTCCAAATAAAGTCCAAATTCAAAATGTCAAGCAAAAAGTCCCAAGTGAAGTTCAAACTTGAATTGAAGTCCAAGTTCAAAGTGAAACCCAAGCTCCAAGATCCAAGTAAGTAAACTCTAAATCATAGATTTCAAGAAAGTAAGTAAAAAATAAACCGTGGGAAAATAAAACAAAATAGAAAAAAAACTGAAAATCCAAAATAATGCAAAATAAAATAAAAATTGCATTACCTCATGTGCTAAGTTAGTTGCCAAACCACGAAGATCACAAGCTCCAAATTTAAAATCAATTGCCCTTTAAATCAAAAAATCCATGTGAAATTAGCCTTCAAAAAAAAAAACTATGAATTGAAAATTGAAACACAAGCAAGTAAGGAATCTAGAAACAAAAAATAAAATGCAAATTTGCCTCATGTCACATCTATCACCAAACCAAGTAGATGATGAATATGAATTACAAGTATGGAAGAATAAAAATATTTGAGAAGTTCAACATCAAATATTTCATTCCAAAATTGAACATCATAAATCTTCTTAGGAGAGTCTTTCGACATTGGGACAACAACAATAGGGACTTCATGAGAATTTTTTTTTGTCAATAATAACAAGATTCAACATAACAATAAAAACAAATATTAACAATAGGTTGTTTTTCATGAGCTAGAACACACAAGTAGTAGTAGTAGTAGGAGGTTTGTCTCGAGCATAAACAACATCAACAAGCTTTTTTGAAGCAAAAAAAAATCATAATCACCACCATGAACATGACCATCTTTCAATCAACAGCATCCATAGGATAAAAAGGAACAACATTTTCATCATTTTCAAAATGCACCTCTTGTGAAAAACAAAAAAAAAGTTAAGAAGCAATGGAAAGGGGTGAAAAACATAAAAAAATGAAACAAATCACTAAATTTTTTAAAAAAAAAATAGTAAAAAAAGGGAAAAAGAAATGCAAAATCTAGAAGGTTTTAAAAAGTCATAAAAACTTTCATTGTATCAAAAGCATCTTTCTATTTTTTGAATGTTTCATCATAATGAACTAGGCGACTACTTTGAAGTTCATCATTAATAATCGAGTGTAATGTTTTGTCTTTGTTGATTTGATTGTACTTGCAACCATGAAGGAATTGAAAGAAACAAATAGAGACTAATGAGGACAAAAAATTGAAAAAAAAAAAAAAGGGTCAATTCACATGGAACCAAGAAAATACAAGAAACAAAAAAATGATCACAACATATATACAAAAACCAAAAATGAAAAAAAGGAGGATAATTACTCACTTTTTGTAGGATATTGAATCACAATGGCTCATCACCTCTATACCAATACTCACATCAAATGAACCTTTCTTCCATCTAAATAATGCCAACACCTTAACTAGTTTTGTTCGATAATTTTTTTTCTTTCAAAGTAAGGAAGTCAGAAATTAGATGATCAACAATCAAGTGAAGTTAATTGCAACCAATTAGAGAGGTCTTAAACCAAACATCATAAAATCTCTTCCATTTAACTTTAGGACATAGGAAAATAAAAGTGATAATTTGATTTATTAGTAGGCCAAACCACATGATGCCGCAAGCAAATTCTTTAAATGTTGAAATGACATTAACAATAGGACAATTAACAGGAGGTCAAAGTCGATGCATAGATCACCTCATCACATCAATGTGCTAGTTCTTTGAAGCTCCGTGGCATAATTTCAAAACCAAATCAATGTGCTAGTTCTTTGAATCTCTGTGGCATAATTTCAAAACCAAATCAATAGGCCATTGAACCAAAGCAAAAAATTCAAAGTCCACATTTTGGAGTTCAAAGCAATGTGGATGAAAAAAAATCTCATACAAAAATACCTAAACCTCAAATTCAAACTAGTTGGATGTGCCGGTTGGCAAATTTTTTTGTAGGAACATCTTCTACTTCTTTTCAATAAAGAAACACATTTTTTGATTTTTTATACTCTTCCCAAGACCAACATTAGAGGCCTGAAACATTGTTTCATCACTTGCAAAATTTTCACACAATTCTATTTTGCATCAATAAAAATGTTGAAAAGGACTATAACTGGAGCTACACTGGTTTCAATAATTCACTCACTAGTTTGGCTTTTGTCTAATCAATCTCCCGTTTCCTCCGATCAAAGTTTAGATGTTGCCATGGGATGGGAAAAAAAGTTAGAAAAGAAACCTAACATACAAAATGTCAATTCAAACATATGCAACAATTTACTTAAATAACACAAATAAGAAAAAACTAGAATAAATAAATTAGAAAGAAAAAAAATTAGGAGCAAGAAAATTTACCTAGTTGGAGGGTAAATGTCACCATCCTTCTTTGCAACTTGAAGCATGAACAAGGAAAACACATCAACAAGTGCTTTTATGATCGTTTCGGTCTTTGACATGCCATGGACATTGTTGTTTCATAACCATAAAATCACCACCATTCATCAAATGCATTTTTTGCTTAGAGTTCAAGCTGTTTGTTAATTTTGTGCCCACATTGTCCAATTCCCTTTCATCAACTTCCAAAAGTGGGATTTCACAAATACCTCAACAATGGGGGAATAGAAAAAAAAAGGGAATAAGAATGAATGAGAAAATCACAATCAACTCCAACTAATTGAAAAATCTCATTTTGCAACTTGTCTTAAGCAACTAAACATGTTATTTGCGACTATTTTAATATTTTGTAACAACATGAGCAACATCAGCATCAGCAACATTTACATGATCTGCTTGCACCTGAAGTTGAGGAGAATTATTGAATCCAAGCAAATTAATGAATCCAAGCAATTGCAAGTAGACATCAAATCCATTGTCGAACCAAAACAACTCACAATCTCTAGTACTGCTAACAAAGGTTGCAAAGATTGAAGAGGTTGTAGAGGGTGTGTAGAAGGTGTAAAAGGAGAAACAAAAACTAATCTAGATGCTTCAAGATGAATAGGTTATTTAGGAATAATGAATTTGGAGAAATTATCATTAACCAAAACTTCATCAAGTGGACATCAAACACATTTTCTTGTAGAATCATTCATAAACAACAAACATAATTGAGAATCGGGGGTTGAAATAGAAGCTGTGACAAAACAAGAGAAAAAAAAAAGGCAGAAGATCTTACAAGAGGAGATGAGTGGAATTAAAAACAATAATGCAGCATTGCAAAGGATTTCACATGAACAAGAAAATGGCCAAGGGCAAATCAAAATTAAGATCACACAAAAAAACCTGCACACATTAAAATCAAGAAAATGTGAGATACAAAAGAGATATGTAAACCAAAAAGGAAAAAAAGGAAGAAGGGGTTGAAGAAAAAAGGGAAACAAAATGAACTCAATAAGAGCCCTGAGAAAGATTTGAAGAAGAACTAGGCCTTGCAAAAGATAAAGAATATAAAAAATTGCATTTTGCCTTGCACATGGCGTGCAACGGCAAAATCAATAAACAAGAAAAGCGGCAACAACGTGTTGCAGACGAAGACAATCAAGTGCATATCCAAGGAAAGATGCATTGCAGACATAGAAAATCAAATGTGCAACATAGAAGATGAAGACAAGCTACACTAATGTTGCAAACAAAGAAGATCCTAATGCAGGTGAGAAAAAGAACATAAAAAATGAGTTGCCTCATTGCTAAAGAACTAAACACAAGTGTCAGAGAGAAGATGCAGAGGAGGTGGAGAGAAAGGAAAAACCAAGAATGAGAGAAACAAGTGAAGCAACAAACTAATAAAGAGAAGCTTCAAATTCTGGAGATGAAGAAAACATAACCTTACTGCCTTGATACCTCATTGAACGATGATGAAAGGACAAACCTCCAGCTTCATACAATCTGCTCATAAAAAGAAGATAGGGAGAAGAAATGGATTTTTGGCTTAGGGTTAGGGTAGATGTGCAGAAAAACCCAGAAAGATGCTGGAAAGAAGAGGTAAAAGAGACAAAAACCGTCCTAATTCTTTAGGCCAAAGAAGGTTTCCTAATTAGGCCCATCCAGATGTATAGATGATGGTGCTCCAGAAGGGCCTAATTAATAAACCTTCTCCTATACGTGGATCTGATGAGGCATTTACCGGCTGCTGCAGAAAAGAATTCAGGACAACCCAATAATAAGGTTATGCATGTTTCAGATCTGACATCATAAGTGCAACCAACCAGCCAGAATGAAAAAGAGAAAACCCAACTCTAAAGAATCGAGAGAACAAGACGATGAATCAGAATTAAGGAGCAGTTTGAACAGCAATGGTCATATGCATGTTCAGAGACCTTCAACAGCAACTGTGTGGTATTGACTCCCTACAATAATATCCATGGTCCCAGTTCATGTCCATCATTAACCAATGTCAGTTTTTGTCGCAAGACCAGCAGTAATGAGAAAACTCAGCCACAAATGCTGGATAGCACAACAAAACCTTAAAAGTGAAGGAGAAACCAAAACACCCCAAGAAAAAAGGCGAACACAAAAAAAGAGAGAAAGGAGAAGGCAAGAAATGGAACAATTCAACAGAAGAAAGACGAGGAAGAAAATAAAGAGAAACAAGAAGGATAACCTTTGCAGTGAAGGAAGGAATTATCGTTCTTGTTTGTCTCTATTGCAAAGCCTTTGAAATGGTCATTTTGAAAATTCTCAAGGCAGAAATCTTTTGTTGTTAAGCAGATCTCTGGTTCTATTCAGAATAAACTTTGAAGTGTAAGTATGCCTTTCCTTTGGCAGACAAATTAAGCTCTCACAAATGGACACAATCAAACTGTCCCGAAACAGAAACTGATATGGTCACAACACATAATTAACAATTTTTTTTCTGTAAATCATTAGCAGCATTTCCTTCATCATCCTTGTTTTTCTATTTGATAGACAAGGGAATCTCCTAGGAGTGAGAACTAGGACCTAAGACATCATTGTGCCTTGTCTATCCCTACAACACACAATAGCTGTGCTGATAAACCTGCATATTCACAAGGACAAAACCAACTATCTATATGGTGATGATCACAAACATGCTGCCAGCAAATGCAATCACATTGCAAGCACCAGTAATTAATTCTCTAGTTTCCATCTGAAACTTGACCTAAATCTGTTCACCTAGCCCTAGTGTTAAAAATAACTGAGGCTTCATGGCACACAGCACTGGAAGCCACAGGGACTACTACAAAGTTGGAAATGGGGAACTGAAAAGCTCTGACCCATTTTAGAGGATCTTCATCGTATATGTGTGCGGCCCAATGACCAAACCCCTGTGTCTCGAACTGTGCTCTGTGACTTAGGAGATGGAAACACATTCCAAAATCGCAAGGTTTCATCACCAGCTCCTGTAACTATCGTTTGCCCATCAGGAGAAATGGCAAGATATAAAACCCTCATTGTGTGGCCAGTCAATGTTGCTAGCTTTGACATTGCTGGATAACGCCAAACAATGATTTGATTCTGAGAATATCCGTGAGTGGAGATAAGTTCATTCACATTCTTAGACCACACCAGATTGCATACCTGGCTTCCTGTGTCATAGCAATTCAAAGGCATGTTTGTTGCGGTGTTCCAAAATCTGATGCATCGATCAGCTGTCCCACCTCCAGAGGCTAGCAACCCATGTTGATGTGGTGACCAAGCTATGGCCTTGACAGCTGCATTGTGTTCACTGAACTTCACAACAGGTTGTGTGGACTGATGATTCCACACAAACAGCTGGTTATCATTTCCCCCCGAAGCAAGTTCCCTGTCATCATATGACCACTTGAGGCCACAAACCTCTGACTTGTGACCCACCAGTTTGCTGACAAAGTCCTCTTGGACACGGACATCTCGCTGCAAAATATTGCGGTCACGACTGCCAGAAGAAAGAACATGAGAGCCCCATGCCAGGGTTCCCACACGGGTTCGGTGACCACCCATTGTCCGCACTTTCCGACACCGTGTGGCATCCCACAGCTGGACATCACCCAGGTTGGTCCCAACAGCAAGGTAGGTTCCCCGTTGAGTCCAGCTCACAGAGCAGACACTGTCAGGGGGACCCAGATCACAGAGCTTTGTGACCTTGCTAGTGCAAGCACTCCAGAGGTAAACACAAGTCCCCAGTCCCACAGCCAGCACATTGTGTGATGACCAATCAACAAGATTAAGGTAAAAATCATCCTGCAGAGCTGGTGCATCCAGTACTTTATATGGTGATCTTGCGATTTTTCGAGGAACTTTCCTAGGGCTTATAGTGGCACTATTGAGGTTGGCATCCAGCCCTACAGGAGAGAGAGAGTATGGACTCTCTGGCCTTGAAATCGACCCCCGCACCTGCATATCACTCTTGAACCTAAAAAGGTTTCTGTTGGTGGGACTGATGGGGGAGCGGATGGAGTCTCGTGCAGCCAACCCCAATGCTTTATCTGGGGTTGCTGGTGATGATGCTTCTGTTCCAAAAAGCTCTGAACGGAGTAACAAAGAATACGCTGCTGCATTGTCTTCTCTGTTATCATTGGCTTGTGCAATGTTAGCACCTGATGGTGATCTGTCCAATAGGGCAAATCCCATCAAGTTTGAGCTTGAGCGGCTGGGAATAAATCGGTCACTGTATGAAGTCCTTACAGGGGATGATGATGACACATTGCTTGCTCCAATGTTGCTGAGATTCTGCTTCATTGGAGATCCTGGTCCTCTCCATGACGTTCTGGCTATGGAATCTAGCTGTAAGGCATCTCTTGACATTCCTGGGGGCAGATTCAGCGTTCTGGCTGCGGTGATTGCTGGTCCTCCTCGTTGTCGGCCTTGTCCCCCATTCTCCCTGTCTGCACTCTCCTCCATGAGATCCATTTCTTGTCTAATGTTTTTGCAAATGGAGAAAGGGCTAGCAAAACCAAACTCGATTGCACTTGCTGCTATCTATCACCCTTCAGAATCAAGCTCTTTTGCTCTCTCTGGGTTCTCATATCCATCTGTTAACTTCTGACAAAATGCCCCGTGGTTGCATTGTTGGGACAATGCTCATTCATCACACATCATTTGCATCACTCAGCAAATTTCTGTGTCATCCTACAGGGCTCTGTGAACACCAGCAGAGCTATCATAGATCATGCATTCGAGGATTGACGATCGTTCTCAAAGAAATGGATTGTGGGAGTATGTCATGATTCTGACAGGGTCAAAACCTCCTCTCTCTGTTTCATTCCTTCATTTTCTTCACGTTTCCTTCTCTACAGTGCCCACGTCTCCCTGTGGCATTACTGAAGGATTTCAGCCTCCTGTGAACCCAAAACCCAATAATGACACTACAAAAGAAGCGGAGAAGCATGCGGGAAATGAAAGACGCAAAACTATATATATATATAGAGAGAGCGAGAACCCAATGTTGGAATTCTGGAGAGGACAAGAGACTTTGGGGCTCCTTTCAGAACGACACAAACCTCACAACAAAGGAAGACAGAGAGGCGGCTGAGAGGATCGAGAAAAAGAGAAGGACCCCTACATCCCGGCCGTTTTTCTCCTCTCCTCGTCTTCTCCTCCTTTCTCTTCGAAACTAAAACTGTAAGCAGATGCGTTAACCTGGGCTTCAGCAGGGGAAACGGCTAAACTTTAAGGCCGAAGAAGAGAGCCAAAGGCAGAAAGAGAGAGAGAGAGGGAAAAAAAATCCACTGCTGGAATGTCTTGATGAAAGTTGCGACCCCAGAGAGACAGAGAAACTCCGGCACTTCTTCTTCTTCCTCCAAAATGCGACGATGATCCACCCCACCAAAGATCTCACAAACACCTCTCTCTCTCTCTCTCTCTCCAGAAACAAAAACCTCGAAAACCGTCGCAAACTACCCACCGAGCCAGAAAACAGCCCGAGCACAACAGCAGCAACGGTAAGAGAAATATTATTCTCCTTTTTTTTTTTCAAAAAACAAGAAAAGAATGAAGGGAAAGAGCATGACCAGCAGCAGCAACGAGAGGGACGTAAGAAACACTCCCACGAGTTCAGAAGATTACCAGCATCATCAAGTGCCGCAATCTGCCATCGCTGCTGTCTCCTGCAACGGCTCCTTCCGCAGAAGAAAAAGCCGGAGCCGGGGACCGGGGGGGGGGAGTGGGGGGCGCCGGGGACCCGGCCGGGCGGGCGGGCGGAGGAGGAGGAGGGAGGGGGCATAACGCGACCGGCAAAATCCGGTTATCGTCTATACCCCTCCAACTGGCTATTGTCGGTCGCCAACTAAGTTACCTATCTACCGCTTCCACTGGTAAAGGTTACCTCTAAGTTACTACAAGTTACCTACATTTTGGCTGCAGAGATGGGAGGGTAACTAGTAACTGATAGGTAACTGAAGTAACTTCATTAATATCAGCTCTTTTTCTGTTTTTCCTCTTCTCTTTTTGAAGGCATGAAACAAACTCAGTGTCCTTTTTAAATACCCGTGTTACGCGGGTATCAGTGCGGTCGAGCTCCCTGAACGATCCAAAAGTCCCCCGGATTATTGGAGAAGAAATCCAACAGTCTCTAAAAACCTCCGGTTCTTTCATGAAAATCCACCCAGTGGTTCTTGAAGAAGGGGTTTGGAATAACCGAGACCAATGGGTCTCGGGTTCTGACGGGTATTAAAAAAACCCACCCAAACCCAATGGGTTATCTACCAAACCATATATATCTGCCCAACACCACCAGTACTTACCCTGCCTGCTCAAAACCAGATTAATAATATTTTTGTTGAAAGAAATAAAACGAAAGTAAAATAATAATAGCTTTCAGTTATTTGGCTCTGCCTGGAAGTAAGGCGGGTATTATAAATGGCACCAAACGTTCTCTGGGTATGAGGGCGGGTGTTAGTTATTCAGGTTCATAGTTGCCGATTCTTGGAAAATCAAACACCCGGTTCTCATATACATACATATATATATATATAAACCAAGTTCTCAATTTTGAAAGACAAAAAAATTAACTGCCCCCACCAAGCCGCCTGTTCTTTTATGGCCACAGATGGTTCTTTGAGGTATGTTACTGATGGGAACCGGAGGTTCTTTAATTCTTTGCAATATTTCTTTTGGGGGGGGGGGGGGGGGGGCGGGGAGGAAAGAAAAAAAACCAAAACTGGCTGTTATTTTACAAAATCAAATATGCAGGTACCTAACACTGGTGCTAACTTAGTGTTAAATGTGAGCTCTTGTTTGGGGGACCTACATTTGTTGTTGGCCTTGCCTACCAAGTCAAGTCAAGAAGGAAATTGTGTTTAGATTCAAATATAGAGTATTGTAGCTTAAGGGATTTTGGACCCTACTAGGTAATAAATAATAGGTCTATTTTTATACAAGGAATTTTTGAAAGGTGATATTTTGGGCTTTGTGTTGAAACTTGAGATTAGTTATTATAGAGTTATGATAGATATCTTGAAGGATTTTGGTTTCTTTTAGAGGGATTTTTTTTTTAAAGATTATATTATTTTTGCTGTGGTGAAATATTTGAGTTTTCATAATTCTTCTTTTGCATTAAGATCTATATACTTTGTAATGTAAATGGCAAAAGCCACCACACGGTGTGTCACACCCCTTGTTATGTAATTATTTTAAATTGTTTGTGGTTTAAACTTGCCTTATTAAGGGGCACATCTAATTTTACTCGATGGGCTGGGCCGCCTGTTCTATTTTGAAAAGAGCCGTTGAAAAGGCTGGATCTGTGATTCTTTTTTGTCAAAAAAAAAAAATCTGCATTAAAATATAGAGAATGCCTCAAGGGAGCAGATTACTTTCATAATGAACTCACTTGGAGAATTACTTTCACCTCTTAAAAAGCTGTTAACATTATGGAGTGGCTCTATTAACTCATTTAGAACTAATCATTTGTCCTTCAAATCTAAAGGGCAATAAATAATCCATTGAATCCCTCAATTTGAGGGGGGACTCTAAGAAATATTCCCTAGGCAAAAACAAGGGGTGTGTCACACTATGGCCTTGCCATTTAAATTCAAACCCATCTTAAGTAAAAGGCAAAAGAAGAAGAATTATGGAAACTCAAATATTTCACCATGCAAAAAATATAATCTTCAAAACATCCTCTAAAAGAAACCCAAAATCCTTCATGTATTATAACTCTATAGCTAATCTCAAGTTTCAACACAAGCCAAACATATCATCTTTCAAAAATTCTCATTTAAAAATAGACCTATTATGACCTAGGGGCCAAAATCCCTTAGGCTACTATACTCTATAATAAATCTAAACACAATATCCTTTGCCTTGGTAGGCAAGGCCAAAAAAGTTATATATTTTTAATATGTTGCTATATCATACACGTCAATTGTTAGTCTCAAAATTTTGTTGTTGTGAAATTTTTTTTGTGGGGGGTTTTTTTTCTTCCCCCAAAGGAAAAGTTTGACTCAAATCCTTCACTTTGAGGGTCAGGGTATAGTAGCTTGAGGGATTTGGGCCCTTAGGTAATAAGAATAGGTCTATTTTTATATGAGGATTTTTGAAAGGTGGTATTTTGGCTTGTGTTGAAACTTGAGATTACTTATAGAGTTATAATAACATCTTGAAGGATTTTGTTTTTTTTTTAGAGGATTTTTTGAAGATTATATTTTTGCTATGGTGAAATATTTGAGTTTCCATAATTCTTATTTTGCCTTAAGATACTTTTAAATGTAATTGGCAAGGGCGTAGTGTGACACACCACTTGTTTGTGTTTGAATGAATTAATCGACAAATTATTTTTTTCCATGGACATTTGACTCCTTCTTTGTTGCCCATTTTTAAAAGTCTTTGACCATATTAGGACTTGGTGTGTGGTTTGAATTTTTTTAAGGGGTTATAATATAAGTGTACTAATACACGTACTAACATACGGAGGCCATTGAAATGGCTTCCATGTAGGTGTTAAGAAAAAAATGTTATTACCAATAAAATTACCGGATTTGCTAGTCTGAATTTGTTTTCTTAGTTGTCTTGAGTGAACTACCATATCCTCGGGTCAATTTCACATTGACAAAACTAATAATTTTTTTTTCAAAAAATTAATTCGTTTTTAAAATTTGATTTTCTCCCCACCCCTCGTGATATAATATGATATTGTCATATAAATAATTAAATTATTTAAAGTGTAGGCTTGTCATAATTATAATGATTTTCAACATTTCAACTTCGTATTTTCACCAAAAAAATGTTTCACTATTATTTTGAGGATTATTTAATGACAAAATTGATCTTAAGGTATGGTAATAGTTAAATGTGTAATATGTTTTGGTAGGTTTGTGAGAATTTTAGAGGACCAATGAAAATGGTAAAAAGGGACCATTGCCCTAGAACCTTTTTAGGTCTACTTTGTCAAAAAAAATAAAAAATAAAATCATTTTCGTAATAATAATAATGATTTATGAAACTTTGGCAATAAATATAGGCAGGTTCTTTGGCCATTTTTTTAGACTTTGAACAACCTGCAAAATAATGAGTTGAGATCAATTCCAACAATTTTTATTGTTTTTTTTGGAGCAAGAAGCTCTTTGGTTTCCACCAATTTTTAATTTTTTTCTTCCTTTGTAGTTTTTTTTTTCTTTTTTTTCAAAATTGCATTTAAAATTTTAATTTAAATACTGCTGAACCTGAAAAGGTATTATGGTATTTTCAATGTTCAACAAAATAGGGTTGTGTGTACATTTAATTTTGTTTTTTTAGGCCAATGAGATTGCTGAATTTGATGGTTATTTTTTTTTTAAAAAACAAAATCTTGAGTGTATAGTTGATCACACAAATACACCACAATACAAAAGTTTGTGTAGCTTTCAGATAATGATGAATGTTAATCAAAATATTAATAAAAAAAGTGGCAATTGTGATTCCATTGTGACTTGACTAGATTGTCAAGTTTTACAAAAACATGATCACATAGATGAAATTGGCAAATTCGATAAAAATTAATTAATGACATAGACAAAATTTTCAAAATGAATGACATTGTCCACATGGACAAATTTGAAAACAATGACATTATGAAATAAAATTGAACTGTATGAATGAAAAATCATTACATGGATGACATCACACTATATAAACAAATAACGAATTCAATTTAAATGAAATGGATGAATTTTTTCACATGGATGAACTTGATAACATATATCTACATTTTAAATTTCATTGATATCATGATTATTTTTTCGTACAAAATTCATTCATGCAAGGGGCATGATGATACTTGCAACCTACAACAAGGAAGAACAAGGGAAAAAAATCAAAATATAAGGATAACAAGAAAAATAGAACAAAAAGAAAAAGAAGGCAAAGAAGAAAGGAATTTAATAAAAAAAGGCTAGAAAGAAACAGAAGGGAAAGAAATAGAAGAAGAGAAAAAAGAATTTTTTTTCTTTGTCATTATTTTCTTTCATTTTTTTTTCTTATTTTGTTTGATTAGTTTATTGATCAATTGTCAACTCATCTTGACTAGTTAGTTAGCCAAGGGAAATTACAACTCCATTTTTTCAAATGATGTGAAAAAAATAAAGGGTGTAACTTATTGAATGTATATTAAAAAATTAAATGCAAATAGGGTGCTTAAAATTAGATTATAAGAAAATACTTACAATATTTCAATAGTGTTTATATATTTAATTTTTTTTTATTATCTCATAGTGTACCAAAAATACCCCTTTATCTCATTTGTTTCACAAAGATACAAAGATTGATTTTCTTTAGTTGATGAGAAAAGTTAAAAAATTATTGAAAAATCAAACTTGGTAAATCTTGTCAAAAATCCAACTTCTAAGCAAAAAAAATTATTACTTGCCCCATATTGCACTAGTCGTTATATGAATATGCCCACATTCATTTACTACAAACATTAGCTTTGCAGAAACCTTATGTGCATTAAAAACCTTGGCCTCAATTAGAAACAAAACTAGTGTTGAAGAGTTTGTTCGTAACAATCTATTAAAGTAATATCCTTAGGTTTCGAATTGTACTCGAAATTCAAATTTTCAACAAACTACAAATTTAAAAATATTAAATTTAAACATTCATCTAATACCTTGGTAGAAATCTATAGGTAGTTTTAATCAAGAGGAAAACACTAGAAGTTTTGTGAGGAGCTATTGATATCTTTCATAATTTTTTTCTTTATGAACTTGAAGCATCATTTTTCTTTGTCCTACAAACAATTAAAGCCTCACATGGCCCCACCCCGCCAAAACCACAAATAATCAAATTAATGAAAAAGAGGAATGTCAAGGCTCTACAATGTCATCAACTTGTTATTGATGTTTTGCAAGGTGATAAGAAAAAAACCCCAACTTATTAGAGAGTTATAACATCTTAATATGAACTATTCAAAAGTCTTCCATCATCATAGATCTAGTGTAGAGCTAGGGGAAAAAAGAAAAGTTTAGATGCTATCTTGTTATAAGATGTCATTTTGGAGTTGTTCAAGAGCAATTATCAAACACTTTTAGTAGCTCAAAAAAAGTCACACAACTTTTGGATTAGGTAATGTAATCACAACTTAAGACAAAAATACTTATAAACTTAGACAATTTAGATTTGATTTAATGAATTTCATGACGATTTCATGAATTGGTCAATTACAAACCAAAGCCAATGAAGGTAGTTGAAATTAAACACAACCACCAAATGAACTTGTTTAGCATGATCAACCCTTTTCAAACCTTTGGGATTGGACCGTGCATTGTCAAATAACATTTTACAACCAAATGTGCTTAATATAATAATGTTAGTGATGCAATAACGTATTATGCTATTGAAAAACTTGTGGCACCAATATGCATTTCCAATGTACAATTGCATATTGAAGTTTGGTAAGCAATTTACTATGAACCATGCACAAATTCTATCTTGCCACTGTTCTAAAATTATAAATGTTCATTTATGGGTAACCTATTCAATGCCTCCTTTATAAATAATCTGTCTAACTTTTAATTTATTTTTAAACTATGTATTTAGTGGTTAAACATAACTTGGGGCTATGAATCCTAAGTTTCAAGGACTTTATGGACAACTTGAATTTTTAAATGCAAAATATTGTTCCCACATAATAGTAAGTCCTAGGTGACAAATTGTGACCAATGTATCTTTGGACAAGAACTATTTAAATACAATTTGCTCATGGCATAGTATTGATGAATTTGAGTTGTTTATTTTTGCCTATATTCATTGTCAATTTCTTAGAGCAAATTGGGCATTGGATTGTTCATTTTAAAATTAAGAACTTCTTTTGCATCGTACCTACTTAACTAATCCTCTCTCTCTCTTTATATAATTGTGATATTGAAAATTTGGCAAAATTTCCCCAAAAATGGCAAAGTTAGTCAAATTTGCGCCAAAATGTTTTCAAAAAATTCCCTATCTTTTTGGGATTTAAAAAAATAAAATCACTTCTCACTAGGTAGGTGAATAGGCAAGTAGCATTTTTGGGTTGTCTTTCCTAACACTGATGAACTTGTGGACCAATTCTTAACTCTGTGGCTTACAATAATGACCTTGGATCTACATACATTTTTACAAAGAAAGTTCCATACTTCTCTCTATAATTGCAATTAAGCACCATACACAGTATGATGGTGTGTCACAATTTCCAAAGAAAGAACACCTTTCATGCCCACATAAGAGAGAAGACAAAAAGCCTTACAAATGAGAGAACTGCTTTTTGTAAATAAATTTTCAACACAACACTCTGTTCAACAAGGAAACTTAAGAGAGTTGTGTTGAAAATATGTCGATGCAACACAGCCCTATGTTTCAGCAAACCCTTAGTTGAAAATATGTTTATGCAACACAACCCTAATTTATTCAGCCACATCCTTTATCAAGGCAAGACCTACCACTTTCCAGCCAAACCCTAATTCAACATTATTTTCAACTGACCCATTATTCAACACAAGATGGGTTTTCAGCCAAACCCTAATTCAACATTATTCAACACAAGATGGGTTTTCAGCCAAACCCTAATTCAGCATTATTCAACACAAGATGGGTTTTCAGCCAAACCTTCATTCACACATCACCACTATATTTCAACTGAACCCCCTTTTGTAAGTTTTTGACCCAGTACCTTCCTCACAACTTACAAATTCTATTGCACATATTTTAAGTGTGAAGGCAAGTTAAACCCTAAAACCCTAAATCCTGTTGATCTTGACAAGTTACTGAAGCCACACCCAAGCAAATTTCTACAGAATTGTACTGCTACAGTGGATTACAGTATGTAATCTGCTGGAATTGCATTTCAGGCTGTAACCTGGCACCTAGCCCTTAACTAACCTTACCGTTTCATGATACCATAGTAGTCCCTTGGCCATTTCAACACATCTCCGTCGAATAATTAATTAATTTTGAAAAACTCATTTCAACAAATAGAATATTCCTAAATATTCACTATTATTCTTCGATTTGGAAAAAAAAATAATGTTTGAAAATTTCAACAATTCTGAAAATAATGTTGAAAAAAACCATCACCAACTCTTTTGTGTAATGCTTATAAACAATGGGTTAGCCAATCAAGATGAGATGGTTACACTAAATTGATTATTCAAAGAGAATATTCTTAAAACCATGTTTTATAAATTGACATAAAAGTTGTATGACCTTAGAAGGTGTTGCATTATACATATGTGAAAATAAATTAAAAAATCTTCCATAAATATGCCATCCTTAAATCATTCCAACTCATATAAAAAAGTTCATTAAAAAGTGAAAACACTTATTACATTACTTTAAAAGTGTTTTTGGGTGGTCTATATTCATTAAATTCATTTCAAACTCATAAAATGTACCCAAAATATGTTCAAAACATTATTGTATATAATATGCATTAAAAAAATTCAACATTAATTTGACATACTATTTTAAAACATGTAAAGTTAAGCAATGTTTACACATTTTGTGCCGTATTTTAGCATGGACCCCTTTTACACATTACCTACCTACCTACCCATCTATTTACATATTACCTACATTTTCACCTAGTTACTTAAATTCAACCTCCAAGTTATATATCACATACTTATCATCCAACATTATAAAAAAATTCAGATTTCATCTAGTTGCTTTACCAAATGTACAACTCAATCATAATAGATATTTGCACTTGTTATTATGAATTGACACTTTATCATGTATTTAATTAATTATGGACTTTTGAAAAGTTTGAAATTTACAATTAACGATTTGAAAACTGAAAAATTGAATTAAAACTTTCATTTGGAGGCCATTAGTTGATGCAACTAAATTATTAATAATGTTTTTTTTAAAGTAGATGATCCAATAGATAGATATTAACAATGTTTTGCCTCAAATTTAGTAGAAAACTTTGATCATAATCATCAAGTTAGAAAAAGTCTAAAGTTTAGTAGATATTATTTTTGACTTGGACATCAAAGCACATTTGCACAAGGAATGCCTGAGGTTTGTTGTGATGAAACACATATTTGTGGACAAGTACTGAAAGAAGTTTGGTAATGACTTTGAGATTAAGATGTGGACCGCATAAATCTTCAAAGGTCCATTAGATGTAAGTGTGAATTGTGGATAAATAAAAGCACCTTAAAGATGGTTGCAATAATCACACAACCTATTGTTAATGGCATTCATGTTCATATGATGTAATTAATCCAATGCACATGTCCGATACTAGTATTGGTGGATGAGACATCATCATTAGTGCACCACTTAACCACCATACAAATGGTAGCACACGTAACCACCTAAATTCAACATAACTTGGAATAAACCACAAAACTGAAAAATGTGGAATAAACCACCACTATCTTCTATGGCTTAATCCATTGTACCAAAGTAGACATAGTTTTTTCTTTTATTTAATTTTTAAAAAAATATTAAAAAAGAACCCCTCCATGGTATGCACCATGTAAGGGTTGGTGGGTTGCAAGTGAGCACAACTATTTCCACATGAGTCAAATCAGATTCCATTCCACTATGCCAAAATCCCAAGGTTTTTTAAGCATTCCACCCAACAAATGGGTGGAATGCAGAGTGGACTAGAACATGATTTCTAGTAGTGCTTGGGCTTAAAATTGGATTTAATTCAGGTGAATTTGATCAAATGAAAGTATGTGTTTATACTATAGCTTTATGTCACACGAGCTTGCATTCCAAGCATCACAATTAAGCCCACCCACTAAAACATGATGGACCATAAGTGCAATGGTTCAAGATGAAAAGAATACAACTCCATATTCTTCAGCCCTTGTGTTATTTTCAAGGGAAAGCAAAACCCACCAGATTCTTAACCCCTTTTGGTCTTTTTTCAAGGGAAAGCAAAACCTTTCAGATCCTTAAGCTGCCTGGAACATAGCAAAAATAATTTCAGACACAGAGTTTCTGAAAGCCCTAGACTGGAAGCTCCATGACAGACCTCTTTGCGGCAAGGAGTAAGAAAGAATGAAATTACATGACCCACAGTAGTACTCCTACTTGCCAATAATGCTAACACTAATGTTATATTCATCATGTGTAGTTTTCCAAACTGCTTCAAGTTCTCCCTGTTCGCGCTACCTGATTTCGCAGTTTTACAGGAGAAGCTGCTGCTGCAGTACTCGTGTGTAGTCATCTCTATTCACAACCCATCGCGGTCCTGGATTTATAACATCATCACCAACAAGAACTCATACGGCGGCGGCAGCCATGTAAACTATCACGCCGACGATTGCAGCAGTCGCAATAGAGGGCAACGTCAGCGCTGCAGCGCTGGGCTGAGTCTGAGGTGGAGACGCAGGACCACTGGAACTCGACCCTGAGCTTGGAGACGGAACTGGGGTGGTGGAGATAGTGGATGGTGGTGTTGCACCAGTAGGCCCGCCCGCTATTCCCTGGACTGGAGTTGGAGCTCCGGTTGGCGTAACAAAGATTGGAGGTGAAGCTCCCTGCACGGGTGATAAGCTAGGACTTCCGATGGGACTTTGTCGAGGACTTCCGATCGGACTCTGTGCGGCGGTGGCGACGCACATCGACGAGATGAGCAATATCGACATCATAACCCCATTGGTCACTGCGGCCATCCTGCTGGTCGAGGTATCGAAATAAGCCATTGCGATTAAACTCTTGAAAGCAGCTTGTCTGAACGTCGAGAGTTCAAACGCGAATATATATTTGCAGCTAGAATTTCAATTCGAAACGGTGCTTCTGAGATTTCTTCTGAAAATCTTCCTCCTTGATCGTGATTCGTGGCTGCAAGTAAGTCTGAGGAAGAAGATGTGGGCCTTCCGGTGTGTGCACACTACTAAACTATTTCTACTTCAAAACACAATAGCTAATAAGTTAAACCCTTATCGCAGATCACCTGGGTACAATGAAGGAGCAGAGTTCCAACGAGAGCAGAAAGAAAGTGGAGAACTTGTTGGGAGCTGCTAGCTGTGTAGTGAGTCGATGGAAATTGGAGCGTTGGCCATCGCGGTTTATAAAGGGGAAACAACACGACGACGGTATACAAAGCGCGTGCAGCGAAACGGTGTGCGCGTAGACGAAGGCGAAGGACAGGCCCCGGGAATTGTTGATAAAAGCGCGAATGAATATATGTCAGAAGGAAAAAGGTGATGAAGTTGGGTTTTGGGCCTAATTTCCCTGAACTGAACTGAACTGAGGTGGAAATAGAAAAGGCACCAAAAGCAAGCAAGCGAGCAAGCAAGAAGTTACTTACTACTTAGTGCTCACTACCATTACTTGGAGAAAGTTTCGGTTTGGTTTTGTCAGTTCCACTTGTGATGCCCATCAAAGGCGTCAACTATTAATATTATTCCCCCACTAGTTGTGCTCTGGACCAGGCCATGATAGAACCAGTGTTGTGGGGTTTCTTCTTTTCCAAGAGGACCTTCGATTCAAGTTTTGATTCCTTTAAAAAAAAATGATTGAAGGTTGAGTGAGTGCAAGCTTCAGCTCGGTTATTCTCAATTATAAAACCTTCAGTTCCGATTTTTTTGACACTTTTTTGACACAATTCAAGAACCTTCAAGGTTAGTGCAAAACCGAGTCCAGTTTCATGTAGACATTACATATTCTCCTCTGCTAAATAATTGTATAGATTAAATTTTTTTATATCAAATCAAAATTGAGATTTACATCGATATGGAGTTCAACAACTAATAAAATATAATATTTAACTCTGAATGAATTGAGCCTACTTATGGACTCCCCCCCCCCCCCCCCAATTTAAAATAAAATTGCCTACTTAAAGAACCTACCTCACTTTTCAAGAGTGCTTTGTCATGGTTCCAATTTAAAATCCAAATCTAACAAAAGACTAGTTCCAATGTTCAATTCTTGTGTTGATTTCACATTCGGAATAATTTAATATGTTGTAAAAGATCATTACATTTATGAAGGTGTGGTGGATTGATTAAAAGACTTGGTTTTTCCACATGAAGGTGCAAAGTTCAATTCCTTATATTTTCACAACCTATTCACATGTTTAGATAGGTAGGCTAGGCAAACTAACTAATAGGTAGGCATGGTAATTAATTAGGCTAAATTGCTACCTACATAATAAGTAGATGTGTTTGTTACATCACAATCATCCAAGAACATTAAACATTGTGAATTGGTGGCATCATTTGGTTGGGAGTATTGTAGTTGTAAAAACAGTTGCAAACCATAAGTTTAGTTGCATCTAGCTAGTGCCACATTAAATGAATGAATGTCCAATGCAATGGATGAAAAAATAATCTTTAATCATAAGAGATATGCTATTAAGATTAGTGTGAACTTTTTAAGGCAAGTTCTAGCATAATCCTTATATGAACATGGGTCAAAACATTTGGTTCTTGGAGTTATTATGTTTTTCATAGAAATAAAAGATTTATCTTTTTTGAAGTTGAGACTGTTGCATCTTTTATTGTGTGTTGAATGCTTTTGTTCAAAGTTTGGTTTCAATACATATTGATGTTAGTTATGTATGCACATGTGCTTGTACATAAAGATTATTGTGTCATGTTCCATTTTGTTCATAATTATGGATGTAGCCGCTTAGAAAAGGTAGCACACAACAATGTGATTGTTGTTATGATTGGGTGGCACATTGTGTTTTTTACAACTATCTTTTTTGCCACTTGTCCAAGTGAACTCTAGGGTTTTGCAAAAACATGTGTCATTTACAATTAAAATGTTTTTTTTTATGACGAAAAATGTAGTGGTAATCTACAATTTGTTTTCTAGTTCATGCCTAGCATGTGCTTGTATTTACATGCAATATTAATCATAAGTAAAGTTCATACAATTGTGCATTACATGAAATATATTGTATTACAATCATGTATTTTTATTTTTAAAAAAACCTTCAACTCCATGACCATACTAAAATTTGTGTGTGTGCCCAAAGTTTTAGAAATTTTTGGTGACAAGCCGATCAAAGTGGCCTATTGCAATTTTTTGTTAAAAAAAACATAAATAAACAAACTTTGGGATGTACCAAAACTAATTAGATAATTAATATGACAATAGATATTGAAGTTCCGGTAAAATTTTAAGCCAAAAT
Organism: Sphagnum contortum; assembly: GCA_963920785.1. NCBI lineage: Eukaryota > Viridiplantae > Streptophyta > Sphagnopsida > Sphagnales > Sphagnaceae > Sphagnum > Sphagnum contortum. The sequence continues at coordinate 4,584,737 of OY987286.1, forward strand.
AGGTGATAAACAAAGTTACAAATGAAAATTCTAATAAGCAATGAGTTAGGGCAATATGCATCCATCAAAGATACTTCCAAATAACATCACAATTTGTTCAAACAATCAATATTCTTTGTCCAAAAGTGTGGACTTTTATTGCATATAGGTGATAAAGGGGAACTTTTTTCACATTAACATGTTGGTACGACAAACTTTTATTTGGGAAACATTAAAGATATTAGAATTTTATGTGAAAGGCCAACCAAAGTGCCTTTGATCTTTGGGATGCACCCACAACTAATTAATATGTATTACAAATAGATATAACCACTAAGGATATATGTTATATACACTTACATGCCCCAAAACATTTATATGTGTGTGTAAATGAAAATAATAATAATAATAAATAAATAAATAAATAAAAATATATATATATATACTTCCACACATCATAGTTAGTGCACCTTCCTCATTAACATTTTTGTGACAAACGTCAGCTCCTTTGCCTTAAGTTTTCTTCTTTATTATTGTTGACCATCATTTGGTAACCATGGTAACCATGGGTCCAATTTGCATAGGGTTTTGACGTGACTTTTGTTGATTTTTGACTTTTTTTTGTTCTTTGGGTTGTGTCTACTTGTGTTCTCATTTACCTTGCACTTTTGATGGATGGGTTCCCATCCTTGAATTCTATATACAGGGTTTTTGCTTCTTTATGATGACAATACCTACGACTTTCCAGCCAAACCCAAATTCAACACTATTTTCAACTAACCCATTATTCAACACAACATGGGTTTGCAGCAAAACCTTCATTCACACATCATCACTATATTTCAAGTGAACCCTTTGTAAGTTGTGACCCAGTAACTTCCTCACAAGTTACAAATCCTATGCACCACATATTATAAGTGTTAAGGCAAGTAACCCTAAAACCCTAAAGCCTGATCTTCAGAAATTTTGAGCTACTGCCACTACAATGGTAGTAGATCTCACCTAACACCAGCCATGAGGCAATCCAATTGACCGAGATGAGAACAGGTGAAGACTGTGGATATTTCTTACAATTTCTTAACAAATTAGTGTTGTGGCAATCCAAGTGGAGAACCAGGCTTTTTAAAAACATTTTGGAACTAGGAGAACCAAAGTGGACCTAGCAAATGCAGGCCACAATGAACCAGCACCCACCAGCGCACCATCCACTGGATGCCCATTGTGGATGAACCTTAACTGAGTTAATATTTGGTTTCACCTTGGTAACCAATTCTGTAGGAAAATAGGTAGGTAACTACTAGGTAAGTAGCTGGTTTATAGATAGAATAAGGGCTGTTTTTACTACCTACCTACTAACAGCCTGCTTGTGGGTTGTTAGTAGGTAGGTAGGAAAAAAAAAAGCAACTCAGCTAACCACCATGGTTAGCTAGAAAACTGGAACCCAACAGAAAACTGTTTACAGACCACTTACTATTCATCCTTGATGGTGCACTGGTGGGTGCTGGTTCACACCCAGGTAAAGCTCTAATAAAAGTAGACACCAAAACCCAGTTCCAGTAGGGGAAAGCTCTTGGAAAAAATCTTCTAAAAGGGGGTGGGGTACTCAGGCCTTTGATTTCTTAAAGGTTGCTTCCAACCATGGTGAACAACTTGTCATAAGGCTAATGAACAATTCACATTGGGAGTTACATCCCCATCTATGGCGGATGAAGATCCCCCCAAGAGCCTATTTGGTGCAAGACCTTGGAAATGAATGGGTGATTGCAACTCTGGTGCAACACCACCAACAAACATAGGTATTGGCCAAAAAGAATACCTAATGCATGGGACCAAAGTAATAATCTCATCCATCCTCTTTTGTCCAAGTAACTTCCAAACAGGGTTGGCCTGACCACGAGGTTGTGAATTTGCAGTTGTTGACTAAATCTGGATCTCTGAGTCTAAATTTAACATTCCCTGGGTTGAAACATGGCCACCAAAAGGCCTCAACTAATAAAGGTGAAGGTATTGTTGGAGTTAGGGGCCTTGGGTGAACCAACACCATGGTTGAGATACCATGGGTAAAAACCCCCAAAATCCATTTAAGTTATTTCTAAAGATTACAAATATGGTCTGTTTAGACCAAATCAAAGGTGTGTGAGTTCAAATCCAACAATTTTTTGGGCTTAAGATGGCCACGAAGAGGTCTCACTCAAAAATGGTGAAGGTACCAAGGTGGGGTCCTGGTTCACCTGGGCCCGGGTACTATGTAGTATGTAAGTTCTTGCTTGCTTGCTTGCTTGCTTAAGCAAATGCTTTTGGTGCGTTTTGTTTTCCCCGCCCAACCTTCGTGAAGTTGAGTAGTTACATGAGAGGTCGCACGAAGCTGCTGCAGGAGGAGACGGGAAAAATAGTCCTCAATTTTCAGGGAAATGAGGCCCAAAGTCGGCGTCTAAACACGGATGCCGTCACGTTTTTTTCTGGCATTTTCATTTCTTATTGAATTTTATTTTTATTTTTTTAGATTTCAAGTCAGCAGATCTCGAAAAAATTTGCTAAAAAATCGCCAGATTTCATTCTTGGTTTCTAGAATGTAGCCAAAGATGTGAAGGATTCTTTTTTTGTTTTACTTTCATACCTGTTCTATAGCCAAATTTGGCTAAATCTACGTGTGAATGATGACCGGTTTAGCTACATCACAAAATTGGAAAAATAATAAAGAAAAAAAGAAAGCCTGCCCCGGGAGGTGTCCGTCACCTTCGTCTACGCGCACACCGTCCGCTGCACGCGCTTTGTTCGCCGTCGAGTTTTCCCTTTATAACCGCCATGGCCAAGCTCCAATTTCCATCGACGCACTTCACAGCCAGCTTGCCCCAACAAGTTCTCCACCTTCTTTCTGCTCTCGCTGGAACTCTGTTCTTTCTTTGTACCTGGCGATCTGCGAAAAAGTTTAACTTATTAGCTATTGTGTTTTGAAGTAGAAATAGTTCAGTAGGGTGCACACACCGGAAGGCCCACATCTTCTTCCTTAGACTTACTTGCAGCAACGAATCACGATCAAGGAGGAAGATTTTCAGAAGAATCGCAGAAGCACTGTTTCGATTTGGAATTCTAGCTGCAAATATATTTCCGCGTTTTAACTCTCGACGTTCAGACAAGCTGCTATCAAGAGTTTATTCGCAATGGCTCGTTTCAGTACGTCGACCAGCAGGATGGCCGCAGTGACCAATGGGGTTATGATGATATTGCTCATCTCGTCGATGTGCGCCACCGCCGCCGCACAGAGTCCGATCGGAAGTCCTCGACAAAGTCCCATCGGAAGTCCTAGCTTATCACCCGTGCAGGGAGCTTCACCTCCAATCTTTGTTACGCCAACCGGAGCTCCAACTCCAGTCCAGGGAATAGCGGGCGAGCCTACCGGTGCAACACCGCCATCCATTATCTCCACCACCCCAGTTCCGTCTCCAAGCTCAGGGTCGAGTTCCAGTGGTGCTAGTCCACCAGCTCTGTCTCCATCGTCGGTGAGTTTCAGTGATCCTGCGTCTGCACCTCAGACTCCCAGCGCTGCAGCGCTGACGTTGCCCTCTATTGCGACTGCTGCAATCGTCGGCGTGATAGTGTACATGGCTGCCGCCGCCGTATGAGTTCTTGTTGGTGATGATGTTATAAATCCAGGACCGCGATGGGTTGTGAATAGATATGACTACACACGAGAGCAGCAGCTTCTCCTGTAGAACTGCGAAATCACGTAGAGAGAACAGCGAGAACCTTGAAGCAGCTGGAAAGCTAGACGTGATGAATATTTTAGTGTTCGCATTCATAGCGGCAAATAGGAGTAGTACCGTGGGCCATGTAAGTGCATTCTTACTCCTTGTAGCAAAAGGGGTCATAAACGGAGCTTACAGTCTAGGGCTGATCTCAGAAGCCTGCATGTATGTTCCAGGCAGCTCTACAACCCTTTAGAATCTCGAGGGTTTTGTTGTCCCTTGAAAGAAGAAAAGACAAGTCACGTTACACCCACCATGCTAGTTTAATCCATTCTTTCTCTGTGTGTTGATTTGTCTCATCACGGGCTTTGGGGGGGCCATTGAGATTTGTACCTGGCCACCTCTGATGTTTCCTTTGGTGATGTTAATATGTTTGTTCTCTTATGTTCTGTTCTCAATAAACAAATCAGATCTCTGAAAGCTGTATAGTCATCATGTGCTTCTCATTCGGTAAGAATTAGGATTGTAATTGTATTGTAAAGCACCTGCAAAAATTCCTTCTGTGAGCATACATACACTTGCTGGTTGTACATGATACTGGCTTATTCCTCAAGCTTTCTGTTCTCGAGGAGGATCTGAAAGGCATATAATTAGTTGCTCCGTGGTCGACATAATAGACCGGCTGTGTGTGTAATTCTTGAGCAAATAAATGTCTTGTGGTGTTTTCTGTACTGCAATTCTTTGTTTTTGTTTTCATCTCTCTCTCTCTCTCTCTCGCTCTCCGGAGTTTTACTCTTTGAAGTCTATAACAGACATACCCACGAGCTCAAAACTGAGACACCATTCTTGGCAATGTGAGAAATCCATGCAGAAGTCAAAGATTGTGAACTTGAAGGTTCATGATCCGTGTCTGTTTGAGACCTGGCCGAATATCACAGGGCTGAGTGTATGGGTCGTGTTGTAGCTTCCGCATCTGCAGCAATTATGTGAAGCATTTAGTGCGAGCCGGCGGCACCCAATGTTGACAAAATTGTTCTGCAAATTCTTGAAGGAAAAAAACGAGAAAAATTTTCTTCTCCAATTTCTTTCTTACGAAGAAAACTCTTGTGCGATTTCTTTCCAAAAATCACGTCTAGCCTAACAAGTAGTGACAGAGTCAAACCGGAAGGGAAATATCTCGCTGACGTGTCACCTTCTGATTCGTTCTTGAGACGAGCGCTAATAAAATACCCTTAACTCTTTCTCGAGCGTTTCTGACCGAGTTAGTAGTTTGGTAACCAACCCTCTTCACAGACAGAAAAGGGCTCTTCGTGGACGAAAACTAGATTACTTCATCCGCATGATTTTATCAATGTTCTCAACAATAACTAGCATGTCTAATAGATTTATTCATTTTTTTCATCATGAATTTTAACAATTTGTATTGTTTTCATCTTTTCCAACAAAGATTCAAGCATGCTCACTCACATTCCCAATTTCAACTTGCATCGACGACACTTGTTGTGTAGCAAACACATGAGGAAAATTGATCGATGTCATCTCAAATTGGAGGTTTGTTTACAAATTGACAAAACCAATCGGTGTATCAAAATTCTTCAAATATACGATTCCTAAAGAATGTATATGAATGTTTGAAAAGCTCCCAAAAAAAAAAACTTAAAATACAATCCATCTATAGAAAAATTAGGGTGGGTTCACACCTGGGTTCACACCGTTACAAATTTGACAAACTTCGAGAATTTTAAGTCATTGTTAACTTAAGATCAAATTTTCTTAAATGGTTGATTTTGAATTAACAACACAATGTTACATAACAACCCATAAAAAGGCTCTTTAACTCAATCTTTGTATTAAAAACAAGGTTCCCTATGTTTTTAAAATGTTCTCATGTTCCCAAAGCATGATCCATAGAGCCATGCCACTCTACTCCATCACCACTACCAAAGGATCTTACCTTTACTTTGCATGTCTCCTCCAACATCAAAGGTTCTTGGTTGCAACAAAGCACAAATAAAAAAGTTTTGCAAGCAAATATGGACATATTTAACACCCCAATGTCAAGCTTTAAATAGTGTGGTCAAGGACATGAATATAAGGAATGTGACATTTCTTTGTCGAAGCTTCTTGACTTGTGTTGATCTCTAAATAATGAAGCACAAGAAACATGAGTAGGTATGTGTTCTTGAAAATAATTGCAACACATTTAATAGAAAATATGAATACATTGACACAAAATGAATTGGGAACAAAAAACATCTAATACCTATTCTTGGATTTTGATGAGTTCCTACAAACACAGAAACCTAAAAACTATTTGTACTTGCTTTTCAATCTTGAAACTTTTTGCAACAAAAACTAAAAATATAAGACCATCGACACATAATGAATTGGAAGTAGAAAACATAGTACGTCTTTTTTTATTTTGAGTTTCTACAAGTAAAGAAACCTAAGAATCATTAGTGTTTGTTTCTCAATCTTTAGAAAATTTACAACAAAAACAAACACATCAACACATCATGAATTGGAAGTAGAAAACATAGTTTTTATTTTCCAATTTTGGGTTTTTGCAAACATAGAAACCTAAGAAACTTTAGTACTTATCTAGCTTTTCCACAATAATCCAACACAATCCATCGATGAAACAACTAGGCCACCAAAAAATAAAAACAAAGGGAAAAAATATGTTAATCAAAACTTTGGTAGTGTAGAAATTCAAGCTAGAAAGCCAACTAGGAGTATGTTAAAGTCCTAGCTTTGGTCATGGCCAAGTGGGAAGAACACATTAAAAAGTTGGACAAAATAAATGTAGAAACCAAATGAAAATTACAAAAACTAAGTGGAACAAATTGTACCGCCAATCATGAAAGCATGATGTGCTACACACACAAAGAATAACCCAACTTGTAAAGACAAGTGGGTGTATGATAGTTGGGGGTTTCAAAAATATAATACTAGAACATGGCACAATACAAACTATTGGAATATGAATGGTCATAAAATAATTGGATTTGGTCTTCCACATAATTTTGAATATATATTTTATATGATATGGTTCAAGAATTTCTTGGTACCAATCCCATCTAATTCAAGCTTACACACATGACAAACTTGTTGGATGGTGGAGACAACCTCTTCAAACAAGTTGGCAATCTTTAAAACCCCATAAACCTTAACAATGATTGTGATTGTTACCACCAAAAGTATGCATTGAAAGGGCCTTAGCCTCCACAACAATATTGCAATCAATATCTTGAACAACGTTGGAATAACCTCAATTTCCACTAAATAAGAACCTTCCTTTATGAAATATTGTATTTAAATTGCAATAGTTTTATCATAAGGAAAATCTCATGATCTTTCAAATATGTAAAAATATCAATTAAATCAATAAAAATAATGAAATCTGAAGAAACAAAGATAAATCTAAACCACAATCAAACTCCAAAAAAATGACAACGTCATTTAAACAATTAATGGCCACAAACTTTTTTTAAACAGAATGCACTATAATTGATTGTTTCTTTTTAATGCATGGAAGTGATACAACTATAGGAATGTGTAGTGTGAATGAAATTCCTCAATCAAAAGGTTCAATCCCAATGTCTCTTGTTTTAGATCCTCTACATTGATGTTTTCCATGACCACAAACACTAATGTTGTTGCAACACATAAATTATAATTCCAATTATCATCTATGGAAACCACAAAAACAATTACAAATGACCCAATAAAAAGCACTTCAATATAATTCTCAAAAGAATGGATAAACTACACATTATAACCTCAGACAAAAACAACCAATAAGCAAGAAACCTTTGGAAAACACGTTGCTAAAACAAACATACACAAAAACAATATTCAAAAACACATTGTACCATGCATGAAACTCACACATGAAGGTCATAGGACAATTGAAATAAAAATATTGTTGTAAGAAATCCAGCTTTGACACACCATTATGTTACTTAGAAGCAAAAGTTGGTCAACTTGATTTTCCTTCCCTAACTAACTTCGAATTATTGGCTAACAAATATAATCTCAACATTTCCCCTCTTCAACTATATCCAATAGCTAGTATCCTCTTACCAATTATGTAGTCCATACCTCAAAATTGGAGACTCTTTTAATCAACTATGTTAAAAACACAATCCCATCAAGCAAAAGTTACAATTTTGTAGATGTTACAATCCTATTCATGAAATTGATTTTTTTCAACATATTTCTTTGAAAAATTAGAATTCCAATGGGTACATGGCACCTTCTTCTTTTGCACAAAATTTTGCACTATTGCAAATTTTTAAAAAGAATGTTATGTTCCAATATTTTTTATTAAAATCCATTAGCAAATAAGGAAATATTTTGGGTTAATTGCGTTAGATGTCTATTCTTAGTTATTGTATGTAGCTAGATTATAAAAACATATTTAAAAAAAAATTATAATAACATGTTATTTATTACTAAATCCCTTTTGGGATGTTGCTACTTCTTATTGATGTTCCAATAAAAAATTTGGAAAAAAAAAAAAACATTGATGAGTTGGTCATGCAATTTTTTTTATCAAAACATAATTCTAATCACATGACTTTAGGGTATTACCAACATATTGTTGGCTATGTCTATAGTTGTGTTTATAATTTTTTTAATTAAAAAAAAACCAAACCACTGAATATAAAATGGGGCCTTTTTCAACAACCAAAAATATGATGAATATATATGTACTTCAAAATGACCAACTAGAAGGGTTGGGAGTACGAATATAAAATGGTCATAAATAAATTAGATATATTTTTATAAATTTCATATTACAATTTCACATGCACATACACATAAATAATTGGGCTTTGTGTTGTTATGCATTATGAGTGTTGATCAATTGATTAGTTGATGAAAAAATGAATTGATCTTGTGGAAATAAGATCAATTCATTTTTATGACATTACATGCAACTTGAATTGAATTGAATTGAAATTTGGATTTAATTGAATTGAATCATTCCAATTCCTCCAAAATTTTCAGCTACGATTTAATTTAATTTTTAGTGAAGAAATCATTCAATATTCAAGAACTTTTGCACTGCAAGTCCAAATGTCATGGAATCAAGCCCATGCACCCCCTCCTCATTGAGAGCTTTCGAAAGACACCAAGAACATGATCTGAAGCATCATGGTTCGGTGGATCTCATAACTACAAAACAAAACAAAACAAACTACCGTCCTTCATAGATAGATGGTGTTCCAAAAAACACTTTTGAAAAACACAAATCCAAAAAGTTCCATGACTCTTTCATGAATATAGTGTCCACAAAAAAGCTTTAAAAAAACACAAATATGAAAAGTTTCATGCCTCTTTCAGGAATATGGTGTTCCAAAACAAAACTTTAAAAAAACGCAAATATGAAAAGTTTCATGCCTCTTTACTTAGGAATGGGCTAAACATATTCTAGTTTGGAATTGTTTAAGTGACAACTACAACTCATGGAATCTAAAGTTGTCCTCCCTAAACCAACTTCGACGAATCATTCTCATTAGAAATTTTTATTCCTGCATCACTAGTGTATTCACTCATCACATTTTCAAGTTTAGGGGTAAGTTTAAGGTTTCATGGCAAAAGTATGTGTGTATTTGTATGTGTGGTATTGTGTAAGTGCAATACATGCATTCTCAAATCAATCTACTGCATACTCAATGACCTTGGCAAAATCCTCGCAAATAGTCTTCTAAAATTACAAACATTACAATCCTTCTCACAATACTAGCATCTAAATAGATCTCTAAAGATAAATTTGAAACTTCCAAAGGCTCAATGCAAAAATCATTCTTCAAACTGGACTCTGTGAAAAGCCACCATACGATATGGTAGTATAAACAATGCTTCCATTTCTTAGCACAAACAAAAGTGTGGAGGACATCCATCATTTTGTTGACATTAGAAGTTTGTAGTTGACCTTGAGCTCCAAGCATGCCAAGGTTTCTATGTAACTCCATCTTTTCTCTAAATGGTTGAATCTGCCACCCTAGACCTTAATGTCGTGGAATGGCCTCACCCTTGCCCATTATGTTGGGTGAGTCACCTAGCTCACCCTAACAGGCTTGCTGGCAGCTTACCCAACATAATAGGCAAGGGGCTTGACCATTCCACAGTATGTATGGGGTGAGTATTCACAGATCACTGACATCCTGCAATCAGAGTTTCAGCTCAATCTTGGTCTACTCAGATGTCTTCACCCCAATACATACCATGCAGGTTGATGCAGAGAATCCATTATGCCAGATATGGGTTCTCTGAGGTCTTAATAGCAGTCGATTGCTGGAGTACATGCTCGTGCATCATCTTAACCAGCCTATGACTTTTAGCAACAGCTTCAATGTCTTCATTTCGATCAAGCTGTGTTGCTCAGTTGCTCTCTGGCTCAGATGCTGTCAAGCTTGGCATCAATAGATTAGGGCTTTGAGCCATGTGTCAGGCTCATGAGTCTCCACAGCTCTTGCTCTCCAAGGCCTGCTCCTCATCCCACCTCCAAGTCCATGCCCAACAGTTGCACACACTTGTATGATAAAAGCACAAGTTACTAGGGACACAACCTGCACATGACCCCCAAGTCATGTCCAAATCTCACAAAAGACATGGCTCCACTGGTTCAAGAATTCATGATCAAAGTTTGTTGGAATTCTGTGACAAGATCGCCATGTCCCCTATGTACATGAGCTGATCACCATGTGCTTGGCATCAACAGATTAGGGCTTTGACCCATGTACCTATGCACCAGAAGCAAGGGACATGTGCATTCCCAATGCATTCATGTATTTTGCATCCCAAATGAAAACAAAATTGTGAATTGTGCATTTGCAGGGGTCATATGTGTGGCATTTCACAACCAGGTTAAGAAGCCAACAAATGCTCAGATGCATTTGTTCAACTTTGTTGCCTACGGGTGCCAAAGACAATGGAGCTCTAGACTTCAGTCAACTGATGATTTAGGGAGTCTGCACAGAGATGAGGTAACAAGAGCTGGAAATTTTGAAAGGAGAATTAAAAAAATTCGCCACCCACCACAAAAGTATGGCCACAAAATGCACACTAGCTGCAACAACCACAAATGCTCCTGACGACATAGTCAATTAGCTCGATGTGCACTAATGGCATAGAAATTTGTCAGTGCTGGTCAATTGCAGGTTCAGGCAGTGTTAGTGTGATGGTTGCACCTGCACAAAATTTCCGATAGATGAATTATCACAGTTGGCCTCCACAGGACTCCACAGGAGTAAAAGGCATGCGAGGGAGCATGCAGAGGAGGTTGCATCCTTGGTAGACCTATAGTGTTGCAATGAACACGAGCACCATCATAGCTGGCACCTGAGTCTAACTTCTTACAAGCCAAAAAAAAGGGAGCAAGAAAAATGGCCAAAAAAGGACATTGTTTTGATGGAACACTTGTGGGTCATACTCATAATGCAAAGGGAGGGCGTCAAATTGATGGACATTGGAACAACCACAAAGCAAAAGACAGACATGGAAGATTGTTTACCTGGTGTAATCACAAATATGTACATTGAATCAAAAAATTTAATAATAATCTTACTAAAAAAAAACCCATTTAACAAAGAGCTTGGAATCTCCATGAAGAGGAAGCAAACCCTAATCTGAAAACTTCCAGAATGTGCACCCACACTGGTCATACCCATTCCCTCCACCGTTTTGCCGTTTTGCCGTTCTTCCTCCTCCTCCTCCTCTTCTTCGTCTTCTTCTTCGCCGATACTAAAATGGAAGCAGAAAGAGCAGTGATGGTCAACAACAGTTTTCCAACGTAAGAGCAGCGGCAGCGGCTTCCCATTCTTCCTTCCTTCCCTCCCTCATATTGCGATGGCCTTGTACAAAGACGAAAGACAGGCAGCTCATGATGAACAAGCAAATGAGAGAGTGTGTTTTCCACTTGTTAAGCTCCACTCCTAACGGGTGATGGTGTAACAGTGTTCTTATTGGCAGCGTGACCAGATGCAACAGTAGCATGGGTTTCATGAACCACTGCGTTCTCCAGCAAGCTTCCGTGCTCCACAACCATGGTGAGAGGAGCGAAACCTAAACCATCTGCGATGGCCAAGAGAATGTCCTTGACCTGCGAGCGGAACTCGGTTAAATCCACCGTGTTGTTATGGTCGGTATCGAAGGTTTCAAAGACGGAGTCGTAGAGGATGTTCAACTGGTCTGGCGTCTTCGTCACCGGTCCTCCGAAATGCATTTCCACCAAATTCAGCCGCTCGAACGCGGGACGAATCTCTGCTCGAGATAAAACCCCATCCCCATTTTGGTCCAGCGACAGAAATAGCTTGTCGGCAACGGCGTTGAACGCCTCCTGGTCCATTGCAAAATCCCGAACGGTTGATCCGTCTAGCACGACCACACTTCCCAGCTGCTGCGCTTGTTCATTTATAGTCTCCTTCGGTTCCATGCCCGACGTATCTGATCTCTCTAGTCACTCACACTGCCTCTGCGCAGCAGCTTTGCTCTTCTCAAAAGATGACGCTTCTTCTTTCTTCCGCGATCTTCTTCTATTGTTACTGAAAAGACGAAATGGGTACTAATTTCCCAGATCGAGAAACACCTGATCAGAAATGTCCTGAGGAACAATAAAAACCAGAAATTGGCGAGACAAAATTCTAAACCACACAGAAAGATTGCCAAATTACCCAGGCCCGCTACAAATCTCCTGCAGTACTTACGACAAATTAAGGAGATGGGTGTCGACGATGCTTTGATGAAAGATGACAGTTGCAAATCACTTGGTCTCGATTGCTTCCAAAAACTAGGATCTGCGACTACTACTCCCTTGATTTAAGTGCTTCTTCTTCTTCTTCTTCGCTCCTTGGGTTTACAAACAAACCGAAGCTTGCAAGGGGAATGATAACATATATATATATATATATATAGAATTGTCCACAAGCAATCGGTAATATAAAACCAAACTTGTAAATTGGGTGGATCGTGGGTGGGGTTTAAAAGATGAAGGAAAACAACAACCTTTGATGAAACCTTGATAGACTTTGTAGAAAGAAAGCACCCAAGAAAGGGAGAGAGAGAAAAGGAAACAAGGGGCAAGGAGGACCGAAGAAGTCCAGGCAAGCACAAAAAAGCCCAACAAAGGTGGGCCACAAGGAGGAAAGGGAACCACTAAGAACCGAAGCCTCCACCAGTAGCATGAAGCAAATCAACTAAAGAAAGGGTAGGTAAACCTTTGGACTTCCAGGAGACGTGAAGAAGAAGAACAACAACAACAACACATGAGGGGTCCCCCTTCTCTTGCAACTCCTCATGCCCACCAACCAAATTTGCGCAAGACGACGCACTGAGTTTGGAAATATCTCTTCACAACAGTCAAGGACACAGTCACTAGTAGTCCGTAACCATGATTCACTCTCCACTGCAGGCACCCATGGCTACTCTAGTCCTCAATTATGCTGCCTTCTATCTCTACTCAGCAAAAATGCTATTATAAGTTCTCTAGCCATTCATTGCTTCAAGTAACTCATCAAGGATATTCATCACACTGGGTCAGATATACTCTCTCCTATGCCAAAATATTCCTCCTCTTCATTTGTCTCTTTGTGTTTGGCAATGGGTAATAATAACTCACTTCAATATTTTTCCATTGTTGGACATCTCCACAAAATTTGCTCCTTGTGTTGATTGTTTGTAAATGGAGTTCTTTTTTGGACTAAAAGTTCACATCAATCTGGTAAATTTGAGGGGAATAGTGTTTTTGTGAATGAGGTTTTTGCACATCCAGTTATATAAGATGCATTTCCCAATTGCTACATGGAAGCATATTTTGTTCATAAGTGCTTCAATTAGTCCCTTATTTTGGGAGATTTTATTTTGCTTGTTTCAAATCCAAATGGAGGTCTATTATATAATTATAGGGGTATCAAGTGAAAAGGCTATTTAGATCCTTTGAACCTCTAGAGAATGAAAATGATTGGAGAATAAACACACGCTCTTTGAAACCTTAAGTGTTTGCTCACCAACCTATCTACCCTATAGAGTTAGTATTAAAAATATACACAAATATAATATATTGAGTCTGTGAACTAGGGATTGTGACTAGGGATGAAAAAAAACTTATATGCCAAGTCAGATTGTTAGAAATGGGTGGAAGCTGTGAATTGAATTGGGAGTTAACTTTCGTAAAACTAGCAGGCTCAAATGTTGGAATATCATCATATTCTCATTGTCCCTATCTATGTTCAAAGAAAAAAATTTATGACCAATGAGATTGCTCAAATTGATGCCTTTGAATTGTTTTGAAGAATTCCCTTAAAGTATGAATTAGGACTTACACATTGCATGCAAATTACAAGGTACTTTTCACAAGAATTTGAAGGTTTTTATGGATCTGAAGTGTGATTTTTAAACTCAAAGATTGTTCTATTTATACAGTAGTACTCGAACAATTTTGGCATAAATTAAACCATTTTTTGTTTTGCTAAATTTTTGACATTTTATTTGTTACTTGTGCTGAACTTTTTATAAAACTAAAAGCTTTGCCAATAGGGTTCATTACCTATCTTGTTTGTTTTTTTTTTCTTGTCTTTTGGGCAAGAGCCAACAAACACAAGGATAGCAAAGCATCAATCACTACATATTGTACATGCGACTTTGGGCATTAAATAATTCTCAATAGGTTGAGTTATCTCTTTTTTTATTATTTCTATTATATATATCATAGTCAGGTTGCTGGGTTTTCCAACAATTGAATCTAGATAGATGTATGTGGAGAAATCCACACCACCCAGTTACCACAATAAATTCAAAATGTAAGAGAAACCTTGCATAATTGTTCTTGATTGTCAATATCTTGAAAATACTGAATTGGGGGGGACAGCCAAAAGCTCAACCAGTCCCATGGAAGCATGTCAGCTAAAGAAAGGGCAGGTAAACCCAATAAAACTTGGAGCCTAGAAGAACCCTAATGGTCACTCAGGATTGATTCACTCACTTCCTACCAATCTCCTCTTGTTTATGACTTTCCTTATGCTACTTAAGGATCCACCTAAAAACTTTTCCCTAGGGTAAGGGACCTAGGGCTGCATTCTGCATCCTAGTTTGTCTCTAGGCTTGGCTACTCAGCAGCCATATTGACCCCACCCTAGTGCCTCACTAGGAGGTAGAATTGGGCCTCCTAAGATGCGTCCTCTAGATTGTAGATGTGTCCTTGTCTGTTGATTGAGCGGGTTTTCAAGTTGTTACAAAGTACAGAATTGGTCACCATTTCCTACCTAACTTTACATATTGACTAATCTGTGCCTCATTTTAGTACCCATCTATGCACCTTTACACTAGTTTGAACCCTGTGCCTAATGCACAGGTGTGTGTGTATTTGATGGTACATATTACAAAATTACAACTACAAACTACATTTCCAAAACCTCTCTATATACCACATTCCGCATGTATCCATGGGGACCTTGGCCGCTGAAAATCTTGATGTTTGCACTGCTTGGGACCCGTGAGATAGCAACATACAACGAACCATGGGAAAAGACCAGAGATGGCAAATATATGTTGGGTTTGTTGCTGATATTGATATCAAAATCTTGGGGGTGCCCCCTCCCCAGGCCGGGCATGCCTTTCCTAGACAGCAACACATGTGCAGGAAAAGGGGGGGGGGGGGGGGGGGGGGGGGGTGGTTAGTTTTCTTCCCTGTATGATGCCATCCATGGATGGATGACGGGATGCATAGATGGATGGAAAGCTTCACGAAAAACGACCACGTCTTTTATTATATGTAATTGTGCCCCCAATTCAGTTTCTTAGTAAGTCACTAGGGATAGGACATATTCTGTTTTATGTATGGTGAATCCTCTAGGTAATTAGGGCTATCATCAAACACCCACCCATCAATGAGTGCTTGATTAGTTCACAAAAAATTTCATGACCAATTAGCAAAACACCTTCCACTAGTTAAACCATGACCATTGATCGAATGCTTGGTGACAAAAAATGGTCTTTGGCATTTCAAAAAATTGCAACCAAGAATGCTATAAACGTGTTTAGTCATAGGTGTAGGATGTAATATTCATTGCTCAATCATATAAAAAAGGATTTAGCATTGGGGTTAGAATTGTCACATGAATCCTTGCAAATCTGAAAATATCCCAATGCATGGGATTTTAAGTGTTTGGTGAAGGATGTCATCTTGGACAAATTTCCAAATTTTGCAACTCATTATGTGAAAGCAATTGTAGACTTGACACCAATGTAAATGTGAAAATAGAGGCAAAGAATGATGAGTGCAAAATATAGGAAATAAACAATCTACATAAGGAGAAGCATTTTAAATTTGTATATTATTGTTGGGTAGCCAAACATGTAGTCACACAAGTAAGAAATAATGCAAGGAAAGTTGGTCTCATAAATTTTAACAAGCCAACCCACGCAATCTCAAGATGGTCTACCTAGGGCTTCATGGTGGTATTGGTTCAAGCAAAAACATCTAAAATTGTGCATGTCTTATAGAAGGCCTACAAATCTCTAAAGCTCAAGGTTTAACCATCCAATTCTATAGCTCCTATCAAAACTGGAAAACATTATGTACCATCAACATAAACACAAATTTAGATAATATAGGAACTCAAGCAAGCAAACAATTTGGAGCTTATGTTTTGGCTAAACAAGGTTGGAAAAAAATTTATCTTGTCATCCCATATATAAGGAATGATTAAATTTTAATTTGAACTATGTATTCTTGATGTAATAAGTGAGGTATTATCCATATTTTACATCTTCAAAATTGAATGACTACAAGATTGGAACATCAAAAAGTACAATTCAAGGACTTATATAGTGATGCAAAAAAAACTTGGATGATAGCTTTTCTATTCAAAAAATTCCTAGGCTCTCCAAAAATTCTATAATAAGTGGTATTTTTTTTAAAATTTGACATCTTTTAATCATTGATGGGCATGGATCTCATGTGACTTTAGAGATAATAGAGCAAGCACATGCATTTGGACTAAATATGGTCACACTCCCAAGCCATACTTCACACACTCTATAGCCCTTATATGTGTTTTGTTTTAAATCTTTCAAAATAACATTTAAAAAAGAAAAAGAAAATGTAGAGATTCAAAATAAATATTCAAAACTAAACAATATCATGTTGGTAGTTTAGGTAGACACAACCCTGGACAAAGCATTGTCCAAAGAAAATATCAAATTTGGATTTCGGGTTACAAGAATATGACCTCTAAACCCTAGGGCAATGAATGACAAACTATTCATACCTAGTGAAGTGTATACAACAACAAATAACAATAATAAAAATGAAGAAGATAAAAGTTTTAATGATGAACCTAATGAATCCTAGATCGAGGGAAAATTTTGTTGTTTCATATTTTATAAATATTTTAATCCAATAAATGTTATAACTTGAATGGAGAAGATTTGACAACCTTCTTTCACTAAAGCAAAGGTACTATGTGAAAATATTAACCAATTTAGCTATCACTAAATAATTTGAGGAAGGTGTTGAATCATGGGTTGATTTAAACTAGGAGCACATCTTATGTGGTTCAACAAGTTAGGTCCATTCAATTAACCACAAATAGATCTACAATTACAACACATATCACAATTTAATCAATTCATTAGAGTTTGACAAATGTAGTACCTACTTGGAACATAAGTTTCCAATAGTAGGAGGTTGTTTTGCAAGATTTTTTGGTTGAGATCTATTTGTCAAACATAAATATTTTATGAATGCTTGCAATTGACTCCTTCCATGTTGTTATTAAATTTTAATGAGGGTAAGTCATTCAAAGTCCCTACAACAAAATCAGTTGCATACATTGCATAACAATTTTATTAACAAAATACTAGATTAAAGTCTTAAAGTGTATAGATAGATTTATGACAAAATACCTACATCACAAATGTATGTTAAACATTCATAACTCAAACATTACTAAAAATCTTGTATTCCCATTTGCAACTACAATATGCAATTATTTGTCATTTGCAACTATGTTTTATCCTTTTTACAACTACTCACCATACTTTTAAATTTGTAACTATTTTTGTGTCTATGGTGCAATTACTAAATTGCACATTTTCCCATATCAATTAACTTCTTGGATTTTTCATTTAAGAATCCCTATGTTCATTTAGTCATGAAATTAGTTACAATTTGGTTACTTCTATACATTTAATGTGAATTAAAATATAGTGGATTATATTTAAATAATATTTAGTTTGTATTCAATGTTTATTAAACTTATCTTAAGCATAATTAACATATTTAAATATATTTAACTCATATTCAAGGTATATTAAACATATTTAACTTGTATTCATGGTGTGTTAAAGTATTTAAATTTGTATTGTAGGTATATTCAACATATATTTCCTCATATAATGGGCATATTAAAATTTTCAAAATTCATTTTGATTTTATATGGTTTGTAAAAAAACATACCATGTTTTTAAAAGTATGATTGAATAATAGTGGCAAGGTCATTTTAATATGATATAATCACCATATGAAACAAGTATTAATTATTGATGAATAATTATTATCAACTAAATGACTCATTAGTGTAAAATATGGAATAATTAATGTTATTCAATTAGTTCATTAAATTTTAGTAATATTAATCAATATATGATTATTAATTACTTAGTTCGAATTTTGAAATTCAATAATTCAATATTAAATCAAAAATTGATACAACAATTAATAATTATTGATGAATTATTACCATTAACTAATTGATTACTTATTAATAAATAAATTATTTTTTAAGTTTTTAATATTTAATAATTACTATGTTCCATTGACTTATTAATTAATATTTAATTTACTCAATTACTATGAATTAATCAATCAGATTGAGTAATTAACTTTTCATTTGATTTAATTAATCTAATTCAGATGATTAGATAATTAGTAAATTTAGATAATTTAGATAATTAAATTTGAGAATCTAGATGATTAATTACATAAAATTTAGCTGAATTCATATAATTAATTATGTGAATTTAAATCAATAATTTAAATCAATAATTTAGATCATTATTTAAATCATTATTTCAGATAGTGAATTCAAATACTTTATTCCCATAGAATTGTGTGATAATTAATTATTTAATTTAAATTTTTTAATTAAAAAAAAAACACAGAGCATTTGGGAAATTGTTTTTTAGTTGTAACTTAATTTGCATCTAAAAGATTTGGCCTGTATGTTTTGTCTTATTTTGAATCTTATCTCACAAATTATATATATATAACTCTTGTGTTTTCATATTCAAATGCATGTGTTAATTTGGGTTCATTTGCATAAAGAACTTGACCTTTAAAAAAACATAAAATAAAATAAAAATATTTACATGGCTACGCTTTAACTAACCTACATTTTTTCCTTTAATAGTTATCTTCCTACCTACATAAATAAGTAGGTCTTACTTTTCTACTTAAGTACTGTAGGTAGGTAGGTATGTTCTACCTGCCTAGACCTATATATTGATATACCTAGTTATATATATATCCAAAATTCAATTCATCTGCCACGTGACAACTTTTGATTGTGCCACATGTCACAATATAAAACCATCTAAAATGAAAAATCATAATGAAAATAAAAAATAAAAATGGAAATGCACAAATTATGACATGTGGCAATGTGTAATTAGTTAAGGAAATTGCACATTCTGATAATTACTAGCAAAAAATTACACAATCAGAGTATATGATTGACCATATACCTCATCCATGTGCATTGTGATGATGTCATGCTTCAATCATATTTGTGACTACATGTTGTGTGCAACTAGACTTATGCAACTAATGGGAAAATTAATTGTGTGGGTCATTTATAATTAGATTTTCCTTACAAATTGAAATCGCAAATATGATTTTTTCTAGTAATGAAAGTCATAGTCACAAATGCCCACCTACAAACAATCATTTAATGACATGTTAAGTACCATGCATGTAACCTACATAACAAATAGGTTTAGCAAATAGTGTACAAGTTGTTGTTAATTAAAACCAATACATTAGGGTAACAAGTACCTGTTGAATAAATGTACTTATTATGGTCTAGAACAAGTACCCATCGCCTATTGAACACGGAAGTTAAGGTATAATAAGTAGCCATTAGTCGAAACCAATAAGATTGTGTCCAACAATTAGTCACCAGTAGCCACCACATACACACCAAATAAAAATCCATTGTTTTGCAATTAGTCATTAATTGAAACAAGTATGCTATCATGTTCAACAAATAGTCAATAAACTAAAACTAATAAGGTTGTATTTAACAAGTAATCATTTGTAGTAGCCACAACTTATATTAAGTAATAATCTAGTGTATCACAAGTAGCCACTAATTAAGCAACTAAATACACAAATATTAACCACCCACCATAAATTAAATAAAAAAGTAATCAACATTAGAAGACAACATTGCCTACCATGTAAACACAAACAAGAGCAAGTAACCATCACGAGTTAACATTCCAAAATGTAAGAAGACATGCAACAAATTCCAATTTCAAGTATTCAACAATTGTAAAAAAAAATTTAATTACACCATTTAAAAATCTTTAGAACAACACACAAGAAATAACATCACATGTACTAATTGGGTGTTGCCATGGTAAGGTGGACCAATTTTGGTGTCCCAAGGGTACTTTTGCTACAATGAGTGTGATTGCAAGTGTTACATCTTATTACATATGTTTGGTTTGGTTAATAAGGGCTGATTTTCAAATAAAAGACTTTAATATTTACATGATGCAATTTTTTTAATGCAAAAAACATAAAATCCCAAGAGCTATGCACTTTTGAATTTTAAAATTAGGGTGTAATACCAACTGCAATTAGGCTAATGGACTTTAATTTGGTTCAACAATGGATTTAGAACTTGTTTAGGGAATTGGTTTCAAGGTGGAAATGCATTAATAAAAATAATGCAAAAGAGTTTTGCATCATATGAATTGGAGATATTACATTATGGACTTTTAATTGTTGAAAAAACACACCTTATTTTTAAAATTCCATAGCATTAAAAAACAAAGGTGTTTTGAGTTCAAAAAATTTAGACACATATAAATCACTAGTCTTTACAATGCACAAATCACATATGGAAAAAAATTACTAAGAATGGATAGATATCATTTTGTCATCATCATGTCTCAACATTGTGCACATTATAAAACTTGCAAAATGGATTTTGGCCAAGTTTATTTTTGCCAAATTTTGGTCCACCCAACCATGACAAGACCCAATTGCAACATCACTTGTGACAAGTTAAACTACATAGGTTTTTGAAAAATGTTTAATACATGGACAAAAAATGACATACACTATATTGAACTAGTTTCTTATTATTGGGATTCAACAAATTAGGAGTTCATGTTACATATTTCTATTTTCATGCACATGTGCACTCAAGTTCATTTTATTTTTCACTTTAAAAGTACACATTTGGTGGTTTTTTCTCACCAAAAAATATTTGAGCACAATTAGGAACTCTAATAAATTTACCCCTAAAATAATACTCCATGGACACATTGTCCATGGAATTATTTTTTTTAGATGGAGTAGTGACAAATGTAAAAAAATTTCAGGACTACAAGTGTTTAAGTTTCCTAGTGTTCAAAATTCAAAGCTAGAAATGTGAAATTGTAATAAACTTTTTAGGGTTTCTCAACCATGCGTTAGATTTGAGCACAAATTCCACAACAAATTATTTTCACTCCCACACGATTTATTATTATTCTAATAATCAACATTTTTCATTTACATATATGTCAACTATGTTTACAATTTAAGTCAACAAGATTATAACCAAAATTAAAATTCATGTGGAGGTTTGAATAGAAAGAACAATTGTTCATGATTTTATGAAAACTTAAATATATATCCAAATTACAACTACTTTGTCAAAATGATGCAAAAATAACCAACAACTCCTTCATGAAGTTTGTATTAAAACACTTAATAAAAATAACCCCAAGTTGTTGCATAGGCATAGAAGACAAGGGTTTTAGAAAAACTACTTCCAAAGATGACATTAGGGGGGAAGCATGGTACAGTAGCTCAATATCGACAACAATTACATTCCCTATAAGTCCATAGAAGATTTTTTTATATGATTCAAATGGACATGGTTGTTACTTTAAAAAATGTTTAAACTTGGAACAATACATTGTCAATCACTTACAAACCTTCCCAAATCTATGTGAAAACTTGTATTTAATGTAGCTAATGTCATTTTTTAATTTGAAAGTCCTAAAAGGAAAACTCACAAAATCCATATGAATAATGACCCATGTAAAGTTTTTAAAAACATATGTTTCTAGGACAAAGAAATTGAAAAATAAACAAAAGTTGCAACTCATATGGACTTATGAAAATATAATGAAATTTTAACCATTCAAAAGTCCCTAACTATTAAGCAATTAACGTTTTCAAAGCAAAGATTCTTCATATGAATTTATCATCTTGTATTACATTATATATTGAATCCCAATAACAAATTTGAAATGTGAATCAATATAAAATTTTCCATTTTGTGATGTTTGAGTCAAACAACTAGTTCATATTTTTTGATTTCAAAATTCCATTGCTACTAATAAATGATTATTCTATAAATAAATAATCAAATGGGTATCTTCATAATGAAATTGTTAATTTAGATCCAAGTCCTAATTAGTAGTTTAAAGATATATTAATCACCATATGCATTTGAGTAAAGGGTACCTAGGGGAAAAAACATTATTTCATTAGAAAAGTGATCCACTGTAACTTGCATCTACCCATCATTCATTACACAAGAACCCCTATTAAAAAAAATTGAGTACAAGATGAACTCATTTAGCACAATTGGAAAACCTTGTAATGATTGAGGACAATGACAAATTATTCATGAAAATCTCCCACATTAAGTCCACAATGACATCAAAATTAGTTTGTACATATCATATTGAGTTAGATGGATTCAAACATAACAAAAAGTTGAGATGTAAATTGAACGATGGAGTTAATCCTTAAAAACCTACATCCAAACTAAGGTGGTCATCAAAATTGATCACAAATGTCATAAATTTTTTTTGAGTTGAATCAACACATTCAAATTATGTTACATTAATGTTGTTACAAGTTATATTTGCATTAGCACACACAATAATTTATTCAACCAACCCTAAAGGCCTAAACAAACATGTTTCAACCAACCTTAAAGCCCTAAACAAATATTATTATGTGAAGAATGTCTATGGACTTCTATTTCAAATATGAAAAAACAAGTTTAATTTCTTGTGTTATAATTTAATTCACTCAAATTAAGTTGTTGGGATACCTTAAGTGAAGAATTTGGAAACCTTGCATTTTAGACATGAGGATACAAGTTTCATCTATCATGACTCAATTGAAAGTACTTGAGACACCTCAAGTGAAAACTTTTAACAATGAAATGTCCATTTTATGTGACATTGACAAGAGCATAATTAACATACATGCATGTATGTTGAATATGTAAATAAGTCAAAATAGTTACCAAATTAGATTTCAAATTGCACATTGAAAAAAATTATAACAATTATTATTTTAGCCCAAAAAATCCAAAAAACAACATCTCTTCTATTTTTGACAAGTGGAAGAGTGTATTCATTCAATGTAAGATCATGTAAATTGCCAAATGTTAATAGAACTCAAATAAGAACTTGAGCCACACATTTTCAACAAACACACAAACATCGACCATTTCAATCATGCATCCAAAAGCTCAAAACTTATAATGGGTGGATGCAAATCTTCATAAACTTCTAGGGGAGCTCCTTATGATTGTTGCACATTTTTTCTCTTATTTGGGTTTTTTGAATTGGACAAAAGCTTACTTAAATATACATATCTAGCCTAGTTCATTTGAAGGCACTTACATTGAACCAACCAATCACACATGAAAATGGTTGGGTAGTCTCTATTTGGGGGAAGATGCATATAGATGTTTGCATACAACTTGCAAAAACTTGGTAATCTTCAACAATTAAGGATTCACTAACATTTACTTTCTAATTTTTTTGTTGCCTTTCATTAAAGACAATGGTGAGCTCATTGTCACTCATTGTTGCAATGGTAATGTCTTTTAGTGGATCCAAATCCACACTCCTTAGCCTTATTTTTTTGCAAAGTCTCACACTTCCCACTTTGATCAACCTAGTGTATGGGTCACCTTCTAAATCTTGTCCTTTTAAGGCCTAAGTAGGAAGGTAGACAAATAGCCATATCCAAATTGGATTTGTGAAAGTTTAATCATATATGTGACTATGAACACTTGCACATACAATTAATACAAATTTAATTGCAAATTTAGTTGCTTTGGACACTAGTCACACATTAATCACAAGCATATGGTTGGAACGGACAAGATTTCTTCTATTTTTTTGAAGCCACCAATTTTTAAAAAAAATTAAAGTCATCATGTAACAAAGATATTTTAGGTGTTTCCTAAAACATGACCAAACAAGAGGGGGACCTAACCAATTAAAGCTTTTAATTTGTGCAACATGCCAAAAGGAGGATCCTTCTACTTTGATAATGTTGATTATAAAACATGTTTTTCCATTCCATGGTCATGTTTTTCATTTGGAAGGAGAGGAAAGATTTGAAGCTTTAAAAAAATGTTGTATGACCTTGTTGAGTCTTTAAATGAATCTCATGCCACTTAGACATGGTGAATTTTAATGTTGCAAAGTTTCCAAGAATGTCAAGTGTAATACCAAAACTTTTTTCCATTTCACCTCATCCTCCATCCACTAAAATCTTAGAAATTAAATACTTCAAAATTATGCAGCACATTGTTAAATCAAATGCAAAAAGTAAAGTTCATTACATATCCTTACAAGCTTATTACAACTACAACAAATGCACCATTTTGTTATGTAAGTTTGGCCAAATTGATGGGATTACAACTCCTTGCTACAAAAGGTGGTTAAGCCGCACAATGCAAAAGAAGCCCACAATAAAACATTTTGGGTTTTCCTAGATGCCATCAAAATTGTGTGGGTGGAATTAGTTGTCCCATGCTTTTCATGTGGCCTATCCAATTGGGCATTATTTTGACACTAATTGAAATTGGTTTCCTTGAAAATGGTTTGTTTTATATTGCAAGAATTTTGCAAAACATCAACATCAATGTTGTGCTTGGAGTCTCACCTTTCATATAAGGCTCCCATTCTATTACTACCTCTTTCACTACAAAGGGATCCCATTTTTTTGTAGTGAGATATCCAATAATGTAAGATAAAAAAATTGTGCATTAAACCCGATTACAACTAATGACTATTATTACAACGTGGAAGTTGTTTTACACATATTATTGTGCATTCAATGGCATTTTGCACTAAACCTCCTCCCTTCATTGGTTGTCAAATTTGTTGAAGAATTTTAATATTGTGTGTTCACATCCAAAATACGTTGTGACGATGAATTTTTACCCTTCATGTAATTATCTTTATTTTAGTCTCATGCTTGTTTATAGCATTGGCAAGATTGACAAATGTGTGTCATATTGTTGTGATATTGCTTTCTAAAGTCCCAATAGCCAATAGTTACATGCATCAATCAACATGAATTGATGAGGACCTCCACAAGTACCTCTTACATAATCTAGTCCACATTTTATTCTAAGCATGATAGGTTATTATTAATTTTGAAAAGATCATTTTCTCCTTGTGCATTTTGGTGCCATGGGTTTAATTTGAAGTGTTGGTAGTTGCACATTTTAATCTCACACAAGAAGGAAATAAATGTACATTTATAATTTCAAATGCACATTTTTTGTATACCTACCATGTGATATTGGTCACTATTGTTGTATTAATTTACAATGAGAGGTCAAATGTCCTACATTAATAATTCTTTTATATGATGCCACATTTATAATTCATTTAAACAATAACCTTGAAGGACCAACTTGTATGATTTCATGCAATTTGGGATCACATTTTGCACACATGGCACTACATTTTGCAATTCCAACATGCCATTCTTTCATTGATTGATATGCTTGTAGAAATTTTATAACCTTTGCACAATCCAATAAAGTAAAAATTTAAGCATACTATTCCCCGTATTTCACAAACTTAATTTTTTAACATTGCATTTTTACATAGAACATTGTGCTTTCATGCATAACACTTATATCGTTTAAACAAGATGACATCCATATCTCACTTACAAAATTAAAAAAATCATACTTTCATAAGTATGTAATCAAATATTTGATCTTTATCTTACAATACTTGTGGGTGGTCCAATGTTAGGCAAGCTATGACAAATGCCTTTAAACACTTCACACCAATGGTTGTTACCTTAGTATTTAAATGTGAATATCTTGGACAATACATTCCATATGAAATAATTATGAATTCATTTACATCTTATGACGCGCTCCTTGGTCCCGGGGTGAACCCACTTGAGGGTTCACCAATGTGAAGTTGCGGAAAGTTGGGATCGAAAGACACGCTCCCGACTTCCAACTCTAGAAAGGGGTAGAGGGTTGAGTTAGAAGCCTCGGGATTAGACTAGGAAGAGGGACTAGTTTAGCTTGTGTGATTCTGCATCCAAAAACCAACCACGGGAGGTTAGTTTAGCATTCGGGACACCCTTTGGTGTTGGGACAAGCCACGGGCACTTGGACACACAAGACTCACCACGGCTCGGACTTGGGGGAAGCCACCACCTTCCCCATATAGTATTTTCTGCAGCTCGCCGTGGGGGCTACATCCAAATGTCACAAATTCCCAGGACTCCCGAAATGGAGTCCTGAAATTGTCCCGGTGGGACTCCCGGAACTTTGAACGGCCATAACTCCCAATTACAGAGTTGGATTACAACAAGGTCTGAACCGAAGTTGTAGCCCTCGTTGAGATCTTTCCAACGCCATGTCGCACACTCGAATCGGATGTCGGGAAGAGGTCGATTCTCGACTTTTAGTGGTCGGCCAGTTTGACTCCCGGCCCTTCTTTTGCCCATAACTTGGGTTGCAGATGTCCAAATGGCCAATGTGAGGCCATTTTCGACATCTACGTTTCAAGACCTTTCCAATAACACCAATAACACCCCAATGCGAGGTGTTTTGCCCCTTGTTGTTGAGCTCTGAACATTCGGGAGTCCCGGAGGACTCCAAATCCCCAAGTTTCCAAGTGTTGGGCTTCACCCCCACACTTGGCCAAAATGGGGTTGCAACATCTTAACGTTATGAAATGGGATTTGAAAGGTTGAATGTGTGTTCATTACATCAACACTATTGTTTACAAATTTTTTTTGAAGCTTAGGCCTTTGGTAGTTTTTTACATGATTCATTATTGAATTTGTATGCATACTAATTTGTTTTCCCCCAATTTTGTGGTTTTGAAAGTTTGGTGAATTTTTCCCCAAAAATTGCAAATTTAAAAAATTTACACTAAAACAATTTTAATTTGTTTTGTTGCCACAATGCAAAAAACATTGTTAGGAAAAAAATGTTGATGCACACTGGTATTAAAGAGTGCTTCAATCAAGGTGTTGGTAACAACATTATAACCTAAAATTATGTATTGATGGATGAAGGATGAAGAAACCAAAAGTGATCTTGCTTTTGGTGGGGTCAAAAAAATGGTGATTGATTAGGCGGATTCTAGTCAGGCGCATTGGGAGATCTAAACCAAAGATTTAATGCACAATTGTTGGATTGTCTATGGTGTCTTCAATACAAATCATCAAGCTAAGTTGTCTTTCTTTTTTTTGTTTTCGATTTGGTGATGATGGTGTGTGAGATGAATGCTCATCATCCTCTATTGTCACTATGTTTGAACTCTTCAAAATCTTCATTGCACATGAAGTAGAACAAGGTGCAGAACTAGGTCATTTGGATGCACGGTAATAGGGTTCATATGGAGACGATGATGATCATCGTTAGGGGATTAGAAAAAGTTGGCTTGTAATGGCATTGTTTTCTTGTAGTTTGGTATAATTGAAGAAATTAGGGTAGTTGTGTGGGGTTATAGAACGATGCTTGTAGATGGAAGTGAGTACCCAAATGCATAGGGGCTATGGGGGAGTTTTTATTTCCTTGGCTATCATTTGTGAGTCGATAGAATGAATCTTGCAAATTTGGGCCTTCAAGGGAATTGTCTCTCACTTGTCAAGGCTTTTTGGGATGTGAGAAATTGAAGGACCATATTGTTGGAGTCATGATTTCATCTGGGTGTGTTTGTGGTGGGATGTGTGATTTGAAAGTGAGAGTTTGGGGTTGCAGGATGTGGGATTGAAGAGGTGTGAAAAAAATCATGATAGGTCCAGAGAATAAATACAGAGTGATCTGATGATCCAAGTATGAACCAATAAGAAATGTAAGTTGATGTGACTGTATCACACAGGATACGGTCACATAAGTTTGCTACTTATGTTGGTTGCAGGGACTGCCACTCAATAAAATAATGATCCGAGGTTTCTGGATTTGTAATGTGAAATCACAAGCTCCTAGTCTGTTGTTGTCAAGCATCCCTTTATTTTTTGGCTACAGCACATCATTTCTTCATTGCCACAAAACAGGATGCACACCCACCATTATGGGCAGGTTCTAAAAACTCATATTTTTGGATCTGCCCGTGAAATGTTTTTGAAAATTTTCATGTGCAGACCATAAAAAAACAGAATTTTTTTTACATTATATGAGCTACTTTGTGGGTCATATGAGGAGTATATGGATCAGCATACTCAAATACAAACGATACTACTATACTCATAATAGTGTTTACCAGTAATGGCTACACAATGAAAACCAACTATAGAAATCTGGCAATGTTTTACTATTTTATTTTTATTTCCCCTCACTGTTGGCGATTGTAACCCTCCAAAATCAATTTTATTTTTGAAATTTTTTATTATTTCCCTATTTTGGCGAAATTACTCCAATAAAAAACCAACGCTGAGGTGATCCCCTTTCAGGGGATGTTCCAGGGCACTTGGGGGCCACAGTGAACCAGCAGCACCCACCAGTGCACCATCCAATACTGGATGGCCGTTTTGAGTCCAGTTGTGGATGAAACTCAACTGAGTTACTACCTGGTCTCATCTTGGTAACCCATTCAATAAGAAGTAGACAGGTAGGTTACTCTATAGACAGGTAGGTTAAAAAATAGGGAACTAGTAGTAGGTAAGTAGATAGTTTATACATAGTAGGTAGGGGCTGTTTTTACTACCTACCTAGTTGGTAGGTAGTAAATAAAGCAACTGAGCTAACTACCACCATGGTTAGCTAGGGAACTGGAACCCAACAGAAAAATATTCCCTGATCACTTATCATCCATCCTTGATGGTGCACTTGCGGATGCGGCTGGTTCATTGTGGCCGGCACTTGGGCTGATGGCCGCATTTCGGAACGTTTCCGGGGAATTTTGCGAAAAGTTTTAGGACTTTGATCACTCCTAACTGAAGAACGTGAGCAAACTCTGACGCCTGAAGAGCCTCTTTGTTTCCTGCCGGAAGAAGACGAAAGCCCAAAACCTAGGAGAGAGAGAGATCTTGCGAGTATTCTCCAGCCACGTAAGATAAGAAATTCAAACAAGTAGAAGAGACGAAGATTGATTTCCTGCTGACATTCGTTGTTGTATCTCGTTCAGCGATGCAGCTGCTGTGACAAGATGAGAGCCACATTCATTCCTGATATCGCTCGCCCTCTACTACCATTGCGCCGCTTGACTCACCACTTCTTATCCATCTCCTCCCTTTCTTCTTCACGCTCTCCATTCTGTGCTTCCCATCCTGTGCATAACAAGCTTCTACTCTATATCAACAACTGTGATCCCGTTCACTCCAGTCGCAGTTCCGGGCACTTCTTCCAGGCCAGAGCAATTCCTGGTGTCGCAGCTATGGCCTCTGGGTTTCGCCCCGAGACGGCGCGGCAGCCTCCTGTAGAGCGTCCTCCCACACCTCCAAATGGCGGAAGAGTGAGTTACCTATCGCTTTTCTTATGCAGCAGCAGCAGCAGCAAAAAGAGAATCTGGAACAGCTGAAGAGAAACTGTGTGTCGTTTTATGACAATCGATGTTTGCTTTTTTTTGCAAGGAGGGAGATGTGTTTGTAACCTTCTTCCCAAGGAGGAAGCTCTTGAATGTCGGCTTCTTCTTGAATGTATAGTCGTGTGCTTCTCTTCAAGGTCTTGCTAGGAGATAGTACATTGAGGCGTTGCGATGAGGAGTCCTCTGATTCCCTTGCGGATTTCCTGAAATTGCCCTCTGTGGAAATTTGTGATGATGGCATTGCAAAGCCATGTAGACTGTTGTGAGCTTGTCAAGAGGTTAAACCACTTCTCGGTATGATGATCTGATCGGCTGCGTGAGGCCCACAAACAAACAGGACTGGAGATACATAACCATTTGATTCTATCTTTGTCTGGGGATGTGCAGTATAAGATCGCACTGTGCCAGCTTGCAGTGACCTCTGACAAGGAGAGAAACATAGCCCATGCTCGCAGTGTAATCGAGGCAGCTGCAGATAATGGAGCGCAGCTTATCCTTCTCCCAGTGCGCTCTTAACCTAGTAATCAGCCACCATCAAGGTTTTCTGTGGCTGGATGTTTTACCCAAGTTCTTGGATGTTCTGGAAAGATTTTGGCTTAATTCTTGTCTATTGAGCTTGATGGCACTAGACATCGATGTGTTGAGGAGATGCTTGAGAGAGAGAAAAGAGGACTATTTCTGCTTCCATGGTTTAGAGCTTTCTGCAAGTTTGAGTGAAAATGAGCAAGGTAACTGAAATCAGAATTCCTTCATGCACTTAATCCTCCACCACACTGTCTGATTCTTCTTTTCAGGAGATTTGGAACTGTCCTTATTCAAATGACAGCTTCCCAGTCTATGCTGAGGACATTGATGCTGGGTTTGAAGCATCCCCTTCTTCTGCAATGCTGTCAAATGTGGCACGTGAGAAGAAATTGACAATTGTTGGAGGTTCCATACCTGAGCGCAGCAATGGCCACCTATACAATACATGCTGTGTTTTTGACAAAGATGGAGAGCTCAAGGCAAAGCACCGCAAGGTTTACACCTTCCTGTGGAGAGTTCTTTTTCATTTTGTTTTCCATTTATTTTCTGAAAGGATAAAGGTCACTTGACTTCACAGTTAAACCAAGAATGGCAGGTCTTTCTGAATGTTGGTTTTGACATCATTGTGTTCAGGTGCATCTGTTTGACATTGATATTCCAGGGAAGATCACATTCAAGGAGTCTGATGTTCTCACTGCTGGGGATGGTCCCACAATTGTTGATACAGGTGGTTGCCACGTGAACTTGACCACTATATCCATCAGAGCACTGTGAGGAGAATGAGTAGGAGTTGTCTATAGCTTTGTTAAATTCAGCAATGGGCCATTGATGTTTTTGTGATGTGAAATCTCTGTGACTGCAAACACCCTCTTGCTTTGCTAGTTTCAAGTTTGAGGTTGGTTTGTGCAGATGTTGGGCGCATAGGAGTAGGAATCTGCTATGACATTCGTTTTCCTGAACTTGCCATGCTTTATGCTGCCCGGGGTAATCAATTCACATATCACCACCTCTGCATTAGCCCTTTTGCAACTCATGGGATTGCAGAAATCTGTTTCCATCTAGTGTTTGTCAAGGTGAGACCATAAAGTTCAACATTCTGGATGATCAGGTGCACACATAATATGCTATCCAGGAGCTTTTAACATGACAACTGGCCCTGCCCATTGGGAACTCTTGCAAAAGGCCAGGTGCTCTTCGCAAGTCTCATGCTCCCATTGGCTCCCAATTAAATTTGATAATGCTGATCAGATATGAGTTCCTCATTTGGGTTCTTTCCCATTTGAGTGTTTGAAGTTGTCACTCACCTCTGTCATTTGTGGGTGCTGGGTGTGCAACGCTGTGATGATTGTTGGCACTGGGCATCAGAGCTGTTGATAATCAGGTATGAGTGGGAAGTCTAGTGATTTTGACCTTTTCCAACAGTTTTCTTGGGGTCCCATGTTTAGTACCACCGTTTATTAGACAAGATTCTGCAAGTGTAACATTCCAACAGTTAATTTATCAATGTTAAAATATATATCAACTTCTAATGAAATGTGTGGACCCCTGTGTCAGATCTATGTGGCGACTTGTGCACCAGCAAGGGATCCTAGTGCAGGCTACATTGCTTGGGGACATTCTACGCTTGTTGGGCCTGTATGTCCTTCCTCCTCTTTATTTCTGCATAAATTCATGACTGAAATCAAATTTGAAGAAACAGGCAAAGCAACTGGACAAGACATCCAGTGTTCCAGTCTTTCAAACCATTATTTGCAGTCCATTATTGGTGGTCCTCCAGGCAACCAACTCCTCTGCATACTTTGAACTAATTTGACTTTTTATCTCCAAACTCATGGTGCAGTTACATTTCTGCTTTCTTGAAATGTCTCCCCAGTACAACATGTGATTCTTCTTGTCTTTGACCTGCATCCATTCCTATTGAACACTGGCTTTCATCTTGCCTTGGGAAGCAGTTTGGGCAGATTATAGCAACTACTGAGCATGAACAGACAACAGTGATCGCAGAGATTGATTATTCTCAAACTGAAAAAATAAGGTGTCTACCTCCTCCTCCTTTCACCCCATTACACATGTATCAGTATACTGCTGCCTGTATCTCATGACTGTAGTAGGGAACCTCTCTATGGAGTACACAATCATTAGCATGATCATAGAATGACACAATGCTTTTCCCAAAAATGCTTGAAAATGGGTAGCCAGTGCATTTGGAAAGTAAACCAGCTGTAGAGTTGGTGAACATATCAGAGACAGAAAAAGAGAAGAGAATACACAGTAGGAGAGCAAAAACATCCAATGCACCCTCAGTATCTCAAAGAACTTACCATAACTGTTGCATGCAGGCTGAACATGCCACTGGAGAGTCAAAGGCGAGGTGACTTGTATAATCTTGTGGATGTTACTCGTCATGCAAGCCATAAGACCTAGCTCTTCTGAATGGCTTATTTCACGATTGAATAATCTCTGCTTCCAGTAAGCATCCGTGTTCTCAATAGTTTCAAGGTTTCGACCTGGCTAATTCATCATATGGCAATCCTTGTGATGGATGAATGGTTCTCATTGCTAAAAGTTGAACAAGAAAGCAACTGAGCTCTATGTTTGGTGTTTACTCATTTTTGGTTTCATCAAGTTTTTTGGGAGATTCATTTATCTTTCACAAGAGCTAATTAAAACATCCTTTTCATAATGCGGTCTTTTTTCGCCAAAACATGCATTAAGCATGTTTTTATGAATGTGAATTAGTTATCTAATCATTTATGACAAAAAGTTGTAATTGTTCGAATCTACATCAATTACTTAGATGATAAATCATATATGAATGGTTCATGGTGGTATTAAAATTGAGTGTATACATAATTTGTACTAGTACATATTAAAATAAGTGACATGGTTACAAGTTGGATATTCTTAAGTAACCACATATTCCATAATCTTGAATGATATTAATACATGTTTTTGCTCTATGATGAAACTTTAGGGTCAATTAGTCTTTATTATATTACACGACCACTCATATTATGTCTACATTATTAGCTTTCTTTAAATACTAGGGGGTATTAGCCATTGGAGTATTAAATAATAGGTATTCTTCCATATATTATTATGTATGTATTGTAAATTGATAGTAGTGACCATCTTAAACCTTTTTACAATAGATTTTTGAGTAGGGGTTTATGATTTATTTGTTCCAAATTAACGCGGGTAATCTAATATGAACCAATATGTGTTAAGTATGTCAATTTGAACAAACTTGTAAGATTAAGTATTGTAAAAGCATGGCATTATTGTACATTGTTGATTGGATTTGTCAAAATCAAGATATATTTTAATACAAATTGTTTCAATTCAAAGTGTAGGCCCATGGTGGCACAATTTGGATTGGTTACATTCGTAATGAGTTGTCTTGTATTTGTGATGACCTTTTATTCCTAAACATAATTTGGGAATTGTATCATTATACAATTTTTTTAATTTAGCACAATGCTTCTAGTTGATCAATCATCACACATGAGCACCTTTGGAAGAACATGACATTTGGATATAAATCTATATTATTATATAAATATAATATAATAAAAATCATCAAAAACCTTTCTAGGGTGGAAACACACTAAGGCAGACCTCATAGTTTGTGGCAAATGCCAACTTTGCCAAAATTAATTCAATTTTGGCAACTTTCTTTGGGTAATTTTGGCAAAATTGGCAATGTGTGTATTTTAACATGAGAAAGTGAATTTCAAGGGTTGCCGCCATCATTTGCAGCGTTTTGATGTTTGAAAAAGGCTTTTAAGTCCTAGGGTGAGGTTGAATCCGGCGAGACATTTTTGGAATGGCCTTCATCATGAGCATCATAAACCATGAGGGAAATACTATTATGGACCTAAGCTTACATAGGTCACTAGGCATAGGAGAGCAAGGATGTGTACACCTAAAGGTCCCTCCCTCTCTTAAGGAGTAGGCCTATTCTCAAAGCCTAAGCTTACATAGGTCACTATGCATAGGAGAGCAAGGATTTGTACACCTAAAAATCCCTCCCTCTCATAAGGAGTAGGCCTATTCTCAAGGCCTATGCTTACATAGGTCACTAGGCATAGGAGAGCAAAGATGTGTACACCTAAAGATCCCTCCCTCTCTTAAGGAGTAGGCCTATTCTCAAAGCCTAAGCTTACATAGGTCACTAGGCTAGGAGAGCAAGGATTTGTACACCTTAAAATCCCTCCCTCTCTTAAGGAGTAGGCCTATTCTCAAGGCCTATGCTTACATAGGTCACTAGGCATAGGAGAGTGAGGATTTGTACACCTAAAAGATCCCTCCCTCTCTTAAGGAGTAGGCCTATTCTCAAAGCCTAAGCTTACATAGGTCACTAGGCTAGGAGAGCAAGGATTTGTACACCTTAAAATCCCTCCCTCTCTTAAGGAGTAGGCCTATTTTCAAGGCCTATGCTTACATAGGTCACTAGGCATAGGAGAGTGAGGATTCCTACACCTAAAAGATCCCTCCCTCTCTTAAGGAGTAGGCCAACTCTCCAAAGATTATTTGCCTATTATTACTACTACTACTACAACTACTACTACTTATACCCACTTAATTTTGGCAACTTTGAGTTTTTATTTTTGGCCAATGCCAAATTTTTTTTATAGAATGCCAAATTTTATGAGGTTGCACTAAGGTGAACCAAAAAGGGCAACTCAAAGTTCATTTTTTTAATGGATTTTGAGCATTTTTAAATATATTTTCAAGACCCCTTCAAATGATGTTAAAGATAACATTTTTTACATGTTTAAGTTCATAATACCCTACTTTAATTAACTTATTTTCACAAATTTTATGAAAAATTAGTCTTGAAAAAGATAAATATAAACATTTAATTGGATTTTGCACAAGTTACTATATTATGTTCACGCAAAAAAAATTTACTTGAAAAGTCCATTCCAAGTGATAGAAACCTTAAAAATTTCATGTCCCAAAATTGTGGTTTTATTCTTCAATTTCATTATGAGAAAAACATCCAAAACCATGGGACTGTGACCAATGACTTTGATCTAACTTGCAAAGTCCACCTAGGTTTTAATATTGATGTTTTTGGTGTGATGTTTTCAAAGTTTGAAATATTAAAAATTAATGCACATTTTTTACAAAATAATGTTTTTTAGATATCTCAAGTGCATTACAATTATACACAACAAAAATTATGCTACCAAGGAAGAATTAATAGCATGACATCCATAAAAGTTCATTGTAATGTGCTTTCACTTCTATAACATACTTTTGAATAGGGGTTTATGGTCATTTTGTTCCAAATTACAACCAATTCAATAAACACTTGTATGTGTAGGCAATACTATATATGTCAATTTCAACTCCCTTTTGTCTAAATTGACATATGTGTTGGGACAAAACTATTTCAAATACTTAATGTGGCCCATGGTGGCACAATTTGGATTAGTGTAGTTCATTTAAGTAGGTTGTCTTGTATATTTAATGTTGTTTTTATTCCTAAACATAATTTGGGAAATTTATAAATTGGTATACATATACAATTTTCCAATTTAGTGCATGACTTGTGGTAGATCCATTCTCATACATATTTGCACCTTTGGTAAAACATAACATTTACCATAAATGTAATATTAATCTACATTCAATTATTTATCAAAACCTTGGTAGAATTTTTTTCCAAATCCATTTGAATGCCTGAAATGAGACACAAAATGTGGAGGTTACAATTGCTCAATGTTTGCCACAATTTTTGTAGGCATACTACAATGTCAAAGGAGAGGTAATTGCTAAATGCACGAATGCAAAGGCATATTCAAGAATTTAGGAACAAAATGTTAAAACATCCAACGAATTGTTGGATGATATTGTCAACCCCAAAACCACGAGATTTGTACGATAGTTGTAGACAAATGAAAGAGGTACCAAAATCCCAATATTTGCATTACATTATGGTTCAATAGACATGTTAATGTGAATAATTTGTTCAAAGTATGTGATTTCATAATGAAAAATTCAGTTATGAAAAAAAGAACTAAAATGAAGGTTGAACTTGAACATTCAAGTTGCATGTTGAACAAATTTGTAGTGATTGACGAGACAAACAATCATTGAAAATATCATATAAGAGTAGTAAATGATTATAATAAACAAATACATGATTTTGTGGTTGTTGAGACACATGTAGTTGTTCTGCCATTTAGAGCCGTTCTAGCATATGCTATTGCTCCAAACTAACCACTACCGACTAAATGGTCCTATCAAAAGCAATGGTTGTCATGTTAGATTTAAATGTTGAATTTGAATGGACAACTACAAGTATGTGACCAACTCAACATGTTATCAAACATGGGTTATTTTGTGCATTTAGTTTAGTAAGTTATATTTAATTCTTAGTGATTTTCGTCTTTATTTTGTTTTTTGTTTTTTAAAAAATAATTAAACTTTTTTGTTTTGTGTAGGAGGTTCATCTAAAAGGTGATCAACATCTTATTGTTGTTGATTTTGTTATTTTGTTAATGATGGAGGTGATGTTGTTGATGGTGCCAAATAAAAAAATGTTGCATATGTTGTTGTTGGTTTAAAGATACCATAAAAAGAATTTGTTGTTGTTCTTGGTCTAGAATACCATGAGAAAACCTATTGCTATTATTGTTCTTGGTCCAAAAAATCACATGTTGATGGTTTTGGTGTTGTTCAAGACATTTTGCAAGTGTGACAACCAAACATGTTAGTTGGTGATGGTTAAATTTTTTAAAAATGATCATTTCAATGTTGAACTTCTTGAGCACAATCAATGCTTGAGCTATTCATGGTTAAAAACCATTTAAGGTTCTCAATCTTAACATGACTTTTCAACATCTTTCTAGCCATCTTCAAAATTGTTTTAAAGCAATTAATTTTGGGGTTTATCCAAAAATGATTATTAAAATAACAACATATGTAATTAACAAAGCATCCTAAGATTTGGTGATGGTCTTGATTTCTTCATTTGCGCTTTGTGTTTGATTTTAATTTTGGCAATCCATTTTAGTTTAAGATACATACTTCATACTTCATTTGAACGTTGAGATTGAATTGAGCTCCACCAATTGGTTTTGAGTTTTAGGAATTGCACTTTAATTGAATTTTCATTGTTTATGCCATTGATTAGTGGTTATCATTTTGAAATGGATCTTTCATGCAATTACTTAATTTCCAAACTTTATTTTGATTTTATAAATTTTTTGTGAATAATAAAACTTGCAACTTTTGAATTTTTTGAGTTTGTAGTTGGTTGTGTTTAAATGTTGAATTTCAATGTATAAACATAATGATAAAAAATATTAATTAAAAGAAGATATGAAAAGAAATGTAAAAGAGAGAAAAAATGATGCAAAGAAAAAAAACCCAAAAAGAAAAAGAAACGAGTAACAACTTTTGAAATTTGGAATGCCCTATGACAACCTCAACTGGGCCTTCTAAAATTTGGAAGTTATAATGCACATATTATCATTTTATGTTGGGTGAACGTCCTAAATTAATAAAGGAAAGAATCACCCTATTATTTACAACAATAATTTTCAACATGTTGCAAAAATTTGGAATGATTCCTAACTGCATTTTTTTTGGGTTTGAAATTTTGCCAAAATGATAACTGTTTACTGTTTACAATTTTAAGTCCGTTTGGGACCATAGAGTCCATTAGATGAAAGGTAGATCATGGAGGATAGATTGTCCTCTAGTAGTGGTAGCATGCTACAAATTTAGCAAGGGCGACTGTGTTCGTAGTTTGCATGAACTTAGCAAAAGTGCTAGTGTGGGTGAGGGGCAGGGCCAAACAAAAGTGTTCCCTAATTTTCTATGTATTTGGACAAACATGAAGCAAGTGCTTTTCATCTTCAATCTTCCCCAAATTGTAGCCTCGACAAAGCCTCTCTGTATATGGCACACCCTTCCATGCACCTAGCACTACCTTAAGCTACGTGTTGCCACACCGAAACCAGGCTAGAACTTTCCGTAGCTGAACACAACTGATGTCACACAAGTAGCTTTCACTCTCATATGACATACCTTTGAAGCACAAGTATCTTGTCTACATGCTAGTCCTCATCTTGCAGTTAGTAAAGAACTTTTCAATGAAAGCTAGCCGCATATTATCCTTCACCCTTTTTACACTCAATATTGTGTGGGGAAAACCTAGAGGGAGTGGGGCCCCAACCTCCTAGTTGATTGGGCCTCCTATCATAAATCTATCACCAACCGATTGCACTAGTTGTACTGCGGCCAATTTAGCCATCTGAACTCCCACTCGTATGTTGTGGGTGTTGCACCAAAATACTTAACTTTTCGCCCAGCCTTTCACCCCTGCTAGACGGGTCAGATGTATGTGTGTTGTCCTAGAAGTTGTTCCCAACGGCGGTTGAACGGTCTTCTCTTGGAGTGCACGAGTCGTTGCAAGCTTAGGCGTTGTTTCCAGCAACAGTTGAACCAGAAGCAGAAAACCTGCCACCTCCTTGGGCTGATTCTTGAGTAGCCATTTTTTCACGGATCTAGCCCAACATTTTTTTCCCCCAACAAGCATAGCGAGTTAGGTTTCCCATGCCTTTCCCAAGATGCGGTCTTTAGTGATTGTGCTCACACGGTTATAATACAATAATGCTTGTCCTCATGCAAAGTGTTCATAGGGGAATTTGCCAAATTCTGCCAGCACGATGGACATAATAATTGTTTTTCACACCTCGAGCAAGGACTTGAAGAACCTTCGGTACACTACTTCAATAACCTTTATTTTTTTAGAATCCACTCAAACCTCATAGGCATAGCTTATTGTGGAATGCATTGACATGTTGAAGAGGTCACAGCGTAAGTTGACATTCATAATACATAGTTTCACATAGCGACGATTCTGTGTGAACAACGAGCGCGTACTAGCAGTTGCTAGTTGCTAGATAAGAATAAGAATAAAAGGAAAATATTCTTGGTGTTTCTGAAAAAAGTCAACATGTC
The DNA here is from genome assembly GCA_963920785.1 of Sphagnum contortum. Classification (NCBI taxonomy): domain Eukaryota; kingdom Viridiplantae; phylum Streptophyta; class Sphagnopsida; order Sphagnales; family Sphagnaceae; genus Sphagnum; species Sphagnum contortum. The sequence continues at coordinate 4,623,970 of OY987286.1, forward strand.
TTAAAAAAAAACTTTTTTGAAATTTTTTTATTAGATTTGAATTTTGGACTTTTGTTGTAGTTTGGTAGGCATCTTTAACTAGTTTTTTTTAATAAGGTAGATAGGTTCTACAAACTTGTCATCTTTTATTGTGAAATCCTTCTTTTAGGATCCTAGTCAATGACACAACAATAAAAAATAAAAAAACATTTAATTCATCTTAACCTTTTTTACTTTCCCCTTTGACATTAATGGTTTTTTTGGTCAATTTTGTGATGTTATTAGATTGGTGATCATCCATAAGGAGATTTAGCCACATTTGGCTACAAACCAGCTATGAAAAAAAAAAATTATTAAATTTTTTCAATATCGTGGCCATTTGCTTGGATAATGTTTAGAAACATGGAGATTTTAAGCAATTTTTTTTCGATTTTTGGCAATTCAATTTTGAAAAAAAGGAATATTCGACATTTTTTTTTTGAAAATTGTTGTCGCCAAATGGCGAAAACAAAACGCTACGTCCACCTGTAGAATATTTTTAGCCAAGTCCTCTTGTGGATGATCGCCAATGGGAGACGCTAAAAATCTCCAAACCCCGCACTCCACCAAATCCACCTAAGTTACAAATTTGAGAGAAAAAACAAACAAACTACGGCGGCGAGAACTTCCAAGAAGACCTAAAATATGTTGGCGCCGCCGCATTAGCAAGTTCGAGAAGAAATCTCGTCTTCCATAAAACTAGATTAGTGGAACGTTTTTCTAGAGCAGGATAGGCCAAATGGGGTCATAAACATCAAGAGTGGAGTGCGAAGTAGGAGAATGTTGATGATTGTGTGAAAGATGAAATGTTAAGATGCGAGAGTGTTGAATGTATTGTCTTGTACATGTCTTGTGCATAAGACAAGACATGAGTTTGTCTTGTGTATTTGCCTGGTAGGGACGCATATGGTACAAGATGTGGTTGTTTTTTTGATGGTGATATCGTTTAGGGCTATAATTTCTCCTCCTAAAGAGCAAGGTCTATTGTATTTCTTGCTTGTGATCTTGATCTTGGAGCTTGTTTTTTCCTCTCTACTGGGCTGAAGTGACATGATGATAGAAGCAAACTGACGTACTTCCTGATGCATAAAATTATCAAAATGTCTTCAAAGTTTTCTGATCACTCAGGCCAGTGTGTGCGTGCGCGTGCATCTCTCTCTCTCTCTCTCTCTCTCTCAACTTGGTGTTTCTCATGTTTGCTAAGGCTTATGGACGGTCGAGTACCAGCCCAAGATCTATGGATGGACACTCAACATAAGAACTGTAAGCAAGAGCAACCAGTTCAGCTTCACATTTTTTACAAAGTCTCAAATCCTTGACAGACTGCTTAGAGAAATGTGTGTTGTACAGTGATCATGATTTTGAACTTCTTTTACTTGTGTTGTCTTCAAAATTTCCTTCCTCTTCCATCTTCAATCCATCTTGTCTTGTTAGCGTTCCGCATCCTCGGATAATGTGAGCATTCCTCCACCTGATGTATGGATGGAGTGAAGAGATTTAACTATGCTTCGTGACTAATCTTTGCATGCAGGGTTTAGGGTTTGTGGTCTGGTACCTTCAGATGTTCTTAATGCTCATATTGGCACATTGATCATTCCAACCATGGTTGCTGTGGGAAACTTTCTAGCATTGTAATGAATCCTGCTCTGATTCTATTTCTTGGGAGTGCTGGTTGTTGGTGTTGGAGAAAAAGTCTATGGTTTGACTTCAACATTGAGGGCCCTTGCTAAAAGGGCAGGTCTTAGGAAATAAATATGGGGACCAGTTTGTCATCAAATTCTGATCTCTAACGGGAATTTGCATCCTGGAGGCTGCCTGTGGTGTAGAGCTCCTAAAGCTTTGGTCCTTGAGAGCAAATGGATACAGAATAGAATAGGCAGTGGAACAATATGGTTTTGGGGGTTCTGGGCTCCAGGAAAATGTTCCATTTTCTGTAAGTAAGCAAGGAGGGTTTAAGGTTTGTGACAGGATGGAGATTGATAAACCCTTCAAGAAATTGTAAGCTGTTCTGTCCTGTTAATTGCTATATGCTTGCCGTTTGTTTTCAGTTTGACTTGCTTAGTGATTGTTAGGTTTGTCATTAGCAATTTGGATTTGTGACTCAATAGGATGCAAGCATGTCTGATCACTTTTTTTAATGTTCCAATGATTATGATGTGTTGTTATGATGATTGGCAGGGTTTTGGGTTCTGGGTTGGGCTTAAGGGGTAAGCATGGTTATGTTGCAAATGTTGTGCTGGGTTCCAGATGTTCCACGATAGCGAATGGAATATGCACTCTATAGCACCCTGTTGTGGCATTTAGGGAAGAATTCAGAGGGTAAAAATGGTGCTATATCAAGATAGGAGCTTGGTATAAAGCCTCACTGCACCTACTCCAATAAAGTAGTTGTGGATGCATCTGCTTAACATTTAACTCTAGAGGACTTCACAATCATTTAGTTGTCTGTTGGATCATGTCTATTAGCTTTGCCAAAACAAGGTTTGGGAACTAACATTGGTTAGTGAAGTAGGGGTAATCATAATGTTGCAATACAAAGACTGAATTGTGCATAATTTTATGTCTAAGGTAAGACTTTTCCATTAGCATTAGTTCCAAGGCTTGGTCTTTTTTCTTTGGCTATGGGTATGGTTGTGTGACATACATGCAATGGTCTATACTAATGTGCTATGTAAATGACCACAAAAAAATGGAGGTGGGGTATATTTGATTCCAGAATTCCAAAGTTCTACCTCAAAATGGTAGAACTTGTCTATTATATGGAAGATTAATTTAAAAAACATATTGGTATTTATTTTTCCAGATAGATATATTTACTTGTTTCTAAAAAAAGGCTTTTTATATTGTGATTTTTTAAAGATTGATGAACAATGGAACTATTTAAGACTAATATGATATCCATTTTCAACAGCTAGTGTGATAATGTAAGAAGTTATAGGATAGGGTAAGGCAACCACCAAACATATAGTGGTGCAAAAGACCCTTAATCCTTGTTCATGGTACACATGATTATAGGCCCTGAAGAAATAATGGAGCATGGTATTGGGTACAGTGAATGCTGTTTAAATTGCTCAAATCTCATCAAAAATTGAAGTAATGCCACCCCACCCAAGGAGGAGGATTTTATCACTTGCAACCCTGTTAAACAAGTTGCACCCCATTTACTAAGCAAGTTGCACCCTATTATTTGACAAGAAAAATCCAATGCATGCTCAAAATTGAACCATTTGGTAAATGTTACATCACATCTTTAACATCACATCAGTAACCAGCTTGTGCCTAATCAAATTAGATGATTGAGACTGGGACGTTGAAAGGTAAAACTGAATGAAGAGTGAACAGTTTTGCCATCCAAGTTTCATTGTTTTGGTTGCAATTGTGCATCCACCAGGTCCAAAGGTTAAAGCTTATTTTTGTGATTGGTGATCATGCTGGTTTTGATTATGATTAGCTTTGCTCCATAAATACTCTTAATGATCCTTTTGGCCTTAATTCCTACTTATTATGCATATTCTTTTTTGTTTTAGTTCTTAATTCCTACTCATGTCCTTACATCTTGGTTTTAAATTGCTCATGTTTTTTTTGTTCTTGGTTTATACATGTTATTCATGTTTTTCATTTTGGTTTTTTATTTATGCTCTTTTTAGTTTTGGTTTTTAGTTGTTGTACATTCTCCTTTTGTTGTTGGTTATTAGTTGTTATTCATGCTTCTGTTGATCTTGCATAATTTTAATTTAAACTCTATTGCATTAATTTGTATGCCTATTTGCAATGTGATTGTTCCTTTGTTGTTTGCAAACTAGGAATCCATAAATTTAGCTTTTGCATGTTTTTCATTTGACCTTTGAGGCCCTCACCCAACAATATTGTGTGATTCAACATTTACTTTGCTCCTCCTTTTCCTTTTGTTTTGTTTAATTATTTTATTATTATTATTATTATTTGCTTAATTTTAGATATTCATTCAAAGTGACCACATGTGATTGGTTATAATCAACTAATATCTCCTTGCCTTTGATTTTTTGTGGAATGTGATGAGGTAGGAACAACAAGTTGGTGTATTTAATTGCTTCTTGAGTTTTGATTGTTATAATCCATTGTTATTCTTCTTATTCAAAACTTGGGCTTTAGCCAAAATTGATCCTTGTTTCAATTCCTCTTCCCCTTTAAGTAGGGATTTTGGACATGTCATTGTAGTAGTAATGTTTTAATTAACCTTGATATTCAAAGTTTTGTAATCTCATATGTTATTATTATTTCAAAAGTTTGTTGTTGTGTAAATTTGTTGGAATGTATTTCAAAGTCCACAAGGTTGCAACTCTTAGAAAAGGTCAAAATTATAAAAGAATTAGAACAAAATTATATCAAGGTTGATGTAAAAAGAATAAAGGACTTGTAATCATGAAATTCACAAATTGCTCTATTATTGGATAAAAAAGTCAATAGTTCCAAGCTATGGGGCATCAAGTTCTAATTCCTCCTTAATTTTACATCAACTTTGATTAAGGTTTTTGATGTTTTATATTTGATTTCAAAACTATTGTGCTTGGAATTAGAATCTTTAAAACAACTTGGTGTTCATTAATCAACTTTTACACTATAAACATGCTATAAAACTTCAAATTATGAATTGGAAAAGGAGATATGATTGTGTTTCACATTGCACTCGAGAATGTTTGCCATCTATTTTTGAAGGGAATTAAATGTTCATGGTGTGTTCACCTCACAACCCCTTGAGACTTTTGGACCCCCTCATTGTTTTTTCAACCCTTCCAAAACTAAAATAAATCCTTTTGGGTATTTGTTCTCTCATCATTTTTCACTCATCATCAACTTTTAAATGGCCATATGTAAATATGCCACAAACAACAAATGAACGCAAGGGTAGCCAATTTTTTTCAAAACCACATAAACTTGTTCCCAAAATTGGACAAAAAAATCCATTTTGGTCACCTTCACTTGAAATATCAAGTGATTTTTTTTTAATACAGGCATTTGCATTTGGGCATTTGGGTGCATGGTGTTTAATTATTTAACATTTGGTGGTTATCCCTACCCTACACTAATGGGGTGTCTGGTGGTAGGCTTGTGAATAATGTTGGGTGTTTTTACCTTACACTTCATGGCCATTTACAACTTCTAAGAAAAACAACATTAAGGGTCTTAATGGGTGTAGTCATAATAATATGTACCACAAAGGGGTGTAGACACTCCTTAAATACCTTGTATGTTTGAAAAATCATCACACAAACAAAATAATTTCAATTGTCAATTTTTCTTTTGGAGTAGGTTCCATTACTTGTAAAGTTTTAGTGATTAAAATTTCATGCAAATTGAAATTGTTTGAAGACTATTTTTGCATGTTTAAAATGCCAGGAAACCTAGTGTAAACAATTTTTTTTTTTCAAATGTCCTCTTTTCAAATCAAATTGCACCATTGGCTTTGAAATTTCGAGAGGATCATAATGTTGATAAGTTTAAAAACATTAGGAGTTGAAATTAGTCAAATTCAAATTTACATTCACAATTGGTACATTGGGTTCAAACTTGTTTTTAATGTTGAAAATTAAGGATTTTGAACATCTTTGTTTCAAAAGGGTTATTTATTGTTTTATGTTTTACAACATGGATGCATATTTAACATGAAACAAGTCAATCCACATGTGGCAAATTTTGTTATCAAGATATAGTTGTAACTAAAGTCCATTCATATTAGAACAATGTCCCTTTTAAAACTTCAACACATAAATTGTTTTAACTATTATCATCAAACACTTACCCCTTTCATTGCTAGAAGATGTATTCTTGTCATGTCTTAATGGATTTGAGTATTATTTGCGACATTGGCTGGAGGGCTACAACATCTTTTTGATCTCCAAAGGCAACATAGGATTGTTTACGGATTCATGTTTCTTTAACAGAATTAGTGTTTGATGATTGGCCTAATTACTTAAGTGAGAATTCAAATTTGATAAAGGATACGGGATAAAATATAGTCCTACTAATAACACTTAATATTGTTCCTTTTATTACTTAATTCATGGGTGCCCTTGTAGTTTTTTTTTTCTTGTTTTTTTAAGAGCCACATTGATGGGAATTGGGAACATAATGGAAATACACAATTATAAAATAAATCTCTCCCACTACCCCCAACACCAAAAGAAAAAGAAAATAATCCCCTCCTGTTGCATGCTAAACCTTTTGATTGGTTGCATGAAAATGTTATTTTCCAAAATTATTGGTCGCCATATTAAACTTGGACTAATATCCCTTCCTAAGAATGTGGGTACCTATTAGGCTATATTGGTTAGGTACTTATTATGATAAATATTAGTTAGTTGTAGCATGTGCCCCAAATGTATTTTATTTTATTTGTAATGGACCTTGTTGATTGGACCAACACAAAAAATTCCAAGACTTTGGATTCTCCCCTAAAAAAAACTTTTACTTTCAAAATTAAATTCTAAATCTAAGTTTCCCCCCTATGCTCCACCTATATAGGTTACAAGATCACACCTTTCAACAAATAAAAGTGAGATGCTATTGGGAACATCTTGAGAAGTTGGGGAACAAGTTGCAAATATAGTGGGAACACATTATGAAAAACAACAATCCAAGACCCCCTACCTTCCCCAAAAGAAAAAACAATATGAGATAAAAGCGAGGTGCTATTGGGAACATGTTGGGAACTTGAAAAACACATTGGGGATTCATTGGGAACACATTGTGAACAAAAATCCAAAAAGTCCAAGGCCCCTCACCTTCTCGTCAAGAAACAATGGAATAAAACTAAGGTGCTATTGGGAACACCTTGGGATCTTGAAAAACACATTGGGAATTCAATGGGATCATGTGGGAACACATTGTGAACAATAAGTATACAAGACCTCCAATCTTCCCCCAAAAAAACCAATATGGGATAAAAATCATGTGCTATTAGGAAAATCTTGGGAACTTGGGAAACATGTTGAAAAATCATTGAGAACATAGTGGAAACACATTGTGAATAGCAAAAATACTAAAAATTCAAGATCCACCCAGTCTTAAATTCTTCAAAAAATAGTGTGAACTCTTAGGTGCCTATTGGTTGAACACAATTTCTATTTCTAGTATACACTCAAACCCGTATAACTAAGAATGACCCTTTTGGAAAGGAGAAAAAATTAAATAATCAATCCTCCCCTTCTCCTCTCCCTAAATTTCCATCTTATAGTCTTATATTTCACTCCACCCAATTTTTTAAAAGTACAAAACTTATCCATTAAGCCTACTTTTGATTCTTGAACCTCAAAAAGAATTCTCACAATTCACTACAAGCTGTGTCCTTCCAAATCATCACAAGATTTCCTTTTTGTTGAAGGGAGGAATTTGGCACAAAGTGTGTCAAAATTTGAGGTGGAGATTATTGGGAATTAAAAAGTATGAAAACATTTTACACACAGAATTCAAGTGATGAGGAATTGGGTTCTATTGCAGCAAATATTATTCTCAAGGTTCAGAGTCTAGATTCTAGAGGTTGACATTGAATAGAATGCAAATGAGATCCACCCCACATTGGCACCAACTTGAAAATCTCATTGAATGGGTGAAACCGATAACTCAAAACCCATTCAAGTACTAGACCTTTTTCCAAGTTAGATGAAACGATGTGAAATGTTCTTTCATAAATGTGACCCTAAGTGAACCCAACATAACTTTTACTACCCTCAAATCACAATTCAGCCATGGTCTTGCAATTAGGGATCATGTTATTAGGGTGGACCTAGGCATCTGCTGGGCCAAGACATCTTCCTTAAGGCTCAAGGTGGGTGCATGTGGAGGTGGGCTCTTGATCACCTTCCTCATCTATTGAAACAAAATAGATTTAATATTGAATTGCAACAATTTTGCATAATCCAAATTCAACAGTTCATGTATTTGAGGTCTATTTAGTTGGAGTTCTGGTTTGTTGCAGTTCAAATTTTCAATGGACAAGTTTTACTTTGTACAGCTTACAAGTACTGTATGATGGGTAGAGCTGTCATGGTACTTTACTTACACTTGTGTATTGAATCTTAAAAGCAACACAAATGTGTAACTATTCAAAGGAAATGGTGCAATGACATACATAGAGAGCATCTTCTCTTGCTTCCATTACAAGGTTTATCAAGACTTTATCATTGGGACTTCTGTACAACCATGCAAATGTCCAATCCATATTTTTTTGTTAAACCTAGCTAAAAAGATGTGCGTGAGCAACTTTGAGATGGGTAGTAGATGTGTTTCTGTTGCTTGAATAAGTGAGAACAGTTCAACTACTCCCACTTTTGGTGCAATTTAGGTCTCACTGTGGTATAACCAAATAAATTTTGTATGGCCAAAAGTAGTGCTTAAAACCTTTGCAACCAAGCTCGATACCAGGATTATTTAGGGGCTTGAATTTTCCATAGGGGGTTGGTAGTTTGATAGCCCTAGGATTTTTTCCCCACCTAGGTTTCGAAAATGACAATATTTGATTTTGAAAGAAAATATTGGTTGAAGTTCAGCACATCAGAAGCAGCCACAACCCAGCTGAGAAAAATGCTAGTAGGAGCAAGCTAATTTCTTAATTTGTTGGTAGTTGTGAATTGAGTTGAGGTTTGGCACATCAGAAGCAGCCACAACCCAGCTGAGAAAAATGCTAGTAGGAGCAAGCTAATTTCTTAATTTGTTGGTAGTTGTGAATTGAGTTGAGGTTTGGCACATCAGAAGCAGCCACAACCCATCTGAGAAAATGCTAGTAGGAGCAAGCTAATTTCTCAATTTGTTAATAGTTGTGAATTGACTTTTGAATGTTTAAAATTGATTTTCAAGGACGTGAATTGATCTTTTGATAACTTGAATTGATTTGTTTAAATATCATGAACTGATTTGTTTGATGTTGCGAATTGATTTTTTCAACTTACAGGAACATTCTGTGCCTGGATGGGTTCCAACTACTTCTAACCTTGCAGCAAAGCTTGAATGCTTTTTAAACTTTCCAAAAAACTGATACAAATAAGAAAACTTTGTTCTAACATGCCCAATTAGGTCCCGGCATCTTTGGAAGGGTTCAGAATGCTACCCTTTTCTTGGATCTTGATTGAACTGTGAAGAAAAACCAAGAAAAAGGGGCACACCATAGTAGCATTTGGGTGTCGGGTTATGTTGTTCAAAATACAATCAGAGTCTCTGTGGACAGTTTGAGGTTTAGATATGTCCATAAGACATACTTTCTAAAACCTGAAACCTTTCATAAGATATTTAATTTTATATTTAATTATAATCCAGGAAGTCTTAGGGTGTGGCATTACACTTACAATTACTGAAGGTTCTATCTCACTAGAATAAATTAGATTAAAATTTTCTTGATCCATGGTTTCTCATTGAATGGGTTTAATTTTTTATAAGATTCTTTGGCTTCATTTATCAATTAGTTGGGGGAAATATTTCAAAGTTCAATTGTTTTCACAATGCAACCTCTTTGATTGGTCTATCACTTGTTTTTTTGGAAAGTTTAAACACTTCTAGAATAGAAGTTTTCACTTTCAAGATAGAAGTAATCTCTTTCTTATGGGTAGATATTAGAGGATAGATGCATGGTATGGTGTACACAATTTTAGGAAAAATTGGGGTTACATATAGATTGCACTTAGTTTGAAATTTAATGAAGATCATATGTAGTTAGTTTGAGCTTCAAACATAAAATAAATTATTAAGTCCATCAATATGCAATTGAGTGGTAGTTGTATCAGTGTGTAAAAGTACACCAATATTGATGTAAATATTAATTTAGAACCTTTATTTGAAAATAGAGTGACATTTTTAAAATTATTTTTGAAAAATAATTTAAAAAATATAATAAATAAATAAATCTAACTCATCTACATTTTCAATGAAAGAACATTTTACAACTTTAAAAAATCACAATCATCTTCATTATTATAATAGAATGTATTAACAAATTTTTTTAAAATATTTGATATGAACTTCACAACTGGAAAAAAAAATTAAAATTTTTAGTGAAAAATATTTTTTTTCATGATTGTATTTTTACATGTGCAAAATTTCATGAATAAACTGCCATTAAATATAATCCTTCATAACTTTTTTTTACAATTACAACATTATGACATGACTATTACAAAGTGAAAAATTATTCCAATTAATAATTATTTTTTTAATATTTGCTTAAATATATCATACAATGATATATTGGGATGGTAAACCATCATTAATTAAAAAATTTAGTTACAAAGTATTACATCCACCATAATACATCAAAATTCTATAAACATTGAAAATTGTCAAATTTTGACAATTTTTTGTCTACATTGTAACATGCATTCACCCTAGAAAATCATTTATAGTTGAAACTCTAATTTATTCCAGTGAGGTGGAATAGTATGCATTCAAGAAGCCCATTGGGAGGGGGTTTTGAGGGGGAGTAGTGGGAGAAAATAATTTTCGAATAAAGATAATATATGATGAGGTTATCAAAAATTTCTAAAGCATTTGCTTTAAAATCCCTTTTGTAGCAAAATTTTTTATGTGTAATGCAACACTTCAAAGGGGCCCAATTCACTCAACATTTCACTCATGTTGTGATGGATTTCATGAAAATTCACTATAATGAATTCAAAATTAGAAATGTGAACAACAAGAAAACATTGAGTGAACTAAGACCAATGCTATTGACCAAGCAAAGTACATGGCCTGTATACATGTATATTGTTCACATGTGGTTTTTTAATTTTCATTTATTAACAATATACTTATCGAATTGGAGGATATAATAATAATAATAATAATAATAAGATCAATTTATCAAAATAAAGTAAATTAAATTAAAATTAAAATTAATTAAAAGAAAATTAAAAAATATAAAATGAAATGTGTATTGTCTGCTCACTGCAGATGTGCATGGGGCAAGCATCTCAACGGCTCAAGACTACATATGGATATAAAACTGTCAACAGCCTTATTTAACATGCTCTTATCTGGGTTTTTTTTTCCTTTTTTTTTTTTTGTTTCAATTCCTCAAGTAGGTCCACTAGCAAGGATCTGTAGCATTAATTAGCATAAAATGGTGAGTGTCTGAAGTGGGTTGTAACAATTTGCAAAAGTGCTGCTACAAGTGACCATAAAGCATTTTTCACCATTATTCGAAGTAAAATCAAATAAATTAGCCACATCTAGACATCTGGAGTTTCCATTTTCAATGTGAAAAATAGGGAGAGGAATAACATCGGTGGTGGTGATTTGATAACAAGGTGTAAAATAGAATAGTAAGAAATTCTTTCAATTTGAAATCCAATTTTTTTCATTCAAAACATCACATAGATCACCTTGCAAACCTTACGAATAGGTAGTACACATTCTTGATCTAATTTTTTTGGCTAGTGCCACCCCTTGAATGTGAACACATGTTAGCCTTTTCAATTGCATAAACTCTTTTCAATGTGTTATTGGTCACAAGTGGCATGGTACAATTATGAAAGGTGACCACCACTTTAGGCATTGTGTCCCTACTACATAGACCTTCAAAACTTGACGCCCCAAAGCACCTTATGAAACACATGATGATCCTTTCAGAAAATAAATGAATGATGACCACAATAGACACAAAGGAGTGAAACTTAGTTGCCAACTATTTGCCTGATTGAATGGCTCTCCACCTTTGGTGACGACAAGCCTCTCCTTGGCAGGTGGTCACTTTTTAACCACCATCAATTACCCAATCAACCCCCCAAGGTATGATATTCAAATTCCATCATCCTTATTCATGTATATTTTGGCTAGCTTATTATTATTAGGGGCAATATCTATTTTAATTTTGTGACTTCAAAATGAAATGAACTCCCCCATCATTTCCAATGTGGCCATGAATTGCAACCTTTTGGACTAGCCACTTAGACTCACTAATTTAGTTTGGCTAGGACTTTTGGTCTACAACAAAAAAAATAATGGAAAGGAAAACTCCACTCTGGGCTATGAATTTGAATCTTCAACAGAAAAAAATGTTAGTAGGGCCAATTGAGTACTACTAGACTTCGGGTGGAAACTGGTTATGATCCTGCACTTCATAAAAATGAATCTGTTGACATCACAACCACCTACACTCAAAAAGCAACAATCATGAGTAACAATTTGAAAGGGCCCCATGCAATGATAACTAAATAATAAGTTCCTGGCTCCTCGGGTAAGTAGCTGTAAATACCAACTCCCCCACAAAATGAAGATCCTCACAAAAGAGAAGGAAACAAGAGAGGATGAACATTGGACTGAATTAGAGCATCTCCACGCACATGTGGTATCCTCCTATGTGGGTCGAGCTAGTAGTATTTATCACATCCAATATACAATGTTAATTATTATTCTCCCCATCCTCACCCATAAACATGAAAAATTGGACAACATGAAGCAACATGTTATTTAAATGTCACCACCTAGGCCAATCCTTATGGTTGAGTAATAAAAAAACAGTCATTCTTGTTAGTGGCCCTCTTGGAAGGCAATATATAATTATATGCCCACGCAGAGTTTCACACTATTTAATTTCCCAGTGTACTTCATCCAAAAGATCGTGCACCAAGCGGGTACAAGCCATTTCACTGTTGTGGGTGGGGATGCTGTTATTTCATAACAGTATACCAACAGAAAACAATAGACTACCAATCATAAGTAACAACTCCCCAATCCCTTGTTTTGATAGTGGTCATTTGTCCTTGGCTAATTCCCGCACTTCAGGGAAGGATCTTCAAGACAAATTGATTGATCTAAAAATGCGTCTTCTTGTCGGATGGTATGTACTCTCACTCATTGACTTGAGACAGCGCAACCAGTTTAGATTGGGCCTTTCTATCTCTCATGAAATATTGGTTGAACCAGAGTCAAAAAAAGTGTTGCAAAACATTGGTGTACCTTACTAGATAACTTGTCGTGTTAAACTAATTAGTTGGTGGAAGTTCACTGTACACAATAGCATTTGTCACAGGGTCCACATTTGAGTGTATATTTTTTTGGCTTTCCCTGAAGTTTAGGGGTTAAGTTCATCTGATCAATCTACAAAAGTTGAGTTTCACAACATTTTTTTTAGGCTGGTACATGAATAGCATAATGTTGAAGAGTTTCCTAGGATTAAATGGTGCGTGAATAGCATAATGCCATAAATTTGGACTATGTTTGAATGAACAAGCTGTCATCTGAGGATTTGTGAAAATGTTTTAAAGAGCTTTCAGTTCATTCAAATCTGGAGTGCAGCTGGGTGCTTAGTAGATCACATTTAAACAGTTGAAAGATTCGCAGAAGCTGAGGTTAGAGCTTCAAATCAGGGGAGAATGGATATTCTAGTTCACTGGAATGAGGGGAGAATGAGTATTCAAGTTCCCTGAAATGAGGGGAATTCATAGATATTCTAGTTCATGCAGATTCACTCCTCCACTATTCAGTCGGAGCATATTTTACCCTAAGGTCAGTTTTGTTATTAAATAACCCTTAAAATATAGTGAAATGAATTTTCATGAAAATATGAAGCTGAGGTGTTGAAAACCATCATAATTATCACCAGTTACAATCTGAATAGTTTCACTCCTCATATGAAAATAACATTGAAGATCACAAAAAATAATGACTTTAAATTTACAAAACGAATCAATATTTGAAGAAAAAAATATTCATTTTGTTCATATGAAAACTACCTCTAGGCTATAATAGCTTATCAATTCTCGAGCCATTGTGTGGAACAACATGATGTATCAGAGGACTACGCACTACAACAAAAGTGCCCTGCACGTCAAGTGATTTCATTGGATTTTGAGTGAATTCATTGTAATTAACAAGGATCAACGAAGAATTAGTGAATTCACTGATGGTCTAGTGAACTAGACCCACATTTCGTAATAGTGATGACTAGTTGTATAGTGTAAACCTTGGTGCTGTGAGGGTGTATATTTGGTTTTGTTAATAACCATTGGTTTTAGGCTAGTTCTTGGAAAAATTATTCAGAATGTAAGAACCGCTAATTCTGGTTATTTGCAAAACCTCAAACAAGTGACAGTTTTATGAAAGAACCAACAAAGAACCAGTGATTTTATCGCTAGTTATTTGGTTAAAAAATTTGTTGTTAGAACCATGGTTATGTATCTGAACTGGTTCTTTCATTTTTCAAGAACTACAATTATGAACCTTAATAACTACCTTGGTCACCTTTGGGGGTTAGCTCTTTGCACCCAGTTCTGATAATTGCTCAACATTAATGTCATATTCTTGTGTTTTGGTAGTTTTAATTGGCTGAACATGATTAACAACATGAAATCTTTTCTCTGGGGGTCAATGTATTCATTGAACAAAATAAATAGTGCACATAATTTTTAGTTTGAATTATGTTCAATGTAAATAGAACCTGAACCAATCTTAAATTGGACTGGACTCCAAATGTTTTGAGAAATCTTCTTCAACACTGAAGGTTCTACAAAACACAAAACTGACAAGTGGTAACTGCCAAAATATTTTGCACAGTCAACTCAACTGGGATTCAGCCAAACTTTTAAACTCAAAAATCAGCTTCATCTTTGAAATGTTTATGAATTCAGAAATTTTTGAAACTTGTTCATGTGTGGTTATTGAGATAAGTTCTGTGTAGAATAATATTTTTGCTTGGTTTGTCAATTATACAGTCAGGATTGATTTCAGGAGTCAGGGCAAAAGGGCTGCCCAGGTTGGACTCTTTTTTCGATTGTTCTATTGACTCTCTTCCAATGTTCTCTCTGACCCAAATCTGTGTTGACCAAATTTCAACCCCTTGCCGTCTAATGGAAGCCAATGACAGGATGCATTGTAACAAGTACACGCCTCTGACACCTGGGCAGCCTAGGAATTTCTTTGTTTCTTACTGGGGTTTTTTGGTAGTTGCAGATCATGAGTTCCAAAGGGTCCCATATCACTGGGTAACTCACAGTTGGAAGAAAATTCTCTCGACTTTCTTCTGAGAAATATCTTTTATTTCCTTCATATTGGATTCTAATATAAGAAGGTGTGTTTTTTGTCCTGTTTCTGAAAAGGGATGCTAATTGTGCATTAGTTCTACAAAATGTCCTGGAAATTCTAGGCCTGATCAATTCTCAACTACAGGTGCAAGATCTGAAGCTATATTCTGATTAGGTGGATCAAATTTTGTTTTCTACATACTGTACCCACCACTAAACTTCAGGAGTACTTGTCAAAATAGTTATTTTAAGCAGCCGCGTTTTGAATATTCTCAAATTTTGACATTAGAGAGTAAATACACTTGTAAAGCAGACATTATATATTAACTAGTGTGCTCGTTTATTAGCAAGGATAATCATTCTTGCAACAAAGGTTAGGAGTTCAAAAATCCACAATTTCAGCAGTAACACCTTTGAAATGAAATTTGGCCACCCCCCCCTCTGGAATTATTTAACACCAAACCCCTCCCTATATTGATGGGTGGGTACATTGAGCATAAAATGTATTCATGTGCATGCAAATGATAAAGAGAATGGCTTTTTGTATCTAGATAGACACCTACCTGAGTTGTAGTCATGTAATAAAATCAATGTATTCATACATGTGCAAGTGATCAATGAATTGGAGGGTTTTTTTTTTGGGGTAAAATAGTGGGAAGATAATATGAAGAGTTGGAACTTGGAAATAATCCTTTTTTAAAGTGCATTGGTAGTTGGTGGTAGATTCCTTATTTACAGCATGAAAATTACTGGGCCGGCATGACATCTAAGTTTATATACATATCTTTTCCATGGTATATATTTGTTAAGTATTTTTGCAGTTTTAGTGAGTATAATTTTGATATCCTTGTTGGTTCCAGCTATGATTATGAATACATGTGTCCATGGGCAAAGTGAATCCTCGTTCATTGCTTTATTATGGAGACTTGGGTTCAACCTTTCCCATCATGTTCATAGCCTTTCTTTCACAATCTCTGATGATCATCAGCACCAGCTACTACTCATACCCAGTACAAATTCCAAACCTGCCCAGGGCTGAACTAGTTATAGAGTACACACTTTCTTGATCCTCAGTTGATGATGTTCCACAACTTCTCCTGGCAGCTCTAGAAGAAAGTATTGGCAACATTTAAAACTCTCTTGTACAAACACTGAGGAATCTGAGCTTGCAGGTGCAGAGCTTAAGTAGAGCCGAGAAAATTCCCTGACTGTCTAGCTAGCTAGCTAGCTAGCTTGTGGAGAAATTCTAGAGCAGTACATGAGGACTTCGATCAGAGACTGATCCATGTCCTGGAAGAGAACTCCTGAACTCAGGCAAGTAAATTGTCTGATCTCGACTGCATAGATTCAACCTGTAGATATTGGATATTTGCTTCCAATTGCCACTTTATTTTACTGCAAGAAGTGGGAAGCTGAATTGGGGGCGTGCAGCTTCAGGGAATTCGATCAGCCCGACTTTTGTGAACATGGGAATTAGTGGAAAACGTGGTGTAGTGTTGCAGCTCCAGCTTCTAGTGCTTCTAATGCTAGTTGCAATTGCTGCTGCTGCTGTTCAACATCACTATAACTCTGAGAGTACCGTGCATGAGAATTTGCAAGCTGGAACTGCAGGAGATCGTCATCTGGCAAGCCATGTACGCATATACAAACCTACTGCAATCTACTACTAGCTAGTCCTATAACTACTTGTTGTTGATTCTTTTTTTCCGTTCTCGACTTGGAGAGATTTGCTAGTTTGTTTTGCTGTAGCGAATGGGATCACTATTCCTTTTTGATTAGGTTTGCGATTCTGGACATGTTTTCTTCAAGCTGTAGAGCTGTTGGAAACCATCTGTGCTTGAAAACAACTATGCTTGCTTGCTTGCTCATTAAGTGAGCTGCAGCTGATCGTATGTGAATCACAAATTAGCGCTGATTCTAGACTAAGCTAGTTTGACACGCAAGGTGCATGATGGTTACTACTGTGCAGGTGCTGAGAGCAGAGCTTGTTCACAGAGATCAGCTGCCAGCTTCGTCTCTGTTGGGGGAGTCTAGTAGTGTGCCTAAGAGCATGGGCGAGAGATTAGTGCAAGCGGTGAAAAGGAGCAACAAACGCAGAGATTCAATTCTCCGCTCCATTCAAGCCCGCGGTAGTCGATCAGCGGCTGCAGCAGCAAAGCCGGAGCAGCAGCAGCAGCAGCTGGATGCAGCAGCGGAATACAGCGTCCCAGTATCATCAGGCAATGGAGAGTACCTGACGCAGATTGGACTGGGGACGCCTCCACAACGCTTCACTGCGATTGTGGACACAGGAAGTGATTTGTTATGGACTCAGTGCTTGCCCTGCACTTCTTGTTATCCGCAATCTGGCAACGCCTTCAACCCCTCCCTTTCATCCACCTACCAAGGCCTCAATTGTGGCAACGGTTTGTGCCAGGTATGAACCTTCTTCATCAACCCAACTGCAATTAGCTCCCTGAAAATTCATTCCCCCTCCTCTTCCAAATACCAAATGCTTCCTCTTGAATCTGAGCTAGTCCTATATAAGAACTACTATATATGAACTAATTGCTCCAAACCACATGAAGCAGAGCTGCACTCCTTCAAATTTGTGTAGGTTTGGATTCAATTCCCAACATATATATTACATTAAAAGGACAATTTGACATTAGGTGATGGCACATATTACAATTGTGTTAAATCTCTCTCATTAACTAATGCCAAATTGTCCTTTTAATGTAATATATGCTACAATAAACATCGCATATTGTACCTTGGAATGAATGAATCCACAAAGTTTACCTCATGTACATGTGTCATGAGTGGCTTTTTGTGTGAGAAAAACCACATTCTCTTCTTGTATATAGTGTTGCAATTGTAAGCATCTTGTACAGTTTTGGGTGAGTGCTAATCAGATTCAACTGAAGAGTAGCGTGCAGACTTTAGTATAACCACCTGCATGTACATGTATGTATATATAGGGAGCTGTGAATCAACCATTTAGCCAATTTAATGCTGCAATTTGATGCATACCGAGGCTTTTGATTGTCAGTTTCTGCAAGCTTGGTAATTGAATCACTTGCATCCCGTGCTTGCGATCTGAACCTATTGGTGTCCAGAGGATAAGAAAAACAAAGATCATGCAATACGTACAAGTTTACAACCCATGAATTTAACCTTACTTGACGAACAATTTAGACTCTGCTGAGTGTACTAATGCTGAATGTAGCCCCCACTTATGAGTGTGGTGCTGGTGAATGCATATTTCCTTCAATCATTAACTTTCCATTCATTACAGTGTGATGGCTGGTGGCCATGAATTTACTCAACTTTGAGCTCTAGTTCAATCCTTGAAGTTGAGAAACTAGTTTATTAATGGCCAGTCACTAGAGTACTCCAGCAAGTATACCTTCTGATCTACTGCCTCTAGGACTCTTCAGCCTCACACCTCTTGGTCAAGAATTATGGCATGATGAACAACAACCACCTTCAAAGAACTTCTTTTTTTCTTTTGGGTTTGTTTGGGTCTTTAAAGAGCATCTAGTAGTATTATTATACAGGTGTAAAAAATAAGGTGAATTTTGTCGCCAACCAAAAAGGCTCAAGATTCAACATCACCCAAGATCTAGGAAATTGTGGCCAGCTATATGAAGATGTATATTAAGCCAGGACTAGTGTGTGTGTGTGTGTGTGTGTGTGTCTAGACTCTACCACGTGGGTACCTTCACTTTCATGAGCCATGTGCACTAACTTTGTTGCAAAAGAAAGGAGTGTACTTGCAACATGTTTTCTTAGATCATGTGAATGAATTTCCTTCTTTCTTTGCAACAAAAGTTGGTACCACGGCTTAGATCCCAAGAGGAAACCGAAAAAAAAAAGGGTGGGTAGGAGCTACGAGGGGAAATTGGGCCCATATTTGTGGATCAATATAGGGTTAGTCAGTTCCCAGCACCCACCTAGTTGTGGTTCAATTACCAAGGTGGAATCTATGTATCAGGCCTATCCTGCAAACTACCCTTCTGCACAAGACCTATGTATGTGAGTAGGTACCATATTTAAGTAGGTAGGGAATGCAAGAGTTTATTATGTAACGTACTTGGTGGCTACTAGGTAGGTAGTTGCATCTATCTATGCTTGGTACATAACTAACCACTCTGGCCGTGTGGGTTAATTATGGGATATAGAAATACAAATGAAAAAGGGTTTTCCTGTCCACACACCATTGCTGGTGGATGCTGGGTCACCCTGGCACGCCGTTTCCATTTTTGACCCTTTCTTTTTTCCCCCCAAACTGGCCAAAAACAAACAGCTTAAAACATTTTAGATCACCAAATTTAAGAATTTTTTGAAGATAATATAATAATTCTCCAGATTCTATATGAATTTCCAGTAGGTAGCCAGTAAATATAGAGATGCTCAAATTATCTTTCTTTCATGATTTTTTATGGCCAAATTTGGCTACATCCTCTGATGGAGGATTGCCATTTCAGCTACAACACACATTGGGAAAACGAAACACCACTCTAGCCTTTCTTTGCATGTTAATATGGAGTTTGTAGAACGTGTAGTAGATAGGTAACCTGTTTATGGGTATACTCATTGTAAGATGGGAAATTGTCACTTTTCAATCACGAGAGCCCTAGTAGTGCGAGAGCCCTAGTAGTGCTGCGCACCCAAACTAGACTCGACTAGAACTATGTAGGAAATGGTCCACCCTAATTATACTACTTGATATATGTTTGAACCACCTTGGCCTACTTGGTCTACATAGCGGTCTCAGGTCTTAACTTCACATCTAAAGGGTGCCATATCAAAAGTGGTGCCCAGTACCTCCAATCGAGTGGCCTTTGAGATTTCTAAAGCAATGACTATGGCCTGGGAGACAAAGGGGGAGGGGGCAGACTTCCAAATGATTGAGTGGGACACCCCCCCTCACTCCCCCCCCCTCCTCCCTTAGAACCTTTTTATGATTTTAACTTTCCATAGTTAAGGTGTCTTCATGCAAAAAGAGGAACTAGAAGATAGATCACCCCAAGTGGAACTGACACATTGTAAGAGGATTGATCTTAATTTGAATTTTCTAAAGGCTCTTATATATCCTTTGTGATTTTGGGCTTCCACCAAAAGTGGTCCAACTCTTGGAGCGTGTACCTAGTATTAGGAGCAAATACACCGTCTGTGTAATGGACACCTGGTTTTGTAGGGGAAAAGCTTGAAACTTGCCTTGACAAATGTGTCCAACTTCACCAACCTCCACATGGATCTGTTATGTATCCATGCGAGGCAACAAATTAACAACACATTTCACATTTTAGAAAGCTTGGAACCAGTCAATATATTACTAAAAACTGAAGTTGCATTTAACCATGTCACCATTATGCTAATTTGACCACTAATCCATATGCACTTGAATGTTGGAAATTATGATATGATATAGAGGCCTTTGTATGGAGGTTGATAAGAAGCATGCTGATCCTTCCCCCCCTTTTGAACCTTGTATACAGTCTGTATATAGACAAGATTATACTATTAGTTTCCTAATATAAAGAGCATGTTGAATAGGCTTGTGTGTAGGTGTGAAGAAATATTGTTATGGCCAAAAACTTTGCTGAATTTGGTGGTCTATTTTTTTTTCTTAATTAGCTTGAGTGGACTACAATTCCATGTCTAATAACAGTTGATAGGTTTGTGAGAATTTGAGAGGACAAATGAAAATGGTAGAAAGGAACCATTGTTTCCAATGTTTAGTAGAATGGGGTTGTGTATAAGCTTGAAGATTTCTTTATCAGGGTAATGGGATTGCTGGATCTGGTGGTTTGAATTTGTTTCCTTCATTATCTTGAGTGAACTAACAGCTTGCCATGTAATAGCTATGTACAGACAGGGTTCTTTGCACTTGTACAGACTTGTGCACTTTGTTATATCTACTTTCAAATATTAACACATATCTTCATGATAAGAAACTGAAATTCAATTCTGCCTACAGTCTAGAAGAATCTCCATTGCAAACCTAGTGCGGGAATTATTGTAAAGAATAGCTAAATAAAGTAAATTCTCAGGTTACTACTTGCACTAATTTCAAGGTGATGGGCTTAAACAGCTATCAATTACATCGTGTTCACACAGAAGGTGGACTTTGTCAATTGGGTTTGCTGCGGTGTTTGTTGTTACTGATTGTGCATTTAAATGTATAGCAAAAGGATGTGACAATCTGCTATGTGTGTTGGGTGAAGAAACTTTGTTTCAATAGTGATCCATTTGATATTGGTAACTGTAACTAGATGATACAAAAACACATTTCCATCCACTAATCCCATGATTGTTGAAAGGACAGAACATGAGTCAGAATTAAGGATCTTAATCACCAAATATAGATGAGGCCACATAAATTGAACTCTAGTCCAGTAATTCTACAGAAAAACTCCCTTGGAAAGTTCATAAATTTTGTTTTAGTCATTATGGCAATGACAAATTTATCGGGATTTCTTTTTTCCTAGTCTCCACTCAGAAACCCACTCTAGCTCCATCCCATTGTGAAAGAGGTGGAAATGTTGGGCCAATGTTCAGGTCTGAACATTGCTCTAAACATTTGCATTTGTGGCCCATCCGTGCTCTAGAAGAGCATTTGGGTACCCATCTGTCCTCAGTTACAGGTGAGTTCATCAATCTAAGCAAGAGGGTCTTATCGCACTTCTATCTTCTAGCCTTCAACTCACCCATGAATGCGATGAGTTCCAAAGTGATTTAAGTCTTCTTGAAGTTGGTAGTGTTAGATTACTTCTCCTTTTGCTTTCCTTTACTCTTCTTGCCTTTGTAGGCATGCCTTAATTTCTTGTATGTTCTCCACCTTTAGTCAAATAGTTTTGTGTAGATTATAACGCAATGCTTGAAACACAAAGGAATGTTAGAGCCTGAAAATTTACATCTATTTCTTGGGTACACAATGTCTGTTGGGGCCAAAATGGTTGTGAATTCTTCCAGAGCTTTTTCATCCAGGTGTTCACAGAGAATCCCGCTCAATTATTGCTCATCTAACTTAGATTTATCATTGTGCACAATGGCCATTTTTTGGCCAATTCTGGTTCTTTGCCTGTTCTTCCATGAAAAGCGCCAGTTGTTTAAGGTTTTTGAACTAACCAGAATTGGTGGTTCTTTGATTCTGAATTATTTTTCAAAGAACCAGAACTGATGGTTCTTTGATTCTAAAATAGTCGAAGAGCCAGGATTGATGGTTCTTCAAAAATTAAAACACTGGTTTATACTCCATCAAAACATGGTATAAGCAATGAGCTCTATTCAACTCCAAAGTCTTGACAAGCTTGTTTTTGAGGTGCAGGCTGCATGAAAGTTGATCTGATAAGACTGACTTTTGTGCACCAACTATGTTGGTTACCTGTGGTTTGTTCCAGGATATTGAAGTTGTGAGCTGTGGAGGTGGCTGCGAATACGTGTATGGTTATGGAGATGGATCAACAACAAATGGGAATTTTGCTACAGATGCAGTGACTTTGGGTTCAGGCAGCATCCCTGACATAGGGTTTGGATGTGGTCACACCAACACGGGCAGTTTTTCACCTGCAGGTGGACTACTGGGATTGGGACAAGGTCCTCTTTCACTCATGTCTCAGCTCGGTACTACAGTGAGCAAGAAATTCTCTTACTGCCTTGTGAACTATAACAGTCCAAACACCAGTCCACTGATCTTTGGAGATGGGGCCGTCACATCAGGAGGACTTGCATACACGCCCATTGTGCGCAATGCTGCCAACCCAACTTATTACTACGTAGGTCTGGATGGTATAAGTGTTGCAGGTACAGCTGTGGACTACCCATATGGAAGCTTTGCCATTGATGATGCTGGAACTGGTGGAATCATTGTGGACTCTGGAACTACTCTTACTTATTTGGACACAGATGCATATAATGCAGTACTGATGGTAATGCCTTCTCTCATTCTCTTAATATTCTGGCTGAAACCATCAGTGAAATAGAGCACCAATGGCTTGTAGCTATGGAGAGTTGTAGTATAACAAAGAATGGTGACATAAGGGTTTAGGGTAACCCTAAACTGTTACAGCAAATTTGGAAGCAACTCAGGCCAATGCAGCTGAGCTGATTTATGGATGTCATGTGTCAATACAGAGGCATCTTCATGTAATCTGCCCATAGTTGAATTCAGAAATACTCCACTATTTGTCCCAAAGTACAAGCATGTGGTCTAGTTCATGAACACATACAGTCTCAAGGCTATATAGAACTGACTGTAGAGGTTAATGCTCAAGTACTAACTGTCTGTTTATTTTGTTGTGGAATTGTGGACTATTGGACAGGCCATCCGTGCAGCTTTGACTTATCCACTTGTTTCTGGATTACAATATGGCCTGGATTTATGTTTCAATACTGGAGGTGCAGTGAATGCTGCAACATTACCCAGCTTAGTGTTGCACTTCACCAATGCAGATTACCCTTTGGCACCTGAGAATCTCTATATTTATGCAAACGATGCTGGCAGTGTTCAATGCTTAGCCATGGCTGGTAGCTCTGGCCTCAGCATTTTAGGCAACATCCAGCAGCAAGATCACTTAATCCTTTTTGACAGTGAGGCTGGTCAAATTGGCTTCCAGTCTATGACGTGCTGAGCCACACTAATCTTCATGAAATGCTCATAAGGTACCAACCCTGCTTTTGCCTGATGTGTGGTAAAATTCGAACCTTCAACCCCAGCGGAGGATCGATCAGTTTCACAATGGAAAATTTCTTTGGTGCACAAATGACATCCACCCATCACAACTGATTGTATGATTGTATACTTGATGTATACCTTTTGCAACCTGACCTGAAAATTCACCTTGGATGCCTCCTTCAGTTCCAGGCCATTTGATCATGACCCATTGGAACCTGCTCAACATGCATCCAGAAGAGCACCTGTGATAGTGCTATGTAACTCTTAGCAAGATAAGTCCTCTAGATCCTCCTTGATTCATACGAGAACCCTAAACCCCAATAATTCTACTGGCTATCAATAAGGGTTGCAGATCATTTTCCAGATGTAAAACACCAATTTAATAAAGATCAAGGCCTCTTATGAACCTTGTTAAATACAACCCACTCAACCAAACTATTGTAGCTACTCGTCAGCACTTTCAAGTTTCAACCCTGTTTGAGATATTGCAACTATAAATTGTGCAGTAAAGTTCTGAAATATGTTAATTACTTGTGCAGTGATCAATGTCAGGGTTTGTTTTTTTCAATTTTGTGATGTAGTCACAGTGGCAATCATCCTCAAGAGGAATGAGCCAAATTTGGTTATAGCTCAGAGAGGACAGCAAGAAATCTTTAAAATCCTGCTATGCTTTGGCAACCTTCAAGAACCTGTTGTCAAAATATGGTAGCTTCAGAAAACAATCACTCAAAATGTGGCAACTTTGGCACATTTATATCACCCAAATCATCCTTTGAACCCCTTGCATTGAAATGACATGCAAAGACATTCTGGCAGCTCAAAGCAAAGAAGCATGATTTCCCAAAACCTGAGCCTGGGCATGGTGCAAGACATATCCAGCATCTTACAAGTGCATTTTGCATATGTGTCACCACCTAATGCACAAAATGCACAAATTTGAGGCCTTCTACCTGGGGCTCATTATCAGAAGTTTGTGAATATAATCTTATTCTTGGGTATGTTAGATATGCTAATGACTGGTAGGTAGTATGGTTTGTTGGACAATTCTGATTTTGCACATGTTGTGGTCCATTACAATGCAAAACTCTCAATCTTTCTTCACTTATAGAACTAATTGAATTTATTTTGTTCAAGATGATGTGTTAGCATTGGACAAATATAGTGACCCCGATGGGTTTGAACTTGTTTATAAGAGGATAGGATTCACTTTTGTAAGGCTCTACATACCATCAAGTGTTTTTTATTTTTATTGAAATCATGTTTGACTTCAATTATTTTGGGTTTTTCTTACAAGTCATGGTTTGTTCATTTCGTTCATTCATATAATTTCCATGTGAGAAACATTTTTTAAAGTTGCATGTCAAACAAAAAAAACAAACTAATCAAGGTTGCCTTTCACTCTTAAAAGGCAATTTCAAAATTTGCCTATATAAGTGTGAAAAAGCAAGGGCCCTTGTCAAATTCCTAAACCCAGTAGTAGTAGAGGCCTAAATAGTGGGTAGGGGAGTGTAGTTGCTCTAAAAAGCTAAATGGTGCAGGCTTTCCCAAAATGAAGGACCTCATGCATGGTTTTGTGGGTATGGAATTTTATTTTTTCTAAAAATTGAATTTCAAAACATAGATAAATAATATGTTTTAATTACATCTTAGTTAAGTGTGTTCAAGTTAATCTAATTTTTGTGAGAAAAATGCACCAAAGTCTTCAGATTTCAAGGATTTTGTTTTCGAATTTGTCATATTCAGACAACAAGTTCTCGAAATATAGCAAGATTCTTAAAATTTTCTACTTTTCTTTCTCAAATGTAACCGAATGTGGCTTATTTCATATAGTAAAGGACGTCGTGGTCGTTTTTCGTGAAAACTCTTAGATGTTGAAATCAACATTTTCTTGAATTGAAAATTTTAACTTTATATGTCTTCTTTTGTCGAATTATTTTATGTGCATTTGGAGGTGCAAGTATATCTTGTTTGGACAAGGTCCCTATAAAATTATTTTGCAATATGTCATGCAAGTGTTTAGTAGATGTATTTCTTTTTAGAACAGGATGTTCATTAACCTAATTTTAAAAAAAACTATTAATAACAAAGACAACCAAATTTTCATAAGAAATGAACACTCATCTGTGGAAAAGAGGACGGGTTGATTTTAAGTTTAGAATTTCAAAGATTTTCCTACTAAACTTATCTGTAAAGTCCTCACCAGTCTCATACTTTGTCTCACTCTGTCCCAGTTTCGTCCCCAGTTTCGTCCCCAGTTATTCAGAAAGTCCCAATGTCTACATGTCTAAGGATGAAGTCCTGAAACTGGAGACCAATGCTGATAATAGGGGGTGAAATAAGATTTGAAACTGTTCTTTTCGGCACTTGTTTTTTCTTGAAGGCACCCTTAATCGACTTTTTTGACCCCCTTTTTTTTTTGGGACAACTTTTTCTTTTTTGAAGGTACACTTGAGGCACTTCTTTGAAACTTTGTTTTTGAAAAAGGACTACTTAAGGGATTTTTTAGGATTTGTTTTTTTGGGCGTTTTTTTTAAAAATTTCATTACAAAGTTCTTTTACAATTTTGCTTTATGACTAGATAGAATGAATTGTAAGGTTTTTTCTCGATGGAGCTATATAAGTGAGCTCTTTCATTCTTTATTTCTTCTTTATTTTCTCATTTTCATTTGTGGGTGTTCCTTTGATTTTCACTTGTTTCATTAACTCTTTTTTGTGTTGGGGTTTTTTTTTAAAAGGGGTTTTTTTTTTGGTTACGCTTTTTCATTTCTTCTTGTTTCTTTCTTTTCTAGTGCTTACCTTCTATTTTTTCTTTTTCATTATTAGGGGTTTTCATTTTGTTCTTGGCTTGTTTTAGCTTTATTTTTAAGTGTCTTTTTAAGGTTTTTTAAGGTTTTTTCTTGTGTTCCATGGTACTTCTAATAGTGATGTTTACTTGCACATGGGTGATTCAGATAATTCCTCATCAAATAACAATTAAAAGATGTTTTAAAAGACACACACAAAACATCAATTGTTTATGTGATTATAGTTGTGAACATTAACATGTTGGAGTTATTCAATGCAAATGAATCAGAATCAAATGTCAAACAATCAACTAATCAAAATGTGGGTGTTCAAAACGTGTTTGCTACAATGCGAAAAATTTCAAGTTTGTTAGAGTTTGATGAACTAATGGCATTAGTGGTCCCCACCCTTCAAGCTCATGCATGTGAGATCCACTAGCAAGTCTCACATTGTGACAAGGCAATTGACTAAATTGACCCTATAATGATCATGATTCCACTTCATCATGTAGATGAAACATGACAACATAGTCATGTATGACACATTGCTATGGAATTTGACTAGGATTGTAATTTATGATGATGCAATTTTCATTACATTTTGCATTTATGAAGCCATAGGTTATGAGGCCATAGGTTATTGGACTCATTAATGGGAGATTCATTGAAATATGTAAATCTTGCAACCATTACATCCACAAGTCATAATTCAATGGGCATAAAAAAAATTAGTGTATGAACAGCATAATATTCATAGACCATGATGGATTGTTCATTTACCTAAATAGTGAATATCCTTCTTTTTTCCATGATGTGAACATCTTGTAAAAGTCAAATTTGTATAAAAATGGGTGTTATTTTTTGTACATACAAACAAATACTTTGAATATTTATTAAGGAACCCAAGTTATATGGGTGAAAAGATGTTTGTTACATGTGGCAACTTGAGAGGCTTGCTAATGAACTTGCCCCTATGCATGACTTAAGTGTAGCACACCATACAACAAAATGCATGCAAGGTATAAAGTGTGCATGAAATGAGGTATTGAGAGGTAATTGAAATGAAATGGAAAAGACTAATGAAGTGCTTTGATTTCACAAAGGAAAAGTACAATCTCTTGTTCCAAGCTATAACTATTATAAATAACTACTTACATAGATGTCACCTAGACTTCACATATAAAATCATTAATGACCAAATTGAAAACCCAATTGATTTCAATTGGGATGGGGATTTATAATTACAAGTTTAGCACCTCTTCAACCTTTGCTTAAAAATTTTCATCTATCAAAACTTTTAGATCTCTAGTTGTTTTGAAATTTTTAAACATCACATGTCTCTTCTTTTTTATGTTAACCTCCATCTTTGCCTTCATTAGAGTTTTTTAATCATCATTGTTGACCACCATCGCCCTGGTGGCTTGGGTTTCATCAATTGTTCGACTTCAATTACGACACTCATATTATTGTCTATGCCTTGTCATCTAACATAGAGCCTAAACCTAGGAGCATGAAGTAGATGATTGTTCGTCTACAAACTCACATACCATAGGAGGAATAGATATGTAATATGCATGGGATAGATATGCCATTAATCACATTTTGCCACGTTTTGAAAACATTCCAAATGGCATGTCCATCCATTCCCTTCAATTGTGTTGGGACCTCTTCACTTTGCAACGTAGCTCTCTTGTTCCTTTCCTCATTAGATATCCTAGTATTCAATTATTTTGTGCATTTTGGAGTTGGTCTTTCAAAATATTGTTTTAAAAAGCACTATTGGTATATGTCACCTTGTAGTTTGCAAAGACCACCTTCCACACAAGGCTAGGTATAAGTTGTGTCATTTGTTTCCTATCTTTTGAATATTTTGAAAAATGCCAATGGTAATTCATGGCCATGGTGCTCAAAAATTTATGATTCTACTAAAACCCACAAATATTTTTCCTTCCTTGTCACGTTTGCAAATGATTGAAAAAATGACACCTCATCCTTTACATCCAAATCAAACCTTTATGATTGCATCACCACATGGGACTTTTCATTTTCACTTGCCATGCCTACACAAACAAACATCACATTAAAAAAAATTCAACACAAATGCATTTTCTCTTTTTACATACAAATTTGGAATTGAATTGTTTCAAGTTCAACTATTATAAGCACAAAAGATACCAAAACAACATGAATTCTAAACGACATTAACCAACCATGACAAAGCTAAACTTAATTTTAAATTAAATACAAAACACAAAAATCAAGGACAAGAACACAAAATTTGCAACATAAGTTCAAACAAATTTTATTGTGCAAACATGAAAATAACAAAACATGACTATGGTGCAAAATCATACCCAAATTGTTGTTTAATAGGTGTGAAAGGTAATGTGAAAGGAACTACCTTCATTTGTACATGTTATGGGACCTAGCTCAAGAAAATATTTCAAAATATTTACAAATATCTAAAACTATTTCAAGGAACTTTCTTGGGACCTTCTTAATTACATTATGGATGAAGATAAATGAAGTTCATCCATGATGATGTTGGCGATGTTGTTAAACATGATGCTAATGATGATGCTAGATAAAATGATAAGGATGTCATCCATGACATCACCTCCCTTTCTATTAATGAATTTAAAAAAGAATCCCCTTGTAGGGCTTGCTTGAGTATCACCAATGAAATTCTTTCACCTTTTCATCCTATCTGGAAAAATAAATAGTTATAAGTGAATTGATTTTGTCACCAATGGATGATAAAATCACATATGGTAATAATGAAATCATTAATTCATAAAATAATTTCATCCATAGGACATCAATGACAAAGGATAAAATCATGTGCTTCTAATTGTCATTTATATGATTATAAAATGACTATTGTTTAAAATGATGTTCCAACAATGATGACATTACTTTTCAATGCAACTATGCAATGACTATATTTTGAACATGATAGTTGATGTATGAATGAATAATAATTAATGTGCAATTACATGGGTAATATTGACATGGTAGTTTGAAATGATTGTGAATAACTAAAATATGAGTAGCTAATTAGAAATTGATTACAAAATGACTAATGTATAATGACATGGGTAATGGTGACCACCTAATTACCTATTTACCTATCCACCAACCCACCCACCCACCTAATTACCTACCTATTTACCTACCCACCTACCCACCTACTTACCTTCCTATTTATCTACCCACTTGCCCGCCTACTTATTTACCCATTTACCCAACTACATGTTCCTAACTACAATCCTATAACTTGCCTAGTACCTAAACCTCATAATCTTATAGTGATTATATGAAATAAAAAAACAACAATTGGACTTTTTTTATGGTGTACTCCATTGAGAAAGAATTGGTTTATCATTGTGAAAGTGAAGTGCTCAATTCATAATACTTGCAACCTATGTGCATTGCAACCTAAAGGGCTAGGGTAGGTAGGTTAAACTAAGGTAGTCCAATTAAGTAGGTTAGTCTAAGCTAGGCTACCTACATACCCACCTTTTTTGACCTACTTAATTTTATAACCTACTTAGCTACCTAATGACTTATAGAAATTTATTTTTAATAATAATCTAAAAAATGATTTTAATTTGAACTTATAAATTTGGAAATCAAATAGTTTATTGTCTATTAGTCATATTACAGTTATTCATTACGATTATAACACTTCAACAATATATATGATTTGACCTTTATGAATTGTCCTACATAACTTTAAATTTGTATTTTATGACTATAGGATGAAACATGGCACATTGAACATTCAATGATTTATTATTTTAAACAATTCATCTAACATGATTGAAGGCCCTTTAATTGTATAATGTTTGATATGACTATAAAATCAATCATAAATGAGGTCATAAAATTAACATTTTCATTTAGAGGTTGGTGCCAAAAATGATAGGTGATGATAGATTAAATTTGAGACAATGACAATGCCCATTGAGTTTGACATCAATTCAGAACATGTGATTTCATATTGAGCTCTTTCAAACAAATGATGCCATTTTTCAAAGGCATCCACAAATGGAAAAATTATTTGTCATGAATCTTGTAAATAATTTCAACAAAAAAAATCCTTATGAAATAAAAAATTGACAAGTTAAAAAAATCATGTTTTTTGAATTGTGAAAGCATGATGCTTAATGCAACATTAGAAGCAATTGCCTCCAAGACAAAAGGTTTGGAAAGGTTAACATGAATCAATAATGGGGTAGTCATGATGTAAACCTTCAAAGATTGGAAAGCAATTTTAACTTCAACTCCCAAAGATTTAAGGTTGATCCTTCCAAGTTGGATAAGTAAAAAGGGCTATTATTGTGGAATAATGTGTAATAAAATGTCAATAGAAATTAATGAATCTAAAAAAACATTGAAGGTCATGAACAAAGGTTGGGGTAGCCCAATTCATAATGCTTTGAGCCATATAGGGATCCATGCAAATGTCATTCTTTAAGATGATGTAGCCTAAAAATTCCACTTTGGTTTGATAAAATTCACACTTCTTTAATATGGCATAACATTTGACTTCCTCAAGCTTGTCCAAAACAAGACATACATGACATTCATGGTCCTCCATGTTCTTTGAGAAAATGAAGATGTCATCAATGTTGCAAACCATGAAACCATGCAAATGGGTGGCTACAAAGTAGGGTGGCTCACTTTTTACATTGTAATCCAATTTTTTGCAAAGTGGCGTGCATTTACATGCTATTAACATGGCATTAAAAAAAAATTCCATAATGGATTTTTAAAGTTGAAAAATATGGACTATTTTGGTGTTTGTGCCTCTATATACATGCATTTTTGTGTATGAGTTTATTTGGGATATATTATAGGGACTCAATATATGATATGTTAAAACAAAAAGAACATATGTGTAAAAACAATTCTAGAAAACAACTAACCAAAAAAACATTATGGACATTTGAATGGCCTAAAATGAACCATATTTTCATAAGTCCATATCATAATCATTTTTGAGTGGATTTCAATTTTTATTTTTTTAACATGTACATTAAATAATTGTTTAGAATGGCTTATTTTCATATGGGCTTTTTAGTTCATTAACCACCATGTAATTCCCCACTGAATTAATGATATAAAAATAGACTACCATTTTAACACTACTGTATGGACTTTTAGGGAGTGAAGCATCAACCAAAAATGAGCATACACCCACATACTCATGAAAACCATTATTCATTAAGTGTTGGAAGACAACAAGTGCATTTGTAAGGTCAAAAGGCATCACAATGTACTCAAAATGGCAATAATGTGTTCAAAAATGTTATAATCTATTTGTTGCCTTCTTGAATATGCTCCAAATTGTATGTTCCATGTAAATCAATCTTGGTGTACACTTTGGTGTGCCTCAATTGATCTAATATTCTTAAGATCAAAGGTAGGGGGTATCAATTCTTGATGTAAGTTGGTTCAAACCATGATAATCAACACACATTTGTAAGGAGCCATCTTTTTTGATAAACATGATTAGGGCACCGACTAGGGATTTGGAATGTTGAAAAAACTCTCTCACAAGATTTTCATTGATGTATTGTCAAAGCATCATGGGTTCATCTTGTGACAAGTTGTAGATGGGTCCAAATGGAAGTTGCACACATTTTTCAAGATCAAATATGCAATCATATGGTTGACGTTCTAACAAGGTGTCAACATTTTTCTTTTCAAATGCATTCTTGTATTTTTTGTATTAAAAAAAAATCTCATGTTAATGTGGCCCAACATCTAATGTGAGAAGAGCATAGATAAAAAATGCATGTCTTTTGCATGCACAAGAGCCTTTGTTCGTACAAATAATGCCATAAAACATTGGATCTTTGTGTACTACCAAGGTCCTCCTTATGCTTAAAGCTTTGCATGCGCCCATCCTTGTGTTTGTTTTTGGGTGCAAAACATACATGATCATGATTTTCACTAAACATGCATGTGGGGAAAGCTTCACATTTTGAGGCCTTATGTTAAATTATTGTTTCAAAGGAAGACTCCTTGTATGTCAATTCACTAATGGATTATGTAAAGCAAGCCAAAATAGTCTAGTGATGATAAGCTTTTTCAAGGATGAAATGACATTGAAAACCATTTTGCTAATCTATGATTCAATAATAACCTCAAATGCCTCGGTTTCATGTGTGATAGGTTTTAACGAACAATTTTAGTCATCAATAACTTCAAATGGTACTAGTGTGACCTTTTTCACTAAAGCCAATTTATGTTGTCATGCCAATTTTTTATCGATGAAACATGTAAATGCATGAAAATAAAGAAAATGCTTGGGTTTTCATTACCCAAAAATTGTTACATTTGATAGTGATTGTTATTAAAAAACATGGTGTTGGATTTAAATAAGTTATGACTATTTTCATCACACAACAAATCAATTTAGTCTCATTATCCTTATTAAAATTAAACATTTTCATTTTTTGATTTCTTAAACTATGGCTTAGTAAGAGAAGTGGCATGAGCTACATGTTGACCACATTTCTTTGGGCATTCACAAGTAGCATGACTTCATTTTCCACAACACAAACATAGATTATTTGCACATCATCACTACTTCTTTTGTTCCATGAAGGGCTTGAATAAAAATTCATCAATTTGCATGGGATTTTCCTTCAATGAAATTCCTAACGGTTAAAAGGCATGGGGGATGCAAAGTTTTAATGTATGGGGGGTAGCTCCAAATGTTTCTCTTGGCCATGCTAAGAAAATCAATTATTGCATTCAACCACTTGTGCAATAACTTGATTTAAGGTTGTAAGATTTGGCATAATAAGCAATATTAAGTCTTTCATGTCATTATGTAACCCTTGAATTGAAATTGTTTCATGAATGTTGTTTCATTCCATGCCATGTCAAAAGTCAATTATTTAAATTTAAATGCATACACCATAACTAGGAGTGATCTTTAGCAAAGGGTTCTCAATTTTCTTGTTAATGTGCACTCTTTATGTAAGTCTCCAAAAATGGGATGAAAATTCAGCGATGAAGGCTTCAAAGTCATTCAAAAACAAATATTAACATTCAAACAAAAACACAAACCAAACAAGGGTCATGTTTGATAACAAAATGCCAATGAATCCCAACTTGGGCCATGTTGTTTAAACAAGCATTCTACATAACCTAGGTAGTAACTAGTTAACTTGGCCTATTAACTATCATAAGATGCTTAATTAGAGTAGAAAACCATTGGTCATTTTGACCAAACATGTGATTTGCTTTGTCCAACTTGATTAAATGTCCCATTTGACTAGAACCATTAGCCATTTTGACCAAGGCAGTTATTTTTTTATTCAAGTTGATTGAATGTTCAATTTGATACATAGTCAAATAAGTCATTATAATCAACTTTAGTAATAAAAAAACACATGTCATTCAAACAATGGGGCATTAATCAAAATGGATATATTCATTAGTCAAAGTGGACAAGGTAATCAACTCGGACAACTTTAAAAACCATGAATTATAACTTAGTGGCATGTGGTTGAAAAAATTATGGAACTTTGAACACATCTCAATAGACCTGTCAATTAAGTTGATTCCTAGCTCATTTGCTTGGGTTTACATTATAGAAATGTAATCATTAAGGATGTTGAAACTTAATTACTTTGAAAATGAACAAAGGATTTATGAAATGCTTGATTTTTTTGTAGCATATTTTTAAGAATAACAAATTATTTTTCCATTGTCACAACAACTTCTTCTTTTGACACATACATGGTTTTGAAATAAGTAGAATAACAAGAAAAAATAAAAATAAAAATAGGTTTGATGGGAGTCTATTAAAACTATCATGAACACAAAAGCTAACAAAACAACATGAATTCCAAAAGGCACAAACCATGACAAAGGTTGACCTAATTCCAAGTCCAAATATGAAATATAAAAATCAAGGAAAGAACATGAGTGTGCAACATAAGTTCAAATGTAACTTTATTGCAAAAATGTGAAAATAATATAACTTAATCACTTTGTAAGATCATATTCAAAATTAATGTTGAATAACATAAATCTAATGTGAAAGGAACTACTTTCATTTATACATTTTATGGACCTAGTTCAAAAACAAATTTCAAAATTTTTCAAGCAAATTCAAGATGTTTCAAATTATTTTGAATTAACTCAAAATATTTCAAAATATTTACAAATATATCAAGAAACCTACTTGAGACCTTTTTGTTTACATTATGGATCAACATTATATGAATTTCATCCATGATGATGTCAGCAATGATGCTAAACATGATGTTGGGGATGTCATCCATGACATCAAGATAATCATAATAATGTCACAAAATGGTCACAAATAAAACATCTTAAAAAAGAAATAATTTTTTTCTAAATGGGATTTTTTCACAACATAATCATAATGTCACAACATGGTCAAAAGAGACAAATATTTTAGGAAAAAAATGAAAAAGTGATTGTTTTAGCGTTCACATAATTAGTATGCCATTACATGGTCATAAGAGATAAATTTTAGAAAAAAATGAACTTTTTTCAAAATTGATTGTTTAAGCTTTTACATAATCATGGTGTCACAACGTAGTCACAAAAGACAAAAAATCTAAAAATAAATACAAATTCCAAAAGTGATTGTTTTAACTTCTACATATTCATAATGGCACAACATGGTCACAAGAGACAAAGATATTTAGAAAAAAATTGAAAACTTTCCAAAAGTGATTGTTTTAACTTTTACATATTCATAATGTCATAACATGGTCACAAGAGAGAATTTTTTTTTTTTAAAATGAAAATTTTCCAAAAGTGAATTTTTAGCTCTTATATATTAATCATAATGTCGCAACATGGTCACAATAGACAAATTTTGAAAGAAAATCACATTGGTGAAACATATTTCAAGGTAGGTGAAATAAACCTCAAACTCATGGAACAATCATGATTTTGTGGAAATAAAGCTTAAGTAGGTTTAGAAAGACATCGTTTTGGTCAAATAAACCTCCAAAAAGAAAAATAAAATTCATGATTTACCTTTAAAGTATGTCAACAAAAATTTAATTGATAATATTAAAGCTTAGTTTTTTGAGGTAGATATAAAATTGATGAATCAAGATTTCAACAAATAAAACAAACCTCCATTCATTGGAAACATACTTGCGATTTTGGGGAAAAAAATCAATCAAGGGATTAAATGTACTTTAAAATCAATGAAATAAACCTTCAAAAAATGAAATAAACCCCCACATTTTATGAATTATATCTTGCAAATTGTTGAAATGAACCTTCATTTAATTAAAACTTACTATAGATAAAATTTATTTTTTAATGATTTTATAAAACCTCCAATTCATGAACATTCTTTGAGATTGATGGATCAAAGTTATTTTTTGTACATATAAGTCAATTTGATATAATTAGATTTAATTCAAGTAGATGAAACAATCCTCAAACAAATGAAATCATGTTTAAAAATTTGGAAACATGCCCACAATCAAACCAAACAAACCTTGATTTCATGAACACATCTTCATTTGTCAAAAGTGGTACCAAAATGTTGAAATAGATGGTGTTTTACTTCAAGTAATTGAAAATTACCGTTTAATGGTTTCATCAACTACCAAAGGGATTGTAGGTTTTGAATGATTCAAAAAAACCATAATACCAAATTGGAACAAACGTATATAAGGTTTATTTTGGCACATTGAGGTCACAAGATACCTCTTAAAAGAAAAACAAAATACACTTGGCATAATAGATTTGGATGATGCATAATAAAGTTTGATCAAGTTGTCAAAAGGATTACAAATTTGAAAGATTCATAAAACCTTAATACCAAATTGGATCATATATATATATATAAGTTTTGTATTAGCAAATTGAAGTTATAACATACCTCCTAAAAGTAAAATAGAAATGCCTTTGGCATAACACACTTGGTTGATTCATAATAAACTTTGATCAATTTAGACCAAATATAAACATAGAATTCTAAATGGTTGAAGTGTTTCCACACCTTCCATTTTTCTATTTTCACAAATGGCACACCAATAGGATATGTTCAACCATAAGCTCCAAAATTTTCAACATGGAAATTATGACTCCACATTAGAGTTTAAGAATTCTCGCTCAATTGACAAAAACAATTGAGGTCTATTTAAGAGATTTTAAGCCTAAATTGGATTCATAATATGAATCAGTGTTAGAATCATAAAAAAAAAAAACAACAAGTTAATTACATGTAAGCACACATTCAAACATTTGAATTCAACTTGAAGCCTTTTTGAAGGAAAAGTCTAGGAATTTCATGTTTTTTTGCTATGGATTGGAGGTATCATACATGGTTGATTTGGACCAATTCAAGTGCATTCCATCAAAAACTTTAACCTACATCATTAAACCATGATTTACTCATTTTATGGAAACACCATAACATATAAGGGCTCATGGACAATTGTAGGAAGATATGGTCTATAATAATGGCATTTGTGAAAGCAAGCAACAAATTGTTAGATGGTCTATTTGTAACAATTGCAAGTGTAAGGTTTTGGCAATTTAGGTTATCTGGTTGTTGGGCTATGGGTTCAAACACAAATTGAGGAGTTAAGGAAACGAACGAGTGTAAGTACATGGTGGTAGCAACGTTTGAATAATCTCATTTCTTTTGTTGCAAAATCCAAAATTAAATCACATAACCAAAATGAAATACCCCCCAAATGATTAAGTTTTCAATCATGATGGTAAAAAGAAAATTCATAACCTTTTGTGGAACTTTTTACTAATGCTTGTTAACATTCAAGAGCTTTTAAGTAAACAAGAGTTGCACCTCCAAAAAAATGAGAAATGGGCTTTCTTTTCTTCATTCCTCCACAACATCGGTTACACCAATTTTATTGAAAATTTCACATTTTTGAAAGCTTTGCTGAACAACAAAAACTTCACACACCTTAAAACTATGATGCATGTTCACTTTTGTTGACAAACACTTAAAGATTCTTGCACATGAAAAATAAATCTCACAAAAAACTCTCTAGCTTGTTTTCTTGTCCCTAGGCTCTTGTGAGCACCAAGTTCCCACACTTTATTTTTTCTTGTTTTTAGGTTTGTGTAAGCAATGGGTTCTTCTTTCACCCAAATGGACAATGAGCTTCTTCACACAAAAACAAAATGCAAGATCAAACTAGTTTTATTTTGTTGGAAAATTTAATTTTGATCCTAGTTAATATCTTTTTTTAACGTTTGTCAATTGCAATTAATGCTTTTTGTCCCCTAATATCCCAAAACTGGCTAATCTCATCCCCTATTCACTTGACTTCATAGATAGATACTTTAATATGTAGAAAGCTTCCAAATTCTACAAAATATGCACATGTTGACACATTCATACATGTTGTTGCTTTATCTTGTCCTCCTAGATTAGGGTAAATTTTGTTGCCAATGTGAAGCAACACCAGACTGGTACCATGGTAAAGACTCAAAACCCTAAATCTTTTTGGTTGGCTTTTCTGTATATTCTAAATATCTCAGGTTCTTAGAGGCTACATTTAATACAAGAAAATGGGTTAGATTTTTGACTTGGAGATTGTGTAATTTAGTCTAAAGACCGCCAGACACTTCATAATGTACAAAAGGAACCCAAAATTCATTGGGGGCTTTAACCATAGTACCAGTGTAGGTGCTGCTCTTCACCAAGGGCAAAAATCTTGTTTTGGGCCCACTTTAGGCTTTCTTGCAGTTGTCCAAACTTTCATCTTTTGGATCATCCTAATCCACATTTGGAGGATTGAAAGCCATAAATTGGATACATGATCATTTGCATAAGTTTTATATTACAATAATATTCATAAAAATTCAGCCATCAATGCAGTCAGTTCACAATGATTATTGCCTGACATCAAATCAAGTTTGCAATTCTTTGTAAAATCAAAGGGCTAGCATGTAACCAAGCTATTTGGCAAAAAAGGAAAAAGAAGGCTTCAATGTTTTCATGTTGGGAAAAACTATGAATTTTGAGGCTGTGCTATGGCTGTAAAGGATAAAGGCAGAGTTACATTATTGAGCTGCTAAAAGATGAAGCAACATGCACACACTTTGTACTGGTCCAAAAAACACAAACCATTGGGCTAGGATAGGGAAATCAAGTTAGGGTAGAAGTGCCCATCACCAATCATTATCCTATCACCGATCATTTTTTAAAAATCTTCGCCATCCATCTGTGCTTCATTTTGAGTGATTTAAAATGTTATGGGAGAGCGTTACCTCAAGCTCGACGAGAAATCATCTTTGATGTACAAATGCAAATGAGTAATGAAAAAATAGCAAGGAGAGAAAAAAAAACTTTCTTCCAACTCACCAGACTTTCTTTTTTTTCCTTCTCTTTGGACCCCTCCTACTACACTCAAAGCTTCTAACTTTCTCATTTTTTTTTATTCATTTTAAACAATTTAAAATGTTACAGGAGCGCCAGCTGAAGTTCTAAAAATCATCTTGAAACTTTAATATTGACAGAGCCAAATACAAAGAATTTTTTCGGTGATTGCAACCTGCGATGTTTTTTTGAGTTTTTGACTCACTCTACTTTTGGGGGCTGTAACTTTCTCAATTCTAATTCGTTTTTGACAATTTTTAATCTGTCAGATGTGTCAATAGGAGGGGTTCAAGTTTTGTTTCAACACTAAAAGCATGCATTGAAGACCTCTCTTTGGATCTGGCCTGCCCTAAAGCGTTTAAGCGATCGCCCCTGGGCTGTTCTACACTATATGATAACAATGAAATATAAAAGAATGGGTTTTGAGCCCAAGAAGAGTAACTCAAATGCTCATTGCTGTGTTGAGAAGATTGTAGATAGATTTGAGTCTTGGTAGAGAATCAATCCATTTTATCTGAGATTGTTATCATCCCAACTTCACAAGAGAGAGAGATCTCTCTATCTTCAGTTGAGTTCCTGTGCTCTTATCAAACACAACATCACTTATGCATTGTTAGGAGTAAGGTGGTATAGATGAGGTGCCCACCATAAACAGCAAGCCACTCAAAGCTCTACCAACTCACAAAGACAGACCTTCCCTTGCCAGTCATGATCAAACACAACTTGTTACCTTCCACACCACCATGTGCACGTGCATGTTACAATTGAAAACAAAATAATTTTTTTTTAAAGCAAATTTCAAATTTCATTATTCTATTTTTTTTTATTATATTGGGAATGGGGATCTCGTTTATTATTCCTTAAACACAAAGGAACCACTCTCCTGTATTTTGGGCGGATATTTAATTATTTAATTATTTTTCAATTTTGTGAGGTAGGTGGATTGGTGATCATCCACAGGAGGACTTAGCCAAACTTGGTTGGAGGTCAAAGAGAAAAGTTGTTTTTTTTTTTTTTCCGAAATGGCGCTATAGAGGGCAACATAGAAGAACCCATGGTCTAAATATAAAAAGTTCAAAAAAAAAAATCTCCAAATATGGCAACATTATCTTATTCCTTGATTTATCACATCTTCATTCACCAGTTTTCATGCTTGTCACTTATGCTCAAACTGGTTAAGCCCCTCATGAGTCACAAGCAGTGTTGGGCGGGTATTACTTATTCAAAGAAGCTGGCCATCCCGGTTCTTTCAATCGACATACTTGTAATTTTAATTTTGAATTTTATTGATATCCTTCAAGGTTATTAGTTTTTTTATTCTCCCTTTCGCAAATGGTTTAACTAGGTTTACTAATAATTCTTGAAAAAAACGTTTTTTTTGGCAAGGAACACAACACAAGGGCATAATCACATTACGATATGTTTCAACTATACACTTTCAACAAATTAAATGAGTAAATGATATTTAACAACAACAAGAGTCAAATCTTGTAAGAATTATTTTTGTTGCACATTATCCTTTTTGAAGGATCAACATACACAAAAAATTTTAGAGATTGCACAAGTAGTTATTGCTAGGATTTTCTTTGCAAGATGCTTGTCGATTGGGATTTTCATGTTGATGTTCACATTTCCTTAAATTTCTTTGCAATTAATCCATGTTCTACATCCACAAGTTTTTTCAAAGATGTTATCCCATTGCTTTTGTAATATAACACCGTATCTTTCTTTGTGTTTCTTTGTTGGTTAAAAATTGCAAGACTAACTAGACTTATATTGCATCATTTTGTGGATTTTCCAAATTCACATCTTTTGCATTGTTGACACAAAAGCTAGCTCAAGTTAAGTAATTTTTGTGATAAAGTTTCCATTTTCTTCTTTGCTAATGCAATTTTTGAAGGATTACTTGCAACGCATTGTAAATTTCTAACTAAAAACGTGGTAATGTTTGAAATTTTTTCACCTCCAATTCTATCTTCAATTGAAATGTGACTTTCATTCATTCATGAATAAGATGTTTATTAGGACATGTATTTTCATTGATAAGATTTTGAACCATTTTCACAAATCCTTTTTACTAGATCAAGGTTGAAAAAGTTAAACAAGGATTTGTCAAATGAAAATTAATATATGATTTTATAGCTTTTAGATTGGTATTTATAGAAATATTATAATTTAAGAATACTGAAAGATGCAAGCATTGTAAATAATTACCAACATTTACATGTCCAAAATTCACTCTTCACTCCAACCTTGATGATACAAACTCAAGATGTGATAAATGAAGGAATAAGGTAATGTTGTAACTTCAATTCAAACCATGCAAATCATGCAATTTGCAATTCTTGCACATCAAACATAAAGAAATAAACATCTTAGACTTTGCACATTAACCAAATTAAAAACCAAATAAAATAAAATAAAAATACAAGAAAACTAAAAAAAAGAGTATATAAAATAATCAAGAATTAAAACAAAAACAAAAAATTGAAAACATAAATTGAAATAAAAACACATAGGAAAGAAAAGAAAAGAAAATGAAAAGGGAGAAGAAACTTGCTTCATTTGACAATAATGTTTCAAATGGCATTAGGACAAGTAATAGGACAAATAATAGGACAAGTAGTAACCTTTTGGTCCATATATAAGAAAAGCCAAGGGGAAGTACGAACAACACCATAGCTAAAGCCATTCACACAAGCACAAAGGAGGAGAGTAGTGATATTAGGGTGAGGTGAGAACAACTCCATGACCACCATTGTGTGCACAACCATCAAAGAACATAGAGCAACATAAAAGCATATAGGAGCTAAAAGCAACCCCATGACCAACACTAAATGCACAAGCACATAAGAGAAAGATCAACAACATGACTAGCACTCTCCACACAAGCACATAGGAATAGAGGAAAACACCATAACTAATGTTGAGTGCACAAGCATGTAGGAAGAAAGAACAACACCATGATTCTTCCCCTCGTGCCATAGGCTCAAATTAATAAAACATGTTTTTACCGAGGTGCCTTACCTTACCTTATCTTAATTTGTTTCATTCTTTGGCAACAACCCCTTTTTTTTTTGTGGGTGGGGGGTTGGGAGGAGGGGGACTTGGTCAAAAAAATGACCAATGAATTCCTTCCAAATGGAGTACAAAGCCTGAGAGAAGAAGCCTGGAGCATAAAGCCTGAGTGTGTAGTGAGGATGATGACTTTGTTGGGTGTGGCAGGCCACATGCTTTCCCTGAAGCTTTCCTGAAGTTCATGATCATTTTTGGAGCTCTTGTCAAGTGACCCACCTCCCACACAGAGCTCCTCCTCTGTCCCTGCATGATTGCTTTGCATTGTTCATGCACTGGAGAGAGAGAGAGAGAGAGAGAGAGAGAGAGAGAGAGATATTACTATTACCATGCAAGTGCCATAATGCAAAGAACTCTGACTGCAGGCAGCAATAGGAGTTGGGACTGCTTATATTGTGGAACCTTTGGCAGCTCTGACACTAATTCTCTTGTTTGTAAAAATGTTGAAAATTCCAAAAAAATAGCTTTTTCAATGAACCAAAATTTGTGAAGGAAATTAGAGAATCATCCTTTCAGAATATTGAAAAATAAAATAAAATTTCGACCTGGAATCTTCAAAATTAATTAATTACTCAATGGACATGTGTTGAATCTGCCCATGCACTGTAATATTGGGCACCCTTGTGTTTAGGGCCATGCCACACTATGGGCACTGGGACAACAACAATAGGTAGAAAAAATGTGGTCCAAGGTGACTTGTGTACATGAACACCCCTTACTACCACACTATAGCATAGTGTTTTGAGACAATAGAGTTATCTGTAAAGTCATTCTGTCTTCACCCTATCATTTGGGCCTGGGCCTGGGAGTAAACCTCATATAAGATTCCCTTGGCCATAAGGCTCGACATCTTACAAATTATGTTAATGCCATGTCCTACACCCTGCATGGTTCTGTCCTAGGCCTTTAGTAACCTGGGGTCAATGGGAACAAGTATTGGGAACAAATATATAATTTTATTTATACATATTTATACATGTATGAAATAACACATCCATAATGGTCATCCATTAAAGCATGGTAACATAGAAGGAGGTGTGGATTAGGCCAAGTAACATAGAGAGGCATGATGCAACAAGAAAGTTTTTTGGCCTGATCTATACC
Source organism: Sphagnum contortum (assembly GCA_963920785.1). Taxonomy (NCBI): domain Eukaryota; kingdom Viridiplantae; phylum Streptophyta; class Sphagnopsida; order Sphagnales; family Sphagnaceae; genus Sphagnum; species Sphagnum contortum. Next base: position 4,666,969 of record OY987286.1, read on the forward strand.
GCCTTCTATGTTACCATGCCTTAATGGATGACCATTGTGGATGTGTTATTTCATACATGTAGAAATATGAAATAAAGCTATTTGTTCGTTCCTAATATTTGTTCCCATTCACCCCAAGTTACCAAAGGCCCAGGAGAAAAACCATGCAGGGTGTAAGACATGACATTACCATAGTTTGTAAGATGTCTAGCCCCATGTCCAAGGGAACCTTGTGAGGTTTGCCCCCCAGGCCCAAGCCAATATTCCCTGTCTTGAGACCCTAGGACAGAGAATATTCTACTCTAAACCTCAAGCCCGAGCCCACTCCTTTCATGGCCTTTTTGGAATTCCATACCTGCTTTCCCCTCTTGCAGGGGTCTCTGCAAAGTAATGAAATTTTTATTATTAAATCTCAGTATGAAATGCTGAAACTCTGCATTTAATGCACGATGTTAGTGAGTAATTCTAGTAGTTGTAGCTTGGTTTCAAGTTTCAATCTTTGATAATAATTATTAAAAAATAAGAGCTTATCCTGGTCTGATTTCCGATTGCTTGTCTTACTCATACCTTACACTTGAAAAGTAGCCGCCGGATGTACATGACAAATTATTGCCAGTGCATACCCAAGTCATAGGGAATGTTCGAAAATTGAAAATTTTGGGAGTTCAAGAGTTGGGATAGGAGGGATGATAGGACCTCGGTTTTAGTCAAAATGAAATTGACAATATGTGCAGACTGGCAATATCTGATGAGGAGAAAAATAAAAAAATATTAAAAAAATTTCATTTGCAATTTCTGTAAGGAAAAAAGGAATCAAAAGAAGAAAAGCCAAATTAATCCAGTGATTTATTTGGTGGCAAATCTGCAAAAAATAGTTCAGGAAAAAAATATTTTGTCATGAATTCCCTTTTTTTTTTGAAAACAAATCACCAGAAAAAAAATTCTCTTTAAATGGGAAAAAGACATGAGCTTGCTCCTTTTTCAGGAAATGTATGAGGTCTTAAATTCTATTTCTAAGAGGAGAACTTGGCAATAAGTAGCTTTGAGGATGAAAGCTTTTTGGTTAGGTGTTGAATTTTACCCCAAAGCTTACTAGCATACTTCACCCTCCATGCCAACATTAAAAAAAAGAAATAATAATAATAATGGGATTTGAGAATTAAAATTAGGGAATTCTGATTTCAATCCAGTTAGGTCAAAGGTTTTAGGACTTGAAGCACCATTTTCCAATTCCCAAAGGTGTGAAATCATTTGACCCAAAGAGGTGTGAATTCCGTGTGTAATTATGGAATATTTTGTAGCCTATTGGTTCATTTAGTCATTCTACAAGGGAAACCATAATTGTTTTTTGTAATCCTGCCCCAAAAACAAAAAAATACCATCCTCTTTTTGTTGGCAAGAATTGAAAAGACACTTTTATTACTGCATTCTTACCATAGCCTATGGACAAGACAAATAAATAAATGAATGTATTCCACTTGGAAAAAATGAATAATTAATTTTTTTGATTTGGTTAATTATTTTATGAAATTTAAATTATTATTTTTTCACGATCTACTATGACATTGTCATAGAAGGAGTGAAATTATTCATATTTTGTAGCCTGCAATAATCATGATGGTTTTCAGCCCCTCACCTTCATATTTTCACAATAATACATTTCACTATTTAAAAGATTATTTAATGAGGAAACTGACCCTAGGGTAAAGTGTATTTGCTTGAGTGCTTTTGATGCATTCAAGATTCACTTCCCAAACCCAAAGGGCTACAGTAATACAAATATCCTCACTGTATATACCACAATGGTTTTTTAAGACTAGTTTGGTTTATTTAAGATTAGATCTTGAGATTAGATGAAACCGACTATGGTCATATAGGGACTAGTTTGAACCCCGTGCCTAATGCACAGGTGTGTGTGTATTTGACGGTACATATTACAAAATTACAACTACAAATTACATTTCCAAAACCTCTCTATATACCACATTCCACATGTATCCATGGGGACCTTGGCCGCTGAAAATCTTGATGTTTGCACTGCTTCTGACCTGTGAGATAGCAACATACAGCTGACCATGGGAAAAGACCGGAGACGGCAAATATATGTTGGGTTTGTTGCTGATATTGATATCAAAATCTTGGGGGTGCCCCCCCCTGGGGCCAGGCATGCCTTTCCTAGACAGCGACACATGCGCAGAGAGGGGGGTTATTTATTTCTGGCAGGGTTTTCTTCCCTGTATGATGCCATCCGTGGATGGATGACGGGATGGATGGATGGAAAGCTTCATGAAAAACGACCACGACGTCCTTTACTATATGTAATAATGTTACAAGTAACCTTTGTTGCACAAAACAAAACCTTTACAAGCCCATTTTGTCAATTGTGTTGTTTGAGATTCTATGTTGAGATAATGGCTATGAAATGGCGTCATGGGTCATCATCATGATCATGTATACACAACACACGTACATAGTACGCACCCAATTGAGAAGTCTTCAATAGAAATCAAATTTTGTTATGAATACAAGTTTGGAAACGCATTAATTTTTGCATGTAATGTGCATACAAATGCAGTTGTCCTTCAAGACTCAAACCAATTGAATGCAGTCTTTTCTACTCATAATTTTTACATATAATGTGTAATGCCAATCTAATACTGGCATGTAAGGTGGTTGATCCGTACCTCCTGCGTGATGCAAAGCACACTTACCATATGAGGCAAGCACACTTAATTGTTGCATAGCATGATATATGACCTTCTTGGGTTTCTTCTGCTTCAGTTACTACCAGTTGAAGATGCATCTGTTTATGTCAGTGATCTAAGTGAGGCAGGTAACTATAGCGATCAGCATGTTTTTTGGGAGGCAAATTTCACCATTGACACCAAGACAAAATCCATTGCAAACTCATAGAGAGGATTTTTGTGAAAAATTGCACCAAAGTTGCCAGAACTTGAGGAGTTGTTTTTTGAAACTGCCATATTTAGATGAGAATAGCTAAGTTGTAGCAGGTTGCTGAAATATAGCAGGACTCTTAAAGAATTTCTACTTTCCTCTCTGACCTGTAGCCAAGGGGGGGCATCCTACCTACCTACATCACAAATTTGGAAAAAGAAACCCAGAAAGTGGTACTTATATATAAATCTTGTAAGTTTATAATAATAGCAAATTGTTGATCACAAAGTGTTAGTAGAGTGAGGCACCATGCAAAGAGCTTTGAGCCAATATGAGCAAGGATCCCCATATGAAACCCAGCCATGGCGTGGGACCCTTATCCTTCTTGGTAAGGAATGTTAGAAAAAAAGAAAAGTGTGAACTAAGAGTCGAGTAGGATCATAGCCCACTCTGCCAGCAGCCTGACAAGTGCATTGAATTCTGGGAATGCACGCTGACAGACCTCCAGCAAGTTCATGGCCATTGGGAACAATAATCAGAGTCAAATCACAGCTCCAAAATTTCCAAATCACAGGTTCCCGTGTTCCCAATGCTTATTGATGGTTGTTTGTTCGGCGTGTTCCCTTGTTCGCGCGTTCCCAGCTCTGTCTCTCTCCCCGAGGAGGAGGAGGACGCTGGCTGGCTGTCTGGCTTGTGCGCTTTCTTGTCTCTTTCGCGGGCAGCAGCAGCCGCTTCCCTTTCTCCTCGGACACCAGCAGCCAACAAACGCTACGGGCTCAGTTTGTTCTCTTTTTCTTCCTGTTTCTTTCTCTGCGCATTATGACTACAATGCACGGATACGGAAACTGACGAGCAGTCTTTTTTTTCGGTTTGAGCGTAAAGTAAGTAGTTTTCCTCTGTTTTTATTTCTGATTTGTTGTTACTTTCTCTTTTATTTTTGGTTCTTGTTGTTCTCGTACTCTGTGCGGGCAAGGCTTTGGGTGCGTGAGTGTGTGTGTGTGTGTGTTTTTTTTTTCTTTTTCGGGGTCTGGGTTTGTGCGGCGCGTGTTATGGGAAACAACAGTGATGTTTTCGTTTCTTGCTTCTTTTTGTTTTTCATGCTCTTGTGCTGCTGGCTTGGAGGTTTGGAGAAATTTCCGATTTCTTGTCGGATGTACCAAAAAACAGCTCTAGTGTAATAAAGTAAGCATTTGCATGCAAGTTTTGCTCTGTAAAGCAAGTTGGCTACTGCTATCTTCCTTCCCCCCCTGCTGCTTCCCACCCGCTGCTCCTTGTGTCGGACGACCAGCTGTTTTTGCCTCTTTTCAGCTCGGAATGCAAGCAGCTTGACGTTCTAACTAAGCTCTGGCTCCCCTCGTTGCGGTTCTCACTCTTTTTTTTATTGTTGTATTCACAGATTTTTGGGAGAGTACATCTTTGTTGTTTCGTTGTTTCTTTCTTTCTTTTCTGAATATCGCATCGCTGCAACAGCAAAGAGCCAGAAGAGAAATATTGTCCATCGATCGCAAGGCGTGTGTGTGTGCTGCAAGGAGGAGGTGTCTGTCCATGGAGAGGAAATCAACCTCCCGTGAGGAGGGTTGTTACTCTTACAACATACCGTGGCTTCGTCAACCCCTGTTCTGTTCTCGATTGAGAGTTCACTGACCGTTTTCGGCAGGCAGTAGCAGTAGCGGCATTTTTGCTGCATTTCGCAATACCACCACCACCATCACCACCATTGCCCTGGTAAGCCACCATTACACATCCATTCACATTCTGATGATAACATCGGTAGGAGCTGCGATAGGGAATAGGAGTGGCATTTGCATGTCTATTGTAGAAGAGCTTCTCAGCCATAGAGACACATGTCTTGCAACAGAACCCCTTGTTTTCCTCTACAGAAGTACGCTTAGCAGCACTTGAAGCAGCGATACATGCATTGCCTTTGGCTTTCATATGGAGAAATGCATCTTAGCAGGATGAGATGTATCATGTTCTGTTGTTGGCAACACGATTGTGTCTTCTAGGCCCTCTCACATCAGGGTTGTCTCAAGCTTCTTCAGCATCAGTGTTATTCACTGCAGAATCTGCTTTGGATGTAAACTCCAGCCCAGCCTGCTTTTGATGCCTTCACTGAGCACTGGTTTTTGGTTCATTGAAATTGTCTAACAGACAGGTGGGGAGCAGTCATCATCAAGTGGGTACTATTAGTCTTGGTGGAGTAGCCATCCAGTTCTGCACCTGATTGGGGTTTCTGCACCATCATCATAGAGGTACATTTTTCCTCCCGTCCTACCCCTGCAGAAGGATGCTTCTTTCTAAGAAGGGTCTGACCAGTATTTTGTTGCGTTGCAGTCTGAGAAGTGGCAACTTTCTATGACTGTTCTGTTTTCAGGAATCTCAACCTGAGCAAGTGTATTTCCTCACTGCTCTGTCTGAGATGGAAACTGTGGGATAATGTAGGTGGTCCTGTGTTGTGAATGGATCCTAGACTGTTGTGTTAAATGACTTGTGAAGTCATTATTTCCCTTTCTGTTGTTGGCCTCTTGACCTTGTTTCAGATATGTGAGCTTGAGAAGTGACAAACATTGCATGCATTGAGGGTGCATTGCAATAGGTCTTGTTCATGTGTTCATGTACAGATGTCAACTTTGTTCTCTGTTGATCAGCCTAATAACATCTCTAATGTTACCCAGTAATGACAAGATGCAACCAGAACTTGCAGCTGAGAGCTTCTGTGAACCCAACTCTGAAGAGACCTCAGTGTTGAAGTCTTTGCACAAAGGGCAAAATGAATTGATGACTTACTTTCCCTTTCCAACTGGGAGAACATTGTCTTTGAACTTTCCTAAAACTCACATATGTTTTGAATTAGTTGTCGTTTTCCCTGTTTGCCATGTAGCACGGTTGTTCTGTACATCTGGGGCGCTATTACTGCACGTGATATAGCTATTATGAGAGTTCAAGCTGGAAGCATTTGGGTTTCTAGAGTTGTTATGTAAAGCACATGCTTTTGGTATGAATAGAGCAGTTACAATTTGGAGGATAGAAGGTGAATAGAGGCAAAACATATCCTGAGACATCATGTGGTGACACACTGAGTGATCTGCACCCTCTACAAGCTGCAGTTCTTCTCACAACGAGAAGACAGAGACTAAGAAAGAGTGGAGGCAGTAGCCTTAGAGAATGGATTTGACCTGCAATCATGTATTGAAACTTAGCTTTTGTTCTGCAGAGAACGAGAGATGGGCAAGAAAGGGAGTTGGTTCAGTGCTGTGAAGAAAGCTTTTCGATCTCCATCAAAGGACAAGGACACTGACAAATCTGAGCACAAGGATCCAGATTTGCAAGCAGATATTCCTCCTGTAGTTGCTGTAAGTTTCCTTGCTATGCATCTAAACATCTTTAGGACGCTGCTTTTGCATGGATACCAGCATTTAACCTCATGTGAAATTGCTCAAGTATGTTCTTCAGCTTGAAGATCAGTTGAGATGATGGTCTTTCTCATGACATGGTCACCAGAAGTGTGCTTCAAGTCTTGTGCACCTAGAAGGTAAACCGTAGAAGATCACATAATAAAAACTGTGTTTATAGAAGTTGGTAGTCAATACCCTGTACATTGAGTCTGGAAGAACCTAGGAAGAAGACCTTGAAAGCATAAACTTGGCTATTTATTGGCTCTCTGGGATGCTTGTGTGGCACAGGAAAAGCCAAAGAACAGGGCTCGAAGATGGAGCTTCGGCAAGTCTTCTCACACAGATCAGAAGGGAACTCACATGGACAAGAAAACAGAGGAGGATTACAGCATTAGTCGAGCCACAGCATTGCCTAGTCACAAGGCAACTGCACTCCACCAGTCTGCTCAGCAGCATTCTGTATCCACTTACAAAAGCCCGGAGGACTGGGCAGCCCTTCGGATCCAAACTGCTTTTCGAGGTTATCTGGTAATGACTCTTAACCTCCTTGTCAGACTTCTCCTTGTGGTTGAAGGTTTTCGAGGTAAAACATGCAAGCTAAATGAAACTCAGACATTCGTCTCAGTCCAAACCCTGCTAGGTGAAGCTTTGTTTAGAGCTTCTGTCCTAAATAGTGCAATGTGCTGAAGCATCGCTGCAGTTGATGAGTAGCATATTATTCTAGTATCTGTTAATAGGGCATGGATGCTTTACTAGATCTTTGTAGAAAGCTGCAACCCTTCATAGGTCCACATAGGTGTTGTTCAAGGATATTTTCAGGTTGCACAGGGACTAACGACTATCCTCTATGTACCCCTCTCCATGCCTTAGGCTTTGATGCTTTCTTCTTCATGGGCAAGGTAAAGTGAAATGAGGCTTCCCCTCACTAGCTTATTGTAGCTTCAATGAGGATGCTATTGGTATTGTATTAGCTATGTCTCCTGAATGCAAACTGACCTCACAATTGAGTCTTCCTGTTGCTTCCTGATATGAGACAGAAACTCAGGATGCTGATTTTTTATAAAATTTTCTGCCTGAAGTTTTGAGCAGATTACCTACACACAACATTGGGAGTAATGGCAGCTAGTCACTGCCCTTCGCGATGACGGTGATGGTCTGATACTTTGTGAGTGACACTCATAAGGTGATGACCACACTCATTGTTTTCATTCTTGTTTTGGTTTCTGCCAGACCATATGTTGTAACTTTTTATCTCTGCAATTTCATGAAAATGGTAAGAGTCTTTTTTTAGTCTTCGTTGCACCTATTAACATTACTATCTAGTGCAGGCAAGACGAGCATTACGTGCCCTCAGAGGTCTAGTAAGGCTACAGGCATTAGTCCGAGGCCACACAGTCCGACGGCAAGCAACCATCACTCTCAGGTGCATGCAAGCCCTGGTTCGAGTGCAGGCCCGTGTCCGAGCCCGTCGTGTACGCATGTCAGAGGAAGGACAAGCTGTCCAACGGCAGCTATGGCAACGCCGGCAGCAGCTTCATCCAAGAAAATCTGTGGTACATATGTTGTCATACAGATCAGAGTTGTTGACTGTAATTGATCAATGATCTTCTGTGGTGAAACCACAGGGTTTGAAGTCCTTTCAAGTCTTGTCATGTCATTGTGACACGTGTAGATTTCTCATTGAATCAGACCTGAGAGAAACCAAGATTTCTCTAGCCAGTTAAGTTGTAGCCCTGAAGGTCAGGCTTTGCTTCAATTTGTTGTTGTTGACAGGACAACTGGCAGGATGGTGGGTGGAATGACAGCCAAGCAAGTGCACAACAGCTTGAGGCCAAAATGCAAAACAAACAAGAGGCAGCAATGAAGAGGGAGAGAGCTTTAGCATACGCCTTCTCTCATCAGGTTGATGTTTTTGCATGGTGCAACTGCACTTGTAGCATGTGGCCTAATATTTGGCCTGTTCCTACTTATGAGAGCTTCTGTTCAATGGCAAAGAAATGTCTTGTCAGTGGTGTGCAATTTTACATCTCTTGGAAAATATTCTGTGGGTTCATATTTCTTACCATTGGATACATATTCCCTCTTGCAGCAGCTTTGGAGGGCACCCCCCAAGGAGCCATCACAGCTGTACATTGACTGTGAACCTGATAAACCTCACTGGGGCTGGAGCTGGCTGGAGCGTTGGATGGCAGCAAGGCCATGGGAGAATCGTGTCTTTGACAACAATTCTGCTTCCAAGGATGTATTTGATGGCTATTCTTTTAAGAGTGCTGATGGAAATGTTGCATCTCCAGTGGAAGCGAGTGAGTATGAGCCCAAACAGAAGAAACTACCAGCCAAGCAAAAGAATCTTGTGCCCCACTCTCGGCCAGTTCGGAGTGAGAGCTGGACACCAAGCCAGGGATTGCAAATTGTGCCTCACTCAAGTTCTGTTTTGTCAAAAGGAAACAGCCGCAGTCACAGCCACCAGAGCTCCATTGCTGTGCATCGTACAACCAGCCAGGGGGCCTTGCAGTCCCCCGCACCTTCAAGTTTCAAGTCAGTCCGACCTGCCAGCCCTCGCAGCAGGGTGCGAAAGGAGGAGCCTGAAGAAGATGGGAGTACCATCTCCACTACTGCCAGATCTACTCCTAGCATGCCAATTGGGAATCCCCAATTTGGAACACGTTACAGCATGGCAGGATCAATCCGTGATGATGAGAGCCTTGCAAGCTCTCCTGCTGTTCCTAACTATATGCAGGCAACACAGTCTGCAAGGAATAAAGCACGATCTCACAGCACCCCAAAGCAGCGTCCAGGAACACCAGAGAAAGATGGGTGGTCCTCTGCAAAGAAGCGCTTGTCATTCCCCATTTCTGAGGATCTGATCAGCAGTTCTGGTCCTATGATGCGCCCATTCAAGCCTACAGCTTACCCTCAGCGCAGCCCTAGCATCAAAGGTGCCCCTGGACCCATTAGGATGGATCGGTCTTCTGTTTCATCCCTAGGTGGCAATGACAGCAACCTTGGTGATGAGACTCCATCATCAAATGGGCACTCTGTTTCAAGGCCCTACAGATTTTAAACCACCACTTTATAGGCAACCACCATTTGGACCAACAATTTCTCATCCTCCTAGGGATCTTTGCTTCGAGTCTTCTACATCTCACTGGTTGCTTTTGACTCTTATGTTGGGAACATTATACATTTGGTGGAGGAAATTTTTCCAGATGTGGCATTGGGTTGCAGTCCCAAAAATATTTCTGCCATTCACCAATGAGTGGAGAGGGCTGCAAGCGGCAAACTGCACTGGTATGTTGAAAGGGCAGCCATTAGCTTCCCAATTCCCAACTCTTCAAAGTAAGCACATGCTAATGCTCTTTCTAACTGACCTGCAATGGACTTTTCGATTGAGTTAAAAACCCACCTTGCAGTTCTATCCATGAAATCAAAGGTGAAAACATCTGCCAGAAGAGCCTGAAGGATGCTGAAGTACTCCATAGCCAGTATCAATTCTAGCAAATTTGTTTTGATTTCCAACTTGAAAAGACCTTTTGCTTAGTGTGGGCAATGAATTGAAATGTTCATATACATACTTACATAAAAGCAAATGGTGCTCCAGTTTCTTGTCTAGTTTACTTTAGAGGTTGCAAGATCTGGTGAGGCTCTTTACTGCCCTGGGGATGTTGGTACAATGGGGTGGATGTTAGTTAGCTGATTATTGGCTAGTTGAAGAATAAGTCGACTACAGTTTCAGGAAGCTTGTAAATGAGACTCTGGATTTTGTGTTCAGTGAACGATTCAGCTTACTGAAGTTTTCAAGCTGTTATTCTTTGCCTGTTTTGTGCTGTAAGATTGTGTGGAAAGGTTACTTTTACTGTTAATAAATTGCTACATTTATTCTTTGATTGCTGGTTGGAGGGCATGGATTTGAATGTGATTTTACTGGTAATGCTATATTTCAGTTTAGTCTATTTCTACAACTGTTCTTCTGTGATGGACATGCGATTGCATTTTCAACTAGTTAAGCTGCCTTTCATGTGTCAACAAGTGATGTTTCATCATTTTTAGGTCATGGATTTGACTAATGTTGAACACATTGCTTAGTAAATGGTGTATTCCAGACACTAGCCGGTGATCAGGAAGTTGAAGCAATTCTTTGTGGTCTACTCCACATCTGTGAACAGAGCAAACCTTTCTGCTATCAATGAGCTTCTTTGTGCAAATGAAGCCAAGTACTATCAGACTTCTTTGCAATAACTTTCCATTAGTGTTGCATAAATGTTTGACCACCAAATATAAGTGGATCTCCATAACAAGATCTATGTCAGATTGGATTAATAGTTTACTGATTATCATGTATGTTAAAAAATTGAAGTGAAATTACATTGCAAGCTTTATACACAACTTAGAACCCTGGACAAAGTGAAGATAAGATGGAGAATTCAAGTATGCATGACATTTTCATGTAGAAGGTAGATGTCTTATATCTTGTCTTAACAATAGAAATAGTTTAGAGGTGAACTATAGTGGATTGATAATGTGTAACCCATCTGTAAACTATTAATCACATTGTAAACACATTGTCAAACTTTTGGTGATTAATAGTTGTCACATTATTTCAATAGATGGAATCATGAAATAAGATTTTAACTGTGTATTTCAATTTTCACATGTCAAATTCATTTCATTATAAATGTACATAATTAAACTATTTTACTTAAAGACAATAAAGTGCATTTTTTGATTTTTTAAAATATATGTAATGCTTTTTTGATTTGAAAATTCAAAAATAATTTTTTTTATATTATGAAGATTAAAGATATGTGAAAGCTAATTTTATAATGAAATATAGATTTTGTATTTACTTACATATATGATTTAAACTTATGGTTCAAATCAAATATATAAAGTTAATGTAATGTCTTTACATCTGAAATTAATCAAAATAGCATATCTGAATATAAAAGTAGAGTGCATTTAAATTGTAGAAATAAATAATTCAAAACTAATGTAAAGCCTTGAGAATTGATATTATAGAAATCGAAAGTAAATTAAATGTAGTTATAAAATTAAAGGCATGCAAAGTTATACAACATAATTATGTAATTCAAAGTGTTAAAAAGAAATTCATTATGAAATTGTAAAATTACAATAATCATAATGTAGTACATGAAATTTGAAATATACATAATTGTGTTGCATATAGACAAGGGGGCTATATAGTATTGGTACAAAAGAATATACAAGGTATGTATAATAGGCTTGTGCCTAGCTTTGTAAAAAAGAAAACTATCTAGCAATTGAGATTTTTAGAATGAGAGCCTTGAATTGTTTTGAAGAGTTCATCTTGTAAATCAACTTTTAAATGTTCTAATAGTATCATAGTCTTATGCCCGCTTGTGAAAAAAATTATTATTGCATTACCATGAAAATATGTCCTTGTTTACAATTATTTACCTAACCCTTTTCATGCAAAAGATTTGGACCTCTGTTCTTTTGGCGTGAGTGTTGTGCTTTTGTAGCTTGTAATATCAATATTGTATCAAATCAATTTATTTTCGCTTTGAAAATTGGTACTTTGGGTAATTGACTATATTGCTTTCTAAATAAGCGCTGGTCTTTTGATAAAAAATTTAATGATTTTATAGTTAAATCGTTCTTGCCACATTAACCTTGAATATTGAAAGCCAAATTACTTAAATAGGAAAATGAAGGCAAGATAAAGAAAAATCTAGAGCAACTAAGGTGTGAAAAGTGGCATTGAGTGCTCATGGCAAGGGAGCTGCAAATCAGCCACCAAGACTATAGAATTCCTAAGTTCATTGGGGTAAAGAGTTGAAACAATACAAAACCTTGGTTTGGGCCACCCGTAAGACATCAATTTTCAATGAATAAACTACGTGTGTTTTAGAGATGTTCTTTCTTTTAAAGCAATTGGTCTACGAGCTTTGGCAAAAACAATATGTAACTTGTTTACACAATTCATTAAAGTGTGCCTAAAGGCATATCATGTGGCATTCCGCCTGGTCATATGTAATTAACATGCATCTTGGCTCTCGAAATTCTTTAATAAAATTCTAAAAAAATTCTCACTCTTCAAAAGCCCACAAAAATGGAGTTAATGCTCCTACATCCATAGCATGAATAGTTAAAGCAAATAAATGATTTTTAATTTGAGTTATTTCACAGAATAACACTCATGTATACTAAGCTCGTAGTGATACTTCACAATTAGAAAGTCTCTTTACAACTAAAGAATAAGCATGTTTTTGGGCCATCATAGAAACATAAATAGAATCAAATTTTCATTAATGTCAGCTATGTTGTACACATTTACTTACATTACATACAAAAGTGCTCTCCAGATTGTGCGAGATGGTCACCCATCACATATCTCTCCTTGAGATCCATGGCTTAATGGCATCTTTAGTTTAACTATTTTGGGTCATCATTTTTTCTTGTTTATTAACAAAATAGGCTTTTCATGATAATTTATTATACTATGAAAACTATGATGCCATTGCTAATGGCTCTAACATTGGGAGCACCAGGCCGTAGAATAAAACATATATATTTATCTCTTTCCTTGGCCTCATAAATGAGCTATGAGAAGAAAGTAGGTAAATTCAAGCCTAAAGTTCCCGCCTTGTAGGGGCGTAGGTTGGGGAGAAAAAAAAATAGAAAAAAAAATAAAATAAAAATTCCCTAATTAAAAAAAAAAAAAAAAGCCCGGGCAAGGCCTTCAATGCTTAATTAAGCCTGTTAAGGGTTGTTTCTGAATTGCTCTGATATCCTTGTTTAATTGTATATGCCTAATTGGGTCGAGCAAAACATGTAATTTTTATAATTACATTATTTATAAAAATAAAATTACTATGTATATCTATGGTCATTTTATGACTTAACTCCTATTAGTTGAACATGTTGGGTGCAGTTTGACAATTTATGATAACTAATGTCACTTATAAATAATATTTGGAAAAACAACATTAGTTGAAAAATAGTAATTATATAGGCTATATTTATCGAACAAATAGAGGTCAAATAAGGAAAAGGCTACAAATCTTCGAGGTCTAATGATTACACAACTTCAAGTTCCAATTTGTATAGGTAGAGGGACTCAAACCCCCATGAACATTATGGTTACCATAACCTAAACCTGGCATGTCTACCAATTCCATCGTATCCACCAAAACTTGGTTTAATTTTGCAAATTTAATTTTTTTTCTTTTTTATTTATCAAACCTTGAGATGTTGCAGCACTCTAAAAAGTTTCAAAAGTTGTTATCTGATCGTTTTCTATTGTAGGGAAGAATTCCCACCTCTATCAAGATTGTCTTCTCTCGTTTTATTCACACATGGGCTACATAATTTACTACCCTAAGGATAGTGTAGACTGAGTAAATGGTAGATAGGTGGGAGGAGATACTATTATTGTTTATTGATAATTGATATTTTCTTCATTTGCATGTGTAATTTTTGATATAACCATATGAATAGTTGTAATATAATAAGTAAAATCATAAGATAGTTATTTGGAGTTTTAATTTGTCCTATCCATGGTATTATTGTTGTGCTTAAGGTAAATGCTAAAGATCTTGTTGGGGCTTATTTACATTTGTGCAATGACATTATCTGTTACAAGCTAAAGTTGTGTTTAAATGGCTAAAGATTTGGTTTGCTTTTGTGGAAGAAACGGTTCCATTCTCTCATGTGACCTAATTGATGAATTATGTATTTGTGTCAATATGTCATAACAAACCCAATCTTACACTTAGACTTTATACATGTTGAATTTTAATGTAAAGTGTTGAAATAGAAAGCCTAAATAATTGCCAAATGGTAGTGATTTGTCATTTACTACAAATTATGGTAACGTCAATAAATTAATTATTTAATCACTTGGATAAGTGAATTGCAAATGAGCTAGTGAAAGCTAAGCATACAAGGGCAATCATAATTGTTGGCATGAGATTTTCCTATTAATTCTCTAATTCATTTTATTTATGATCTCGTGTAATAATTTTATAATCACATATAGAAATTAAGATTTTGAGTTGATTTTCTTTACATGGTTACCATTATCACCAATGCATGTAAAAATTTAAAATTTATTCATTGTATTAATGATTGCATTTAAAACTTAAATTTTATTCATTTATGCTATCATGTAATAATGTAATGGTTGCATATTAAAAATGTTACAAAAAATTTCAAATAGTTTTTATAAATTTTATCTATTGTCACATGTAAAGATTTAAGATTTTAATTCATTTTATTCATAATCATGGATTGAAATAAAAAATTTATCATTTTGTTTATAGTCCCATGTAAAAAAAAATTATTTATTTATATTTTACTAGATATGAATTTAATTTAACCATCATTTTATTTAGGGTTGCATGGACCTAATGTTATGGTCACAAGTTTAAACTATTTTCGAGTCATTTTTTTTGGTGGTCACAATTCAAAGGCTATCATTAATTTCATTGCTTATGCACTTGATGAAGATTGTAATGGAAGTTGGAATTTGTTTCTCAAACGTGCAATTATGGTGTTGCATGGGAGTTGTTTATTGAGGGGCTTATATGACATTTGTCTTGTGCAATTAAATAAGTTTTGGAGGTGAAATCAGTAAAGGGAGTTTAATTTCAGTCGAGGTTGAGCCTTTGATTAGAAGGTGGTGGTATATAATTATTGCCATCTCGAGGTAGTGAAATTAGAGAAGTTTGGTTTGTGATTCTTGATTCTCTTGGCATGAGAGGTTTCAAAAATGTTTTTTGTGTGGCAAATATTGAGTTTTAGTTTCGTGGTAGATAATGTATCATTGGAGGTGATTGCACTTTGAACAAGAGTATTAATCTAGAAAAGAAAATCTTTGGGTTTAAAGCCATTAATGTTTTAATTATTTGATTATGACACTTGTAATTATTACAATTATGGTAGTTATTCAATATGTCGAAAAGAAAATTATGGGTGTTCATCTTTGAATGCCTCTTTGTTGTATTGCAATTTTTCATGTCCATGTGTGAATGTTAGAGCTTTTGCTTATGGATATTTTGTAAGTTTGAAATATACAATAGGAAGAACTTGAATATGGAAAGGTGTTAAGGTAGGTAGATAGGTTCCTATTTCATCTTTTGTGTTTACAAAAGATTGTGCTCTTAGTAATAATAGTTATAGTCAAGTTAGTTTTAATGTGAGGACATTCATCATCTTAATAACCTTTCTTTTCTAAAAACATGGTAGTTTATAAGTTTCTTGAGAGTAGTGATGCATTTAAACTTTTTTGAAATCATTTCTTTCCAAGAATAATAAATAATTGTCAAAGAAGAGCTAGAGATTTATTTGCTTTGAGTGTAATATTGTCTCGTTTAATTATTCATGTTTGAAAATTTGTTCACATTTCACTACTAGAAGTTGTGTCCTATTCCACCTTTTGTTGAGTTGAAAATTTGATCCATTATAATGGTTTAAGTCGAATGTTTCACTAGCAATTCCATCTAACAACTTGTTTAGTGGTTGCTTGTGCATTTCCATTATGCATTCCATTGTGCATTTCCACTTATCATCCACACAATATGTAATGGTCTTGAATGTTGATATATTTTCATTTAAAAATACACTATTATTATTCATATTTTTTAAACATACAACCTATATACAATCATTGTATGGTCAACATATGGTCAAAATATGAATGTTGGTATCAAGGTTTGAACCTTGGTCTCCTTGGAGACCATCCAAGGTCTTTGTCATTCAACTACCATTTTACATTGTAAAAGAACATGTCAAAAATTAGATATATTGAATTACAAGTTAAATTGCATATGCATTTCATTATGCATTTCCACTATGCAATTTCCATTGTGCATTTTCGTTTTGTAATTTCCTATTTACAATTTTGACTATAATTTCCATTACACATTTCCACTTTCCAATTTCCATTATGCATTTCCATTATAGAATTTCCATTGTGAATTTCCATTGTGCATTTCCATTTTGCAATTTTCATTTTATAATTTTCATTATGCATTTTCACTTTGCAATTTCCACTATGCATTTGTACTATACAATTTAAATTGTGCATTTCCATTGTCAATTTCCACTATGCAATTTCCATTGTGCATTTTCCAAGATCAATTTCCATTGTCCATTTCCATTGTGCATTTTCCAAGATCAATTTCCATTGTCCATTTCCATTGATCTATGGAATTTCAAACTTCAAGTGAAAGTTTTATGAACAAATATCGAGAATAATTAAAAATTTTATGGGAATTTCATAAAACAAAAATATTTTGTTCACATCCACCTTACTCCCACCAAGTCCCCCATGGTGCATAGATCGTAATGCAATTCAATAGGAATTTTGCATTGACCATCCACTACAATGGGAATTGACACTTGAATCCACTCAAGATATTGTTTCATATTTGTATTTCCACTCAATAGTTAGTTGGGTGGTTGGCTTCAATGGAATAGGACACAATTTCTAATAGGTTTTGTTCAACCTTGGTAGCATTGTCCTTTGTAATGAAAACTGTATCAAATCTACAAGTTGATAAACATTCAAAATCTTGGACATAGGATCATAATCATTGGTGTTATTTCCCATGTCCCCCATTTGTTTGCTTAAGTTACCAAAATAATAAAGTAACTCCATTGATGCATTATACAATATAGTATGGATGATAAAAAGTCAAAATATCCTAGTTTGGTTCAACAAAATGGTTTTGGCCCAACACTTTTGCACAAGATGATGAAGTTGGCAAAGGGCACAAATAAAGCCTAACACTTGTTGATTGATTAGATGATCTGATTGGTCCAAGTGGGTTGTTATTAGTAGTTCCCACCTTTTGCAATCCTAGTTTTAGTTTGATGGGTGAGGTTGAAAATAAATATATAATTAATTGTGAACATGAGAAATATTATTGCAAGGCCACATATTGAACATGGATGAAGTTACATTGAGGTGATTCAATATATAATATTTCCTTTAAAAAGGATGAAATATTTGTTAAATTGTTCATTAAAAAACACTATTTTTTTTCATCACATTAGGTAACATGGCTATTCACATATAAAAAGAATGTGGCAATTGACAAGTTTTCACTACCAGAAATTACATCTTATTCCACCATATTTTCCACCCAATAACAAATTGAAATTTCAAAATCCAATGTAGTGGAAATTGATTTTTCTCCAATGGTCATTGTTGGGAAATGATGTAGTGGTTTTGGACATTGATATTTAAATTACTTTAAATTATTATTATTATTATTACTATTCATATTTTCCAATCATATGACCTATATATAATCATTGTATGGTCAACATACAACATGAAAAAGTCAACATATGACACATATACAATCAACATACAATTCATATACAGACAACATATGGTGGTTGAAATATAATTATTGGTATCAAAGTTTGAACTTTCATCTCTTTGGAGACCATCCAAAGTCTTTGCCATCAAATGACCATAATTTTATATTGTAGTAAAACAAATCAAAATTACATATATCAAATTATAAGTCAAATTGCATGTGCATTCCACTATGCAATTTCCATTGTGCATTTCCACTATGCAATATCCATACTTAGCTCGTGGATAGTGACCAAACCACACTCAAACTACTATTCAACATACGGGTCTCAAACCATGAACATGCATGCATGTAGTTTTTCCTTTACAATGAAGTGATGTTATCGGGCAACATAGAAAATAATTGGTTTTTTTCAGAGTTTGATGAAAACATACATAAATTTTGTCCAATTCCACCATAACACTATTAGGTTTCCATTGGCACACGAATGATAGTGCAATCTAGCAAGAATTTTCCATTGAACATGCATTACAATGGAATTGGATGGTCGAGTCCACCCAAGATATTATCTGTGATGGTCTTTCCACTCAACAATCAATTCAATGGTATGTAGCAATGGAATATGACACAGTTTCTGATAGGGTCTTATGGGTGTAATCACAAAATTTGCTCACACTCAACTCCTTGGTGCTTAGTATAAAATATAAGCGCTGGTCCCCTTTGGTAACTGCTACTCAATGACGGAATTTCTTTCAATCAAGCCCCCTGTGTCCTTTCACCCCTCTGCCTACCCCGAGCTGTAGAGCCTTTCTTAGGTTGAATGCCAGAACACGTAAGATTCTATCTGATCTGCCTGCCCGGTGGTTTTGGTGGATGAAGTAGTGAGGTAGTGGGAAGTCAGTTAGGGGAATCCATATCAGCGATCGTACCGTCATTACTTTTACTTTTTGAAATTCTACTTAATCAATTGAATCAATACCTATTCCTATTATTAATACTTTTTTTCAAGACATTTCGAAGGAATGTTGGTTATAGCTCACATTAAAATTAAAAGACATAAAAATCATATATGCAGGAGGTAATTCAAAACATGAAAAAAACTATGAGTGACAGAAGGAATGTACCAAAAATTAATCCAAATAAATAAGAAGGTATCCTACCTCCCTTTATGCTAGAAGGTGCAAAATTAGTGCGACCGTAACCAATGTTTTCATTGTTTAAAAAACTTTTATGCAATGAACATTTTATGGTTATATTGTTTAACAAATATTTTCATAATGTATTATGAACATTTTAAAAAAAGTGCACCAAATATTTTCAACATTAACTCATCACTTAAAAATGTGAAAAGTTAAATAATGGTTGTGTTTTTTGTTGGTCATTATATTGTGATTGCACTTTTACATATTATGTTTATTGACAATTGTTGTAAAATAGTAATAACAAACAACCTTGTCCATTTGTGTGTAATTATTTTCAACTAAAATTCATTCATAAATCATGTGACTGAAATTCAAATTATTCCATTTGGAATTACCATATGAAGAGAAATCTATTGAAACACTTCATAATTATGAAGTATCACAAGGAACTTTTGTAGGTTCCTTTGTTCAAATAGTTGAGAATGTGCACAAATTCCCTTGGTGGTTGGAGGGGAAATGGAAATCCCCTTTCTACCTTTTTGCCTCTATCACCTTGTAAGGCAAAAGAAGGTTACTTTCACAACAGGGAACTTTGAACCTGAGAAAATTGTTGAAGCTCCTTGCAACAAAATGCAAATCCCTCTCTACATTAAAAAATGCAAACTTGGTTAGGTTTTGATTTTGGTAGATGCTTGCAATCAACATTTTTTGGGAAATTTTGCATTATGGGAAACAAAAGAAAGTCTAATCCAAAGTGTAAATTATGATTTTTTTGGGAAAAAATTGTACACATTCACCATATTTTATGGGAAAGAAGAAATTGCCATATTTAGACAACATTGAGTTCTTGAAGGTCATTAGAACAAACCAGGATTATAAAAAATTTCTACTTTGTTAAGTGACCTCTTGCCAAATTTGGCTCATTCCTCTTGTGGATGATCATCAATCCTCATACTGGACAATTTTGAAAAAAAAACTCTTATTGCAATGTGTAATTCATAATTGATGGATACATTATTAAGAACATTTAATTTTGTCTCATTCAAACGGATGTTTGTTTGGTGGCCATACTCTGAAGTTCTTATTGTACTTTACAATTGTGCAATAAGCATTGAATTTTTTGTCATTTATTTGACCAATAGAAAGGATTAAAAGTGAAGGGTTTAAAATTATCCTAACCAAAAGAAAGGAAATAATTGAAAGAAAAAAGGATAAACCAAACTATCTATATCTTTAGCACAATAACATTTATTATTATATATATATAGAGAGAGAATTGAGATAGAGAATTTTGTGCGATGTAAGAGTGCCTTACTATAATGTGAATTTTTTTCTAAACCATCTATGATCCAAAGGTTTTTTAGTATTGACCTACCCAATTGGAAAAGGAAATCTTGATGGTCTAAAATATTTCAAGTACAAAATGTGAGGACTCTTCTCACTTTAACAAACATTGCCTTGGAAACAAAAATAAATAAACCCAATAATTAGTTTCAAAATCCTACATGCAAAGTGAAAAAGGATAAAATTCAAGGAGCAGCAATCTAGGTGTTAGTGTGGACTAAAAAATGGATGTGACACCAACATGACATGTTAATGTTTCACGTCAGTTTTGACAATCCTGGTTTCAACTATGCTTGTAATTGTGGTGTGAAAAGTTTCCAATTTTTATATCTTCATAAACAAACCAACATCAATGTAAAATTTGTACATAAGATTGATAACACTTCGTAAAGCAACAAACAATCCATCTTGTCTACTTTCTATGCCTGACCCATGAACTTTAGAGAATATGCAAACAAGGTTGTTGCTCAATAGTGCAACTAAGAAATGCAAATACTCTTTGCGTCTGCAGGGAGCTCTTGAATATGCAATATACATATATCATATAGTTTGTGTAAGAAGGGCCATTACTACCAAAAAATTGTGTAATTCAAATCCAATGTTAATTAACACATCTTATGCAATCATTTATTGAGTACTTACATGAAATACAAGATCGCATTTGTCAAGATGTAATGTTTTGTCTTTTGTGAGTTTTGGGTTTTCATTGATATCAACACATTGATTCGTATATGCTATTATGATGACAAAAGTTTGTGATGGAAGTTGAAGGGTTCCTTATGATGTAAGTACTACAGAGCTGTGGACCTGGGTGGGGCAAAATCCCAAAATCATGGGCCTAGCATGAGGTGGTAGCTCTGCTTGAACCTTTCTGCTGTCATTGAGCTTCTTTGTGCAAATGAAGCCCTGACAGTATTGTTGGACTTATTTGGAACAAATGCCTAAACTAATCTTTCTTGCTTCTTCGACCACCCAACATAATCAACTGAACTAATCCAAATCAATATCAGGCTGCCCTCTACTGCTTCCCTAAATTTCAATCTTTTGCAGAAAAACCGCTTTAGTCTAAATCTTGCTTCTTTGACCACGTAATATAATCAACTAAACTAATCCAAATCAATATCATGGCACTCTGTACTAAGTCTTCTCGAAATTTCAATCTGTTCTACTTGGGTTTTAAGCTCGGAACCAAATTTCAAGCTTGGAGAACTTGGACCCATCTCGCTATGCTGGGGGCACCATTCTTGAGAAGCCACAACATGTAGTAGGCTGGTGGAGCCACTGCAGAATTTGGAGGAGCCATGACAGTGATGCTTTTTTTTCGAGAAATGTGCGGCGGAACTGTGGCATTCACAACTTCTAAAACCAAAAGCCGCTGTCCTTGTGCAAAAGAATGAGTAACAAACGGAGCACTGGTGAGAACCACGGAAAGAGTGACTGTTGGAGCTCCTGGGTTCGGATCCCAGAATGTGATACCAAAAGACTGCTGGTAAGAAATCTGAGCTGGGAGGATTTGGATAATAGTCCTTTGATCTACATCCACAATGTAAGGGGGAGAGAAAGCTTCCAAGCTGAGTACTGTTGGGAATGGTGTGTTTCTAAAAGTGTTGTACTGGTGTGAGTTGCTCCCAGCTAACAATATCCTCCCATCCTGAACAACAATGACCAAGAATCATTAGCCAACTCAAAAAACTTCTCTAAGAGTATGATCAAGACCTAATTAATTTGGCCAGTGATCATAAGTTATTTTACGTGGTCCCAACATTTTCGTCTCTGAGCTTAAGATAGACTTGTGCATGAAGTTGATACAAACGTCTAGAAATAGAGAATCCGGAGTACAGGGATTATTTATTATCTCTGATTAAACCCTAAACTACTGCAAGTGCAGGGATTAATATTCTCTGTAATCAAACCCTAAATTGGAGTGCAGCCTGGATTAAATTATTCCAGCTGAGTTAAGAGTTCATACCTGCAAAAGGTTGGCAGTGGAGTGATACATGCGAGGAGTAGTGGCGGGCTCAAAAATCAGAAATCTGGACTGGTTATTATACGTTTGGTACAACACTGGGTTGAATGCTGGCACTGAAGCATATCCCCAGCCCTGAGAACCTGCAACCTCCACAAGCACAACTTAATTACATATATCAACTTACTCATCTGCATCTCTCAAAATTTCCTTCAGTTGTAAATTCCCTCTCCCTCTGATCTCAAGCATTTCATGCAAATTATGTTCTGATTCTCTAAGAAAAACCTGTCTTTTGCAATTTGTCAAATGTGAACTCATTGAGGATTCCAAGATGTGAGCCCTAGAATGCAACCCAGCAAAGAAAACCAAGAGAGAAATATATACGTTATGACAACTGGACCTTGAATCCTTGACTAGATCCTTGATGATTATCATGTAATATGAATGGATAAGGAATGGAGATCAGGAATGTGGTTCTGATGTGACCCACAAATAGAGAAGGAATTGTACCCTTTTGTGCACCATTGATGATGAGAACATTTTGATCAGGAAGAAGGATCATATCTCCCATGCACCTTGGAATAGGCATCGTCTCCATTGCCCAAACAGGGTTGGGGTCGGTTACAGTGATCTTCCCACAAGTACTAGAACAACCTGGTTGACTAGTGTGATTTACATAAGCTCCAAGCTGAGCACCACCACAAACCAGTATTTGAACCCCAACATATCCATCAGAGTAGGTCAGTGGTAGCATCACTGACGATCCTGCTGACGGATAGTTCCTGGGGTTGCCTGGAATCTGAGGGAATTGCTTCACCACACTGTTGGTCTTGTAGTTATAGATGATGGAGTCCCTGTTAGCAAAAATGTACAGGTTTCCAGTGGGGAGCAAATGTACGAAAGGGTACCAGTTGTCATCTTCGAAGTCGTTTGTCTGCTGCAGGAAAGGGAGTTTCACCAGTCCTTCATTGTTTGATGGCATGAACTCCAGGGTGAAGGCAGCTTTGCCTCCCACCAGAATTTGTCGTCCATCCGGTAGAAGCTGGTTGGTTGTGTACCATCTTGGAAATTGTAAGGTTTGGGTGGTCGACTCCACCCAGTCACAGACCTGGTTGGTTGAACAAGGCTTGAATATCCTGCAGAGGGGATCAGAGAGATCGTTGAGTCAAAAACTGGAAGTTAGGACAAGTTACGGATCAAGTTTTGATCAACGAGAATTTTTTTTCTTGAGGTAGCCGGAACTCTGTAAAGGACCTCTCAGCTGTGATCAACTCCTCAGCTCACAATCGATAGTAACAAGGATTTTGCACGGAATGACTTCTTCGTCCTCGAAAGCAAAACCTTCTATCAGGTGCAAACCTGCACACTAGGACCTCCTACTGCACGTACAAATTTACATTCAGATGAGAATGGAGCCCAGAGGATTGATCACCTCACTTTCTGTTGACCTTCATAGCCTCCACCAGTTTGGACAAGAGAACCGTCGGAAACAAACTGTCCTGCTGAGCACCATGTGTCTGTGAGGATGGTAAGAGGGCGAACAGTGTTTGTGGTGGGCGAATAGAGCACAGAATGTGCGTAACAATCCTTCTTGAGTACCAGGTCGTACGTTGTGTTCCGACACTTGCCACCTATAACAGGGGTACGTAGTACGTACCACGGAATATGCAAGCACCGGCCAGAAATTAGCACTCTCGTGAGCTGATTGTGCAGAAAGGATCATCATATAAGCACTGTTTGCTAGACTTTCATACAAAAATTATGTCGTAACATTTCAATTCCTCGGTGCTAAATCAGCTGCCAGCATTGTCGTGCAGAGACTTCAGTGAAGAATAGAAGAGTGACTAGTTTTGCCATCTACACAGGCACATGATCTCTTCTAAGGACATCTTTCCATTAGACTGAGCCTCTGATCACAATCTTGCTTTCCATTACGTTTTTCCAACTAGCTGTGAGTCATTTCACGGCTCTAATGGTCAAGATTGATCAACTGCAGGAGCTGTGAGAACTGTAACCCAAACTGTGACTCATCATAAATTGACATATGTCTTTTCTCGATGAACATATGTGTTCCCGGTGTTCCTAACGTGGGTATCTACATATTTTCAACGCACTTGCAGCTCTCCAATGGAAAGGAACTGCCTTGCAGCAAGGTAGAAGGCTCTTTGTCAGTGGTTTCCATTAGGCTGCTTGATCGCAGCACAATGTGTGTAACCGTGATCACAGCAGCCTAGTGAAAAGGGACTCTAAGAATTAGGGCTCTAATTGTTTGTCAACAACCCTGACTGAGTGTGATCATAGATCTTCAGTACTCATGGGATTAGCAGCTAGGGCGCAATAGCTGCTTCCCTTTGTCCAGATGCACGGCTGACACCTACTGGCAAGCACTAGAACTTTGAAACCGATTCAAAAAAGGGAAGGAGGAAAAAAATAAAAAGTGTTTGGAGGTGAGGACTCATAGACGTTGCTGGTTATATGCAGCAGTACCTGGAAGGGTGATGTTCTCGGCGCCAACATTAGTGTGGTCGAGGAGAACCACAGAGCCATAGCGAGTGACGGCGGAATGCATGGATGGTATACCCGCGTTCGTCAATAACAGCTCCCAGCTCCCTCCTCCAGTAGTAACATTCGACACATTTTGTCCTGCCACTTGCTTGAGCAATATTGATGTCTGCACTAGTACTAAAATTATTACTGTAAGCGCCAATTTTGATCCAACGAAGAACTTGCTTACTGTAGCCGGCCTTCGACGCCTCATCCTTGACATTGAGTCGATGAGTCCTTGGAGACATCTGACATCGCTACATATTGAATTCATATTACTGATCTAGATATATAACTATATTATATATAATATGATGACAAGAAATGCGGCTTGGAATATAAATTATACAACTAGCTGGTGCCTGGCTTTGATGCAGAGCAAAAGAGAAGCTGTCACTGCTCTGCAAATAATCAGACATTCATGAGAGCTTCAAATTCTAGCTCAGGGAGATCAACTGTGGCAAAAAAAAATTGGTACTACACAATGTAGGTCGATGCGAGTATACTAGAACCGTGGTAAGACATTGCGGAACACAATAAAGTGTTCCGGTAACTTGAGAGATCAGGACAATGTCTAGTACTGGCACTAAAAGGGAGCTCTAGAAGAGACTAAAGTACCCACTGAAGAATCAGAGGTCTTGAGAGGGCTACAAATCACCACACAAATGCAGTGGCAGGCAGCTGAAGAGCTGATCAGGGAAAAGCATCCGCTAGTTAGTTACAGAAGCAGCTGTAGCTCCCTGCAACAATGCAACAACAATCTCTGCTGCTCCAGAGATCATGAGCTTGGAAGAAGAAAATCAACAAATTGGGTCGTCTTTCGACATCAAGCCAGTTGAACCCTTAAAGTGGAAGGAGAGCTCAAAGCCTGGATATGATCACACCAGTTGGAAGCTCAAGCAGGGAGAAAACCAACCCTGTGACTACACTAGTCTACTCACCATGGGCGTCTGGACTGTAGCTGCTTCCCATTTATAGACCTCTAGTCCCAGAAGTGGAAGTGCCAATTTTGCAAGCTCCAAGTTGCAAAAAAATTGCTACCAATGTCCCTTCTGGAGCATATTTTGTTGGCTGGAACAGCCTGGACAGAAAAACCTCAAGAAGATCCGGGGGATGCCTGCTTTGCGTGGGACTGAAAGGTTTCAATGTTACAAATCTCTCATAAAAACAAATAAAAAATGGTATAAGATCAGATCAGGGTTTTTCTTCTCAATTTTCCAAAAAAAGTAGCAAAATGAGTCGAATTTACATTGAAAAAACCAAAATTTTCCCAACTCTCTTGATCCTAAAATGACAAAAAAATAAACTGGACAATCAGTATGACCAGGGCTGATAATATTTAGCATCTTTGGAAATCCTTCCTTCATATTTAGTTAGTGACCAGCAACTCTTGATCCAGTTACGTACTTGTCCCAATTGCTCAAACTCTAATTTTGCAGTCATCATGTGACTGTGTAGATCTGTCAATGTTCTTGCAGTATTGATCACGCTGTTCAGTGCTGCTACAAACTGTGTGATCCACAAGAGTATTTAGTCAAATTTGGTGATATTCAAAATATGAAAGTAGAAAAATCTTAAGCACCCTCCCATGCAGTCAGTGTTTTTTGCTTTTCAATTTTTTGATGTTGGCAGATTGGCAATCATCCACAAGGAGATTTAGTCACATTTGACTATAGACCAGTTATGAAAGTAGAAATTTATTCAAATCCTTTTCTATCATCCTGGCTGCCTTGCTCGAACAATGTCTAGAAACATGGTGATTTTTTACAATTTCTTTTCTGGGAGAATTCGCCAAAGGACGAAAATTCCGGTTTAAGAAAAACTCTGCTCTCATATTGCAGGTAATTGTGGTGCAATTTGGTCGTTCTTTTAATTCGTTTTTTGGCGATTTTTTTCACAAATAAGGAAATCGTGACTGAAGATTCTTTTTCTCAAAAAGCTTTTGGCACAAATTCGCTACCAAAAAAACAGCTGATTCTGTCCCATTCATAATTAAGTAGCAAGATAATAATACCCAGTTGATACTTAGTTGGGGCTTTTCGGCTAAGAAATTTTGTGTGCTACAGTTTATTTTGAATTGATTACACTTGGTAGAAGGAAGCAGAATACTAGAAAATCATCTGGCATGGTGGCAGCTGCACAAACTTGGTCTGCGTTGCACTGTTGGCTGCAGGCATGCTACATCCTCGTGTTTGATAAAAAAAAGCGGCTGCTGTCCTGTTAATATCATCTTCATTCCAAAAATTCACAAGCTAGCTGCGAGCACACCACATTCTTAGCAGCAGCGCGCTCACGTCGCGCCGCTGATCTAGAAAGCCGGCCTGCGTCGCCAAGCCCAGCGTTTTGGCCCTCTCTCCCTCATACACATGCCCAATAACGAAGAAAAACCGTACCTAGTTTAACTTATGTAGCTACTACTTCTGTACATTATTATTAATAGATACCCACCCTCTTTGGAAGGCGTATTAGCGTGGTCCAAAAATGGTGTTGAACATTTTAAGAAAAGAAATTTCAGGCAGCCAATGAGATGCTTCAACATGCACCCAGGAAGGCCCTGTTCTTCTCTTGTGGGGTTGAAGGGAGGATGGGGGGGGGGAAGATGTTTGAGATCTTTTTGGGATTTGGATGTTTCCATCATGGTCCCATCAGATTCCCAGTGAGGCTCTTGATTTGTTCCTCAAGTTCCCTTGTGTCCTCCCAAGCAGAGGTCCTAATAGCTCTCTCTAATAGCTCCTACAGGCTTCAACCTCATAATTAAGCTCTTGCCATTTCCATTCCCAACCTCATAGAATTTTTGTCTCTATTATATCATTTACAGAGGGTATAGTTTACTACAACCTCGTAATTAAGCTCTTGCCATTTCCATTCCCCAGCTCATAGAATTCTCGTCTCTATTACCATTTCAAGATATAATAAATGTGTGGTTAAAGTTTAAATGCGTGTGGTTATGATAATTGAGAACTTGCTGAGAACAAGATTAAAACCATATGAACACATTGAGAACACCAAATTTCAAAAAATCTCATTCCTCCTCCTCGAAAAGGAAAAAAACCTGTGCCTCTTGGGTGCATGTTGTCTCATGTCATTGACTAGGTAGGATTTCAATTCCTAACTGTGTGTGTTACCCCTTTTTTTCTTTGCCTGCCTGGGCATGAAGTGTGGGGACATAGTGAGGCATTTTAGCAGCTAAGTTATATTTGACCTGGGAAATGTTTCATCTGGACTCTCCGAATTCTCAGACCTTGTCTTAGTGGAAGAGAAAATTATAATCATTAGAACCAATTTAAATTCTTTTGGGGTTTTCATTATGGTATAAAATTACAACTGTAGATGCTGGTGCACCCAAGGCTAGGCTTTAAACCTCCCTTTCCTCAAATAACATCTGATTTGTTACTTGCTGTTAGCTGGGTTAACTTGCCTGCACCTTAGGTCCCTTTCAATTTCTTCTTTCCACTCTTTCCTTCTTGTTTTGTTCTCTTGCAATAAAGATTTGCCTTCTTTTCTTTGGACATTCCATTTCATGCTACTTGTCTTGTTCTGATACAATGCAAAATTTCCCAAATAGACATCATCTTTTGGTGGGATGAAGGGGAAAGGCGGTGCAATTCTAAGCATTCTTCCAGGTGTAAAGGCGAACTCAAAATAATTTCAACCACACCCTTCTTTTGACCAGCTTTTGAAAAATTATTTAGACAGTTTGAAGGAGATATAATGGGAAACGGAACTACAATGGCAAAAGAATGCATGCCAAAACGATTTTTTGTGATGTTATTATAGCATCTCCAGTAGTGCCCCTCATTTGGGCTAGTATCACTATTGGACATAGAGATAAGTGTTCAACCTCCCCACCAATAAAACATGAATTTTGAACAATATTTTATTGTGACATCATTTAAATATTGATACCTGGGCTGATCATTGTGATTGCCGATTAAAAATAATTGTTTGTTCATACTCGCTTTCCCTTGTGTCATATTCAGCACAAAAGTTCAATGTCATAATCAATTTTTGTATTATGTTATTATTGTTTTCCTCCAATTTAGTGATACAATTTTTGTCACTAAAGATGGCCTTAGAGCATCTCCACTGGCACACTATACAACATGTTTTGGATGAAGATTGATAAAAAAAAACTCTTGACAGGTTCAGTCAGAGTTATGGCATCTCCAGCATTTCACTGGAAAATGGCCTGCACAGCTCCTTTGGATGAAGCAATACACCAAAGTGACATAAAAGTGGATGTGGGTACACCAAATTTCTGCAGGATACAGGATTTTCAAGAGACACACCGGAACACAAAACAGATTGCTGCTGCTTGTTGGCTATTTGCATTTGTTGCTCACACACTTGCTGCTCCTGATTCGATGTTCACACTAATTGGCCCTTGTGTGATCTTTACACTACTTTTCAGTGTTTAAATGTTTAGTATTTAGAGTTTATGGGTGGGGAGGAAAAACTTTTAACACAAAATTTGGATGTGAAAATATATTCTGTGCAGGCAATTTTCCAGTGAACGCTGGAGATGCCCTTAACACTTTTGCTCAATACGATAAAGCTAGTAAAAGCAACTACACAATCTAACACCTACAAATTGGCTAGATATATTGATTGGTCCAGATGGTTGGTTACTAGTAGTTTTTAACCTTTTATTGTCATAGGTTCATGGTTATGGGTGGGGCTTGAAATCAATAAACAAGTAATCTTGAATGAGAAAAATATATTATTGCGAAGGCCACATGCCAATTATGGGTGGAGTTGCTCTTGTTCTCCAATCACACTTGGTGTTATCACTAAGCATCATGTTTACACTACTAACATTAGGGTTAAGGAATAACTTAGCTACATGTGGGGCCAAAAAAAAGATATGGTGACTTGCTTTTGGACTCATGATATTAATTTATGCAAGGTACTCTTTCTTGGAGATCTGAAGTGAATAATATAATTATCAAATTGGCAATTGGTGATAGAATAATGACTTGATTATGAAGATAGGTATGCAATGATTTTTAAATAAAAATCCATCAATTTACAATTGTCGACTTTCGAAATTTAAAAAGTGAAATTTAAAAAGTCAATTAATTAATATGGAAAAAAATTGAATGGCTCATATTGAATTTCACTCCAAATTATATGTAAGGACTTGATATGTGGTGATTGTGGACTTTATGCCCCCCTAGTTGATTGGATTTTTTATGTCATGGTTTTTGAAACTATTTCACTTGTGACATGACTTATGTGGAACTAAACAATAGTTGTATTCAATGCAATTGTAAAATTATATTTTTTCCTAGTGAAACTAAACCCTAAGACCTACCCTACTATATTAAGTGGACCTTCTCAAGGTAAGTATTTGAAAATCAACCCTTATGCATAATATGCAGTTTTTATTATTGTAAACCAACCAAATTACTAACTATGGGTTTTACTTTCATAGTGAAATTGATAAGAAGCAAATTTTAGTTTTTCAAAAAAATTAATATTGATACCTATCCTAGCCAATTATTAATCTATCCACACATAAATGTAGCAGTAATGTTAGGTACCATCATTTAATTTTAATCAATTATCAAAAATTAACATGAACATATAAGCCATATTTACCCAACCTACTTCAATTCATACTTTACCCAACTACAACCCTATCATGGACCTATTGTTCAAAACACTACCATTGTTCAAGAGTTGCCAAGTTCTCATTACAATTGCTTGTTTGCCCAAAACCCTACCATTGGTCAAACGTTGTGGAGCTACCATTATAACGACAAGTCACACCAACATTGTTTATAGCTCCTTTTGGTTGTCATGGTCGATTATTTTTAACTATAAGCTTTGCATTCCTCTCCACTCACTTCTTTCCATTCGCAAATGTTCAATTCTCTCCTTCTTTCTAATTGCAAATGTTCATTTCTCTCCTTTTTATGAATTTGTGCTTAAAGGATTTTCGTACATCTATGCTTGATGTTAGTTGTGTTTTCTTTTTTCAATGTTAATTACTTTTAATTCTTCTTGTACACTTTTGATTAATGTTGTCAACATGGACTCCATGTAAGGTTCCTTTACTCTTCCTTTCAAAAAAATTCGTTGAATTTACATTACATAATTTTTCCTATAATTGTTTGTTTGCATATGTTTTGTTGCACACACTTAATAATCTATTTTATTTTTTAAATCTATGAGGTCACATATATTATAATTTTTATTGTCAAGAAATATTAATGTTGCTCTTAATTGAATTCAATTTTTTCAAAAGTTGATTGTTCTTAGTTGTTGGTGTTATTCACTCCAAGTCATTACTCTTGTTTACTTTCAGTTGTTATTATTGTTCACTTTCGACTTTACTATTACTGACACATACTACAAGTAAAATTATTTTTATTCTTGTTTTTATCTTTTAGTTGAACTTGGATATTTATTGTTGTCATTTTTTGTTCATCATTTAGTACAAGAAATTTGTTAACGACTAATTTTATGACCAATTTTTAATCATTAATGACACATGTGACTTGCTATAATGTTTAATTACCCTGGACAAGTTGAATAGAATTTCAGTCGTAAAAAACAATATGTGGCACCTAGTCAAAAGCATAGTCACATCAATATGCAACTAACACCAACTTTTCATTCATCCAACATGGCATGGTTATTTGCAATTGGTTTTCATGACTAACATGTGTAGTTGTATATGCCTATCTAACATGACTATTTGCAATTGAATTTATAACTAAAATGTGTAATTATATGACAAAGAGTTAGGATGTATACACATGGCAAAAATCTATCCATTAGACTTGGATAAAAATTGTCCACTAGATGATATACATGTGGCAATACTTGATAATTTAAATTTTTATAATAAAAATAATATAATCATGACAACTACTTAATCTAAGTTAGGTTAAGGCAAGGTAGGCAATTATCCTAATGTAAGCTAGCATAGAATATGCAACCTAGCATACATTAGGTAGGTAGATAAATAAGTAGGTAGGTAGATAATTAGGTAGTTAGGCTTAGGATAAGTATGTGGATGTAGATAGGCTTAAATAGGTATGTAGGTTGGATGGATGATTTATTTCATTGGTATAAGCCTTTTTGATTGGATCATTCCATATGGTTCATGCACTTTGAATGTTTAAAATGCAAAGCATGAGTAATCCAGTCTTTCACCTACCTATATATTCACAAAGTTGAGCTTGTTGACAAATGATATGAAATAAATCCTAATGAAAAGGAACCACAACACTATGTAATTTTAAGGTCAACAAATTGACCACCATACACTTAAGAACTTAGAGAAGGTTAAGGGTGGTTGCAAAAATGAAAGGACCAATTTTTTAACTTTTTGAAAAATCTAGAAAATGTTTATCATTCTTTAATGACCATTTTTGTAGGTAAATTTAAATTTTTTTTCTGTAGGGACTTCATTTAAAGATACCAATTTGAATATGCATCTATTCCATTTATTAAATTTCCATAATCAAGAAAAACACAAAAGATATGGACTTTCAAAATCAAACATTATGGACTATAATCTTGACAACAATTTTTTATATGGACTTTGAAATGGTCGAATCATGTATGATGTGTTGGTTAGGGACTTGATTTTGGTTAAATAACATATTAAAATGACTAAGTTTGAAAATTTTGCATTATGGCACTTGATTTTACCTATGGACTTTTAAACAAGCTAAAAAATCTAAGGGTTTTTTCAAAAGTTCATAAAATATTAGACAAAAAAAAATTTGGATTATTCTTGTGCACATGTGTTAAGAAAAGGGACCTCTAAAAGGGATTTGGATTAAATGGAAAAATGCTTAAATAACCAATGGAAATCTTTTGTAATTCATTCTAACCCACAAAAAAACCTTTGTTTTGGACTAAAAAAGTGACAATTTTTTATAGTCAATTGGTCCACTCATTTTTGTACCCACCTTCAAATATTTGACATGTGTGCATGAAGGATGTTGTCAATATGCCAGAAGATTTGTTGTACGAGAACATCCCCAAGGAATTTCATGTTTATGACACATGGACTATGTAAACACAATACGACCATAGATAGGCAAAATGTCCATGATAGTGGTGCATAATTTTGTTAAGAATGTAGAAATGCACATTTTTGTAAACGAAAGATAGTGGTGTTCCCTCACAAGTTGATATAAAAAGTTGTACACTTTACCCATGATTTTATTTTTTCAAAAACATTTTGCTTGAACCTTTCAACAACATTATTGTGGGCAAGATTATCTTCAATGTGCACATGTTAATGGCATAAGTGGTACCATATGTCTAATCATTTCATGTCCCCAAAAATTTTCCTTGCCAATATTTTCACATGTTGGAAGATCCATGTGTCCATGTCTAGATACAAAATGCTTCAATAAAAGGTCATAAACATCAAATAATTGAATAAAATCAATAGATATTCATTTGAAACAATATTTTTAATGAAAATGGAAGCCTTTCGTAGTCTTTTTTTTCATTTTTTTTGGTGTTGAAATGATTATGAAATTCAACCAAAATATTAAAAAAAATGATTGAATTTACTTGCAAAACCCAAAATTTTCCTAAAATTTTCCACCTATTTTGTTTACAATATAAAAAAATTTCCCAAAAAAACATTGAAGCCATGCTAGTTTTTGTTTGTTGTCCTAGTTCAATCATGAATTTTTGTGTGATGAACAAAATAGGTGCGGTTATTGACAAATTTTTGTGACCAAAATAGGTTCAATTGTTAATAGACTATGACAACAAAATAAGTTCGGTCATCGATAGTCTATGGTGACCAAAAGTTGTTTCAATTACCACAAGGTTTAAAACAACTTATTGACACAACTTTCATTTTCCCTACACCCTCCCACAACATCGTGATCTAGGATATGACCTATGTTGATCTTACATTGACCTAGGTTGACCCTATTTTGATGTGACATTCAACAATGTTAACATCCAAACAAACACCTCATGTCTTGACAGACACTTGGACAACTTTGATTTGGCTCCTTTAATAGTTTGATGAAGTTATGTTGCTTCCCTAATAATTATTTTGTAACAATTTATCAAAGTTCTCCACACTAACCCACAAGTATGGAGTTTTTTAATTGGTGCTTGATATTTGGTCTTGTAAAATTTAGTTTTCACCTAGAAAATCTTGCATGGATGAATGTTGAACTTTTTCACATGATTATCAATCCACCATTTTTGTGCTCTAAGAACCATGTCAATTCTAAGGTTGATGAATGCCTTTTAAGCAACATATTGTCATGTTTGCATTTGATGAATACCAAGACTTCACAATGTTCCCAATTTCCCTACCATTTCCCTTACATTACCATTGGTAGATCTTGTATTTGTTCTTGATCTTCCCAATATTCTCCCTCTTCCTCTTGAATTTCTTGCATCCATTGTAGATTAATGTGTGTGATGTATGGTGTTGTATGTGATTACAGGACAACATTACAAACCTTGGAACCAAGACCTAGGACACAACAACCTTGAAACTTTAATTCATCAATTGCCATAAAAAAATTGTGTGTATATAGGCATTCACCAGAAGAAATAGAAGTTCAATAAACAATTGAAAAATGGTTTTGCTTGGATTTTTCTTCAACTTTAGAGAATTTTTTGTTTCCAATAATTCTATGAAATCGTGTTATAGAGGCAAACAAATGTTGCAAAGGCTCACAAATGTTGTAAACGTAAACATTCATGATGTTGTTGATGTGTGCAAAGGTTGCAAATGCAAGTGCTCATGATGTTGCAAATGTGCACAAATATTATGGTACATATGTCCATGATGCTCACAAATAAATGAACTAATGATACTCACAAGGGAAACAAAAAACTAAATGGTAAAAATTGGTGGTTTAGGATGTGATTTCACGCTAATACGTTATTGCCAACCATAATAGAGAAAATCTATGAATTTTGTAAATTTCAAAAAACATTCTAATAATTTAACAAGAATTGCTAACACAAACATTAGTGCTTAAAATAGTGAGCCATGTCATATTGCCACGTTCTCTCCTTATCAACCAAAACCTATGTATTGTGAATAGATATAGTTTAGATTGATGTTATTGATACCATTACCCCTATGTGTAAACAATCCTTATGAAAAAAAGTAATAACCAACCAACAATGGTCTAGGTACCCCAATGTTGAAAACATCTAATTATCCACCCAATTATCAATAGATTATTAATAACCTAGTGATTATTGATATTTTAAAAACTGATTATGAATCAACCTACCTATTAGGTAACATCCAAACAACCTACAAGACCCTTATGGGCCAGGTATTGAATTTTCAAATTTTAATAACCAACTAAATGATGATAATTTCATTAAAATAGGTTATCAATTGTATTTCATAACGTGTTTATGACATTTAAAAAAAAACCAAATTAAAAAAAAAGTGATCAAAACCCATTTTCACACTATTTGATGGTTGTACTTCTTCCAAAGTACAATTTAGTACACCATTTTGCTGTTGCCTACCAATGGAGCTGCTCTAAGTTATCCCACAAAAGGAAAGAGACTTAATTTTTAGAATACAATTATATATGGTCCAAGTTTTTTTTTTGGGGGATATTTTCAGAATCATAGAAACTAGAACCTCTAGATCCTTTTTTTTTGGGAATTTTTCAAAATAAAATAACCTTTGGTTCCGGTTAGTTGGGAATTTTCAAAATAGATTAACATTTGCTTCAAGTTATTTTTGAAGAAATAAAACAAAACAACCACTTGTTCCAGTTTCTTGACAACTTTCAGAATCAAAGAACATTTGGTTCCAGATTTTTTGAAAAACAATTGGAATAAACTAACCTTTGGTTCTGTTTTTTTCAAAAAAAAATTTTTTTTTTAAAAAGGACTCCAGTTTTAGTTTTTGGAAACTTTTCAAAATAAGATAGCCACTATTTTCATTTTTTGAAAAAAAATTGCAAAAACTAATGGGTTTCATGAAATAAATAGAAAAAGACTTGGTTGTTGAGACTAGCTATTTTAACCAGATTTTGAAAAACTTTGAAAACTGCCCATCAATTATGAGAACCAGTTCTTTGGTGTTTTGGTCCAGACCTAATTTTTAAAGCAAATCTCAAGTCCTAAGTCCTAGCTTAAAATTTTCCAACTAATTTTTCAATTTGATGGAACCTTTGGTCCAGGTTCTAACTAGAGTTTTTAATTCATGAAACCTTTGGTCCAGGTTTTGAACATGGTTCTTCATATGCATAACCTACAAAAATTAAATATGAATACTTATTTATCTAAAAAACCCAAAATCTGTATGACCATAGATCAGGGTCAACTTCCACATTGATAAAATGAATAATTTTTTTTTTCAAAAAATTAATTCATTTTCATAAATTTCAATTTTATTATTATTCCATGCTCTACTATGATATTGTCATATGAGGAGTCAAGAGTCAGGAATGAAATTATTCAGATTACTCAGATTGTAGCTTGCAATAATTATGCTAATTTTGTGCAGCTTTGCTTCATATTTTCATGAAAATTTGTTTCCCTATTTTAAGGGATTATTTAATGAGGAAACTGACCCTAGGGTAAGGTAAAATAAATATTTTGTGGCTTGTATTTCTATATTACTTACAATTTTATAAAAGAATTGGGAATAGATTTTTAAATTCCCACTTGCCAGCCCGGGTTGCAGGACAATTTACAGCCCATGTGAACCTGGTATGCAACCTGACACACATGTACTTTAGACACTTTATATATATATAGAAAATTAATTCAGGAAAGATAAGAAAACCAATTACCATGTTGAGCTCTTGTCAATGTGACAAAAAAGAATTATTGATATTTGTCGAAATTGTTGAGAATTGAACTCACAACTTGTATTAAAACATTAAGTTGTGCTAATCATTGGGTCACTATTACAAATAAACAACAAATCGTTTACACTACAAAAACAAACACAAATTAAATAGTTTAACAATGGAATCAATTGTTAAAATTATGGAAAATTAAATTTGAAAGTGCTTAACCTTATTCTTTAATATAAAAGAATATATGGAAAATAAGTGTTGAATATCAGTTGGAGGTATGGTAGTATGTTTTGAATGAACATATCATCAACGACCTATAAAGCTTCATTAAAAAACACACCATAGATTAAGGAAATGTACAAAGGAGTAAAATAAAGAAAAAGGGAGAAGTGAAAGGACATCAAATTGGCTCAAAATAGCTATGAAAGTTTCTCCATCTCCATAACCGATTACTTGTGGGAGGTCAACCATATTTATATGTAAAAAACCAATGGCTTGCAATAGATCAGTTGTGGTGATGGGAGGTGTGTCTTGAAGGGATGGAAGTCAAGAAGCAACTAAACCTATGGCTATTGCCCAACTTAATATGGAAGACGTTTGCATCCTTTGTAATGTGATCGAAACTTTTTGATGAAAAAATTCAACCAAGGTAGGAAGCTTTCTATCCACTTCAAGCTCCAAATGACATTGGCACACTCTTATAAAAACACATTGACATGTTTGTGTAAGCAACCAAATACATCAATTGCTAAGGGGAGGAATGGATCATTGGGGTGTCAGTTACAATAAATTCTTTCCTTGCTTTGAACTACATTGGAGGCAGCAAATCCTTGAGTTGTGTAAGATTGGGGAAGAAAATATGTTTGGATTGGGTCAACAATGACAACATTGATTAAGGTTTGAATGCCATCCTTGGTAAACACAATGTCGATTTATCAACAGGAGAAATTGAATGTGGTTGAAGGAAACACATGTAATTGTTCTCATCCCACATGGAAACCAACATCTCGCACAATGGCAACAAAGGTGTTGCAAATCGCATCATGGGTTCTAATGTATTCATTGCCATGAACACAACGTAAGAGGTGGATACTCATAGGGCCGATGGGATGTGTGCACACACATCGAGGGATGCTTGTAATTGATGGATGTGGTGATTCAAGTCGCATACAAAATTTTGTGCAAAAGGCTAAAGAAGATAATCAAAAGGTTGGGAAAATTATTCAAGTTGTAAATTAAACACTTGTCCCTGGGCCAGAACATGATAAAATTCGAGCATAATGAGCCTCAGATGTCTTGCTAGAGAACATGCTGGAAAGGGTATGATGGTGTGAATGCTCCAAGATGGAATCTTGAAATTGAACATTTGTTGTGCAATAAATTACTCAAATGGAGGAAAACACGCACGGGTTAAGGGTGGTAGAAGATCACATGTCGCCTTGAGGTGTTGTTGGAAAATAAATGTGTCATTGTCGACTCATGTTAAAGTTTCAAGAAAGAAGGGAGGTTGATCAACCATAAATCTAGCAGTTATGATTGAAGCAACAAGGGCCCAACTCCTTAAATAAGCTACTAAGGTGATGGTGGATGTCGATATGATCCTGACACCACCAAAGGTTATTGGGAGGCTTGCTTACAAACTAAAAGTTTTTCTAAGCTATCAAAAGATCCTAGACCCAAAAGGTGTCCAAACACTTTATGGAAGGAGGAATAAAAAGAAATAAGGGACATTATGAAAGTGGAAGATGGAGGTGTGCATCGTAAAAGATATGATGGGCATTGCATGAAACAGTGAATTGTAATTTCAAAGGCCATGTACATAAACATCACTCATTTTATGGAAAAGGTCCACATGTTGAGCATCTTCTTATAAGGCATCTTTGATGAAGGATGATGTGAAAGTTCAAGTGCCCAACGAAACCCCCAAGATCTTAATTCCTTCGGATGGGGTGGTAAACTACGATGGGGTGTTGAAGTTTAATGGCAAACCAAAAGGTGACCATGCAATGCATTTTTGAAATTGGATAGAAAAACTTATCACACGAAATTTAGTCTGGAAATGTTCATAGGCTGATGATACAATTGAAGGGGGACCTATGATGTGAGTGTCATCTATAATGGATGGAAATAGACAAGAGGAGAAATGACTAGTTGTAGAACGTAAAGCCCTAAAATGGGCTAAAGCGAATAGTGTTCCCCCCACCCACCCCCCCCAAGATCACCTTGACGAGTCCCCATGGTAAATGGGGTGATTGTGACATCATTTTCACGATTATGATGATTATAAAACAAAGGAGACTTGAATGCATTGAATGCATGAACAAATAGGATGAATTGTAATTGATGTCCCCACTTGCTACATGAAGTTCTTGAAATATGATCCCTCTTGACAATGAATTGAAGGCATTTGCCATGTTTAGTTGAAAAACAACCCGGTCAAGGTGAAGGTCCAGGGTGCACCTAATGTTGTGGAACACTATTTCACAACCACCTTTAATTATAACTCCAAATTGATGTGGGGAAAAATATGTTGCAAAAGTTTCACGAAATTGAAAACATAAAGTGTGGCTTGTGAATTGATACAATGTTTCCCCCACTGCAATGGGACAAACTCCATGTGAAAACTTGGTCATGGCTAAGATGCAAGCAGCTCCAAGGACGTATGCAATTTGGGGTGGAATGTGACCTCTATAATATGAAAAAAAAGTTGGAAAAACTAAGGGAATCCACTCACTGAATTTGTAAGGTGAAAACAATCTCGAAGGTGTTAAAAAACCATCCCAAAAAGACCACTTGCCAATAAGTGTAACGTGCGTTAAAACACTGATTTGAAAAAACTAAAAAAAAGTTTGAGGTTTTAGTTTGGCTAATAGTTTTTGAAGAAAAATGGGAAATAACCATTTAATTTGGGGTGTAATGCAATGAGAACTGAGGTGGTGTCAAAGGAGGTGGGTGCAGATCAAATGGTGCCAAAATGCGAGCTACTCAAAAGTATTCCCCTGCACAACCAAGGGTTAAACCAAGGAACAAGCGTTTATGAGTTGGAGGATCATGTTGGGGAAAAGGGATTGAGTTCAAATTGACGGACAAAGCTTGGGACCACAAAAAAACTCTACTTGCAAGTTTTCCCAATCACTTATGAAAATGCGCTTGAGTCGAATCCACGTTTCCCTATGCCCTATCGCCCCACCATGAGGGGGCAAAGTTCAACATTAGGGTAGTAAGAGGAACAAGTGCTAAGCTACCACATTGAAAAGGTCTTACGTTAGCTTATCCAATGGAAAACGAAAGGCCACTTATATATCACATCGTAAAATGGTGGGGGTGCGGTTATACAAATGAAGACGACAAAGGCCTAAGTGAAAGGACCCGAAGACATTCAATGTTGAAACCCAAGTCCAAGTTAATGCAGGTGGAGTGGGAATAAGGGAAAGTATTGGGCTAGGATGATCACAAGGGTTTGGATTGGATGAATTAGATGTTTCATAAAAACACTAATGACGAATTAACCCTCGACTAATAAATTGGTGCCCACATGTGGGGCATAAGACTTTAGGTGGAGGTTGAAGGCATGTTGAAAAATTAAGGGTAGGTTGGGCGGTATGACTCATGGCCAACTATAAGGACCAATAGAATGGGAAGGAGAAAATGCCCTAGTTATGCATGATCGAGGGGGTTTGGGAAAGTGTAAAGTTGAGACCCCACATTCACATGAAAGGTTGGGGAATGTTAGGGGGCACTAATAGGTGGTGTATGATTTGTTAAAATCAGAAGGGTAAGTAATGGGTGGTTTTTGGTTTGCATGGGGGATGAGGTGAAGGATAGTCATTCATGGCAAAGACATTCAATAACTTCAAAAAATGTGCATAAGATGCAATGCTTATAAAAAACACTTCACATCAACATGATTACTCATGAATGATGGATGACAATGATTAATTGAAGTAGTTGTATTGAAATGATCTTTTCTTTTTATATTGTCCCATTTTTCATATTTATGGGTGAAGATTGGGAAACATAATACAAATAATGTGAGAGCCCCAAAGAGTGCGTATAGGTGTGTTGGCATTTGAGAAGATGTCTACTCTTAACCACTTTACACAAAGTAATCACAAAATGTGTACTTACCTTTTGCAAAAACAAAAAGGCCATAAAAATTACATTGTATGTGGTCACTTGCATACACATATGTCAAGCTTGGCATGACATGATTTGGTTGGTAGCCTAAGGCCTTTTTCACAACCCTCCTTTTTTATCAGAACAATCAATTATAGTCATTGTTAGTTTGATTCTAAGAGTTTTTGTCATCTTGAGGTCAAAATCTCATCATGGGCGTTGTCTTCCCTTTTCATGGGAAATCCCTATTTCATTAGCTTTTGGGTTGTCTCCTTCTTCATGACATATTTCAAGAGGGAAGGAGGGTGGGGTGTGGGTTTTTTCATATTTCATTATGACCTTTGTTGATGAATGGTGAATGTTAATGTTTCATGTCATACCTCTTTGGAAAGGCTTTTTATCCCCACTTGTTTTCTGGTGTTGTTTTTTTTTTGTCATGTTTGAATTTTGAATATTATGTTTTCTTTCCCTCCTAGTACAAGATAATTGAGCATAAACCCAACTCAACCAATTTGCATGTCCAAATAGTTTTTTCACACCTCTTAGCCAATCTATAAAACTAGCAAATTTGTGGTTGTGTAGTTTTAGAGTGAACCTAATACGAACAACCTCACCCTATACCATGCAAGCATAGTAATGACATTCGTCATTTTGCACTTTAAAATTCGTTAAAATTCTTTAAAATTCGTGCTTCTTTGGGCTTCCATAACATTCGTGCACCAAGAATGTCATAACTATGCATGCAAGATGATGGCTGGTCAATCAAAAGTCACTTATAATTGTTTTAATGTTGGTTCTACTCAAGAAACTATGTTTTGGTGTGTTGGATTTGAACATAAAATTTGGCTCAAACTTGAATTGATGTTGAAATACATTTGGGAATAATATGTAAGCATATGATAAATGGGCATGTTCCATAAAAAAATACCAATCTGGATGAGAAGCTCTAGATCTAACAAGGAAAGTTTTTTGTTGGAAATTTGAATTAATGTTGGTTAAATATTAAACCAAAATTTAGAACTAGGCAGTGTTTAGCTTGATTCTTTCCAAAAGAACCAATGAGTATAAACTAGAATGATACTTGAGTTGATACCCACCGACACATTATTTACTTTGAGAAAAATCTCTCTTGAGATTAATTTAAAATTTGAATCCTTAATAAGTGATAGGACAATTCCATGTCCAATTTTCACTTAGGCACTAGGTTAAGGGTAAATTAGTTAAGGTAGTGTTAGGATTTAAGCAACACCATCACACAATGGAAAGAGAAATAGAATTATGAAACACAATGGAAAGAAAAATAGAACTATGAAATGAACAAGATCCAACTCAAGGTTTGCTTTTTGGTTTATGCTTTTGATTTTGTTGTATGATTTGTAGTTTCAATTTTTTGATTGTTTATTTGTTAAGTTTTTTTATTTTTTTAATCTATATGAATTTCAATTGTTTTATAACTATTGTTTATAGGGGTTTGTTTATATGTTTTGTCTAGGTTTTTTTGTTTTTTTTATGTTTTCGTTGTGATTTGTTTGTGCAAGGTCATTTATTGTAAATTACACTTTGATTTAAAATGAACCAAGGATAACAATTGACATTTGACTTCATTTACATTTTCATATCTTCATTAACATATTTTTTTTGCACTATGCATCATTTTGAAAAGGATGAATGAAAAACCTGTAAATGCTTGTAATTGCTTCCATAGTTTTATGTTCATGCTTTACTAAAATTGAATAATCACAACTACCAAAACTAGACAAACAAGGATTTTAAATCCCTTGTGGAAACACAACCTTTAAAAAAAAGGCCCACATTAAGTGGGAGTGTTATCTCTAATTTTTTGGGCCATATATATTTATAGAAAGGATAATGTGCATTAGAAAAAGTTTTAGGAAAACTTGGGTCTTCTTGTTGTCAAAAACCATTTATTCATTCAATTTGTTGACAATATCTAATTAAGGTGTTTGGTAATGTAGTTATTCCCTTGTTTTGTTTTCCTTTTGAGTAAAACCTTAGTCAAAACATCTTAGCAAATTTGATTGAGGGGAAAAAAAAAAACATATGTCTTGCCAATTTTGATAGATATGTTTTTGTTACTACAAGTTTCAATCTTCGGATGTCCAAAGGAGCACATGACATTTTTGCATTGGTTATGATTTTTTAAGTAAAAGGTTTAGTGTTAAAACATATTACAATTAATGTTTTTGAAGCATATGAAACTTTAGGTTAAACATTCACAAGAAATTTGCAATGCCTTTTAAAACAATAACTTTTTTTTTTTTTTAAATTGCTTATGTGAAGGATGAAGGGTCAAATTTGTATACCATGACAATTGTTCTCAAATCATAGTCAATTGTGAGACTTTGGGTGTGGTTGAAAGTTTTCAAAGCACGTGTTTTCATGAAATCATGTCCATGGAAACTTCATTGCCCTACAACTAGGTGTCCAATGTAACTATGCTACATCTATTCCATGGAAATATGGAGCATTTAAAAATAAAATGCCACATAAAAAATTTAAAAAGTTTTATGATAATGGCATATAATAGTAGCAAAATGAACCTTTATATAGT
Organism: Sphagnum contortum; assembly: GCA_963920785.1. Taxonomy (NCBI): domain Eukaryota; kingdom Viridiplantae; phylum Streptophyta; class Sphagnopsida; order Sphagnales; family Sphagnaceae; genus Sphagnum; species Sphagnum contortum. Next base: position 4,710,023 of record OY987286.1, read on the forward strand.
TTGAATACGTGCCATATATACAATTGTGGTCAATGTCTTTTGACTTTGTGGGCAAATTACATGAAAGTTGTGTAAAACAATTACCTTACAATTGGCACATGGCATTGCCACATATACACATTGCCACCATGGTAATTGGGCCACAATGCAACAATTGTTGGTTAGCACAATGGCAATGATTAATTGGTATATCCAACTTTTTTGCCACTAGTTATCAATTATGTTATTCTCTATGATACAACTAATTATGTGACAAGGGTCTCACTCACTAAGACATTTTAAACCACTTAAACATTCCACCCAACTAGCCATTGGGTGGAAACACCATTAGCCATTCCATATACTTACGCATACCAATGGGTTGACCCTTAAAATGTGACTATAGTGACAAATTACCGGATGATAATCATGTTGCACAAATTTTTATTTTATTCTTTGTATAAAAGTAAAATTTGTAAGATATACACTTACCTAGTTTATTACATAGTGTATTACACAAGATAGGATAGTAATATACCTAGTACACCTACTTAATATGTTTAATATATTAGGTAGGCTATGCAAACTTAATAGACCTAGTATGCAACTTAGGTTGTAGTAGGTGTACATAGGTAACTAGATATACAATGTTGAAATTTGTGAATATAAGTATTACTACCTATGTATGTTTAGGTCTTATAATTAACTATGTATGCCTAGGTCATATTTCCTACATATGCATAGGTCATACTGCCTAGGTGAAGTTACTTAGGTCATTAGAAAGAAAGGTTTATAATAATATGGTGATAATTACTATTACATAAAAAGGATATGGTGTAATAGTTAAAGATTTGAACCTTCAATGTGAAGGTGAAGGGTGCACTATTAAACCCATGTTTGTACACATCTAAACCACTTGTGTAATGGACTAAACCATTTGCAACCACTGTATGTGGGTGATTGGGTGGAAAGTGTGTGAGCCTATTGCCACACAACTTGTTTCCCAATGTAATCCAATGTGCATAGGTCTTAAATTGTGTTTTCTTAGCATTCCACCCAAAATGTGTGAAATATATGATGGTTTATGCCGTAGTTTTTAATCACGATGATATAAAGATTGTTGTTCCACTATTGTAAGATTATAATTCAACAACGATATGATTAGCCATCAACTTTGTTACAACTTAAAATAAATATCACATCATTTGCAAATTATATAATCAATTAAAAGTATAGTCTTGAAATGAGCTTAAGTTTTGAATTAAATGTATGTTGCTTGTTAATTGCATTATAATTGCATACTATATGTACATTCTTTGTTAGATACATTGTAGTTACCAGAAACATTTACTTAGATTAGAATATGAAGATCAAATTATTTTTCACATTACAATGTTATCATTTCAAAAATGATGTGCAAGCACAATTCCGCATTTAGTAGTTATCAAAATGTATACCCACTTTTGAATAAAATCAAAGTGGACCTTTTAACATTATATAAAAATTTAAAATATTAAATAGGATATATGATAACAATAGTTTTAACATGTATTAGCTTAGGGTTACAAATATAAATAAAGTGCATACCATTCGAAAGGACCATGGATGACATAAAATGTTCATATGAGTATCATATTTTCAACATTGAAAATTAATACATACAATTATGATTTCTTGTTGGAAAATATGTTTATGATATATGCTTAGGGAAATCAAATAAAAATGTTAAATGTGTATAATAAAATTTGGGATTATGGTTCAGCATCAACATTTTAACATGTAACTTGCTCCACCAAGGTTGTTAAGGATCCCTACATAGTTCCTATGTCCATTCTTGAAATTTGTTACATTCTTGAAACTTTTGATATAAGAAATGTTTTGGAACATCAAAACATGTCCAAATTGTGTTAAGCTGGGTGATACGTCATGAGAAAACCCATGATGTGATGATGTAAAAATAATAATAAAAATCATGAAATCACAATGTAAAAATAATAATAAAAATCATGAAATCACAGATCATTCTTGAAGTCAAGGTGGTCCAAGAAAATGTGAATGCGACAAATTTTCTTGTGATATTACTCAATCATGCTTTGACCCTAGTACCGTTGGTAAAATCCATCAATCACAATACAATAATTTAGTAATGCATTAATTGCAAGTTAATTATAATGAAGATCAATTAAACACATTTCTTGAGGATCCCAACTGTTTGGTTGTGTAGCTTCACCCTTAGACACTAGAGTGGCGGAAATCAAGTTTGAAAGACTTTGAAGTTTTGGTACCGCAAACACTAAATCCAAAAAACTGACTAAAGGCCACTCGAGATTCATAGGTGAACATAATCTTTTCCCTTATTCCTCACTAGGTTTGAGGAAGTGGCCACATTCAGACATGACAGACAGACATTTGCATCCCCAGGAGGCAGAAACCTGTAGAAGTACTCAGGCCGAAGTTCACTATTTTATATCCACTAAACTCCTGCCATCTCCTCCCAGAGGCTGTACAATAGTGAAACTGATCATGTCATATAAACAAAGGGCACAAGTAATGTGCAAGAACCCTGTCTGCAGATACCTATTAGGTACACATTGAACTGTTAGTTCACTCAAGATCACTAAGAAAACAAATCCAGACCCACCAAATCCATCAATTTCATTGGTCATAACGGTTTTTCTTCACACATACACACAAACCTATTCAACATCGTGTGTCTACCATACCTATGATTGATGTTCAGCAAAAAATAATTTGCAAAAATTTAGCTGGGAAAAAAGGAAAAGAATATTATACTTCGCAAAATTGTTGAAATTGAACTCAGTTGAGTTATTAGTACAAACACACAAATCCAAGGTGTACCTACTTTGCATACTTATTCCTCAATTGTTGAATTCTGAAAAATTCAATTTGAAACTGTGTTTGAACCTCATTTTGTAAACTAAATAAATATTTGACAAAGAAGTACCGAACATGAATTGTAGGTATGGTATTAGTAAACTAATGCCCTAAGCCTTATCTCTATACAGACAAGGTTAAAAACGCTTGAACATACTCACTGACACATCGGACAGGTAAAGCAACATTAGCTTGACCAGATGCTGCCCGTCTGCGACCCTCAACGGCGCTGCAACCCTTGCTGACACTCCCCTTCATTTGATTTGCTCCCTGTCACCTTGGAGCAGGGTCCTGCAGAGATCATTGCAGTGTGCACGCATTATCTATCTTCATTGAACCTCACTCTTAGTTGACATACACTTGTCTGCTCAGCATGTCATTTGGAGTTATGAGCACACGCCTGATGTGGGTCAAAAAAGACTGAAAATGAGGCTATGACCACGCTTCATATGGGTCAAAGAGACTGAAAAATTACTTACATGTATTAAGATTTTGATTGCTTCACCAACTTAAAATTCCAAAAGAAACCAGATTTGGCTTATCAAACGCTTATGGCGTAAGCAAAGGCTAATGGAAGCCTAGGAACACAGGACGGAGTGTTGCAGTCAACGAATTTCACACGAATTTCGTATATTTTCAAAAGTTCGTGCATCATTAATGGCCCAGAAGATGGTTGAAGCAGCAAAGGGTCCTTATTGCAAGCAGTACAAAAGTACTGTCTGCTTCTTTTTTTCCTTGTCTGCCCTTGGCTAAATCTATCTTTATCTCAAAAGCGATGGATTGTGGCCAGACACTTTTAGTGCTGATCATTGTAGACTTTGAGTCCTTTTATGCACATTTTGGGCATGTTATTGATCCTAGGTCTATGTCTATTACAGGCCCATAATGTGCCCAAGAGGACCCAAAGTTTATAACAGGCAGCACCAAAATGTGCCTGGGCACTTCTAGACACATAGTGGACAAGAAAATGGGCAGTCAGGGAAAAAGACCCTTTGCTTATTTAACATCTTCCTTTATGACATCATGAAATACCATCACTACTTTGAAGACCTGAAGGATGAACTTTCTAACTTACTTGTGAGTATTTGTGCTGAAGTCTTTTGTTTTTTCTAAATTTCTGATGTAGCTGAGGTGACAATCATCCCTAAGCTGATTTAGCCAAATTTGGCTATTCAAAAAATATGAAATGAAAATATTTTAAAATTCTGAAATAGTTTTCCCTGCCTACTTGAACCAAGTATAGAAATGTGACAATTTTTTCATATATATTTTTAAATAATTTTATCAATTTTAGTGTAATTTTTCCATGAAAACTTAGAAACAAAGATTTACAAAATTTTCACACCAAAAGAAAAGGCATTGCTGCTGGTCCCCTCCACTGGGCTGTAAGTATATGAGCATAGATAAAACCCAAACAGCTAGTTAGGCGACTGAACCAAAACCAACAGCTACCAGTGCACCATGAGGAATGGATGGTGGTGGACAGGAAACACTTTTCAATTGGGTTCTAGTTCCAGAATAGGTCACTAAGGGGAAACCTGAACATCAACATAGCTAAGGTGAACATTCACAACTGAGTTATAACAAGCTCACAATGGATGGTGCACTGGTGGCTGTTGGTTCACTCTAGCCAGCCCAGGGTGACTTCAGCTTAGTTGAAACAGAGGTGCAACAAATGTTACAGAATAACTAAGGTGCAATTTGCTTCGCTCTCCCATAGAAATTGCTATGCGAAAAACAGTGTCTTTGAATTCGAAGGTTACAAAGAAATCACTCAAAGGAATGTGTTACAAGGAAAAACCTTGTAGGGCTCTAATTAAACCTTGATTCCAGCTTTTAGAGAGAAAAACTGGTCCTAGGATATATATTCTTCAATTTGATTGAACTCCGGTGGTGGTTTCACCAAGCGTTTTAAATTTCACTCTAACCTTCAGTTACGTTTTGATCATATTCATAAAGCTATGATTTTTGCTTCTTCAAGAAAACATTCAAACAACGTGCATTTGAGAAACCAGATCTTGGTACAAGTGAAAATAAGAGGTTCTGTAGGTACTAGTGTTGTAGAACCAATTAGTAGCACCCAATTACAAAGTACAACTGCCTTCTACCTTCTCCATTTCCCTATACACTAGTATTTGCATTATAAGTGAATGTGATTTTTCTCACAAAAAGTCACATTTCATGACACATGTAAGAAATAAATTTTTTTGGTTTCATCGACTACAAATGTTACAATATGTGACGTTTATTGTGACATATATATTGTATCTTTGTCAAGTCTTTACTTAAGAGAGGAATGTAGCATTTAAATGTGGAAGCCAGTCTTTAGGCTCTATCAAAAATTCAAAAATAAAATTTTGTAGTCTGGTTATCTACTCTGACTAGGAATGGAAAAGTGATAAACGTGACCCAAAAGTGCTCCTTTTCTTTCTTTCTTTTTAACGATTTTGCAATAAAACAATGTTGCGTATATTATTACATTAAAATGACAATTTAACATTAGATAATCACACATAGTACATTGATTTGCAGCCCTGGTCTAGTGTAGATTCTGGTTCCAACAAGAAGTTATTTCCATGGTCTTGTTTTAGTTCAGGTTTCAGCAGGAGGGTGGTTCCAGGTCCAATTCCAGTTCCCGGTTTTTGGAATCTAGCATATGCGGTGTGTGTAAAGCAATCAGGAACAAGACTGCCATTTGGATCTATAACAAGCCCAAAACTCAGAGCTTGAGCAAACCGACACCCACAAATGCACCAATTGTTGACGAGGCTGGTTTGGCCAGGTTGGGATGAACCCAAACCACTTAACATGAACCAAACTTTGAGGTGAGTTGTTTCTTCACTGGTCCACCCTTCTCTTAGATTTCAAAAATTTCTGCCCCCCCCTTTCTCCGTTTGTCCTTCTCTACCTTCTTCTCTTGCTCCTTTGCTCTTTCTTTGTTCTTCTTCTCCTCCATCTTCTTCTCTTTCATTGTCATTGTTGTATTTTCTTCTTCATCAATTGTTTGTCTTTTTTTATTGTTATTTTTATCTGATTTTCTTCTTCTCTTTTGTTGTTGCTATAGATTCTTCTTCTTATCAGTTTTTTCAATTGTTTTGTGTTTTTTTTTTCCTTCTTGTTTCTTCTATTGTTACAACTTATTTTTCATCATTTCTTTTTCTTTTCATTTTCCTTCTCCTTATCACATTATTACACCTTGTTGCAATTGCTTGTTGCACCATCACTTAGTTATAGACGTCACACCAAGTATGTTTTAGTGATTTGTGAAATAAAAGCAAAAGCCAAAAGAAGAAGTAGGAAAGAGAAGGAAAAAAAGACAAAAGAATAAAAGAGAAGGAAATGAAAATTTTAAAAAGAAAGAAAATGAAAAGAAAAAAAAGTGTTAAAAAGACAAAGACTATTTTTTCCTTCTTTTCTAGTTTTTTTTCTTTTACCTTTTTTCTGTTTTTCCTTTTTTTTAAGAATTCAATAATAAGAATTCTAGTTTTTTTTCTTTTTTATTGTTATATTTTCCTTTTATTTCTATTTTTTAGGAATAATAATTTTTCGGAGGTTTTTGCATTATTTTCCAAAAAAATTGTTTTTTAAATGTTAGAAGAATTATTATTTGTGGTCTTTTCTTATGTTTTTATTATTAAAAAAATTCCCCTAATTTTCGATTTTTTCTGATCTTTAAATTTCCAAAAGATGAAGTTTGTTTTGTCTTTTATTTCCTTTTTTTTAATAATTTTTTTCATAAAATTTTCCAATTTTATTTTATTTTTATAAATTCAATAGATGATATGTCTTCATACCCATGTAATTCATTTTGGTTTTGATTTATGTTTTTCAAACTTGCATATTAATGTGTATCATGTGTTTGAGCCAAATTTTAAGGAGCTATGAAATACCAATTTGTAACCAATGTCATTCAACTTCAATTCTGTCATCATCAACTTTACATTCATCAACATGTTACTAAGGTGGTTACAAGAACAAGAACTTATCAATGTTCATATGGCATGGTGGCTAATGAAAATAGTTTTAAAAAGGGATCTTTTGAGGTTAGAAAATATCATATATATCTTACTTGAGTTTCTTTGGCATAAACAATGGCATGGAGTTTTTGTTTTTTCCATTTTTTCAACATTTTTTGAAGTTTTGATAAATATGATGATATTTGCATCAATGCATACAAGTTTTGTCTTATTGCAATTGTAACCTCACACTTGTATTACATTTGCATGCCTTGAATGTGAGCATTGCATTAGTACTTTGTTGAATTGTTTTCCAAAAACGCAAGTCTGAAACATATTGCAATATTGCATTATTACACTAAATGAACTTCCATAAACATGAAGTTCAATGTGAAATACCTACATAAGGGTCACAAAATAAACATTAGTTTTGTTACCCCAATTTTGCAATACCCACATTTGAAGCATAAAATGTTGGCTGGGTTTTTGGATGGTTTATGTAATACCTTAATGTTAGGCATAAAATATGCATGTTCAATGAAACAAATGATGAAGATAAAAAATAGAAAAAAAAATTTAAAAATAAAGAACTAATTGTGATAAGAAAAATAGAAAAAATAAATAACAAGAAAAAATAAAAAAGAATTCAGAATGGGGAAATTTTTTGAAAAAAGAAATTAAAAGAAAGAAATGGAGAAATAATTTAAAAGATAACTGGGAATTTGAAGAAAAAAAAAAAACTTGCATTTTGGTCATAAAATATGTAATAATTATTGAAGTATATTGTATTTAAAATGACATTGTTTTCATATGTGGGTATTATATTTGGCAATTAGATTTTCAACTAATTTAACTTTTAATAATAACTACCAAAATATGCAATATTTATATGTGGGTATAAGTTGATCAAACTTGCAATACCCACATTTAGGGCTACTGTTTATCAACATTAGAGTATCAAATATGATTTAGGTATGTAAGCAAGTTCAGAAGTAGGTAAATAGGTAGGTTGGTGGCTAGACAAGTAGATATGTATAAAAATAAAAAGCTAATTAGGTCAATAATGTAATTAAATCAATAGGATAGCTAGGTAATTAAAGTAGCCAAAAAAAATTGTTAAACTTTTTTTTTTGAAAATAGTATTCTTTAGGTTAATTCAAGAAGATCTATATGAAAGTTTTGTCAAAAGGTCTAGGTTTTGCCAATAAGCATAGGTTTAACCATGAAAAAATAAAGGTTTTTCCAAGAAATAAAGATTCAACCAAGAAAATATAAAATTTTTGCCAACATGTAAAAGTTTAAACATGAAAAGATGGAAGTTTTGCTAGGAGGTGTAGGTTTAGCCATGAAGAACTAAATGTTTTTCCAAGTGGTAAAGGTTTAGGTGAAAAGGGATAGAAGTCTTATTGAAAGGTGAAAGTTTAACCAAGAAAAGATAAAAATTTTGCTAAGAAGTAAAGGTTTAGTTAAAAATAAATATAAGTTTTGTCAACATGTAGTGGTTTGACCATGAAAAGATGGAGGTTTTTTCAAGAGATGTAAGCTTAGCCAAGAAGATTTAAAAGTTATGCCCAAAAGATATATAGGTTTTATTGCAAGGTTAAAGTTTCGTTATGAAAAGGTAAAACTTTTGTCAAAAAGTAAAAGCTAATTAAGGAAATATGAAAATTTTGTCAATATGTAAAGATTTAGTCATGAAGAGATAGAGGTTTTACCAAGAGACATAGGTTCAACCAAGAAGAGTTAAAAGTTGTACCAAGAGGCAAAAGTTTAGTCAAGAAAAAATAGAAGTTTTATTGAGAAAGAAAACTTTAACCAAGAACAGATAAAAATTTTACTAAGAAAGGTTGAGCCACAAAAAGATAGAGGGTAAGCAGTTAGGGGGTTGATAGGTAGGGCCAAAATGTAGATCAATAATGTAGCTAGGTTGGAGGGTAGTATGGTCAGGGTTGAGAAAAAAACACCCAAAAACAAGGAGGGGATGGGAGGTCAAAGACCAGCAACTATATGCTATCACCACTTTGACAACCTAGAGACTGATTTTGTCCTCAAGTTAGGGTTACGCCTGGGGCCTGGGGTACATCATCAGTAGCAATACCAAACCAGTGCCAGTTACAGTTGACGATTTTCACTCAGCTTCCATGCGCTTAAATCAAACTTCTCCATAATAATATGCCGTTGTTGGATACCCTTTTTCACAATTTTATCAGATTTCTCAGAAGAAGAGACGATCACTTCTTCTTTTTTGGTTTAAAATAATTGCAATTGTGAAGACTGATCCTTTACATTGTGTTTCTAGTTGAACTGGAATAGGATCAGTAACCCATGATCCATGTACCCATTCTCTGGTAGGGCCAGGGTGAACCTCTGGTAAGGCCTCTAGTAGATCCATTAGTTGGTCACGGTAGCACAATGTTGAGTGTTGAATTATGCCTAGACTCTCACAGTAGCAAACCCTGCCTCCTCCAAAGCCAAAAGAGTAGGATTTCTCCACATATAAATGTGGGTATTCTAATACTTTGGTCCACTTCACTTGGGTCGTAAAGGCTTCAACAGATCTTACGTGGGCTACCAGCAATGCTACAAATTACATATTATAGATGAATGTATCAGCCCTTCATTTTGAAATGTTAACATTCATTCCCTTCATGTTTGAAAGTTCATTTTCTAGTTGACATTTCTTTTGAAGCAATTTCATTTCACCCCCTTCATATTGGACCTCTTTGCAAGGTGAAGGGCAATCATAAAAAAAACTTTGTTCCAAAAGTCCCTTTCTAATGTGTAATCAAGTTTTTAAAATGGCAAACTTTTCATCTTCACAAACTTGAATATTCATTCCACAGCTATTGAAATCGCACTACATGAAGCCCCAAAACTTTGACCGATCAACCACCTAAATGACCTAAACCACCTTGCTTCAAGTCTCTTTACTAGAGAACAACATTTCAATTTCGATTTAAAGGTGTTAGACAAAGTGGACCCTAGAACCTCATAACTCATTTGGTACAACTACTCAAAAACCCCATTGAAGAAAAGTTTAATTGGATACAATTTTGACCTTTGAATTGATTTATGCTTCTCTTATCAAACAAGAACATTATCATGGATTTGTTTGTACTTTCTATGAAAAAGGTATTGTCTAAAGCTTAGAAGGTAATTACCTTCTAGCCTTCCATTTCCAATTCTATTTTTTTCAAAATATATATATTTTTTCAAAAATAATTTAAATTTATCATTTGAAAGTAGAACCTCCTTTGGATGGGCAATCCCTTCCCAAATGTTTTTCCATGTTTTGTTATTTTTTAAAACTTAGAAACCTTCCCTTGGAATGGGATTATGGTTGCCAAGTATGTGTTACTATAGCCCTCAAAAGAAAATAATAAAAATCATGCCCCACCCCCGATTCACCCACCCTCTAAAAGCCCCAAAAGGAAAGTTAAATCACATTTGGGGTTGCATCTGTATTTTCCTAAATTCATAGTTCATTTTATTTTTTGTTTCATCTTCATACCAAACAATTATTGGTAGATTAAGAAGGTAATTGTTGGGCCCAATGATTGTGTTTACTTACATCTTCGATGAAACATAACTATGTCGAATCAAAATTATTGTAAGGTTGTTGGTTTGCAAAACATTGGTTATGGCAAAAGGTAAGACTCCCTTACACTTCTTACTTTTCTCATGTCGACAACTTGCTTTTGTTTATCTTGTGCCTACAATGCAAGTTATAAATGGCAACAATGGTTAATTCATGTTCATTTTCAACATGTTATTCATGGAAATGATCCCATGTTGGCGATTGTACATGGCTCTAGTCTTTTGTGAAATCAAATGGTTTGTTTAAACTCAAAACTTTGGATAATGGGGCAGCAGATAACAAACGTTGTTGTTTGTAATGCTCCTACCAAGATCTATTCAAGATGATTGTTGACAACAAAGAAGTCTGACACAACAACATTGTGGTGATGTGCAAACCATAATCTTCAATTTGCCTTTAATTGATGGAATTATAATTTAAAAACATTTTTTTCCTCAATAAAAAAAATCTTTATTGAAGTTTTAAAAGAATGCAACATAGAGTCCTCCATAAGCCTTTTTCTACCCCCTTAACATCACATGAATCATTAATAATGATGAGCTTGATTATATGTTCTTCCATTTCATGATTTTGGCAAAGACTAAATGTTACAATTTTTTGACCATGTAACACCACTTGGCAAACCAACTTGCACACAATATTCTTAAAACCCAAAAAAAAAACCTTGTGTTTGCAAATTGCACATCAAAATTTGCTCACGGCCATTTTCTTCACAATTGAAGACTCAAGATTCAACCGTCAAAATAAAAAAGATCACGAAAGTAATTAGTGATCGCCACAATAATGACACCAAACATGAATCATATTTGAATTCCCAAATATTGCATTTAGTTCCTAACATTCACTCAACAAGCTTAAAGAAGAAGGAACATAACATGTACTTGTATTGTAACCTTCCATTTCCAAGATTGAAAATTGCACTTTGTTGCCAATATTGAAACATTGCCTTCCTTAAATGAAGTGATTCACTTCCTACCATGTTGAAAAACAAATGAAGGTTGAAGGTTATAGTTCTCACTCTAAAACACCTATATTAATACAAAGCATTAATTTGGAAATGGACATAAATGAGTATAAGCAAAGTAGGTGTAAGGTTGTTATCAAGTAGCCTACATTTGGTATGAGTTGAAATAAACATTCTCCACATAGTGTGCCAATAGAAAAGTGATATGTTCAATGAGTAAGATTTAGAATCCTAGAAGTAAAAACATGACATCAACCTATTTGGCTTAGCCCTTTTATTTGGCAAAAAATAGCCAAATTGCACCAAAAATATTTGTTTGGTGACAAGTATTTGTAAGAAAAAAGGAAAAAATAACATCTAGTAGCTAGATTGAAGCACCAATAGTTGTTAACAACATGAGATTGCTTTAATGATGGTTGACCCTATCGCCATCTAGTTTTTATCCTTTGTTACTACTAATTGCCATTTGGCCCCATCATCATTGCTAGATGTAGCCATACTTGCCCCATCACCACCACTAGATGTAACCATCTTGCACTAGTTGTGATCATTAGTGTAGCCAACATGTTCTATGGTTTAAGGTTGAGTGTTACCAAGTAGTTTGCCAAAACATGCAACCTTCCTCACCATAGCTCTGTTGTTATGAACTTGTTCACTAGCAATGGTCGTTGCTTGCTTCTAGTAGAGAGTAATTTAAACAAAGGAAACATCTATAGATTGTAGCATTTAGTGGCTTTCATGTGCAATGTGGGGGTGCTTTGAAGTTTTTAGTTATAGAGCATTGGTGGAACACTACCACACAATGAAAAGCATTTCTTCCAAAGCAAGGTCCATTTCATTGTTCAAGTTTTGGATGACTGACATTACTTTCAAGCTAAACAAGGTATGTTTTCATCTCCATCTCTTTGGGTTTAAATCTTGAATGCATTTAGGGTTCTAAATTATCTATCATCTATTGTGCTTTGGTTTCATGTTTTGTAGTGTCTTGCTTGTGTTGTCATGTATTGCATAGCTTGTGCATTAATGCTTGTGCATCTCTGTTGTGTCTATGCGTAAGTAGGAACATGAAACACAAATCCTTAAAGTCAATAATGAGGTCCAACACAAAATTGAAACCTACATTGTTGCATTGTTTCTCTAGTAGTAGAAACATTTCAAACGTAAAACCTTTGTAGTTAATGTGTGATTATGTGTTGTTGCGATCCGATGGTGATGGTCTATCATCAAATCGTCTAGACTTATTCATCTTGGATCTCATTCTTTAGCAACCCAAGTCATCTCACCTTTGTCATCTCATGAGTCACAAAATTTTGGTGAATTGTCTCACATTTTTTTATTTCTTGAACAGTTACCTTCTTCTGCAACTCCTCTTGTAGCGCCTTCTTTTGTAGCTTTTTCAAATCTCTTGTAACTCCTTATTTTAGAACAACATCTCTTACGACTCCTTTTATAATTCCTTTTGTAACTCCTTTTGTAGCTCATGTAATTCCTTCTCTTGTAACTTCTTTCAACTTACCATTTGATGCAACCCCTTTGTTTCCAACATATGCACATCTTAGTTCAAATGGTAATAGCTTGCACGTTGATTCGCCCACATCATCAAAAAAAGTCATCAACTTGAATGATCTACCTGATATAGACTTAGATCATAACTTGGTGCCTTATCCTCTAACTGGGAGGTTGAATAAATCATATGACTATACATGAAAGTTTCAACTTGAATGGGTTTTGAAACTATCTTGGGTTGAAGGGGTCCTTACTTATGATGGCAATTGAATATGGTTAAACGCAAGGTATGTAGCACAATTGATAGGAAGCCTTGTTTGCTTGCTCCCAAATGGGGCATGTTGATGAAACATGAAGGTAGGAGGAAGGCAAATATGGATTTTCCAAAGTTGAAGATCATGAAAGGAAACTGGTACAACAACAAAACTTATAAACACAAGAAAAGTCAAACTTTGTATTCTACTTGAACTCCTTTTACTGTCTTGCAACAAATCAACAAGAACATTCACTTGGAGTTAGAAAGGAAAAAGGTTCAATTTGCCACATTGTTTCAAATCTTCGATATGGGTTGTCCTATGGTAGAATATGAAAGCAAGAACATTTTATACTTTTTCACTAGTTGTGTAATAACCCCAAAATGCATTGGTCAAATAATTCAAGTTGGATAATGGCTAAATTTATGTTTGTTCATGTGACTAATGTGATTCTAACCAAGGTTTTTATTGCTAACTATGTGGCTTTTACATGTGACAAGGTGAACACTGTGGATAATGGGAGTTGGATCTCCATACATGCATATATGATGTAGTATTGGGTGAAAGTTCCCATGTTAATTTTTCTTCAAAAGGTTGTTGATGGAACAAGAGATGACAATTTGACTATTGTTATCATGGAAGCATTGCAAAAAGGAAGGGGTTTAAGTATGCTTCTATAACTCAAAAGCTCCTTTGTTTTAGGGTTGATGGGGTAAGTGCATTTTAAGGCACAAAAACTTGTGTCATTAAGCAAATCAATACAAATTACGCATCTTTTTCCATTGGGGTTCATTGCATGGTTCATAGATGTAATTTGGCATCAAGAATTTGTCTTCCTTAAGAATTGTTAGCAACATAAAAGATTTGTTACAAAGTTGTCATCCTTACTTTGCTCATAGCCCAAAAATGCACTTGGAGTTCACTAAATAAATTATTGATATGATAGAAACAAAGGGGCTTAATAAGATGTTTAAAAATGTGAATGGTCGATGGATATCCTTGTTAGATCTTTGTGGAGAATTCTTTCAAAGTACAAGCCATTTTCGGCCAAGATGTTTCTGGACAGTTCAAGCAATTTGAAACTGCCAAGGTAACTTTCTGTAATTTGATTTGATCTTCTTGATTTTGCTTTGTTTAAGAATGTTTGAAATGATCTTGATGATCTTGTTCAACTTGATGTGATTTTGCTATTGTGAGAATCAAACTCTTATAAGGTTCTAGTTTTGTAAGGTCTTGTCGTTCTAATCAAGTTAATCAAAATTTCATTACAAGTTAAAACTTTTCATATGATCTTTTAAGTCTAACCAATTTGCTACTCTAATCAATCTATTGCCCTAATCAATCTATTGCCTTGATAAAATTATGATGTAATAAATCTACTACCATTTTAATTAGTGTGATTAATCTTGTTACTCTAATTAATATGGCCTTCTTTTTGCAGGGTCTAGTTTTGCAATGTCTTGTTGCTCTAATCAAATTGATAAGAATTTCATGCAAACTCTTACGAGTTCTAGTTTTAAAGAATCATGTTGTTCTCATCAAACATCATAATTTAAAGCCAATTCTTGTAGGGTCTCATTTTGTAGAGTCTTGCAAGGTCTGGTTTTATAAAAACTTATTATCCTAATCAAATTAATATGATGTAAATTCTAATGTGACTTGTTTTAATTAATGTGATTAATCTTGCAACTATAATCAACGTAAAATTTATTTTATAAAATCTAGTTTAATCACAAATTCTAATCAATTTGGATATTAATTTTTAATAAATTTGATCAAATCTTGATGCTCAAATTAATGTGCTCAAATTCTAACGTGACTTCACATCTTGTAGGTACCTTAATTAATATGAAATTGATCTTACAAGGTTTGGTTTTGTAAATGTCTGATCAATGGAAGTTGATATTGTTGTTTTGGTCAATGTAATCAAAATTTGATGTGACTTTTTGTTATAATCTACCTAGTTGATTAATGAACTAGATAACCACTTCCCTCAATGTGCATTGCTTGATGCCATGGGTGTTATATATCCACAACACTAGCTTTAGCTTGAATGTGAGGCTAGCTTTGTGAAACACTTGGAGGTGCTAAAGGTGTGATATTGCAAACCAAAGATCATGGGTAATGGTGAATCAAGATTTGTAGTTCTTGCTTTGCTTAACCATTGGCAACTAGATGTTGAACAAGGAATGTTCAAGCTTTATATGAAAAGCAATTCCAAGGCTACCATGGAACCACCATTTGACCTCAATCCACTAACTTGCATTTGGAGGACCATCAATGCATCTTGGGTTTTGGCACATTCCTTCCTTGAATATCTTAAGTTGGCAAAGATGGCCATTGTTCATGTTCTAAATGGTAAAAAATGAACATTGATTCTCATCTTTAGCATTTTTGAAGAACAAGTTGTGGTCTACCTTAGACCCGCACTTACCTCTAGCGATTGACATGTACAACCAAATTTTTTATACTTTAAAGACTTTTCCATATGCTATTGCATTTGATGCTTGGATTGGAACAGAAGATCGCTATGGTGTATTGTGTAGATGATACTTATGGAGACATGCTCTTTGGATTTTTTAAGGCAACCTAGTTGTTAGCTCCTTCATACTTGGTTAACTTTTTGCAATATTTGAAGTTAGATGATGTTTTTTCTACTATTTGTAGCTCCCTTGTTTCCATCATTTTAGTAAGCTTAATGAAATTGTAACATTTTAGTGTTACAGATATGGATTTTTAATGAAATAATTTTCTTGAAAAGAATTTTGTATTGATAATCAATTTGCTTCACATTCACAAGGCACTGTAGCCATAAAGAGCACCTTCCCAAAGTTTTTAGTAGCCTAATGTCTACTTCCAAATTTGAGTTGTAGCCAGCAATGGCATATTTCTGTTTGCATCTCAGCGCCACTAAACTTCACTGCAACACCAAAACCAGCGCCATTGTCCTACATTGTGCAACAAATGATAGCCAGCTAATTTCACAGCTAATGTAAATATATAGCCACTTGGACTCTACAGTCCAACACTGCTGTAGCCATGTGGGCACTTTCTGAAAAACTAAAAATAAAGAGCTGGTTTGGACTCTAGACCAAGAAAATTCATGTCAAGTTCAGGCATTTTGACGTAAAGTTGGACTAAAATTTAAGCGTTTTGGCGTAGAGTTAGATTCATTTTGGCAATTTGACTTAAGGTTTGAAGTCATTTTTCAACATCTGGGCCTAAGGTTGAATACTTTGACCAGCTCTAGAGTATGTCCCGTGCGCCTAGGTCCTGTCCCATTCCAAAGTTATTGTATTTGGGGTGTCCAAGGAAAAGTCACAGTACCAGAAGGTGGCAGCACCAAAAGCCAAAGGTACTTGCCACTTGGGATGTGGACGATGTATAGCTAGATAGTGCGGGTCCTTCCTAAATTTGGTAATTCAAGGTGGGTTGGTCGTTCCCTGGGGTACTCCCGGTCGTAGAATGTCAGGGTGTAGAAACGCATTCAAACAGAGGTTTAAAAATGCAGGAAGGCAACGAAAGGTATCACGTTTGTCTGTCAGCTTTTGCACAAGTCACTTCAAAATAATAGTAAACCTTGATGTGCATAAATGTGAAAGTTATGTAGACATTATTAATATCAGGATTTGATGTAGGCAAATCGCTGTAAGCCCACCTTCATTATACATTGGATCATTGAATTTTGTTGGGACACATTTTGTAGTTTTTTGGGGTTTTTTTTTTCATTGTAAATTTGGGAAAAAATTGCCAATTTTTCAATATCAGAAAACTGGACAAAATTCCTGGACAGGATCCGACCTATGACTGCAGAGAAAATGAATCCAAAGGTTTTTCCACATAATGGTAAAGTCCTAGCACACGCAGGTTCTGGATTTGGCATTTCTTGGGTCTCTCTTGTAAGTGATAATTTACTTTTTGAGTAGGGGGTACTCCCTTGGAGCGTGGAGTTGATAAAATAACTGTCCCTGACGCAAGAGCCAAGGGCGGTTTAATCAGTGGGTCGCGGCTCTGAGGGAGTTACCTGACGTAATGCCTGGGTACCAATCCAAGTTGGACCGGACCAGAGCAGCGAATTCATGGGATTGGATGGGTGGGTTGACCTAATGCCTAGGTACCAACCAAAGTTGGACCAGACCGGAGCAGCAAGTTCATGGGGGTCGGATGGGTTGCGTGGTAGGATAGTGTGTGGGTATGCCCGGGTAGCCACGGAAGTTGGGCTGGATGGGAGCAGCAAGTTCATAGGAGTTGGATGGGTCGAGTGCTAGGTTAGTGTTGGGTGGGTTGGTCAATCTCTCCAGTACTCATATGTAGGTCATTGAATCCCAGTCAATACCCAGTTCATGGATGGCTGCCCATGCATTGCTCAATGAAGCCTTGAAATGCCCCATGAAAAATTTGAATGCCCACCCAATGACATTATCCAGTTCCTCCCTAGAAATCGGCAGCATGGCATCACCCCATTGGTGGAGAGGTCTCAGGTTACAACCTATATCTGCTCCTGAACTTGGTCAGACAGACAGGTGCAGGGGGTCCTGTGGACAGCAACAACAGTATTCATCCCAGACGTCTAAATAGTCATTGGTTATGGGCGAGTGAAATCTCATCCATCAAGTCACCGGTTATGCCCTGTAACACGGTGAGAGCAGTGCGGTTGCTGGAAAACAACTGGCCACTCCTGTGGCTCATTTTTTTCTGGTAACTGGGCTGCTCTCACCGGTTTGTTACTTAGTCCAAAGCAAAACTCCCTCCAGCCTCCTGGGAAGGAAATTCCACTTTATAAAACCCCCCACTCCTCCTAGTGGTAAAAAGGGCAAAGGGCAATACTTCAAATTTCCTGCACTTCTTTCATGGCCAGACTGGAGATGGCCCATTTGAGGACGGGCCTGCAATCATACCACGACAAGCCTTGCACAGGTGTTTTGTGTAGGGTAAATCCCTAGGTTGAGGGCATTACCAAAAATAAGGGTGCACAAGGCAATAGCCGAGTGCAGGCCCCATTTTGGTAATGCCCTTGACCAAGGGCTTTACCCGACGTAATGACCTGCCAGAAATTCAGTGGAGAAACCATGGCGAAACAGGAGGGGGGCATTATGAAAAACGAAACGCCCTCCCAAAACTGGAGAAACCAAGGCAAACAGGGAGGGGGGGCATTATGGAAGACGAAATGCCCTCCCTGCTCCTGAATGAAAAATTTTGCTTCATAAGGTTACATCCACATACACTGCAAATTTTTGGCATGTCATTACGTGGGGTGCAGGGGTGGTGGGTGGAGGCTTTCTGTTGCACCTGTCTATTTGGATTCTAGTTAAGTCTCCAATAATTTTTATAAATACACCCCACAAAATTCTGACCACTAGTTGGAATGGTGTGAAGGTTCTGAGTCAGCAAAACAAAAAAAAAAGCTAGACTTAATAAGATAGCAATAACAATCCAAGAAGTTATAAGTACTTGAGAGCATCACATCAAGGCCAGTGTTGCACACGCTGTGGGACTTACTTGTGACAACATCGTCTGGCTCAAATCAAGTATGGCTACAAAACACACCAAAACGGCCATGACCCACCTCTCCATCTGTCAGTATGCTCAAAAAATGTACAACTTAGTTCTACCAGATCAATATAAGGCGGGTGAGGGTAGACTTATACTTTTGGGAGCATATCTGGAATGAGAGCCCCGCATTCAACAGCTGCACAAGCGGAGGCAAGGGGAGCAGATTTTGGAAGGCTGTTCTTTCGACAAGCTTGCTGCATTGCAGAGCAAAAAGAAGAAAGAAGTACCTCACCACTAGTGGTGTTGTTTTGAGTGTACATGGTTGTTAGATTGGGGGGTTCAGGTTTTCCTGACCATTATGACACCCTTTTGTTGGGCCCTGCCCCCACAGGGACAGGGACTATCGCATTGGATCCAACTTTATGAAGTTTTTTACCTTATTAGAACCGATTTCACATACAGTAGTTGAATTGGTTTCTTTGGTGAAAGTGTTTAGACTGTTTAGATTGGAACGGAGTTTTTTGGTGTTCAGAGTGTACACACAGTTGGTAGATGTACAACATTTTATCTATTGGCAGCGCCAGTGTGTTTGTGGTGCCTTGTTAGAACCAACACAAGAATCAGACCATGAAGATACTCTTTTGTGAGACTCAAAATTGAAATTAGAATTTTGGAGAAGCATTTTTGAACATAGGATAAGTTTTGAGGTAGGCAAATTGTTTTTATTGAAAAGTTATAAGTAGGTTGAACTTTATACCTATTGCAGTAGCTTGGCAACTTTGACAAATGTTTGTTGAATAACTAATTAAATTTGAAATTTTCATTTCATTAAATAGAATATCTTGAACATTCAATATTTCCCTAGACAAAAAATTTCATTTGAAAAATTTCAACATTTTAAAAAATAATATAATTAATTTACATACTTTAAAGGGTCTAACTTATTTGTGACAAGGAAGACAATAGGTAGAATGGGTATTTTTAAATCCATGCCTTTCTTTTCTCCCTCTTTTCTTATTCTAAGAATTAGATCTGGCCCATAGTTTTTTTGGGTGCATATGTTTTGGAGCATCCAAGGAACTTTTGCAACAATCACACACATGTCAGAAACATTAATGCCCAAAAATCAGTGGGGACTGTAACTATGAAATAATACAACTTTTGTAACAGTCACACATTTGCCCCAAAACAATGGACAGTTATATTATGAACCAGCACCCACCAGCGCACCATGAAGGATGGATGCTAAGTGGTCAGGAAACAGTTTTCTGTTGAGTTACAGCTCCCTGGCTAACCATGGTGGTTAGCTCAGTTGCTTTCTTTACTACCTACCGACTACAAAACCCACAAGCAGGTTCTTAGAAGGTAGCCAGTAAAAACAGCGCATACCTATGTATAAACCATCTACTTACCTAGTAGTTCCCTATTTTCCTACCTATCGACCTATATATGAGACCTATTTCTAGTTACTAAGGTGAAACCAAATATTAACTCAGTTGAGGTTCATCCACAACTGGGTAATAACGAGCATTCAGTGGATGGATGGTGCGCTGGTGGGTGCTGGTTCACTATGCCCCCAATGAGTATTACCCATACCAACATTGAACACCTAGTTGTAATCTACATAGGTACTGGTCTAACATGAATCACCAGATTTTGATTCATTGGACTACCATTAGTTCATTAGGTCAATGAACTAGCATCTAGGTACCTGGCTACTCACTCGTTCCACCCTCAGTGAATTAAATGTCAATTCATTGCTTTAATGCCTAGTATAATGTGTTGCTCTAATGCCTAGTATAATTGTGACTTGGGTGCTTGAAATTGGCATTCAAATTATGACAACTCTATTATAATATAGGACGGGGATATGTACATGAAAAAATGGACACATGACATGACACAAACCAAAGTGCCACGTCCAAAACGAATCAGTGCAAAGTGACCATCCTCGTGGGGCTCTCTAGTAATCTAGAGCATCCTTTCGCTTCATCCCCTATGGCCTCCTACTGCCTTCACGACTGACCAAGTGTGTATGATCAGGGCTAACGCAAAGGTGGACAAACTATACGAAATCATGGCTGGAAAGTCTACATAAAGGTGCTTGCATAAAGAGCTGGGACCCTAACTGTCTCTCTGTGTCTCCAATGCTCAGACCATGAATGCTTGCTTCTACGATTACAATTCATAAGTTACTCTTTAATTTTCTTTGTTGACTCTACAGAGGATAGTTCACGTCTGTGTAGGACTTTGGGGGTATAAAATTCTGGCTTGAATTTAGAATTGTTTTTGCAGGTGACAACTGGAGTGACATAGTGACCATGCTCGACTTGTTTTTTAATAAATTTATTTTGTATTCAAATTACCTAATCAATATGTTTCATGGTCTCATTATCTGTCCTTGTCTTGTTTGAATCTGCTGTGCAGGTTGATTATGTGATGAGTGATTTATTATTGTTATTCCGAGCTATAGGCACAGACATTATGTGATGGGTTGCTTGTTAATGTTATTGGAAGCTCTGTGAAGAGCCATTACATACAGAGTTGCTTGTTATTATTATTCTAAACATTTTGAAGGACCATTTCATTCAATAATAACCATCATAAATGGTCCGGCTTTTCTCTCCAAATTTGAGCACATTCTATATATATTTTAGAATTTTTTGTGATCGTGGTGATTTGTGGTGAATTTTGCAACCTTTAAGGTCACAAGTGATGTTAGTTCCACCTTCATGTTAGTGGCCCAGCAATTATGTAACCCCTTCCTGTTTGGATTAAATGCCATAAGTACTATTTGTGTGGCTGAAATGTAGGCATTATGATTCTCATTAGGGATGGCTACTTCTGGCAACCAGCAAGAGGCCAGCATTCTCTTGCTGGTTGTATATCCATGACCAGGTTTGGGACTGATTTGTTGACATATCGCTTCCTTATTGACATCCACGCCTCCTCTTACATCACACATGAAGCTGCTTATATCTTATTGTATGTGTGGATGAAAAGATGATCCATATCCTTTGTGAATGGATGAAAAATCATCCACATTACCTGTTGAGCAGGTTATGGATGTAAAGCAGTTATGTCAATTATCTCAAGGCAGGCGTATGTAGTTCTGTGCTTGGGCTATTTTCAGTTACTATTCTCCCTAACTAGGAGCCTCTCCCTGGCTACCTAATCCTTAGCCCTGTCCCCAGTAATTGCTGAGCCACGACAATAAGCTCTTTGTGAGGCTTTTGCTGTGGGTGTACTATTATGGACACTATTTGCTTGATTAGGGCATGGCTTTGTTTCCGTCAAATTCTTGATGATGACACTAATAAAAAATGGCCCTCAAGGGTGATGGCTTGGTGATAAGGCCTTGGTTTGATAGCACAAAGATCTGGTGTTCAAACTCAGTGGTGAGCAAGTGAAAGCCATGTGGGCCTGCTTTGCCACTATGTCCCAAAGGTATATTAGCAGTTCACTAAAATCAGCTTCACCAACGCCCATCTAGGCAATTGGCAATTTGCACTACCACCCAGCCTGGTGGTAGTGAGGTTGTGAAGCCTTTTCTCACTTGTCCTTTGTGCCCTGACGTTCATTGAGCTCTTCACACTACTTCTTGTCTTTAACTTGCAACTATCTCTGCATGCCACATAGACAAGGTCAGCATCAAGCTTCTTAATCTCCTTGGACTTGACTTGTTAACGGTTTAAACTCATTATGAGACTAGGACTTAGTCTAATGTGAGTCTCTCAACCTCATTTAGGAGAGTACTTGAGAATGCCAAAGGCATTTTCGGGTTCCCAGGGGACAACACAGTTGGACGCCCCAGGACAACTCCAAGTTGTCTTCACGATAACAGTTATGATTTCCCTAAAGGAAGAAGAAATAGGATGACTCCTAAAGCCACCCAAGGACAACCTCAAGGTTGCCCCCCAAAAGGGTTTTAATGGGCAGCAACCAGTGCCACCCTAGGCCAACCCTAAATTGTCCCCAGTAGCCAACCTTAAATTGTCCCCAGTAGCCAACCTTCCAACCTTAATTTGACTCCAGGACAAGCCCCACTTGCCTGTCATATCGAACCCGAATGCCCACGGCCTGGTCCACACTGTGGACTGAGGAGTCGAACCCTAGCCCATGGCCTGGTCCGCACCGCGGGCTAAGGAGTCGAACCCTAGCCCACCTTCGTGGTTGAAGCCTCCCATGCCCCCACGATGCCCCACCGTGATGGTCCCAACATGAGGCTCACCTCGTGTGAAGGGGCTGCCCTGCTTGGCAAACTGCTTCTATCCCCTTGGGACATAGTGCTGAGGGTGGGCCTGACTTGGTTGTATTGTCAATAACTTGTGACTTTTGTCTCCTGTTGTATTCCAAAAAGATGGTGACCAAATTTAGTCTTGACCAGAGGTTATTACTTATTCTTTTATATTTTTATTTGTTTGCTCCAGACTCCAGAGCTGTGTTGTTTGGAAGGAGGCGAGGCCCCATTGGGAGCAGAGCAGGATAAGGGCTTGGTGGTTGATTTCGGGGGTAGTTTGAACTTTGGCGTGTTTCTTGGGGAAGGGAAAGTCCAGGCACCCTGTAGAGAGTGTCAGACAGATTTCGTGTCGTTGGAGTATTTGTTGATGACGGGGCCGCTGTGGCCTTTGTGTCGTTTTTCTCTAAGCCTTTTTTTCGTAATTTTTTTTCTGTTATGTGTGATGGCTCTGCCATCAAGCTTTCCCGTCGTTGTAAGTTGCTGCAGTACTAACTATGGAGTGAGTCATCGTCGTATTCCCACCTTGAGTGTGTGCTTTCTCTCAGACTTAGTCTAGGAGCCAACAGGTGCGAGGACGGAGGAAGCATGGTTTCTTCTCTCTCCAATCACAAGCCTGCGCAGCAACTCTTCGATTGTAGAAAAAAAGCTTCCCTGCGACGACGGACTGCCAATTTTGGACTTCCTCTGCTGACAAGAAGAAGAAGATAGGAAGATCAAGGTCGCATGTGTTTTTTCCTTTACATTTTAAATAACAAGACTTGTACACGAAGCTCCTAGTTCTTCGCAGGTTTACGAGCATCACAATGCAGCGGGAATGGCTTAGCTTTTGTTGGATACGATGTAGGAAACAGGACGAGGACGAAGATTCAATTCTTTCCAAGTGTAAGACGTAGCAATTCTGACGCACTAGAGGTTTCTCCAAGACTTGGCAATACTATCGCCGTGGTCTTACCTATTTGACAGATTGCATTCCACTTTCCATTCTGGTACAAGAATAGCAGCAGCGCCTTCCTTCCTTCTCGCTTTGCGCTTTCGGTAAGCTTTGGAGCTACCAGGACAAGACGACCTGCCCGATTTCAAATGTGCTTTGCAAGTCCAGTGCGTAATTCTTTGCCAAAACCGAGAAAGATGCTTCAATCTCTCGATTATCTTCTGAACACCAGGCACGGACAATCCCACTTTTTCTGTCGGCCAAAATTGCTATCACCTTCTTTGCATTGTGCTTAGATCAAGGCCTTGAAACGGGACTGCATTCTTGTCATCCAGAAGCTTCAGGCTTTGCCGGTCCTCTTTCTATAAACATTTGCATTCCAGAGCGTGTACCGATGTGGTCCCGCTCCGTTCATCTCACTCTACTCTATTGTTTCTCAGATCTGACGCAGCAGGACGGTAGTCTTGTTGTCTAGTGGGAGCAATAAGGCCATTGTTCTCTTTGATATCTCCTCTTGCCTCCAGAATGTTGTCAATATTGCATTTCTCTCCTTCGTTCTGTCTCATCTTTTGGTCTTCCCTCCCATTTGCTTCTGCTTCCCTAACGAGATTCAGCTTTGGGAAGTCTTTGCCAAACATCTCCAAGAATACTACTCTGTATCTCGCTGTACACTGTCCATTGGCGACATTGTATCATCCGTTATCGTACGCCTCTCTCCCTGGTATCCTGACCTTTACCCCAAGGAGTTGCACAGTTCTTGACAAGACATAGACTTCTGAACAACAACTGCAACTGCTCTGTCTCCATGTTGTCTCTCAGCCGAATCTCTCCCTCTCTCTGGTTTCTCTCGTCATTTTTCCTAGCTAGGTAATGCTAAAAAGCATCCCTTGTATATGGGGTGCAAATGCTCCCTGCAAAGTTGGAGGAGAAACGGACCCATTGTCTTCTGAGAATTTTCCAATGTTCACCGGATGCATTTTGACTGCATCGCTGTGAGATGATAGTTTGCATGATGACCCCATCTATGGAGCATCATCAGCCACCATTCTGAATCTCTGAAGCTTCTTGACAGGCACCCCCAAGGGTCTGTTTCTGTGTCTCCTTCTCAAAGTACTGCAGTCTGTCACTGCATTCCTTGATGTTGTGCCTGCTGTCCGGAACAAGCAAAGCTGCCTGAAGCAAAATGGCTCAGTGTGGGGAACCTGCTGTTGCTGGTGCTCTTCCTCCATATATACCAAGGCAAGACCCAGCTAATTTTCCAGATCTTGCAAAAGTGCCAAGGGATTTGGTGATGAAGGGCCTCTGTCCAGGGCATGTTCTTTCACTTTCGTGCTTGGGTCCCAAGAGTATTGTCTGAAAATCTATGGCCACAATTTGAACAGAGCGCACATTTGGAGTCACACCTGCCAGCTTGGTGGACGGATGCAGCAAGCATGTACTCATGTATACCACTTCCAACAACCAGGTACTCTCTCTTCAGATGCTTTTCAAAGTCTATCACACAAGGTGAAGGCAACACCTCATGTGTATTTCTGTGTCTCTACTGTTTGGGTTTCTGGGTCTTTTTGTCAACCCATGTCCATCCTTGTTAGATCTTTTTACGGCTCTATCATATGTTTCCAGTCAGGTTTCTTGTAACAAGGGACTTTCCCCCTCTTCTTATAAGTCTCTTGACCACTTCAAAGCATGGCATTAGTCTGGTAACACATGGAACTTGTTTGGTCACAAGGGTGAGGAGCAAAAAGTTGACTACCACCTAGGTCAGAGAGCTGGATGCTTACAGGCTCAGCAAAAAGTTGAAGCTGAAGCATGGACTGTATCTGGAAACAATTGTTACCTCCTCCTAATCCTGTGCTAAGATTTTCTTGGGTTCTAGATGCTTTCTCAAGAATATTTCAAACAAATCCTATGTGGATTTTCACATGCAGATCACTGCTATAAATTGCTCCTTGACTAAGCCGTCCAGGGATTGACAGCCACTGTGAAAGCTTCTGCACCTGGGGGAAGAAAGGATGCAAAATTAACTGTATGAAACCTGGGTTCTACTTCTCATTTATGTAGATCCCTGTGAATGAGAGCTCTAAGGAACTTCTTGAATATTGTGATGATCTACATTAGAGCAATATGGTCAACAATGATGCCATTATATGGGGGATCATACAGCAGAATCTGTAATGTTTTGATCCTCAGCAACTCCCTTTTTGGTATGCAGTTGCAGTACGTGAATGAAATTGCAAACATCTCTGCAAATGTTTGTGGCACCCAATCTCATCCTGAAGTTGAACTCTCATTGGGTGTTGGCTCCAGTTGCATGTCCATTTGTGGGATAACACTGCTTGATTCACACACAAAGTGTGCCAGAAGCACCAAAGCTGGTAAATCTCTCCAATATTAAGCTGTCCAATAGACATGTGGGAGGAAAAAGTGTTCATTCTTTACTAAGTTCAGGTGGAGCATTGCAGCAAAAACTTGACATAATTAGCAGCTTAGTATTCTCCAAATTATTCTGAATCTTCAAAAAGATTTGTGTGGAAATTTTGGAGAATACTTTGCTACTCCTGTAGACTTTGCCAGTACATGAACAAATAAAAACATAAAAATCTTTCAGCAAACTAGGAAGCAGTATGTCAAGTGATGTGAGCAGTTTTAAAATGTAATCTTCTCCTCAACATTCTTCTTGGTGATTTCTGCACAGGGATTGGCTACCAGAATGAAAACTGGTCAACTGCTGTTTTATATGGCCCAATAGCTGGAAGATGTGTTGACACCTACCTCTCCAATGTCCTTTCACCTGAATTACAGGTTGCCCTGCCCATTTTTGTCATCAGATTGATCAGCAATCTGGCTCTGCCAAGTTTGGGGGATCATATAACTGGGACAATCAATCAACAGTTTGAGTGATGGATAAATAGTCATGACCTGACAGCAGGCTTGCTGCAGTACACACCTAATACGCGAACCATGTTTGGTCTTTTCACTGAAGTCAACTTAAAGAACTTATGGGAAAAACCCCAAATTGGAGTGAGCATGAGCCTGAAAGCATGAATCTCCATGGATCAGGAGATAACAAGTTCCCAATGGAGAATAATTGAAGCCACGAGTGATCAGGAGCCCCTTGAATGAGATTGATACTGGTGGTTGCACATCTCAGCATCTCTACATGAGAAAAAGAACGATTTATCTAGCCTGGCTGTTGTATCCTCGTTGAACTACATCTATTCAGTGTCTTGCTTTTGCAAACAAGCACATAGTCCAAGTGCTTTGGAGACAAAGGAGACACAACAACAGCTATCTCCTGAGTCTCCAGGAACTGAGGTCAATCTCTCCATTTTATCCAGATTACAGAATTCTACCGAAGCCAGGCTTGCCACGTTCTTAATCTTGGAAAACGATCTTCATTTCATCAAATTTGAGGTTGCCACATGAAGATTGGATTAGTTTTACCATTATCAATTGCAGTAGCGCACAAATTTATACCATCTGATTTAAAAGATAGGGTTCATTGGCTTTAATATACCATTGTTTAAAAGGCTATATTACAGCCAAGTTGTGACACTCAAAATCTAGTGTATCCAAAAGGCAATCTTTAGAAGGATTACCTCCAGAGGTGATATTAGAAGGCGCGGCTCAAGCATGAGGAACAACTCACAATGCATTGCACAAGAGAAAACCAGAGATATGGATTGCTACATTGATGATATTCAATCTCAGGGAGTCCCAACAAGGTTTGTGAGATTCTTTCAACACTCTTAGCAGACTTTGTATAGTTTACCAGTACCCAATTTTTTATGCATTCTTTTGTCAATTGAAATAAAACAAACCAATCTGAATTTTGTAAATTGCTGGATTCCTGAGAAACCATCAAATAGTTGTTCCTCAAATGTGCCAAGCTTCTTTACCTGTTGGAATTTCATTCAATCAATCAGAGTAACATCATTTTTCTCTATATCAAAGACTTCATATATTTTGGCAGAATCCTCTTTGGCTGTTTCAAAGTTTCTTAATTTCTCCACAAACCATTTGATCAGGACAGCTTCTGATAGCATCAGAACACTACTTTTTAGCCTGGTACTACTACAACACATGACAAACGCTAGCAAGACAATTGGAATGTTTCTCTCAAGCAAGAGGAAGTTGAATAATCAACTCTGATGCAACTGTCATTTCTTCTGTGGGTGGTAGCACTTGGATACAACCCAGTGGTGTAGTGACTCTGAAACTTCTATGGGAACAAATAGCATGAAATGGAGAAAAACACCTTCTAGATAGCCAAGTATCACCCCTGCAGCTACATCAAGAACATAATGCCTACCCAGTACAATGCGGGATATGGCTGTGGCTAACGCCCAGGTACTCAAAATCATCAAAGCAAATGCCCACATTCCATCATAATCTTCATCTATCATGAGTGGGAAATTGTGCAATGCTGGCAATGTGGAATGTCTGAGTGGTTTTAGAAGATGAGGTAACCATACTTGCTTGAACTCATCTTTCCACAAGCTAATATTTAGCCAACACAGTGTGGCAATCATCACCACTCTTGTTGAATGGCCACTGGGGAATGACCAGTGGTCCATAGCAACAATGACAACATGACCCTTGTTGTGCACAGGACGACTGCGCTTCACTGTCCCCTTGATGGCTCCAACCACTATGAGATCAATTATGAATGCGATAAAAAGATTGAAAACAAAAGCACGGGTTTCAGGAGTAAGAGCTGTTGGGAACAACCAAATCAAAGCAGTGGCTGGGATCCAAAACAATCCATCACCTGAAACCTCGCAAAAACGCACAAATGGGTATGAGAAACTACCCAGGCACTGCTGATAGACAAGTTGTGAAATATGTTGATCATATTCCAACACTTGCTGTAGAAAGCTTGTTGCAGCATCAGGAGACAAATTGGAGGTAGAGGGTATCTGAGCTGGGTAACCGATAATTTCTGAGACAGAGTCTTCCGTTTGCTGACTTTGCTTCAGGCCCTCTGAACGCATGTGCAAGGCTTTCTGAAATTTTCTGCCCATATTGGTGGAGATGGAAATTCACAGTATAATCTTTGAAAGCCCTGCACACAATATTTTCCATGTGAAAAACATGATAACTCTGACCATATGAGGTAAACCAGATCTCCAAAGACCTAGTAGTTTGCAGGTGCACAAGAGCAGAGACCATTACTGCAATTCTGAATGTCCTACAAAAGATGTGTGATCCATCTTTAGCAAGGAAGCAACTAAACAAATGAGATATTGCTAAGTATGTGCATTTCAGTTAAAAGGTCACCTTTATCAGAAAGAAAATAACATAAGCAGGCTT